>JALMGJ010000002.1:139356480-140556480 GCA_023362775.1 Charina bottae | reverse complement strand
CAATAACTAATCAATACAATTAGGAATTATAATATAGAATGTAATCCAATCTCAAGATAATGAGGGCAAGAGTAATTTTTGGCAAAGCTTTCTGCTCTCTAAAAGGCTGCAACTGGCACATCAGTCTAAGTTGGGCAAAGGTCTCCACCTGCTGATTAAACAGAATCTCTGAGTCCAGAACTACCAAGTCATGAACCTGCTACTTCACAAGGGGAGTGCAACCTCGTCCAGAGCTATCATAAGAGCCGGGGCTGAGCTCTAGGGTTTCTGGACAAATAGCAACTCTGTCTTGTGGTGAATCAGCCTGAATTTGTTTAGTCCCACTCAGTCTCTCACAGCCATCAAACACCAAATGAAAATATTGACTGTATCTCTGATTCAGCCATGGAAACTAATCTGCACCCTGATGATTTGTTGTTCAGTCGTTTAGTCGTGTCCGACTCTTCGTGACCTCATGGCACGCCAGGCCTTCCTGTCCTCCACTGTCTCCCGGAGTTTACTCAAATTCATGTTCATTACATCGGTGATGCTATCTAACCATCTCATCCTCTGCCGTCCCCTTCTCCTTTTGCCTTCAGTCTTTCCCAGCATCAGGGTCTTTTCCAGTGAGTCCTCTCTTCGCATTAGGTGGCCAAAGTATTTGAGCTTCAGCTTCAGTATCTGTCCTTCCAATGAGCAGTCTGGGTTGATTTCCTTTAGGATTGACTGATTTGACCTCCTTGCAGTCCAAGGGACTCTCAAGAGTCTTCTCCAGCACCACAGTTCAAAAGCATCAATTCTTCGGTGCTCAGCCTTCCTTATGGTCCAACTCTCACAGCCATACATTACTACTGGAAAAACCATAGCTTTAACTATACGGACCTTTGTCGGCAAGGTGATGTCTCTGCTTTTTAATATGCTGTCTAGGTTTGCCATAGCTTTCCTCCCAAGGAGCAAGCGTCTTTTAATTTCATGGCTGCAGTCACCGTCTGCGGTGATCTTGGAGCCCAAGAAAATAAAATCTGTCACTGCTTCCATTTCTTCCCCTTCTATTTGCCAGGAAGTGATGGGACCAGATGCCATGATCTGAGTTTTTTTTAATGTTGAGTTTCAAGCCAACTTTTGCACTCTCCTCTTTCACCCTCATCAAGAGGCTCTTTAGTTCCTCTTCACTTTCTGCCATTAGGGTGGTATCGTCTGCATATCTGAGGTTGTTGATATTTCTCCTGGCAATCTTAACTCCGGCTTGTGATTCATCCAGCCTGGCATTTCTCATGATGTACTCTGCATATATGTTAAATAAGCAGGGTGACAATACACAGCCTTGTCGTACTCCTTTCCCAATTTTGAACCAATCGGTTGTTCCATGTCCGGTTCTAACTGTTGCTTCTTGACCCGCATACAGGTTTCTCAAGAGACAGGTAAGGTGGTCTGGTACTCCCATCTCTTTAAGAATTTGCCACAGTTTGTTGTGATCCACACAATCAAAGGCTTTAGCGTAGTCAATGAAGCAGAAGTAGATGTTTTTCTGGAACTCTCTTGCTTTTTCCATGATCCAGCAAATGTTGGCAATCTGATCTCTAGTTCCTCTGCCTCTTCGAAACCCAGCTTGCACTTCTGGTAGTCCTCGGTTCACATACTGCTGAAGCCTAGCTTGTAGGATTTTGAGCATAACCTTGCTAGCATGTGAAATGAGCGCAATTCTACAGTATATATCCTGATGATACCTCATCCTAACTCAGAGCTTTCCAAACTTTTCATGTTGGTGACACACTTTTTAGACATGCATCATTTCGCGACACACTCTTACAGCAGGGCATCATTTTGCGACACACTCTTACAGCAGAGCACAAGGCAGGCACTAGGACCTGTGCGGAATCCTGGCGGGGCAGGTTTGGAGGCAGCAAGGCACAAGGCAGGCACTAGGACCTGCGTGGAATCCTGGCAGGGCTCCGAGGCAGCAGCAGCCACGACACACCCAGACACTGCAGCCGACACACTAACGTGTCGTAACACAGAGTTTGGAAAGTGCTGTCCTAACTGATAGATAGCTAAAGCATAATGAGACTTGTAAGACTGAAGTCAGCCCCAATATGTAGATCAGACCAAGAAATTAACTCCACGTTAAGACTAAAACTACTTTTATTAAGATTGGCTATAGTAAGAGATTCTTGCAAATGTGATTATGCTTTACCTCCTCCTCGTTCATTGTTGGGGCTTAAGCAATATTTCCCTCGTTGATGCTTTGGTAGCAGATCTCTCTGTCAAGGTCATCCTCTTTATACTCTACGCTGTGCTACAAATCCCCAACTCTTGCAGAAGAATGTCGCAATAGATGGTACCAAAAACTGCCGAGAGGTCTAAAAGGACCAGCAGAGATAGACTCCCTCCATCCACGTCCCAAGAAAGGCGATTCACAAGAGTGACCAAAGCAATTTATGACCCACAGCCAGATCTGAGACCTGACTGAAAGGGATCCAGATACTCTGCTTAATTTTGATGGAGTTTTGAAGGTTAATAAAAGAACTCCAAGCAGCTAACAACAATCTTGCAAAGTAGAAGCATGAACCAGAAGGGACTTGCACATTAAGCTTAATTATGTTCAGAAATAAATTCAGTCTTCACACCATAGTTAGATGAAGAAAAATAGAGATAGCTTACATTTATTCAGTAGAACTGGATACAAGTAGATTCATAGTAGATCTGTGTGCAAGCGAGATGAAAGGATGAGAGCTGCATTCTGCAGCACCTCCTGTTTGCAGGTGTGCCCAAAGAGTAATGGAGATTGTTGATCCCCAAACTCAAGAAGGAGAAAAGGAAGTGGAAATCAGGTGACCCATGTGACATCCCACAAGAAAAATAGAGATGTGTTTACTAGAAAGGACCCCCCCCCTTATGCTTATGAGACAATGATGAGTTGACCCATGATAATTTGAACAATCAGATTTCTCTGCAAATATATCTCTCCCCCACCCCCTGCCAAAAGAAGATTTGAGACTAGATGGAAGTTGTCCAACATGGCCAGATCAAGGAATGGGGTGCACGTTCAGCATGGGGTACACATTTAGGGCAGCAGAATCAGCCGCCATCCTCAAAGAAGCACTAACTTTAAAAAAATGAAATTAAAAAAGGGGGATATCACCAACAAAGGAAAAAAAATAGTGACTATACTGTGAAGAAAAAAACATAAATATATTATAGTGATTAAAATAAAGTAAAAGTGACAAAAAAGACTAATTAACAGGAAAAAAGATCCATATAATATCTGTAGCTAACTATGTAAAATTAATTCAATACTAAACTGCCTCTCAAATCTAGCCAGAGAGGTATGAATCTAGCCTGCAGGTATCAGAGCTCATACTGCAATATTCTAACATTCTGCACAAATTTATTACATATAAAATATGTATAATGTATTTTATACATCCAAAAATGTTATTATGGGGCTCAAATACATTGGACTTATAATATTTTATTAGATTCTTGAGATTTTATGTCTTTTTCTTATGATTTTGCTGAATATTTTCTTGTTTCTGAATCCTTGTGTGCATGTATGCTCAAATTTAAAACAGAGAAAGCCTCAGATCCCAGGGGTCAGGATTAGGTTAGAAGTCACCGTCCTCTGGAAATCTATCTTTAGAATTAAGAGAGGTAACCTAAATTCAGTATTTTCCAACTGCTAATTCACCATGTAAGACCAAGGAACTCAAAAATGCATATTTACTTCTGCAAACATTTTTAGAGGTCAGAGAATTCTTGAGGTATTTTTTTTTTACTTTTGGTTCCCTTGTTTGCAGTTCATAGTCCATGTAACTATGGCCAAGACAAATATCCACCTATAGCAGCACTGGGTATCAGAGCCCAGTAAGGTCTTCAAGCTTCAAATGTATATTTATCCCAATGAAATGTTACTCCAACCCATCCTGTATATTCTGTAAGTTTTAACTGGCACTTTCTCCCAGAATAAAGGTAAAGGTTCCCCCCGCACATTTGTGCAGTCATGTCTGACTCTAGGGGCCGGTGCTCATCTCCATTTGTTAGCCAAAGAGCCAGCGTTGTCCGAAGACCCTTCCGCAGTCATGTGGCCAGCATGACGCACGCGGAATGCTGTTACCTACCCACCGAAGTGGTACCTATTCATCTACTTGCATTTGCATGCTTTCGAATTGCTAGGTTGGCAAGAGCTGGAGCTAGTGCGGGAGCTCACTCCGTCACGTGGGGCTAGGGATTCGAACCTCCGAACTTGCGATCTTCCGATCGACAAGCCTGGTGTCTTACCCGCTGAGCCACCATGCCCCTTCCTCCCCGAATGCTGCAGTGCAATTCTACCTTAAGGCACTGTATAATCATGGCTCATGACCACCACTAGGGAATCCTGCAGCTGAGACCCCACTAACCTAGGAGAGAGACTATGGCAGAACACTTTCTTAAGGGACTCTCCAACTACAGCCAGAATAGTCCAGAAAAGACGCAGTAGCAAAATTCCCTTTTCTATGTACCAATGATATGAAATGTGTCCATTGCTGCATTTGGTAACTCTAACAACACAGGCATTTTTCTACATGGTCTCGCAAAATCTGGGCATGGGGAGTTGACTCATAAAGAAAAAAAAATACTACCCAGTGGAGAAAGGAACGCTTTGACATAATAAACAGATTGGTACTGCTATCACATCTGCTTTGAGCACAGCTGAGTTTGGATCTGCTATCTGATGTCTGCTGAAGTTTGGCCATCAATAATTAAGTCTCATCTTAAAAGGGCAAAAAAAAAAAAAAAAGGCGGGAGTGGGGAAACAGCTCAAGAAAGAGAAAGATCCAAAAGCAACTCTGACATGATCAAAGAGGTTTCAGCAGGAAAGATGAACTAGGACCAAAGGGTGGTGTGTTGTGGTGTGTAGACCTTTTCTACAGATGGTACTTTTTCCCCCCAAGCCAAGCTCCAATTATAGTCTGACATTTGCCGGAGGCTTATACTTTTCTGTCTGTTAACTGCTGGGCTCTCAGTGGCCATTTACACTGTGTGCACAATTAAAAGTGGGTCTTTGATTATGATTTGGGATTAGGGAATGTAGCTTCTTGGCATGTGTCAGAGCCATACAGCCTGCTGTGATCAGTGTGGTACTGCTCAGGAAACTACCCCCGGCATCTGCCAGAAGCGCCTCCCAAGTAACAGAAACATGGTGTTGGATGCCCAGCTTGATGTCTTTTTCCAGATGGAAAAGTTTCCAAAAGCACCCTTCAGAGCAGCTCAAGGCATGGAAGATGAATGAGAGGAAATCAGATAATCAGGAGGCAGAGATTCCACGAACCTGCATTTAATTTTTTGGCTTTTGGCAGTAACTTCAATTGGTTTTGAGTGAGATTACAATCACAGCCCTGTAGAAATATGAATCATTCAAGCCGAACTACAGTAGCTTTGTTCATGGAATCAAATATAAACAATACAGATTTTTGAACAATGCACAACTCTCAGAAGATGCATGTATAAAACCACCAATTACATAGGATTCTGAGCTGCCTATAGCTAAAGTTATGAAATACAGTATCATAAAATAATTATTAATCCAACAGAATTTAAGACGGTAAGCCAGTGTAGGAATATAGGCCAGTCACTTGGAAACCTAAAATGACCATTCCAAGTGGAGGTTATCTACTAGGTCAGAGCTTTCCAAACTGTGTGTCGGGACACGTTAGTGTGTCGGCTGCAGTGTCTGGGTGTGTCGTGGCTGCTGCTGCCTCAGAGCCCTGCCAGGATTCCGCGCAGGTCCTAGTGCCTGCCTTGTGCCTTGCTGCCTCGGAGCCCTGCCAGGATTCCGCGCAGGTCCTAGTGCCTGCCTTGTGCCTTGCTGCCTCGGAGCCCTGCCAGGATTCCGCGCAGGTCCTAGTGCCTGCCTTGTGCCTTGCTGCCTCCAAACCTGCTGTGATTCCACGCAGGTCCTAGTGCCTGCCTTGTGCCTTGCTGCCTCCAGACCTGCCCTGCCAGGATTCCGCGCAGGTCCGGGTGCCTGCCTTGTGCCTTGCTGCCTCCAAACCTGCTGTGATTCCGCGCAGGTCCTAGTGCTTGCCTTGTGCCCTGCTGTAAGAGTGTGTCGCGAAATGATGCCCTGCTGTAAGAGTGTGTCGCAAAATGATGCATGTCTAAAAAGTGTGTCACCAACATGAAAAGTTTGGAAAGCTCTGTACTAGGTTGATTCACTACTCAGGCCTTGTAATCTTCCAATTATACTTCTCAGGGTAGGGAGGAAAGGGAGTAATTTCCATCCATATCTGTCTCCGGAATAAAGAAAGCAACCCATCCTTTTGAAGCAAGAACATCTGCCTGCAGAGGAGTCTGTCTGTTGTGCTTCTGTCTAGGTCACCGTTTTATGTTTGGATTCAACCTGTCTTGAGAATCAATGACTCATGAGGGGAAGTAATTCTTATTTTCAAACTCAGTATAATGAATCATTTTCACACAAAAGAACATATTTATTTAAAAGGTAAGTCTATTCTTGCTTACAGGTGTCCGGTGCACCAGCCAGTAGGCTTTCTCTTGACACTCCAAAGTATACCGGTCTTCTTTCTTTCGTTCCTTTCCTGTCCTGCAAATCCAGGAAAATACTTATTTTTTAATAAATCAAAACGTAAGATTACAATTATTTCTCAGAATTACTTATACATTGTAACAGGAAATAACATAAACATGGCATGGAATTTTCTTGCAGATCTTTAATACATATGATGAAGAAGAATGTACCACTTCATTCTATAAATATTCCCTTCCTTGGATTCAGGGATCACTCTTTGTATCTTTTTCTCTTAACCGTAGAAATAGTCCATCCTTTAGTGACTTAAGAAAATGTTGAATAAGAAGTTTTCTAAAAAACATTACCATAAGGCAACAGCATTATCCCCATTTTACAGCTAGGGGCCTAAGGTTGGGAAGGGTCGCCTATAGCCATTTACGGAGTTCTCAGTTAAGGTAAGATACCAAGCAACCACAAACCTTACTACAGTATTGTGGGATTGGCTATGGACAGTCACTAAAAATGTCGTCCAAAGACAAATATCAATGTAAGCATCCCATTACCAGAGAAAAAAAAAACAACATTTATACCTCTCAAACAGGCCATGTATGCTACTGTCCAAGCATTTTATTTATGTGCAAAACTGCAAGTCAGTTATTGATGATGAGGTACAAGGGCAAAGGCAGAGCCATGTCAGTTTTTGATGACTTTTCTTAAAAAGAGGGAGAAGGTAAAATAAAATTACTCTGTTATTGAACACCTGCAGTGGCTTATTGCTTATTCCTTTGCTCAAACAAAATACAACCCCCCCCCCAAGATAAGAAATGGCTCCTACCTGTACTGCTCCTTGGCCTGCATAATAATGAAGTCCCATTTATGATTGATGTTTTTGTTCAATGTGTTATAATGTTCCTGGAAAACCAAGAGAGAGACAGGGAGAGAAAGAAACTACTTTTCTGGGAAAGTAGAAAGTAAACAAAAAAACCCTAAAAATAACTTTGCTTTTATATTGTTTGGTACATGAGGGGACACAGAAAGTCTGGCAGGCTTTCAAGATTCTATTATTACACCTACAACAATAACATAGCATTCCTGTAATCCTTGTGGTGTCTGTTTCCTGACCTGGCCTACCTCAATGGGCTGACAACAATCTTGAAAGCTGCCAAAGGTTCTGGACAACTACTCCTCAGGTGTAAGTATTTGTTTCTTGACTATGGTGCTTAGAAGCAGCCAATTACCTAGTCCTATATAGTATAGTGTAGTGTAGTATAGTGTATAGTTCATACTATATTCTTTCCAAAAACAAGATATGCCTGTTAACCCAATCATATATGAGATGACAGCTACTTTGAGCAAAACTACCTTTAAGTTCACCTGTTATTTTGCTTTTCTCTTTTTAAAATGAACTGTTTTTAATTTTTATATTAATTGTTTTTAAACTTCGTTAGATTTATTGCGATGGTTTTAAGATTTTTTTCCCTTCTCTTATAAACCACTCTGGACCCCTTCGAGAAGAAAGTGGCATATAAATAAAAGAAATAAGCAAACATGCTCTTAAGCCTCACGTGCTTGTCATATCTCAATAAAGTGATCTGGAAAACTTACCAAATCATTGAAATAATGGTACTAGATAAGATGCTTAGGCAGAATCTTGCATAAGAAAACAAAGTATCTTCCTACCTTTTCATATTCTTCTAGAATTCCTTTCCTCTTAATATTTTTCTTAGCTAGATAGATGGCTAGGGATTTAAAAAAGAGAAGATACATTGTTTGCACAGCTGCAAAAACCAAATGCATGTGATTAATGACTAACATTTAGCATGACTGTCATACAGTATTTTCCAAAGGGAGGCTCTACCCCAGGTACATCCAGCAAAGACAGATGGAATTCTAGGGAACCAGGCTCCAAGAGAACATGGGTGCCGGTGTCTTCTCCAGACCCATCATGTTGGACCACACTACAGATGTGGAGGAAGCAACAGCAAGTGGGGGGCAAATAGAAATTTAGGGAAGTTTAGATGGGAAGCACCCTTTAAGTAACAATAGCCAAATATCTTGAACGAATGTATGTGCAAGATATAGAAACAGCAAAGATCAGAACTGCTGTTTTCTTCATGTTCCTGGTCAGCAACTACTTTTACCAATGACTTTAAAATGGGAATGACTTTTAATACTCTTCGAAGTCCAAGGGTTATTTAGGAACAGGGCTGTTTTATGTCCAATGAAGATACTGTAAGATCTCTTGAAACATATATATACTATATATACAGTATACAGTGGGGCAAAAAAGTATTTAGTCAGCCACCAATTGTGCAAGTTCTCCCACTTAAAAAGATGAGAGAGGCCTGTAATTGACATCATAGGTAGACCTCAACTATGAGAGACAAAATGAGAAAACAAATCCAGACAATCACATTGTCTGATTCGGAAAGAATTTATTTGCAAATTATGGTGGAAAATAAGTATTTGGTCAATATCAAAAGTTCATCTCAATAGTTTGTTATATATCCTTTGTTGGCAATGACAGAGGTCAAACCTTTTCTGTAAGTCTTCACAAGGTTGGCACACACTGTTGCTGGTATGTTGGCCCATTCCTCCATGCAGATCTCCTCTAGAGCAGTGATGTTTTGGGGCTGTCGCTGGGCAACACGGACTTTCAACTCCCTCCAAAGGTTTTCTATGGGGTTGAGATCTGGAGACTGGCTAGGCCACTCCAGGACCTTGAAATGCTTCTTACGAAGCCACTCCTTCGTTGCCCGGGCGGTGTGTTTGGGATCATTGTCATGCTGAAAGACCCAGCCACGTTTCATCTTCAATGCCCTTGCTGATGGAAGGAGGTTTGCACTCAAAATCTCACGATACATGGCCCCATTCATTCTTTCCTGTACACGGAACAGTCGTCCTGGTCCCTTTGCAGAGAAACAGCCCCAAAGCATGATGTTGCCACCCCCATGCTTCACAGTAGGTATGGTGTTCTTTGGATGCAACTCAGCATTCTCTCTCCTCCAAACACGACGAGTTGTGTTTCTACCAAACAGTTCTACTTTGGTTTCATCTGACCATATGACATTCTCCCAATCCTCTTCTGGATCATCCAAATGCTCTCTAGCAAACTTCAGACGGGCCCGGACATGTACTGGCTTAAGCAGGGGGACACGTCTGGCACTGCAGGATCTGAGTCCCTGTCGGCGTAGTGTGTTACTGATGGTAGCCTTTGTTATGTTGGTCCCAGCTCTCTGCAGGTCATTCACTAGGTCCCCCCGTGTGGTTCTGGGATTTTTGCTCACCGTTCTTGTGATCATTTTGACCCCATGGGGTGAGATCTTGCGTGGAGCCCCAGATTGAGGGAGATTATCAGTGGTCTTGTATGTCTTCCATTTTCTAATTATTGCTCCCACAGTTGATTTCTTCACACCAAGCTGCTTGCCTATTGCAGATTCAGTCTTCCCAGCCTGGTACAGGTCTACAATTTTGTTTCTGGTGTCCTTCGACAGCTCTTTGGTCTTCACCATAGTGGAGTTTGGAGTGTGACTGTTTGAGGTTGTGGACAGGTGTCTTTTATACTGATAACAAGTTCAAACAGGTGCCATTACTACAGGTAATGAGTGGAGGACAGAGGAGCCTCTTAAAGAAGAAGTTACAGGTCTGTGAGAGCCAGAAATCTTGCTTGTTTGTAGGTGACCAAATACTTATTTTCCACTATAATTTGCAAATAAATTCTTTCCGAATCAGACAATGTGATTGTCTGGATTTGTTTTCTCATTTTGTCTCTCATAGTTGAGGTCTACCTATGATGTCAATTACAGGCCTCTCTCATCTTTTTAAGTGGGAGAACTTGCACAATTGGTGGCTGACTAAATACTTTTTTGCCCCACTGTATATAGCTTTGATATTTTCTTAATGGTCTTTGTTGGTTGGTGACAATTAGTTGACCTATTTAGCTGCCTCATACTTATTCAGATCACCAGACTATCTAACCCACACCTAACTATCATGCCTCATTATGGCTTTTGAGACCTTCTCCTGCCCCCCACCCAAAGTCCTTTCAACTGTAGGTGCCAGAAATTAAATGTAGGCCCTTTTGTAAGTAAAACTGGCACCTTACTACTGAACTATGAGAATCATACATGTTACCCAATTTGGTGAGACTGAATGAAATAGTCTGAAGGATAGAAAGGATGACTGCAATTGGCAGCTGACATACAAGAAGCAGTACTGAAAAGGTTGTGTAGAGTTGTAGACTGAAACTTATTTGGTTTCAGAGCATTGTCTCTACGTATGGACATCATCTTCCTTTCCAAGAGGCTACAGTATATCTTAATAAACAAAGAGACTCTCAAGTGAAAAACTGATCCTGTCTTTTCTGTCCCAATAACTTCATTTGAGAAATAGAAACATGGAAAAGAAGATAGTCAGAGAGTAATGCAGCCCTAATCTTTCAGTTGCTTTTTGTGTGCATGTTCTTCCACATTTTGAACAGCTTTCATGTTCTTCTCAATGCTTTTTCCAATACTACTATATCCTTTCTGCACTGTCTTAAACAGTACATATGATTCAATTAATTGATGTGCCACACAAGGAATCAATCTGAAAGAGGACAAGCCTATATTTCTTGCATTATAATTTTTGGTATTAATTAGTATTTGTATTTTAATTGTTAATTAATTAATATTATTAATTAGTATTAATTAGTATTTGCTTTAAATATAGACAACCTTCCTTATTTTTGTTTTGCATAGAAGCCTTGCTGAAGCAATCTAACAATTAAGTTATCTAACCATAAAAATCCTAATAATAATAATGGAAATTCCATTTCCTTCTGTGGTGGATTTCAGCACTGCCGCTGGTTCTCAGGAAGGAGGGAGCGCATTCCAAGGGCAAGGAGGAGATAAGCGGACTCATAGTCCGGAGAGCAGTGGTGGGAGAACAAAGAGGTTCAGGAGAGCCCTGCCACTGCTCTCCGGACTGTGAGTCTGCTTATCTCCACCTTGCCCTTGGAATGTGCTCCCTCCTTCTTGAGAACCAGTGGCAGCACCACATCTTCACAGTACAGTCTCTTTTAACTCATTCAAAAACTTCCTGGGCATCCACGATGGGTTCCTAAGCTGTCCAGAATTATTTTTCTCATTGGAATAGTATTTTATTTTTGAGAAGTTCCCAAGCTTCCTGTGCTTCCTTTGACTTGATGGTTCCTATCTTGGATCCCACCCAGAACTTCTTTAAACTTGTTGAAATTGGATCTCCTGTTGTGAGCTGCTCAGAGTCGATTTCGAGTTGGGCAGCACCTAAGTTGAATGAATGAATGAATTAATGAATGAATGAACGAACGAACGAACGAACGAACGAACAAATAAAAAAGCAGGGTATGAACTGCTATTGGAAATAACATTTTTTTAAAAAGTGAGTAATAGGGTAGACTCCCTTTTAAAGAGAGGAGTATATTTTTCTCCATAAATGATTACTTATATGAAAGTTATTACAGTAGGAGACATCTTGAGTTTATATGGTTTTTGCTGACATTGAAGTTTCACCAAGAAAATGGAGGTAATACGTTAAACTTACCATAATCTGTATCTTCTGCTCCCCACTGCTGGGTTGGCCAAAAGTAGGGTGTCTGTAGGAAGGAACACAAAAGCTAAGAACCAAGTTATTTATCAATTTCTTAACTAAGTTCTTCTAAATTATTCTTATATTTAGTATATCACTGCTAGCCAATAATGCTTAAAATGTTTTTAAATTCATTTCAACATGTTTCTTCCCTATTATTTCCAATTATTTTAGAACAACTTTGAATAATGCCTTAACAATGATGGGGAAAAGCCAAAAAGTGGACGCGGATGGCTCAGTAGGTTAAACAGCTGAGCTGTAGGCTGCCGATCAGAAGGTCGGCAGTTCGAACCCCGCGCACGAGGTGAGCTCTCGTTGCTAAGTCCTAGCTCCTGTCAACCCAGCAGTTTGAAAGCCTAGCAAGTAGATAAAATGGGTACCACCTTAAGTGGGCTAATTTGCTGGCGTCCTGTCGGGAAGTCGGCTCCACCGAAGGAGAGGATCGGAGGAAGATCGAATGGCAGTGGTGACGACGGACCCAGATGTGACAGCTACAGGACGTCAGCAGCCGGCTCAAGGCATCCTGGGAATTGTAGTCCAGAGCCTAGTAGAGTCGGTTCCCTCACCCCCCTTCCTTCACGCGCGGTAAATTGAATTTGGTGAATTGTATAATTTGAATTGTATATATATGAATGTAAGCTGCCTAGAGTCCTCCACTAGGGAGGGGATAGGCGGGGTATAAATATCACTATAAAAAAAAAAGTGTGGAGGGAAAGCCAAAGATGCTAAGAATAATAACATTAGTAAAATTTTTAAGCTTTAGAACTGTAGATTCTCTCTTAATACTTGCATTTCGTGGTGAAAATGTTATATATAGTACAGGTAGTCCTTGTTCAGCGATCACAATTGGGACTGGCAACTTGGTTGTTAAGCAAAGTGGTCACTAAGTGAAACTGCGACTTTGCTTATGATCTTACTTCATCTTTCCTTTGCTTTACAGATCTGTGAAGATCGTAAATGTGAGGATTGATTGTAAAGCTGCTTTTTCATCTGTGGTCACTAAATGAGGCAGTTGCTAAACAAGGACTACCTGTACTCAGTTTGCAGCCCTTTCTCACTTTTCTGTTGAAATAGCTATAGCTGACTCACTCCATCAAAATTGTGTTTCAATCTGTGGTTATTAAATTATATAGCGAGGAATATGTTCTACTAAGTAAGAGTACTAGTAAGTACTAGTAAGAGTCTACTGCTGTAGAGATGGGCGGTGATAAATCTGAATAATAATAAATAAAATATGCAACATGGAAGAATAGGCCAAGGAAGGATAGAAGCAAAATATGGAGACTGGAGGCAGAAAAGGTAGAAGCAACTGAATTTTCAACCCACCGGAGTAAGAGAAAAAAGAAGAAAGAATGGGATGTCCCACATAGTAATATTCTGCTGCCAAATATCTTTCCATGAACCAGAGTATAACTCTCAAGGTGGAAGAAGTGGCAGATTGGTCAGGGCAGGTGCCCTGTCTGCTATACCTCTCGGTCCCTCATTCATGCCATTGCTTTTGCTGGCCTGACACTAGTGAGTCTTCCCTTCTGCTCTGCCCAAGGAAGTTATAAATGAAATAAATGAAATGAAAGTTATAAATGTATAAATGAAATAAATAAGTAAGCAAGCCAGCAAGTAAGCAAGCAAGCAAGCAAGCAAGCAAGTTGGATGATGAGCTTCTCCTCCTCCTGTAACACATGGGAAAGCCACCATTATTTCTCCCATCTGTCTTGCAGCATCTTAAAGTGGCGTATGCCCATTCAAGTGGTTGCCAACTTGGCCTTACATAGCTAGATGTCCTTGGCTGGCTGCCGCTGCACTGCTTGTTTACCAAGTCATGTGGCTACAAACCTTTCCATGCACTGTGTTTAGCACTATTTAACAAATATGGTAGCAATTCACTTTTTAGGCGGCATACATCCAGATTATTTTGAAAAAGTTTTTTTAGAATGTTGCTTGATTAGAGTCTATAGAGTAACATTCACATATCAACAGTCACAAGAATCCACCTAGTATGACCTAGTATGACCAGCTGCTCCGATAATCTTTAGACTCAGCTTTTGGGGCACCCAAACATCACTGCTGGAGGTGTGGCACATGATTACAAGGCTTCTTTATTAGTGGCATTCAGACTCAAGGTGTCACTCCTTAAGGAAATCTACCTCCTTTTCCATTGACTGGTATGCTAAAACTCTACTTTTTTAAAGAGCTTTTGTGGAGGAAAAAGGATAGATTTTTCTCTGTGCAGCTTGTCCTTACTCCTGTCCCAACTTCTATGATAGAACTCAAGGCAAAACGTTGTCCCGCTTTATTTATTTATTTATTTATCTATCTATTTATTTATTTATTTATTTATTTTTCAGATTTATCCTATTATCTCTCCCAATGGATTTTTACATTTTACTCTGGCATAGCCTTCTCCAACCTGTATTGGGATCACAACCACCAGAATTCCCAGCCAATATAGCCATGAGAAGTCCTGGCTGGCAATTCTGAATTATATAATCTGGAGGGTATGGCCTGAAGAAGTTGGGGAGACATGTGCCTTTGCATCATGCCCCAAACCACTTTTTCTTTTACCATTATTTTCCTAACCATTTTTCAAGGTCTTTATAATTTGATGCTGTTTCTTTCCAAGATCATTTTTATGACACTTTATGGAAGCAGCCTTATGGGCCATTATGATTCATAGGCAAGTACAAGCTTCAAGAAAATAAATAAAAATGCATCATTAGTTTAAGCCTTGATGCAAAGCAGGTTATCTTTATTCTATTTGGGCTGCTAAATCACCCACCTGGAATCGATAGAGACTGTTGTCTGCTCTGAGAATAAGATTCTTTCGTTCTTGAAGAGGATAGATGTACCCACACTTGATGACCATACTTCCTAAATTTAGTGCCTCTTAAAAAGAAAATATAGGTCAGTTACTTTCACTGGGATATACACAGTAAAGCCAAACAATCAGAAACTACCCACTTTAGGGAGGAAAATATGTCACTTAAAAAATAATTGTATGTCCTTACCTTCATTGGTAATCTGCAAACGCTGCATAATCCACTGCAGCATATCAGAACCTGGAGAGCGGAGGCAACAGCAGACAACAGCATTAAGTCAACCCAAGTGTCATTCTGGCATCTCTTCCTGGTTAGTAGGAACTACTACTTATCTATAGAGGCTGTGAGAGAAATGGAAATCCAGAGCAGCACCATGAGCAGATAAAGCTTTTCTGGTGAGCTGAGGAGATTTTGAAAAGGGATCACTGCTTATCACCCTATACTCATCCCATTTTTCATTTAAACTGGTTTTTGTATTATTCTAAAAACTTGCATATAATATTTGGTCAAAATGGAAAGTAGGATTACAGAAAATGTAGATATGCATGTCCTGCTTGGACAGAAAGTTGGCAAATAAAACCAAAAAATTACATATGCTGCAGGAAGCCTTTACAATTCTTGTAAAGGCTTTTAAAAGAATTAAAAGCCTCTACTTCTTTTAAGAACAACACAAGCCAATTACTGCAGGGATCTGCACCATGGTGACTTGTGTAGAAATATGACCATGACTATCTTCTTGGGCACTTGTCAAGCTCCCTTGCTTAACCTGACTCTTAAATTCTTTTAGATTCTCTTAAATTTACATAAATGGAAGCTAGTGTGCTGCTGCAAAGGAAAAGGATGACTTCTAGCATCGTTTTTGTTTACAAAAATGCCTTTCAGCTTCACGTAAACCACCTAGGAATTCTTGGAAATTAAAAATGGAAGGTGGCTGCAGCCTAATGGCTTTGTTTGCAAAGGAACCTACTTGGGAGGGAAGGAAGGAAGGAAGGAAGGAAGGAAGGAAGGAAGGAAGGAAGGAAGGAAGGAAGGAAGGAAGGAAGGAAATCTGAGAGTGTTAGAGGCTGTTCCAAGATACTAGTGAGTGGTTCATTTGCTTTCTAAGAGATGTATATATTGGGAGAGAGGAGGTCATCGAGAATTTCATCTAGCGGGGTCCAGGAGGCAGGCCTTCTCTGTAGTGGCGCCCGCCCTCTGGAATATCTTGCCCCGAGAGTTGAGACAGGTTTCCTCCCTCCCGACCTTTAGGAAAGATCTGAAAACCTGGTTCTGCCGCCTAGCATGGGAGGGGGAAAGTAATAGCTCCTCCTGGGGGTGGTTAATACCATAATGTCCTTCCTAGTATTTAAGATCAACTCACCAGATTGGATTTTATATTTATTTATATTATGTTAAAAAATTGTAATTTTATATTTATATTTTAACCTTGGTTTTATTGTAAACCGCCCAGAGTCCCCCGTTGGGGGAGTTGGGCGGTCATATAAATTTAATAAATAAAATAAATAAAAATAAATACTTTGTGAGTAGTCAAGACGTAAGGCCATTTTGTGAAAGTGCCACTTTCATAATTCCAAATAAGTTCAGTGGCTCAAAATGGCTACCTTCATCTCAGCTACTGTAATCATCTGAGGAAAGACAAACTGGTATGAAATAAGAGAAAGGATCAGAGCATGAACTAAGAAAAAACACCTGTTACTTGGTCCTATTTTCTGATCCGAACCAAAATAATTGTGCAAGTCCCCAAATTATCCCTTGGCCTAATAGTAACCTTGAGTTCTGTGGCACTTTTAAAGACTTCAGTATTTATTGTGTCTCTAATGATTTAAAGCTACATGTACTTGCTTTTTGACAAAAGTACTAACCTATTTCCAAAGCACATGTTTTGCTACACTTCGTTTTGAAAAGATGAATGCTGCTTGGATTTACAGCTGAAAAACTAAATCATATTACAACGTATGGGGAAATGGGAACTGAACTGTATTCTCTCAACAAGGTGACTCACTGGGAACATATTATTTCCCCTACAAAAGAAAACAGCAGGCTAGCCAGGAGTCATGTATTTCAACTAAGGGGTTACATGGAAATTAAAAATGAAGCACAAATGCATGCATCAGATTTCAAAGGCTAGAACTTATACCCTGGCCAATAAAAGAGTATTCATGGAACTTATATAAATGGGCATTATCATCATCTTCAAGTATTTAATTGTAATGGAAAATTGCTAGTAGAGAGGAAAATGATGAAGACACATTTGTGGTTTCTAAGAGGTTTTTTTTTTTAATCTTACTTATGAATCAGAAATCTAATGCACATTTTCAGGCACGTCAAAACCAGGAATCTGATTTGGGAACATATTCATTTCTCTGGGCATGTATTCATGTTCAGCTCTAAATGTTGCCAAAATGCAATTCAAAATGCTACCCTTTCCTGACATGTGACTGACTACTTGAGATGCACACCAGCAGTCAGGAGCTCTTATCCCCATTATCGAGAGTGCTTCCCAAAATAGATGAAATTAAAATATTAACCTGTCACTCAGAGCCTGCTTAGGTAACCTTATCTGCATCTGCTCTTCCCCTTAAGAGATGGTGCTTATTGCCAGAACCCTGAACTCACCATGAAGCTATACCTGTTATTCAGAGGAACGTGGCAACCTAAGGTTTCTATGCTTTCTTCCTCTTAAAATATATAGCCACTACAATTCCAACTATTTTTTTCATTGACAAATGAGTAAAATATAAAGTAGGCAGAACAGTTAAAATGGTTTAATCTGGAGATTCCCATGAAACAATTACTGTATGACAGAGCTTTCCAAACTTTTCATGTTGGTGACACAGTTTTTAGACATGCATGATTTCGCAACACACTCTTACAGCAGGGCACAAGGCAGGCACTAGGACCTGCACGGAATCCTGGCAGGTTTGGAGGCAGCCAGGCACAAGGCAGGCACTAGGACCTGCATGGAAGCCAGGAGGCAGCAGCAGCCTCAACACACCCAGACACTGCATCCGACACACTAATGTGTCCTGACACACAGTTTGGAAAGCTCTGCTGTATGAAAACAAGACCAATCAAATTGCCTTTGAGTTAAGAAAACCATACTTTATGCACATTACAGGTGTTTAAAGTTCAACAAACCTTGATGTCCATGGAAGAGGACTGGAAAGAATATTTCAAGTTAATGACTGGCTGTGAAAATGGTGTTGATAGGACAGAAATATTTCTAGGACTAGCATCTGAATTAGACAGACTGACAGACTGCTGACACAAAATGGGCTGCACTTCACAGGGGGTGTAAAAATGAGTGCAGCCAAAGGCTCTACCCCTAAGGGAGCAGGTCTGCACAGCTACTCCTGGATGGGTAGATGGAGGTCACCACCAGGAGGGCTTTGTTCAGCTTCAGCTGGTGAAACAGTTGCAGCCCTATCCGGAGTGTGAGGATCTCGCAACGGTAACTCATCACTATGTGTCGTTGTTGTTGTTGTCTAGATTATTGCAATGTGCTCCACACTGGGCTCATTTGAAAGCAACAGACAAAGGACAATTGGTGCAAAATCTGGTAGCCTACTTGTGGCAGCTTCTAGGTGCCAGAAGCACATAACACTGGTGCTGCAAACCCTACACTGGCTATCAAAAAGGTTCCAGGTGCAATTCAAAGTGCTGGTGTTGATCTATAAAGGCCTATTTGGCTTGGTGCCTAGTTACTTGCTGAACCACCTCTTCCTACCTGAATCAACCTGTCTTGTACAGTCATCCTGGGAGAGTCTGCTGATTGTTTCCTACTTCTGTGATATCAGGAGGTGGAGTGGGGACATACAAGGCTAGGAATTGTTCGTTGCTTATGGCGCCAGTCCTTGGAATGGTCTTTCCTTAGAAATCAGATCGGTCCCTTTGCTAACTTTCCAGAAGAAGGATCTCTTTCAGAGGATATTTGATCATCAATATTTATCACTGATTATTCCTAGTATTGTTATGGTGCTATTTTTGCTGGATTGGATGATGTAGCTTTGTCAAAATCTTGGGATTGTGTTTAGATTTAATTTAAGTCTTTTACGTACAGTATCTTGGATGTTTTAACTGTGTTTGTATTGATGGATGATAATGATGATTGTTATCTTTAACTGCAAGCTGCTGGGGTCCTTGGCAGATTTGGCAGTATACAAGGAAAATTAATAAATAAATAAAGACAGGCTCAAAACCTCACTATTGCTCTGTCTCTCCCCTTAATTTCTAGAATACAGACTGAGTATTTACATTTACACATACGTGTATGCATAATTTAATACAGCAACTTTACATACTTATGGAAAAGCAATCTTTATTATTCTTTTTCTCTATAGTGTCAGGATGGTGGTCTCTGTTATCATCTTCTTGGACTGCTGTTGTGACTGTTTTCCGGCATCAAAGCCAGGAATAAAGTGACTGATGAATACTGAGTAATATTATATAATGAAAACCTAATGGTTGAGACTGCCTTCTATTGTCCAGTATGTCTGACTTACCAGTCATAGCATGTGGAATGCTGGTGTTTATGATCTTCTGGGTTTGCATTTTGATGCCAGAATGTGGATCTTGCATCTCCACCAACAAAATCTCCAACTGCAAATTATAGTAGAGATATATTAAGAATTAAACAAAAGGAAAAACAACAATTACATGAGTATGCAAAATAAAGTAAAGAGAAACAGCTATAGTTTATTTTCATTCCTTGTCTTAATTAAATGCACCTATAAGTAAATATTTTAACCACTATGTTTTCAAGTGTTATATTACTGGAGACATTGGTTCTAACTGTGGCTGATTAATGGCAGGTTGGTACACAATAAGACCATCTCCATCCACAACATGGTGATGGATGAACCTGTTAACCTGGTGTGCTTTGCTGACATCTGGCTGGACAGTGATGGGGATGTACAGGTAGTTCTCGACCTATGACCATTCATTCAGCGACCGTTCAAAGTTACGATGGCGCTGAACAATGGTGGTTATGATTGGTCCTCGGAGTTCCAGCTGTCCCAGCACCCCCGCAGTCACGTGATCGCGACCTGGGCACTTGGCAACTGGTTTGCACTTACAACCAGTTGCAGCGTGATTGCCATTTGCAACCTTCCCAGCCGGCCTCCCCAGAAAGTCAGTGGGGAAGCCAAAAGGGAAGATTGCAAGATGCTGGGGCAAGTCTCCCCACACATGCACCCTCCCCCAGCCCCTCTACACTTGCGCTGTACCGGCCATTTGCGCACTCCCTTGCACCCTCCCCTGCACCCCTACGCTCCCTCCCCCACTCAGCAGCAGCCACTTACCTGCCTGCTGGCCTGGGACTTACAACTTCCTGCCGGCTTCCCCACTGACTTTGGTTGTAGGAAGCTGGCAGGAAGTTGCCTCGCCTAATGACTGTGGGATTTGGTTAACGACGGCAACCGGGACTTCAGGGATTGCCATCGCTAAGCAATGCGATTGTGCTTTACGACCACATTGCTTAGCAATGGAAATTCTGGTCCCAATTGCCATCATAAGTTGAGGACTACCTGTAGTTCTATGAAAAATCTCCCCAAGTCCTGCAGCAGCCATGAATGGGGTAGTTCAATTCAATTCTTCTCTGTGCTTGTTTCATCCATAGACTCTCAACCAGTAGCCTTTTCATGTAACCCAGACCCTTGTGGGAGGGATGGGCAAGCCACTGCTTCAACAGTCACATTGAATGAAATTGTGGGTTTTTAGAAGATAAATTTGCTTGTATTCAGTCTGGTTTGGATACCAATGGGACAGAGGCTATAGTGGTGCACAGAGCAATGTCTTCTGGAATTATCTGGGATTCTTTGCGCTTGTAGAATCTGAGGAAGTGGACATGTCCTCTGTGTAATGCTATCACCTGTAGGATTGACTCATACCCTTCCAGGCAGGGTTTGTGTGGCTGGATTTGGAAGATAATTAACATGTCTTTGAGGGAAGGAATGATGACACCTGTTTTGAAGGAGGCAGTAGTGCATCATCTCCTGAAGAAGCCTTCCCTGGATCCAGATGTTCTTGATAATTTTTGCCCAATTTCCAACATTCCCTTTCTGGGAAAGGTTGTGGGGAAAGTGGTGGTGGTTCAACTTCGGAGGATCCTGGAAGAAACAGATTATCTGGATCCTTTCCTGTCAGGTTGGCTGGTAGAAACTGCACTGGTCATTCTGCTAGATGATCTTCATTGGAACTTGGATGGGGGGAGTGTATCCATCTTGGTCTTTTTAGACCTCTCAGGAGTGTTTGATACCATCAATTATCACCTGCAGCAGTTGGAAGTTGGGGACACCACTCCTGGAGACAGTTCCACAAATATCCAGTACTTGTGTCATGAAATTATACCCCTACTTTGGTAAAGATAACCTCACTACTCTAATCTACAGGGCTTTCCAAAGTTTTGCCGTTGGTGTGTCGCCGCAGGAAAACCCGGAAGTGCCGCCGTTGCGGCAGCGTGCAAAAACCCGGAAGCGCTGCTGCCGCTTTCGGGGTTTTGCACGCCGCCGTTGGTGTCGCCGCAGGAAAACCCAGAAGTGCTGATGATGATCAGCGCTTACGGGTTGTGTGGCGACACACCAGACTGTGTGTGGCGACACACTTTTGTGTCGCGACACACAGTTTGGAAAGCTCTGCTCTAGTAACTTTTCCTTTACATCAATATAGTGTGTTCTATGTAGGTGTAAGGGGCGTGGTGGCTCAGTGGGTAAGACGCCAGGCTTGTCGATCAGAAGATCGCAAGTTCGGAGGTTCGAATCCCTAGCCCTGCATGCGGAGTGAGCTCCCGCACTAGCTCCAGCTCTTGCCAACCTAGCAATTCGAAAGCATGCAAATGCAAGTAGATTAATAGGTACCACTTCGGTGGGTAGGTAACAGCGTTCCACGTGTGTCATGCCGGCCACATGACCGTGGAAGCGTCTTCGGACAACGCTGGCTCTTCGGCTAACAAACGGAGATGAGCACTGGCCCCTAGAGTCGGACACGACTGCACAAATGTGCGGGGGGAACCTTTACCTTTTTTTATGTAGGTGTAGAAAGTAAAGAGGATGACCTTGACAGAGAGAGGAATGATCTGTTACCAAGGCAATGAGTAGATAAATATTGCTTAAGCCTAGATGAGGGGGGGAGGGTTACAAAAATGCCTCAGACAGGCACCCCCCCCCTCCCAATTCACATGATATATAAAGGAGGGAGGAGAAGTACATTCAGACTTGCAAGATTCTATTACTATAGCCAATCTTAATAAAAGTAGTTTTAGGCCTACATGGCATCTGTTGCTTGGTTTGGTCAACCTTGTAGATGCGTAATTTCCGAGATACCTTGGAAATGTGTAATTCTTACCAAAGCAAGAGGACTGACAGGAACTGGACATTATGACATTGTTGCAGTCTTCATTGGCTCTGGTTAATTTCTAGACCCAATTCAATTTATCAATCCCTTTATGGTTGGGACCACACACTCAAAGCCTCTTCTCATATGTTCCTACATATACCAGAAGATAATTTTTGGAGGCTCTGCTCTGGGTATCCTCTCATACTTAGGAACAGATACAGTCCTCTTTTATGAAATGCATCTTGCAGGTGGACAAGTCAACTCCAACTCGAGCAGTAAGAGCAGAGTTAGGTATACCCCCCATACAAAGCCACTCGGTAACTAAAGTATTTAATTACTGGCTGAAGATCCTATCCATGGACTCAGACAGATTACCCAAGCTTTGTCTTGAAGAGCAGATGCAGAATATGCCTCCTCGTGCTTGGGCGGCCCGACTTACCAATACCATCTCACAATATGGATTTTCAACTCATTTTCCAGCCCAATTAGATTTGAAGGCTAAGAAAAATTTCAAACAAAGGGTTTTGGATGTGGCTGCACAAGAGGATATAGCAGCCCTTAAACATGCTAAGTCCCTGAAGTGGCTGGCCCAACACAAATCAGTCTTTCAACTAGAAAAGTATTTAACAACTTTCTTGCCCCAACATCTCAGAAGAGCTTTTACTAGAGCTTGTTTCGATCAATTAGACTCTATGGTAAGATATGGGAGGTTCCAAGGAGTTCCTTATGAAGACAGATTATGTATTTGTGGTGCCCCAGCTGTTGAAGATACTGCACATATCTTATTTGATTGCAAATTATATTCTGTAGAAAGGACTGTCTACTTAGATTTATATTTAAAAAACAAAAAATACTGGAGCAGCC
Organism: Charina bottae; assembly: GCA_023362775.1. Classification (NCBI taxonomy): domain Eukaryota; kingdom Metazoa; phylum Chordata; class Lepidosauria; order Squamata; family Charinaidae; genus Charina; species Charina bottae. The sequence continues at coordinate 140,533,377 of JALMGJ010000002.1, read as the reverse complement.
AGCAGAAACTTTCTTATTTTTTACAGGGTAAGAACCAGCTCATTACTAGCAAGACTGCACTCTTCATATCAAAGGCAATCCTAAAGAGGACAGATTACATAGACCAGATTGGAGTTGACTGTAGGGGTGATGGTTTGATATGAATTTGTATTATAGTTTTATTTGTATTTACTCATATTTACTTGTATGTTTATAATGGCTTTTTATTTTAACTTCTTTTATACTTGATATGGTCAAAAGACTAAATCAATAAAGTATCTATCTATCATACTTAGGAGCAGTGAACCTTGGAGCAGTACCTCTCAATCCTGGAACCACCCAGAGAGATACACCTAGTGCAGTACTAACTTTATTGTCTTTCTGGTGTTGGGGAGGCTTATTTTCCCAGGCATTATTCAGTGGGTTGTCTTTACATATACAGTATTTGGCAGGTGGTTGTTTTTACTGTTACATAATTTTAGGATTCTCATTTGAATTGCTATGCTTCATTATGGATTTGTATTGTCTTTTCATTTCTTATCTGATTATTTTAATTTGTTCTAAGTCAGCCTTTGGCAACCTGATTTTGACAGGTGGCATGCAAATTTTAAATATCTAAGGCCTCCCAACTCCTAAAAACAATACTTTGTAAAACAAAGAATGCTTTTCATGTTATAAAAAATAACATAATAGTAATAAAAATTTAAAAAATTGTCATAATAGGGGGAATAGACAAGTACCATTAACAAGCCCGACATAGTTCACTCCAGGTGGGCATGTACTCCAGCCTACCCCAGGGCCTGGGGGAAAAGCCAGGTCTTCAAGGTCTGTTTAAAGGATAGCAAGTGTCAGGGCTGTTCAAACCTCCAGGAGAAAGCTATTCCGGTGGGCCGTGACCAAGGAGGCCCCATCAAAGGCACTGCTTGAGAAGTGGGATGTGAAGTGAGCCCACTCTGCTGAATCTTATGAGATGGGCAGAAACAATGGGATAAAATACATGTTAGGCTACAATTCCCATCGGCTCAAACCAAGATGGCCAAAGATTTGGAAGGGACCATTTAAGTTATCAAGTCCAACAGCCTGCTCAGTGGAGGAATCCAAATTAAAGCCAAATGAAGCAAGGGGTTAAGAAGGTTATAGCCCAAATCATCTGAGGGCACCAGTTAATCTACATTTCTGATAAGCAGCTCAGTAAGGTTTTAAACAGTAAAGGTATGCCAGTAGTGATTACTTAACATAAATACATGGACATTTAATGCTTCCATATCTACAGTACACCAGATAACTGGTGACCTCTGAAAGCCACTTAAAAGCTTTGGCTGGCTGATAAAGAATCCAGTTCTAATTTTGAAGTAGATCTACTAATTAGTCTAATATTCAATTCATAAATAGTTGGGCAGCGGTGTTTAATCTGCTTAATAGAGTTTGTACTAAACTACAATATCAAGATCATTCACTCTCTCAAATGTTATTTTCTCTGAATTAAACTCATCCATCTCCTGTTTACTTTTCCTGTTCCCCTGTTTAAAGACAGGACAATAAGTCTAGTGACCTTAAAAAACCCCTTTACTGTGCTTATTATACTCATTGTACCAGAAACCTGGAGACAAATGAGATGTCCATATACGTAGGCATTTCTATACAGTACTCAGAAAAATTTTAATTTTCTTAAATTGGCATAACACCAAGTGAATTAATAGCTATTGATCTTAGCTTATACCCCACCTTTGCAGAATCTGCCTGTTTTTGCATTGCACTTGCCTAGTTCTTACAGTGACACTGTTAATGCATGATGCGACAAGAGGTTTTGTCTGTCAGCCAGCTTATTCCAGAGTCTGACACTGATTAGGGCTGAGAGGGTGTGACTGGCTGAAGGCCATCCTGTTGGCTTCCATGCCTGAGGGAGGATTAAAACCTGACTCTCCCTCCTCCTAGACCAGATCTTTAACCACAACACTATGCTACCTGTCCAATTTAATAGTTAAAAAAAATAAACAAGGAATCAGGTGTTAATCAAGTAATGCCAGTAGTGGTTGCTTACCTTAAATACATAGAGATATGTAAAGCTTCCATATCTGCACTGAAAGACTCTGGAAGCCACTTCTAATTTTGAAGCAGATCTACTTCAAAGTATTAAATTTTATTAAATCTACTTCCAATTATTAAAGTGTATAATTACATTTATTTTAGAAGGGATACTGTAGACTAGGGACAGGGAACCTGTCATCTTTTAGAAGCTGCTGAACTATAACCTCTAGTCATGCCATTATGGTCAGGGGTATGGATATTAGGAGTTGTAATTCAGCAACATTTGGGATCACAAGTTTTCCTTCCTTGTAATAGAAAAAGACACAAAAGAATCACAATAGTTCATTTTTCAGTCCAAAAATCCTAGTATAACACCATTCAAGTGAATTTGAACTCCACAAATAGTTTTTATTATGGACACCTTCTTAGTTGGATACTATCTTTCCTTCCATTTTTATTGATGTTAGGTTTCTTGTAGTTTGCCTGTTTGGTGTTATCCAAGTGGTAAGTATGGTGCTCAAAGCTTATAAAATGTTTTTTGCAACATTTCCTGAGAAGTAAATTAGATATCCCCAAGAATATTGATCATCCGACTCTATATTGCAGTGGAAATGTTTCTGGTAAATTTTTGATTGCCTCCCAGGAATTTTATTTATTTCACAATTGGAAACATTGCCATTGGCAGCACATACAAAATTTAAATGAAGCACAAGCAAAGCAATAAATTTAAAATGCAAAATACAGTGTCATTTTGCTAAATAAATAATGGATAACTGTAGGTGAAAGAGATTAAGAAGGTTGCACAAAAACTCTGAAAAAAATGTTCTTATTAAAACACTGCTCTAAATGACTGAAGATAGGCCTGGCTTGTTTTGTTAAGGAATTCCAGAGAACTTAGTCCAGCATTGCCAAGGCAATGCATCTCCTCTGCTAATCTGATCTGCTAATCTAATCTGATCTGAAGGCATTAGAAACCCATAGTAAGTATAGTAAATAATATTTTATTTGTTGTGTTATTTCAGAAGTATGGAATCCAGATACACTAAACTACAACTTCCAGGAGACCCAGAAAATGTAACCAATAGTGAAGGCATTATAACGAGTATGACAAATAGTGAAGAAACTATTTCAAAAATAGAAACAAAAGATAGTTTAGTAACATCATATATTCCTCAGTTCTGCTCTATTTCTCATGGTTGGCAACTTTTACAAGCCCATACCATCACAATTTCACATTTAGGACACAGGCATTGTTACTTCACAAAAAATTGGTCACATCTTACGTAAAAATCTTATGAGATTATCTACATCTCATAAAATCAATCACCAAGATCTAAGTTCCATGAGATCTTATGGGAATTGGCTGGTTCTTTCTTAAAAGTGTGGAGTGGGATAGGGTACTACTAGGTACCAAATTTTGACCCTCTACTATAGGCTTTAAAAAGAGCTCTATGGCGAGGTTGGTTAAGTACAATATGAGTCCCACACTATTATTCTAACCATCCTGCCTTTTTCTCCTATTGTCCTGACTCTTCCACATTTATTCTAGAATCTGGCAGATTCCAATCAAGAGCCAACGTATTTTTTTTTAAAAATGGACAATGAAGAAACAGAAAACATACCTGGATTCCACAGAAAACTTCTAGTAATATAAATTAGCTAGACTATCCTAGCTACACAATTGGTTTCAGGGAAAATGGATAAATCTCACATAGATCTTTTGAACTCTTTAGGAGAATCATTTATTTACTGTATATCATTTTACATCATCCTTTAATATTACATACACAAAATTGTAAAATTGAATACAGTTGAAAAATACAAAGTGCATATAAAATTAATAAAACAATTTCAGAATGAAATTAGCAGTAGTGTAAAGGCTATAAAACAGTAGGAAATCCTGTTTTTTAAAAAATTAAAAATAAAAAGACCATGCTGGATCCTAAGCAAAGGCTCTCTGAGATGGGCATTACGTAACAGGGCTGTGCACACTTCAAAATGATCAGGAAAAAGTGCTTTGGAGTTAATGCAAGCATAGCACCTCTCTGCCACTCAGGCAACCAACTTGCATCTGCTTTCAGAACCTCTTCAGTAGCCTCTGATTAGAGTGGTAGCTCTCAAAAAAGCTGGAAGTAGTCCAGGTAAATAAAGGAGAAGAACATCTGCTACGGAAAATGGCTATTTTCATTTGAAATAGGTAACCAATCTAGCCAGGAATTTACATTAGCACCACACTTAAAAAAAGAAAAAAGCTAAGTCAAGTCTAATTGTCTTTTATTTCTCCGTACAAATTCAAGCATTGTGTTTAATCACAGCTTTTTTATTCATGGGCAAGGCTGTGCATGAAGAAATGATACTGTCTTTAAATTACTCTTGTAATTTGAAATATAATTTGTAATATTTTCACAGCATCTCTTTTGACACAGTTTGTAGCAGACCAGTTCCATCTTGTGGTCTACCTGGATTGTTACATTTTCTTCTGTAAAATAGCCTTCATGATCTGAACAGGTCTATGTTATTTGTGTTGACCAAAATTAAAAAATTAAAATTAATTTGAAGTTTTAAAAGGGCTTTACATTTTATATTGTTTCAAAAGTAAAGTTTGATTTTATTTCTCTCTTGTGAGATTGGTCTATCACCCCAAGGAGGGCTGGATCCTCTGGGCAAATGCCTTTGTGCTAATTGGACAAGAAATGGCAATATTGTTGTTGTTGGGTTTGTTTTTTTTTTAATCTTTTCATCTCCAGAAAGGCAGCATGGGCTATGACAGCCCTATCTCTCTCATACACTGTGGTTTGTATTCCAGGTGAGGAGCCCTCTGAATGATAGGTGGTGATATCAGGAACTACTAAGCTACTACCTGAAAACAGGAGGCAAGGCCAGGGTTGAAGATCCAGAGGGCTTCTGAACAGGAGGTTTGGAACCTCCAGAGTTTTACTCTACAGCAGTGTTTCTCAACCTTGACAACTTTAAGCCAGCCATGCTGGCTGGGGAATTCTGAGAGTTGAAGTCCACACATTTTAAAGTTGCCAAGGTTGAGAAACACTGCTGTACAGGATCAGCTGTCTGCTGCATCATGATTAAACAAACTATAGTTTATTCTGATTTATGAACCAGGTAATTATAATGATGAAGCTAACACAACTGAAAACAGTTAAGAGAAAATTAATTTTAAAAATTATGTGCAGTAATAAAACATTATAAGAGAAGAGAATCCTATAAACACACCATAATCCTTCAAGCTACTACTTTGAAAAGTCTTCCCCAATCTTCCCTCCAGATGGGAGTTTAGTTCAGCATATCACATTTGGGGAAAAATGGAGTTATCCTATTAAAGTAGGTAAAATGCAGTGATGGCTTAGTGATGCTTAAATCAATCACTGTGAAACAAAAAGTACTGATACAGAAACAAGACTATCAAAATGTATCCACATTTTCTTGTCACATCCTATGTTATTTATGTGGAATTTATCCACTTAGTAACTTTAAAATCTTCCTGCTGCTAAAAGTATATCTCCACAGCTCTAATATAATATCCACTCAAAAGATCTATTAAATTATAATATAATATTATATAATTAATAGTATCTGTCTATTATAAATTATTACGTATTAATCAAGATCTTTACATGTAATGGATTCAATTTCATTCATTTCAATGTGTGAGAGGATTATTATAATTATCTTAACCGATTACTGACTAATTACCTTTAAAAATGGATGGCAATCCCCTTTTATAAAGGAGATTATACTTATACTTCTGGAATAAAAATAGTAGATTTATGAATTACAGACTGGGATGATGCATTACACTAAAGGCCAAAGTTTGCTTGGTTTCAATTTAGCATAGCACATGTACTCAGTCATTACAGTTTTAACCATCATTATGGCTTGGTGTATGACTCAGTATCATGTATAGATCAAGGCACACTCAAAATAAGTTTCCTATGAAAGAGTTGTGGAGTTAAGTCTCCCATGTCAGGCCTGGCAAGGTGGATGCACAACCAAGACAATCTAAAATGTTGCAAACGGTGAGGTGTGATGATCTAATACAGGGCTTCCCAAAGTTTTCCCGCGGCGACACACCAACCACCATTGGTGTGTCGCTGCGGGAAAACCCGGAAGTGCCGCCGTTGCAGCAGCGCGCAAAAACCCGGAAGCGCTGCTGCCGCTTATGGTATTTTACGCGCCGCCGTTGGTGTGTCGCCGCGGGAAAACCCGGAAGCGCTGATGATGATCAGCACTTCCGGGTTGTGTGGCGACACACCAGACTGTGTGTGGCAACACACTTTTGTGTCGCGACACACAGTTTGGAAAGCTCTGATCTAATACCTTGCTGGCAGAGCCCTTCTCTTACCGTCTCCCCAGGAAAAGATAGTTATGATAGGCTGCCCTCAGTCAGGTGGCCTCCAGGCATCCCTTAATCTGTCATCTGGAGAGTTCTTAAGCCTCCCTACCTAGAATTCCTGCCTTCAGTTCAGCCTTAGGAAAACTAAAAAGGAAATACAGAACATTTTCTTGCAGGAGGCTACTTACATTTTCAAAAAACACAGTGAATCGTATTCTGTTGTAGCAGTATCATAAGAGCACATAACTGTAGAGCCAAACAAGTCTTAAATTACAAGAGCAGGAGTATATGATCTCAATTATCAGCACCCCACCTTCACTATCACTGGACATTTGAAATGTATTTAATATCATTTATTATTTATTTATTTATTATTTCAATTTATTCCCCGCCCATCTCCCTTGCAAGGGACTCTGGGCGGGTTACAACAATTGAAAGTTTAAAAAATACAAAAACAATATCTAAAATACATCCAATAATAATAATAAATTACATAAAATCCAAGAAGGGGGGACCATAGGATGGATCATATTATTACGGGGCCAGCCAACCCCAGGAGGCACTGCCGCCTCTGTCGTCCCAGGCCCGGCGGCAGAGCCAGGTCTTAAGGGCCTTCCGAAAGGCCAGGAGTGAAGGGGCCAGCCTCACCTCCGGGGGCAAGATATTCCATAAGGCGGGCGCTATCGCAGAGAAGGCACACCTCCTGGACCCCGCTAGATGGAATTCTCTTGTCGAGGGGGTCCGAAGCATGCCCTCTCTGCATGCACGGGTGGGGCGGGCCGACGTTATCGGGACGAGACGGTCCCTCAGGTATCCTGGTCCTATGCCATGTAGGGCTTTAAAGGTAATCACCAACACCTTGAATTGGACCCGGAAACAAACTGGTAGCCAATGCAGCTCACGTAGCAGAGGTGTTACATGTGCCGATCTCATGGCACCCATAACTGCTCGCGCCGCGGCATTCTGCACCAGCTGAAGCTTCCGGATACTCTTCAGGGGTAGCCCCATGTAAAGCGCATTACAGTAATCTATACGGGAGATGACAAGGGCGTGAGTGACTGTTCGGAGGGCCTCCTGATCCAAGAAAGAGCGTAACTGGCGCACCACACGAAGTTGTGCAAAGGCCCTCCTGGCCGTGACTGCCACCTGCTCTTCGAGCAGGAGTCGCGAGTCCAGGAGGACCCCCAGATTCCGCACTGGATCCGAGCGAGGTAGTGCCACCCCGCCCAGAACCAAAGATGACAACTTCCCGGATCTAGGGGGGCCATCAATCCACAGCCACTCCGTCTTACCAGGGTTCAGTTGAAGCCTGTTGTTCCCCATCCAGACCCCCACAGCCTCCAGACACTGAGATAAGGCATCGACCGCATCACCTACTTCACCCAGGATGGAGATGTATAACTGGGTATCATCAGCATATTGGTGATACCTCATCCCGTGGTGACGGATGATCTCGCCCAGCGGCTTCATGTAGATGTTGAACAGGAGAGGAGAGAGAACCGACCCCTGCGGCACCCCACAAATCAGGGGCCGTGGGTCAGCTCTCTCCTCCCCTATCAACACCGACTGGGAACGGCCCCGGAGGAAGGAGGCGAACCAGCACAAAACTACGCCGCCCACCCCCAACTCCCTGAGCCGTCCCAAAGGTATACCGTGGTCGACGGTATCAAAAGCCGCTGAGAGATCTAAGAGAGCTAGGATGGACGCACTCCCTCCATCCCGCTCTCGCCAGAGATCATCAATAAGCACGACCAATGCGGTCTCCATCTCATATCCCGGCCTGAAACCTGACTGGAAGGGGTCTAGATAATCCGTTTCCTCCAGAATCCTCTGGAGTTGCCACACCACCACCTTCTCAACCACCTTTCCCAAAAAGGGAAGGTGGGAGACTGGGCGAAAGTTGCCCAGGATGGTAGGGTCCAGGGACGGCTTCTTGAGGAGGGGGTGCACCAGCACCTCCTTAAGGGCCTCCGGGAACACCCCCTCACTCAAGGACAAATTAATCATCACCTGGACCCATCCACATGTCACCTCACTGGCCGATTTCACCAGCCAGGAGGGACAAGGGTCAAGCTGGCATGTGGTGGCGTTCACAGTCCAGAAGATCCTGTCTACTTCCTCAGGCGCAACAGGATCAAACTGTTCCCAGATAACATGGTAAGTACGAGCCCCTGGCATCATGTCTATTGTGTTATTGTACAAGGAGGCGGCATAAAGAACATTTATTCTATCTGTGGTAAAAGTTTATTTTTCTCTTCTCTCAAAATGTATATTTCTATAAAATGTGGCCTGTAGTTCACAACATGGTATTTTCTTCCCTCCAAATGGTATTTTCTGTTACATTAACACAGGGCTTTCCAAAGTTTTCCCGCGGCGACACACCAACCGCCGTTGGTGTGTCGCCATGGGAAAACCTGGCAGTGCCGCCATTGCGGCAGCGCACAAAAACCCAGAAGCGCTGCTGCCGCTTTCAGGTTTTTGCGCGCCGCGGTTGGTGTGTCGCCGCGGGAAAACCTGGAAGCGCTGATGATGATCAGCGCTTCCGGGTTCTGTGGCGACATACCAGACTGTGTGTGGCGACACACTTTTGTGTCGCGACACACAGTTTGGAAAGCTCTGCATTAACAGAATCTTGCAAGACTGAAACTATTTTTCCCCTCCTCTCTTTTTAGTCTCTGGAAAACTAGGGAGGGTCCCTTCTTAAATGCTTCCCATGCTTTTCCCCCACCTGCAGACTGAGCTGCCTCTTATCAGACTGTTGCCTAGGCTGTGGGTCTTCCTCTTGTCTCCCAAGGTCATTCCCACATACCATTACAATTATGACAACATCTAGGAAGAGGGAAACACATTGTGGTATCGCCCTTTGAGCATGTAAAATACACATATTTGCAATGTGCAACGAATATTGTGACACAGAAAAAAATTATATTCCCTCTCACTGCCTTTTTTTTAACCTGTATTTTTGCCAGCTTCTCTTAATTGCTGATCAACAAAAACTGCTGCGATGTGAATGTGCTAGACCAAGGGTCGGAAATGGCGGCTCGCGAGCCAAATGCGGCTCTTTGGCCCCTTCCGCAGGCAGGCGTGGCGGGCGTGGCGCGGCGGGCGTGGCGCGGCAGCGAGTGTGGCGGGGCAGGCGCGGCAGCGGGCATGGTGTGCGTTGCTGTGGGCATACCCCTGGCAACCTGGCAGCCGTCTCCGGCAGCCATCTTGACGATGGGCAGGGCTTTCCAAACAGTGTGTCGCGTGACAAGCCGGAAGCGCTGAAGGGAGTGGAAATTCTCCGCGCCAATCAGCTGTGCGTCGGGAAGCCCGGCAGCCTGCACGCGCGATTTTTGCCTCCCTGCCGGAACCGAGGGCATTTTCGGGGTCCCCGGAGCCTGCCCTTTCGAAGGGGCAGCGGCAGCAGCAGCTGCAGTGCTGCCCCTTCGAAAGGGCAGGCTCCGGGGACCCCGAAAATGCCCTCAGTTTAGGCAGGGAGGCTGTGCGCAAGCTGCCTCAGCTGTTCTGCGGGGAGAATTGCCACCCCAGGGCAGCGTGTGCATGTGGAGAGGGGAGGTTTCTGCCTCCCTGCCGGAACCGAGGGCATTTTCGGGGTCCCCGGAGCCTGCCCTTTCGAAGGGGGAGCGGCAGCAGCAGCTGCAGTGCTGCCCCTTCGAAAGGGCAGGCTCCGGGGACCCCGAAAATGCCCTCAGTTTAGGCAGGGAGGCTGCGCGCAAGCTGCCTCAGCTGTTCTGCGGGGAGAATTGCCACCCCAGGGCAGCGTGTGCATGTGGAGAGGGGAGGTTTATGCCTCCCTGCCGGAACCGAGGGCATTGCCGCAGCGACAACCTGGAAGCGCCGCCGCCGAAGCAGTCGAGCCTCTCTTTCCCTTCTTCTTCCAAACCTCCCCCGCCCCCTTCCACGCGATTGGCTCCCGCCCGCAAAACCCGCCCCCTTCCACACGATTGGCTCCCGCCCGCAAAACCCGCCCCCTTCCACGCGATTGGCCTGCGCCCGCAAACCCCGCCCCCTGGCTCTCGAGCACTTCAAAATGTGCACGAGCATGTCAAAATGGCTCCCGGCAAAAAAAGTTTGCCGACCCCTGTGCTAGACTATGTAGCACATAGACTTGAAGTAGTAGGAGTATCCACAACAATCCAGAGAATCATTAGAGGGCAGTGAGGAGCTACAAGAAAATGATTTTTTTGCTGCCCACAAGTGGTTGGCTGGACTTTTGCGGCCCAGATTTGGTAGCCCTAGAAATGGGCAGCTGTGTGTGTCTCTGTAAATTCAAATGATACTATTCATCACAATAAACCTCAGACAAGAAAGGGGAACTATTCATAGGAGAAAATTGAGCTTCATGCCTTGCCTGCTTAAAATTTTTCTACATACTAGCACTATTATTTTCTATAGATGCTTTGGGAAAAGGAGATCATCGTAAATCCATAACTAGTTATTTGTCAACATGTTGGTTGGAAGGTGATTAAGATTGTAGTCCATCACCCTTAAAGGTTGAGCATAACTGCAGCCAATAAAAAGGAGTATTCAGCCTCTTCATCAAAGCAGCTATGAATAGGCAGGGAATAGATCTCTATCAATTATTTCCTTTTAAATTTATATACTACCACTTTTCATTTCTATAAAAAATCCCAGAGTAGTTTTTAACAACATCATACTACTACAACATCTATTATACGTATTAAGCAAACTGGCAAAACTGCTAATCAAAAGAATGCTTGGCAATCAACAAGTCTTATACCATTGTCAAAAACATTCCATACCAGGAGGCAGCCAAGTCTCAAAAGGGAGAGAACTGTGCATAGTGGATGTCATGGTAAAAATGCTCTTTTTTGCACTATGGGCAAATAAGTGCAAATTGTGGTATGATAAGCAATGAATCCTCTGCAAAATTTGAAGAAAGGAGTTCCTTAAAAAATTGTTCTTGGTCTCCTTAGCCTTATAGATCAACAATACCCCTATAAACATGGTTTCATAGCCAGTGCAGAGATATCAAGAAGGCGCCCTACTGAGCAACCTAATCACATTTACTCCACACTTTTTTTTTAAAAAGGCATCACCAATTTGTCATCCCATATCATAATTAACTTTTCATTCAAAAAGGAAAATCTCCAAGCCAGATAGCAAGAACAAAGTGACAAAAATAAAATATAGACAGAAGCACAAATAACATTCCATAAAACCAAAAAAAACAAATGTGTAGGGAAAAACAACCCTGCTTGACCCCACTGGCCACTGACCAGGAATGAAAGCCAGGTAAATCTTGGCCGGGTTCAACATGATGTACTTCTTGACATTCCACATTAGGAGTGCTGCTACTGAGAAGTCCCTACCTCATGTTGTATTTGATCTAAAAATGGGACAGGGAGCATGAGTAGACTGGTATAGGGGGAGGATCTCCTTCAGGAGTTTCATAGGGGAAGGGAAGGGAAGACAGATAATTTGGCTTCATTACCACAGCATAGAAATGTCTTGCTAGGGGGTCCGGGTTAACCTACAGTAGTGAATTTATTTATTTGTTTGTTGAATTTCTATAACCACCCATCTCCCCCTCAAGGAGGGACTCTGGGCGGTTCACATTACTGTAGACTGAGATTGGTGGGGGTAATTACCAGGTGATGGTTTCAGGCAGAATTAATGCTGTAAAGTTCAAGGATTATGACTTTTATTTTTTAAATTACAGCCCATGGAGGGTGAGGAATAAAACTGTTTTCAAATACAGAAGTTCTGAACAGAAATAAAGGCAGCGTGGATGAAGCAAAATAGCAGTGGTTAAAATTAACAAGAATAACACAGCCTTTAAAAGGCTTATAGACACCCATACCTGTCAGTGTCATTTTAAGCAGCTTCTGGCATATCTACAAGGGTGGCTCTGTAACAGGTTGCTCTCCTTTTGAAATTCCAAAAAAAAACCCAAAGACAATCCTCTCTAAGCACACTACAGCAAAGGACCAGGCAATGAAAAGAAAACAAACAAACAATCACTATTAAAGACTAAAGTAATGACAAGATTTTTGAAGACTCTGTAACAAATCACACACCTAGTCAGATACAAAATCCCCTTCTCTCTCACATGCCAAACCTTGGTGATACAGCATTCCAATCAGATGTTTTAGAGATGTGCCCAAGGTTTCCTGATCTTCCATTTATAAGGTAGGCACTAAAAATAAATAAAAATTGAAAATAAGACTGGTTTTGTTACCTTTTTCAAGAATTGCATTCTTGGCCTGTAACGCTGTCCTTCATCTATGTGCGTGATGGTCATCGTGATCTACTTAATTAAGCTACAAAAGAATTTTAAAAAAATAATAAAGGGGCTTTCACCAATTGCAGAGAAAAAGGAGGTGCTACTCAAAGTGATTTCAGGCAAACTGCATTACTCAAACTCGCCAGGCTAAAGAAGAAAGGCTGCGGTGGAATCAGGCACAGTCTTGCTGTAGCCAATCAGCACGGAGCACTCTGGGTTTATTTGCATGAGCGGTGGTGTCTTCCTACCTGCCAGCATTAGGGGGAGCTCTTTCATCTATTTATAGGGCTGAGTTGCTAGCAAGGAGAATTTGCATCATTCTGAATAACGCTAGGATTAACGAAGTGTTAGCAAATTGCACATTACTGATAAAAAATTTTAAAAAATATTCCTACAGTCTGATTGAATAGGTTCACGGGCAAAACCTTTCCCCCCCCCCCAAATTTAAACATGATGTGACAAGTTACAATTTGTTTTAGTCATGGTTTGATTTACTCACAGTTGTGGAACTGATATACAAGACCAAAACAAACTAACCATTTGTTATTTACTGCATTTATTTCATATCTTTCTTTAGAAAGCTCAGAGCAATTGACATATGGGTCTCCTCTAATTTTATCCCCACAACAGCTTTATTAGGTTGGGCTCTAAGAGAGCAACAGGCCCAAATCAGCCAGTCCAAAACTTCAATCAACATACTACACTTCGTTGTTTATTCGTTCAGTCACTTCCGACTCTTCGTGACTTCATGGACCAGCCCATGCCAGAGCTTCCTGTCAGCCGTCGCCACCCCCAGCTCCCTCAAGGTCGAGTCTGTCACCTCCAGAATATCATCCATCCATATGAAAACAAACATATATAACTGGAAATGCTGAAATGGGTTAGATTATTCTTGCAGGTATTGTTATAACCCACCCACCCCCTAAACACCCATGGTTTCTTTAACTTGTGGCTTAGTGACTGGTTATACAAAACACAAAGCTAAAACCACTGAACAGCCACTATGTCTAGCATATGTAAATCCAGCAAAGAAAAATATTTTTAGATAGAATTTTTAGATAGATAGATAGATAGATAGATAGATAGATAGATAGATAGATAATTTTATTTATTAACATTTCTATGCCATTGTGTTCCCAAGGGCTCACAGAGATGATGATGATGATTGGTGTAATCATTATTTTTATTCCATAGGGAGAAACAGTCCAGCTATCCAGGTAATTACTTTCGCATTTATCAAAAGAAGCTGTACAGAACACCACACTCAGACTGGAGAAACAACTTGGAACTGAATTATTTAACAAGTAGTTGTTGAGTATTATATATTCTTGCACAAACAAGCTTATTAACATACTTAGTTGTGGAGTCCTTGGTGCTCTCTGAGCCGTGTTGTTTTCTTGCAGACGTTTCATTGCCAGACTAGGCAACATCTTCAGTGCAAAAAGGGAGTGGGACTTGCTGTTTATATACCATGGCTTGTCCTTCTTGTGTTGGTGGAGGTGTTGTTCTCCCCTTAGGAGTACTTGATTGGGCTGTTGTTTGCTGCTTGGTTGATTGACTGAGTTAATGGTTCCTTGATTAGGGTATATTGTGCTGTTTGATTGTTCCTCTGGTGCTAATCCTGGTGTTAATCTTTACATATCTGGGTGTTGATTGCTGGCAAGGAGGTGTTCTGGACTTCTGGCTTTTCTATTCTCTTCGATTGATACTTAGTTGTGTTTAATCCATATATGTCAAATCTTCTAAATTCTAGCTCAGCTGCTTCATGATGAAATTGATGTTTGTAATGCCTTTGTTCATGAAGTGACATTGAGGTCAATGACAGAATATTGTGGGGAGCTGCCATTTTCCCTCATTTGTTCCTGGATACCACTGATTCTCATGTCAGGTTTGGTGCTACTGTTTATAGATAAGTATCACTCTTTGCACTTCCTACGTATAATTTTCTTCTGACTTTTCCTATTCTATGTCCCCTCTCCCACAATTGGGAATAAAGCTATCAATCTGGACAACCACTAGATGACAGCAAAGAGATACAGATCTGGCAGTCCTAATTGGGAGAATAGATAATACTCCTCTCTTGGGATATGTTTCATTTAATTGATAAAGGTATAAATGCATGTATCGTAATAACTGAATTCACAAAACGTTAGACAAAAGTAAAATCATGTTGGATACTTTGTAGTTTGGTATATTTTGGGGGATTCAGATATTATCTTAGAATGTTATATGAATCAGGCCATCATATTAATCTATAATCTAGATTTATTTGGGCATAACACATCATATAAACATAGAGTATGCATAATGTTATTATTAGATCATTTGGGTTTTTTTTTAAAAAAGGAAGGAATAGGCTCAGTCAGCCTATACTTTGGAATAGGCTGACTGAGAGAGCAGATGCAGTGGAAGAAAGGGAACCTGACATCCTTTTTTCTTTTTCTTTTTGCTCTTCATTGCCTCTGTAAGCATTTGCAGTCAAAACTAATCAGGTTTCAAACATCTGTTCAGGAGTTCCATTGTACAGTTCTAACTCCTGTTTCTTAAGAACCTATTTCCTACTGTTACACACAGCCTATTGTTTAGGAACTGGTTTCAAGAAAGAAGACTTTCTCTCTACAAAATTGCATAGACAAATAATTATTTTGTACAGGGATTCAGGTACTATCCAAAATATTTAGTAAAACATGAAGTACACAATTTATATAAATGTTTTTCCCCTCCAAAAGCTTATGTGTTTGAAACTCCTGGATGCTACTTGAAAACATCCTGAAGGGGATACTCTGTAGTACACACTACGTGTCAGAAAATACCCTCAACTAGGATTAGAATCCTGGGAGCTGAAGCCCAACATATCTGGAGGGGTTTAGGCTGGTCTTATTGATTAAAGGGTAAAATGGGGCCACGTGTGCATTTACTAATCTAAGTTTCTAATCAAGCAGGCATGAACACAGCCAGAATGATTTGTCTACAGCAGTGTTTCTCAACCTCAGCAACTTTAAGCTGTGTGGGCTGGGGAATTTTGGGAGTTGAAGTCCACACAGCTTAACATTCAGCTTTCTTGAAAATTTTAAGGGCAGCCCGAAAGGATACATTGCTGCCCTTCCCACCTGTTGTCCACACTGCCATACCCTATTTAACTTGGCCTGCACATCTGCCCTAAGCTTGTCTTGCTTGTTTTCCCATCTGTGTACTGTACTGCTGAATGCTACTCCTCCCACCCACAAGCTACAAAGGCTTTAGCAAGGGTGTCCACGGTACGATCAAAAAAATTCAGGTGGCAGCCACAACTGTGCAATTGGAGCTCTGTTTTTGACAAACAATTGTGGAGCTTTGATCACATCATCTTGGCTGTCATTTTGACTTTTTTTGATTACTATTTGCAGACAGCCATTTGAGGAGTTTCTGAGACAAAGACATTGTGGGTGGCTGGGCAGGCAACTGAGCTAAGCCGTTCCAAGGAAGCCAGCAGTCACAGTTCAGGCCTTGCCCCCTCTCCACCCCACCCAGCACCTGAAGCAACTGTACTTCACTCTGCAAAATGGAAAGCAGATTTTAGGACTACTGTTGATACAAACAACCCAGAAGAAAGTGAATAGCATGAATGGGAAGAGATTTAGTTTATGAGTGAATACTTTCTTGACTATGGCACAAAGACTGCAGAACTCCCAACCTACCAGGCCATCATTTGATGCCTGTGGGCTGATATTGCTGCGCCTGATAAGGATGATGGTTGTTCAAATGGTTTGGAATATTATATTATACTGAAGTGGGGAGAAACGTACATCTTGCACAAGGTTAGCTAATGTGTAATAAACTCAGGGTATGCATCCGAAACGCGAGAACCGAGGCTCATAACGAGCCAACAGCTCGATACACCAAAATACCTGATGCACCCCAGCAACGAGTTCGTGCCATTTTGCATAAATCAGCCCCTGAAACCCGTCACGTGACAAAGTCCCAAGAAGGGGAAATTCCGAATACATGGACCAGATGACACGATCACGTGCTAGAACCAGGGGCGGGGCCAGCCAACATAGAAGACAAGAAGCAGGTACCACGTGAAAGCAGAGTGAGTCTTGATTGGGCATTCTTGACGTGACGCTCTTCGAGCGGCGTCTCCTGTCATAGGGGCAATTGGAGGGGCGGGGATTGAGCGAGCGACCCAGGTTCTACGCAGGCGCAGAGCGGTGCAGGGCCGCTGCGGCCGCTCCCTGGCTGGCAGTGCTCGCTAAGATGGCGGATTTCCTGCCGTCGCGGTCCCCGCTGTCGGGCTGCTTCCCCGGCTGCATGCTCAACAGCAGCGAGGCCGAACAGCAGCGGAAGTCTAAAGAGATCGATAAGTGCCTGTACCGCGAGAAAACCTACGTCAAGCGGCTCGTCAAGATCCTTCTGCTGGGCGCGGGCGAAAGCGGCAAGAGTACGTTCCTCAAGCAGATGCGCATCATTCACGGGCTGGACTGGGACCGGCCAGCCCGGGAGGAATTCCGCGCCACCATCTACAGCAACGTCATCAAGGGTACGGTTGGGGGGCTGCAGACGGGGATGGGGGAGGGCGGGCTGAGGCGATTCCCGTTGGAGGGGCAGCTGGCAGCAGGGCGGCCGCAGTCGGGCGACGAAGCCCCGAGAAGACGGGCGGCTTTGAGAGAGAAAGACCAACGGTGACGGACTGCCGAAGAAGCCCTGGAATTGGGGGATAAGCCGTTTTAGCGCCCGAAGCTCAGCGTGAAGGAGATACGCGCGGGCACGGCCGTAAAAAAAAAAAAGTCACGCCTTTTTTCTTCTTGAAAGCATGGTTGATGAGGCCACCTTCCGCCCGACGCATTTTTTGTCTCGTTTCGATTCCGTTCGGTGGTATCACTTTTTAGGACCCTCGGGACTGAAAACTGCAGCGGATGCTGGAAGGGGGTAGATGGGAAAAAGTAGGCTGTGAGGAGATGGGCTTCGGGGTGGGGTAGCATCCGATGGGGGCAATAGCTAGGCAGGTGCCCCCGTCCCCGCCTCAGTTTTCGAAACGAGGATCGGAGCGAGGAAGGGGGAGCTTACCGAAATTAGCATCATGTCTGGCGGATGGGGCCTGGACGGTGGCCTTTGCCTGAGGTAGAGATTCGGGAGCTGTTCAAACACGGTTTGGGATTAATGTCAGAATTGTTCTTTGTGCACTGAATGGAGTCCATGGTGGCTAACGGGATTGCGTTTGGGGTAGCCTTTGTGCCAGACATCCTTGTTTCTGTAAAAGTTGTAACAATCGTGCATTTTGTAATGAGGCTGACTGATGGAGCCAGGAGACTGAGGGATATGTGTAGAAGAAATTAGGCATAGGTTTAGAGGCATTGTTATTGTGATTACAAAACTAGTGTGGACTGCACATGACTGTGTCTGAGAGGTGGTTGTTGGAATGCTGAAACACTGGGTCTAACTCTAAGGCAGCTTTAATTTGGACAGTGTGAAAATGTGTTAATACAGGAAGGTCAGTTTCCAGAGAATGTGATGAAAATGTATAGTATCATTGTAATGGATATGTATCTTCATCTACACCCATATTTCATTTAAACAAATCTTGTAGCACCTAGCACACATTTTGCTTTTTAAAATATTTCTTATGCATTTACATATGAGAAGAGTTGTTTAATGTGGCATGCATATCACTCCCTCCTCCAATTTTCCCCCACAACAACACTGTGAGGTAGGTTGGCCTAAGAGAGTGACTCACCCCCAGATAATCCAGTGAACTTTCATGGTTGAAAATGGACTTGAACCTGGGTCTCCCCAACCTTGTCCAACACTGTGTCTTGTGGATGAAAAACGTTGATAATACTTTCAAGAAAATAATTAATTATTGTCTGCTATGGTGTTGGACATTTTTTTTCACTTTATGACAGTGTCATGTGGTAGGCTGCCGTCTACCAAGTCTATGACAATGGTGGACCCAGAACATTTTGATATGTAGCTCTGTCTGTTAGCTTGTGCACTACACCAATATTTCTATGAAAGGCAAGGTAAGATAAGTTTTGTACTAATTAATACACATTTTGCTTTTTAAATTTTTACTTTTAAATATTCCTTAGGTGTCTAAACATTTAAAAGTTTGTTTAAAATATAGCTGTATTTCTTTGTATTTTAAATTAAATCCAGTGCATTTAATTGAACTCCTGTTGCATCTTAGAATCATGTAAAATTTAGAAATTTTGAGAATGATTAATCTATATTTTATCATTTGCTCCTGTTTTCTGTAGCTGTTCCTCTGCTTGTTTATGAGATGTAAAGGTGCTGAATTGAATATAATAGAACCCTCAGAAGAATGTGATTAATTTTAGCTACTTTAAATGTCTGGAATTTTTTTGTATATCTGGAAATAAATATGATCAATGCTAAACCTTTTACTGGAAAATTAGAATTTGTGAAATGTGATTCCAAACTTGTTTGAATCAGAATGCTAAGTGTACAGATCTCAGTTCAAACTTAGAGCAGCCATCACTTACAATTTGGAGAAAGCGTTGGTAGTCATGCTTTGAGAAATTGACTGCTTTATTATTTAAAAAAAGGTTTTAGCAATATTTATTGTCTGCACAAGGGCTAGTGAAGTAAAAGGAAATCAGAGATCTCTGTGTGTACAATCTGGTTCAGGTTTCTATAGTGGATTTGAGATTCGTTGTTAACTGTAGTCTGCATATATGTGTTTTCGCATTTATAATTTCTTATATTTTGGGTGAGTATATGAAGCTGTCTGTATGCATATGTCACTTTTTGCATTTTGAGAGTAACCAACTGTTAAGATGAATATAAATGTCACTAGTATTGGAAACTAACACATAGTTTCAATTTTCTTGAAGGTGTTAGAGTCCTTGTGGATGCTCGTGAGAAACTTCATATTCCATGGGGAAATCCTGCTAATCAAACAAGTGGTAACAAGATGATGGCCTTTGATACCCGTTCAGAAGTGGTGCAAGGGATGGTGCAAACCCAGACTTTTTTACAGTACCTTCCAACAGTAAGAGCTTTGTGGGCCGATAGTGGTATCCAGCATGCTTATGACAGACGCAGAGAATTTCAGCTGGTAAGAGACATGTTGTTGTATTCATGTTGTTGTATTTATTGTGATAGCGCAATTTGAAATCTTTTATAAATGAAATTGAGGTATCAGCAAAATTAATTTCCATAAAGCCAAGATGCAGAACTATAGCAGGGCTTAGAATTTAAATGTTGACCTATAACCAATGTTCAGCAAGCATATTTTTGTTCAAGCAGTGAGACTTCCTATTTCCTCTCCATTCAGTTCTTGGTGCTTTCTGAGCTTGGCTGTTTTCTTGCAGACATTTCATGACCCATCTAGGTAACATTATCAGTACGAGGGAGAGTGGGCTCTTCTGGTTGTTTATATATAATAGCTTGCCCTGCCAGTCTTGGTGGAGGTATGGTTACCTCCTTGATGGTTCCTTCATTAGGGTATTGTTTCTTCCCTGGTTGTTCATCTGGTGCTGTTTCCTGATTAACTGGGTGTTGGCTGCTGGAGGGGATGTGTTCTAGGCTGTTTCTGTCCTTCCCAGGTTTTTGATTGTATCTTTTAAATGGTATGTTAACATTTTGCAACGCATGGACAGACTCAGCTACAGTTTCAACTGGGAAACTCTTTAACATTTTAAATCAAGCCAAATCCAAAACTGTTAGGGAATTCCTGGAAGCTTGGTACTCAGAAAAATCAGTCATCACATAGAGATAAACCCCATTTATATACCCCACTCTCCCTCGCACTGATGATGTTACCTAGCTGGGTACAGAAACATCTGCAAGAAAACAAGCTCAGAGAGTACCAAGAACCCAACAGTTCAGCCCTCAGCTACACATTCTCTACTATTTCCTCTCCATCATATGTGTAGAATTGGGTATGATATAAGGGTATTAAGAATCTGATTTACTGTCAGATATACACTTGCTGGTCAAGTTCCTAATCTTTATAGCAATTCTTAAAAAAATAATAGCTAATCATTTTAAATTACATGTGCACTGTGTGTTTGATTAAAATAGATGTACGAATAGCATTAACAGGCAGAGGTTATCTGGAGATGGGTGGGAACATTTTTCCCCAATAGGAAAAATAGGCAGAATGGTTTGAGCTTGTCGTTATGTAATTTGTTCCCAAGCACTTAACTATGAATAATGTTAACAGTTGCTGCTATAATACTAAGCAAGAGCATGTAGGTGGTTGTTTGTAGTGTCTGTGTATTATACATGAGATTTACTGTAATGGCATAGAGTATTCTTCATAATATTCTATAGTTGGGAGATTTATTGTACAAAAGCATGTAAGTTATACTGAAAGCTTGTAGTCTGTGAGTGTTGAATACATTGTTATAAATCAAATTTGCACTAGAGAACAGGAAGCAAGTTGAAAACTTGTTTCCATATCTTTAAAGGCTACATCCAGTGTTTATTAAATGTACTTCCATTGTGCAATATAATTTCCTGGTTCTCTGCCCCCTTGGTCTGAAATTCACTTTGGAGGGTCTCCCCAAACTTCTACAGCAAGTAGCCAGATACATATTTAATGTGATTTTGTTCTATCCTGATAGTAAGCTTTTCTGAGTGTGGATCCATATATAGCAAGAGTTGTTATCTTTAATACATATTCTGAAAAGAGGTATGGGCTGGTAGACTAAAATCCTCAATAGGAGCATTCCCCTCAAAAAACATTTTAGATTTATTTTATGGTATTAGCAAACCCATATGCTGCTTTGTGACAGCTGAGTAGCCAGAATAGAATTAGTGAGAATTGAGGAGCAAGAACTAGAATACTTCAGAGGAACCCACATTTTGCAGAAGTAGGAAGAATTAAAAATTAGGGAATAACTGTAAGAGGAGGAAAAAAAAGAAATCCAAACTATATAATGAGAATGTCCATGCTTATTGTCCATAGAATGCTGAGTGTCCTTGGGAAAATTAAAATAGAAAATCAAGATCTATACGAGGAAAGGGAGTATGTAGAAGACTACGGAATACTTTGGATAGAAAAGATGGCCTGTTGACCTGAATGCTGAGCAGGAGCTAGTTTATTTCAGGTCCCATGTACATAGCCAATGCTCAGAATCTCTTTCAAAGGTTTGAGAATCTGCCACAAGCATTCATTTTTCCTTTATTGTACCATGCAGTCAGATTCAATTATATTTTCTTTAGGACACATCATATCTTGTAATGGTAAGCTATGTACTTCTGAAAACTTTGCTCAAGCTATGGCTCACAATTTAGATTTGTCTTGTTAATGGATTTCCAGCAAATCAGAGAGCTGAAGAGGTGGGAATGCATAGCCCAAAGGCTAATTTCAGACTTTTCCTCAGTTACAACCATGTTTGCTATATCAGAATCAAATCAGAATCAATTCTGGCTCTGAGGTATTAAATGGGAAACAAAAATCGATGTTTTGCTACTGTAATGGCAAGCTTGGCTTTACACAAGAACCAAGCTATTGTATTTTTTATATATCCACATCTATATTTGAAATGAACATTGATTTTACAGCAAAAATAAGTAATTTTGCGGGAGAGTGGGAATTTTGGAGTTTTGAGCACATACACTGGATGCTTTCATAAAATAGCTTTCTTGGAGAGAGATGGGCAGTCACAAAGCATCCATCCATCAGGAGGTAAACCTTTGAGGTAGCTCCATACTACTGCTTTGGTTCTCCAGAATGTTTTCTACCACCCAGCTTACCTTTGCTTCTTTTCTGGGATATTTCTAATTGCCCACCTTATTTACTAAGTTGATGTGAGGCCTATGGATAACTTGCTTTGCAGTTGCTGGCTTTCCATGTAATTGTTTTTAAATTATTTATTTATTTGTTCAATTTATTCCCCGCCCATCTCCCATACAAGGGACTCTGGGCGGGTTACAATAATCAAAGGTTAAAAACTATACAATAAAAGTCTCTAAAAATACAATATAAATAGATAAAATTCAAGATGGATAGGGATTGTAGCGTAGATTGTTATTTATTTATTTCTTCAATTTCTTCAATTAAAATTAATTGAATTCAATTAAAAGTCTCTTTAAAATATCAGATAGGATTAGCATGCAAAGATGATGCCTCTGCAAATATATTGGTTCTATAAATGCCATGTTGTTTATCTTGTATTATAGCATATGTGAAAAGTGGGGTTGGACTTTTTTTTCCTGCTAATACAGTTGTCCCACTAGAATCTTTGAAAATCTTCTGAGGTTGAAAAGACTCCACAGTGCCATGGGATGTGTTATAAGGAAAGCAGAATTGATTGAAATGGAATGTATGAGGGAAAGTGACTTTCTGCTTGCACAGGGTATCATTGGATCAAAACCTACACCAACAGTATACAAAATAGATCAATGGAAAAGTGTCTTTAATCTATAAATGTGAAAATAGAAAATTAAACATTGCATGGTTTCATGAGCCGCTTTCGAGATAACTTGGGAAAAGGTAGCCTCTGCATTTTTTGTTCTTTTAACTACCTTTACACTGGATTTGGAGTACATGGAGAAAAAGAAATGCAAAGCAATTTCAGTTATTGTTTGAATGCTGGAAAGCAGCTTCTCCAACCTTAGTACCTCCAGATCTGTGGTTTTCAAATCCAAAAATTCCTCAGGCAGTTTGGTCATTGCTGATACTTTTGGGAGCTAAAGCCATAATTGGAAAATGTCAATTAGAAAAGGCTGGTCTACAGTTTCATGGCTCTTGAATGTTTTGACAGCCCAAACTTCTTTCCTGCTCTCTTTGCCATTTAAATGAGAACATTAATGCTTCAGAACTCTTGCTGTGGCTTGATTTAAGTATTTAGCAACTATTGTTGGGTGTAATAACTACAGAGTCCCACAAAAGTAGCTAAATACCCTAACTAGTTTTTAAGCTTAAGGCTATGAATCTTGCTTCATATTTCTGTTTAATTTGATTACTGACCTTACTTTGCTTCTTCTCTGTTGCTGTACTTTACGCTTTATTTGTATTTTTTCCTAATGGAGCAATTTTGTGCATGAGTAAATGTATTAAACACCAAATTTTGAAGTGGGCTTCTTTCATTTGGAGCAGGAGCAACCTCTACATTTAGCACTACATGAGTCTATCATTTCCCTTTTCTGTGGTTTTCAGGGTCTTCATTGATAAATGATGTGTTTTTTCTCCAAAAACACTGAATTGGAAAATTTTCTGGAAAAAAAATATAAGCAAACAAATTTAATTTATGTAGAATAAGTTTCATCATATGGTGGCATGTGGAAATTTTCCAAGAAAAATAAAGTGCTAGAAAATTTTCCAACTGCATTACTGCCATTGACCATGATTTCTGGAAATTGGCATTACATGTTTATGCCTTCTTAAAATGAGAAACAGGTAAGTATATCACAGTTAAAGCAACAACAAACCAAACAACAAAGAAATATTTAAAGCTTCCCCCAGTTCCAACCTACTTGCATGTGGGGAATGGCTACTTATCAGTCCTCAGTGCCCCCCCCCAAATAATGTGAATTATTTTAAAATATGAGTAGTAAGTCAGATTTCCTCAGCAAGATGCCAGTTATACTGAGACTGCAATATGCTCTGGTCCCATCAGATGTAGTGTATGAACTGTAGCAGTGTATATGAATATAAAGAAGTTCTGATGTTTTGGTGCTATCCCTTACTAATGCAATCTTAAGAATTGTTTGAAAGCCAAATAATTTCCTAAACAAATGCAAGTTTTAAAAAACGATTCTTGCCAAAAGAATGGAATTGTTCGTCCCAATCTATATTATCTTAGGCAAGTTGAATGTTTTTATTATGAAACAGTATCAGCATACTCAACTGTGAACAACAGTGGGAAAATTTTCCATTAACCATGTAATCAGTTGCTGACCTTTGATTTGTCACTTACCTGTCTTTGGAAAAGCACTTGTTATATGTGATAAAACAATACATGCAGTTTCCATAAAAGGTAAAGGTTCCCCCCGCACATTTGTGCAGTCGTGTCCGACTCTAGGGGCTGGTGCTCATCTCCGTTTGTTAGCCGAAGAGCCAGTGTTGTCCGAAGATGCTTCCGCGGTCATGTGGCCAGCATGACGCACGCGGAACGCTGTTACCTTCCCACCGAAGTGGTACCTATTCATCTACTTGCATTTGCATGCTTTCGAATTGCTAGGTTGGCAAGAGCTGGGGCTAGTGCAGAGCTCACTCCATCACGTGGGACTAGAGATTCGAACCTCCAAACTTGCGATCTTCCGATTGACAAGCCTGGCATCTTAATTAAACACAAAACTATAAAGGTTAAGTCATTACAAGAGATGTTCAATTTTAGAATTAACCCAAAGGAAAAGGATTACAACCACAATATGGAATGCATATTCTTCAATAGCAGTAAAATATTAATGCTTTTAATATTAATGTTATTGCACCTGGGTGGGAAGGGAATAAGCAGTGCTGTCTTGCCTCACGTCACTAAGGAGCATGAGGATAGACTGCTCATTCTTAGCTCTAGGGAAATGATAAGTTGGAAATGTTTTGGCATGGCTGGTACTGGAATAAATGTGCCTCTGAATAGATATTTTCAGTTGTTATAATAGTTGGGAATGAAAGGACAATGAAGGACTGGGGCAGAAACAATGAGAAGAAACCTCAAAAAGACAACGAAGGTATATCATGGCACATTACAAAGCCATACCTAAATTGCTGTGACTTTCCACAACTTCAGGATTATGTTTGCCTTTTAGACTACTTGTTATAACGGTACATTCAAGCATACTTGACTGTTTTGCAGTATGGGCATTTTCACAGGATATTCCTATATCTGGTTTCAGAGAGTTGTTTTCTACATTTCAGCTGTGATATTGCTTGCTTTGAAAGGCAAACATACTGCTACTCACAATATATTTTGAATACAGCTTTTCTCAGCATGTTAGAGGAAGCAGAGGAAAGAGATTCATCGTTGCACATCCTCCACCACCTCTTCCTGCTCAGAAATTTAGTAGTCTGAGCACAAAACGGCACATGTGACTTGTTCTATCTTAAAAATCCAGCCAAGTTCGGAAGTATGAATTGCTTCTTTGCGCTAACTTCTTGCATCATAGTCTTTCCCTTCCCTTTCACTTCCCCTGTCCCTGACAAATATAAGTAATAAAAACTGAATGACAAGGTACCAGAAATCATTTATTCATGTTGTTGTTCTACATGTTTTCAGTGTTTAACTTGATGTATTGAACTTTAAAGCTCAGAAAATTATGCCTACTGACAATGTCAGAAGCGGAAGTATCAGTATCTGAGGTGCACTATTACCTGATGGATAGAGTGCTGAACTGGTAAGATTGTGGATTTGAATCCTAATCATGAAGCATGTATTTCTTGGGCTGGCTAACTATTTCAAAAATTGTGGTAAAACTATTAATTTAATTTATTCTGAAATATGAGAGAACATTCCAGCATGAGGAAAAATAGTTCCCTTAGTGTCCATCAATACACATTTGGGACAAAACTAAGGCATTAGAAGTTTGAAACAAGTTGAAAAAGTGCTTGTATACATCTTGAAATGAACCCAGCTTGGGATAGTAGCTCCATTCTGAGTTTTCTTTTGCCTTTACTAAGGGACTACAGGTTATATATTGGACTATTAATACATTTAAATTTTTGCAGCTCTCCTTTTCTGATCTCATGGAAGTTGCTTTGAATTAGGATATAAAGAAGTTGTATTTTCCAGTATAAGCAGGAAATGCATGCCATACAGATAAAATGTCATGCTTCCAGGAAGCAGTTTATAGTGGAAGACATAAAATGCAGCACTCCTTTAAGAGTGACTGTGAGGTCCAGTTCTTCTCAAAGAAGCATATAAAAATTGATACAGACTAGGTCAAGGGTATGCAACTTTTACTCAGTCAAGGGCTATTGACCTTTACTCCAAAAAGTAGTGGATGGAGCTATGATAAAAGCTAAATTTGATTGTATTTACATTTAAACATAATTTAAATTAATCTAAGTTAATTATAATTACTTTCCAATAATATATTTCATAATTTTATCCTACTGTCTTACTAAAAATTACAATTTGGCAATGATCTTTGGAGGCTTCTGTGAATTACACCCATTTTCATTTTTTAAAATAAATTTTATTAAAAGTTTTAAAAGAACATAAAAACTAACACAAACTAATACAAAATAGAACAAAGAAAGAGAGAAGGAAAACAAAGGTGCAATGAAAAAGAATAGAAAGAAATAGAAGCTTCTGATTTTCTCTGCAGCAAATATAAGTACGTTTACAAAACTATCTCTTACTCTACGATTACAAAAAAAGCTCACTTTTTTCTATTACCCATTTTTTTCTAATCATCAAAACCACAAGTCATAAGTGCATTTTTTTCTGTTTCATGCAAAAAGTCTATAAGGGGTTTCCAGTCAACCATAAATGTAGATATTGTTCTTTCTCTGATCAAGAAGTTAATTTAGCCACATCTGCAACTCCCATCATCTTTACCAACCATTCTTCCATTGTGGGTAGTGTTGAACCTTTCCAGATTTGATCATATAATCTCGCTGCAGTTGTCATATATAAAAACAAAATTCCATGACTTTTTTCTAGTTGCCTGTCCATTAGTCTCAAAAGAAAAGTCTCTGGTTTCAGTTGTACTTTAATCTTTAAAATCTTCTGAATTAATGTATGTTTTTGTATCCAACATGTTTTGGCTTTTTTTACACGTCCATCAAATATGATAAAATGTCCCTTCATGCTGTTCACATTTCCAGCAAAGATTCGAAGCATCTTTATATATTCTAGACAATTTCTCTGGTGACAAATACCAACGATAAATCATTTTATAAAAATTATCTTTAGGGTTAGAACATAATGTAAATTTCAATCCTTTCAGCCACATATTTTCCCATTGTTCCATTTGTATATTGTAACCAAAGTTTTTAGCCCATTTTATCATACTTTCACTGCTACTTCTTCTGTCTCATATTTCAACAAAAGTTTATACATTTTAGCAATAAGATGTTCATCATTAGTACATAATTCTGTTTCAAACTCAGTCTTACATTGTTCAAAACCATAAAATCTTTTATCCACTTTAAATCTTTCTGATAATTGTACATAAGAAAAATATTGACAAGGATATCCTTCTTTGTCAAATTTTCTCTTGATCTTATTTTATAATCTCCTTGAGAAAATTCTAGTACATCACGGTAAGTTAACCATTTATGTTTGCTTATCATTTCATGTCTATAAAATGGTTCTTGTGCTGAAAGCCACAAAGGTATTTTCAGGCAAAACCTAAGTTTGTTTTCCATACTCTAAGAATGGCCCGCCTGATATAATGATTTTTGAAATCTACATTCACGTTAGCTTTGTCATACCATAAATATCCATGCCACCCAAATCTCAGATCATGTCCTCCTAACTCCAGTAACCTCCTATTTCTTAACAACACCCATTCCTTCATCCAAACTAAACAGCAGGCAGGAAAACTCTTGGTTTTTTTCCCCCCTGCCATACAAATTTAGATATATCCTTCTGCCATTGTTTAAATGGTACATCGGTTGTCAAAACAGGTATTGTCTGAAACAATAACAATGTTCTAGGTAAAACATCTTAATCACAGAAATTCTACCCAACAGTGACAATTGTAATTTGTCCCATCTTGGCATATCTTTTTTAACTTCATTCCATGTCTTAACATAGTTGAAATAACATACAATTCATATTTGTCATAGCAAAGACTTTTGGTAATTTACCCTGAGTAATTTTAATATTTTTCTCAGAAGTCCTGTCCAGTTGAGGGGAGACCACTCCATTCCAATCCCCCTGAATTACACCCATTTTCAGTGCTTCCATGCAATCTGTGAGACATCAGGTTGTGCATCTCTGAACTGAAATGATGGGAAGTTAACCAGAAATGTTCTAACATTTTTTGGTTTTCTGAAGTAAATATTAATGAACTACTTTATTTATTTAATTTTTTAATCCCACCTTTGTTATTTTTTTTATAAATAACTCAAGGCGGTGAACATACCTAATACTCCTTCCTCCTCCTAATTTCCCCACAACAACAACCCTGTGAGGTGAGTTGAGCTGAGAGAGAGTGACTGGCCCAAGGTCACCCAGCCGGCTTTCATGCCTAAGGCGGGACTAGAACTCTCAGTCTCCTGGTTTCTAGCCCAGGACCTTAACCACTAGACCAAACTGGCTCGCTCTCTCTTGATTCATACTTAATGCCAATCCATTATATTAGCCAGTTTACCTGAACTGCATTTAGTATGATATTCTATGTCTACTTAAATTGTATTTACTTTATACTTTTAAAGTATTTTTTGTACTTTTAAAACTTTTTAGCGTTTGATTTTCTGCCCATGTAAATTCACTGTAATTTAAGAAGCACAGTCAATTAATAAAATAATTCCAAACATACTGTAACAGAGTTGTGAGATAAGTGCTAGCAGAGTTATAAGTGCCTTATGTGAACTTTTATATACTTTAAAAAAATAATCTGTCATTATTTATTAAAAAGTAACTGCCACATCAAATTCCACATCAGATTTGTAAACATGCTAACAAAAGTTTGACTGTAATTTATACAAGCGTAAACATATATTCATATGTTATTTACAGATGAAACCTCTCAAATTAGCAGCTTTGGTATGAATTCTTTTCTCTTTCTATGGGTGAAATAAACCTCTAATTTGGGATATAACATTTCAGAGGAGCAGTATAGCTGAATTCTCTGTGCCATCTACCATATGATGTAAATATGTATTAAGAGTTTTGTATTTCAAAATTACTGCTCCTTCCCTAACTGACCTTAATGCTGCAAAGATATCAGAGTGTTATGACAGATTGTCATTCCAAGTTTGTAGTTGAGTTTTTGATAAGCAGCCTGGTTAATTTTATCTTTAAGCAGAATTGTGGTACTGGATAATACTTACTCTTGTTTCTCTGTACTTGCTGTTGCTGTGCTTGTAATTTCTTTCAAATTATGTCTGAATTAGCTGCTTATAAAAATAAATGAGCAAAAGCCTTTTAGGCTTATAAGCTCTTGAGCTGCAGGCACATGAAGTTATGCAATAATAAGATCAGCATTCTAAGAGCAGTAAATGTTTAAATTCTTGCTTCCAATATCTGTTATGCACAAAAAGGCTCCTGTTGATAGATGTTTTGCTGCTTCCTAATAACAACAAAACATTGCAATCATTTGGATTTGAATTTTTATATACTGTATAAATGACCTCACCTGATATACAAGATCCCCAATTAATGAAAACCACAGTGAACCTGAGACTCAGAAATATAAATATTTTCAGTGGGGTATGTGCATAAATGAAATAGAGCATGGAAAGAAAAGGCGGAGCATGATTGTTTGCCTCATGTTTATTCTGCTTCAGTATGTTTGGGAGATACCTCTTTTGGACTTAATAGTTAATTTCTTAGGCCTATTTAATACAGAGCTGTGCTTGATTAATTGAAAGATGACTTGGAATATGGCAAAGATCTTATAGATATACTGTAGTGCACTGTACCTTCTGTTAATGTCAGCAAAATCTGGCCACTCCATTGTCAGGGGTGAAAGTTGGATTTGGTTTTTACTTCAAGTTATCCTTCATCTTCTTTGGCAGTAATAATGTTGAAGACACATAATTTCTTACCCTTGTGATCTCAGAAATTATGATCCAGATCACTTTATTCTTGCTGGTTATTTTAAAGTGTGATAGGACGTTAGGAGCTTTTATTTTTTAATATTGTATGCATGTATGTCAAAATACTGAGAGCACAGTGGTCACGTGACTGTTCAAATATTGCCAGTTGTCTGCCTGTTATTTGTCACCAAATATTTTATGAGGCAAAGATATAGATATATGGAATTTTACTTTATTTCATTACGGGGTAACTTTTAGAAGCAAAGGCTGTTTGTCCTTCAGTCCTGCTGTACTCAATTGTAGACTTAGTAGGGTAGCAAAATACTGCCTCACAGAATGCATCTTCAAAGGAAACCATTAGTGACTGTCAGGGTAAAGACAGTAGTAAATACCTCTCTTTGTTTAGAAGCCATAGGCATTAAGGACTAGTAGATTTGTCCAAAAGTGGAAAGTTTAGGACCAGAGAGTAAAAAAGCACAGGATATATCTTAATATTTAATTAACGGTTTACAAAGGTGCATAAAAATATTACACTTCTAGTAGTGGCCATCCAGGTACTTCTAAGAGTTTTCGAAGAAGGGCATGAAAGTTTCAGTAGATAGGATGGTATATTATGTATTTTTGACATACCAGTTTTTTTTTAACTTGGATAAACTTATATTTTGTCATGTGGGGCATGAGAAAAGAAGAAAAAGATGCAATTTAGAAAGTAAATACTGTAGATCTATTTCAGCATTTTTCAAAAGTTCTCAGTTAATAGTATAAAATTTCATCTGAAAGTTTCTAATACTTTGTGGCTCAGATAACCTTTTCCCAACATTAACATTTCAGATAATAAAATTATAGAGTAAGAGATAACTTTGTAATCATACTTGTATTTGCTGCAAAGGAAATCGGAAGCTTCTTTCTATTTCTTTTTATCCTTTTTTTCTGCACTTTTGTTTTTTCTTTCTTTCTCTCTCTATTCTTTTTATTCTGTATTAGTTTGTATTAGTTTTTATGGTCTCTTTAAAACTTTTAATAATATATATTAGGATAGGATAGGATAGGATAGGATAGGATAGGATAGGATAGGATAGGATAGTTCCAAAATATTTTTTTGCAAGATTTGGTTCTCTACCATGGCTTAGTTTGTTTTTAAAATGTCATGCAAGCACAGGAAATGTTAAAAGAGGAAATATATAGCGTAAGCAAAAATAGCATGGCCATTTGCTAATGATTTAGTTATGTTTGTACTGAAGGAGAATAATATATCTTGCAGTCAGCCTTGAATTGTGTTTGATATCCAGTTTGAAGACTAAATAAAATGCTATAATTTTATGGGTTACATCATCCAGTACAAGAAGCCAGACCAAGGAATTGGTAAGTTGGTGAATAGTAAATTAAGTATATGCCAAATAAAATCAAATTAAAAACAATTTTGCTAGAAGTAACTGTGTTGGCTAAAGATAAGAGAACTGTGGGAAAAATGCTTAAGGGTAAATGAAGCTTTAAGTCCATTGATATGAAAGAACTTTGGGAATATTTGGTATTTTCAGTCCTTGTTTTTTTATGTATTTACACACGCACGTACAACACGAAAACTTAAACCATGGTAACAGATTAAATTGTAAAAACTGTATATATGGAAATTTGTATATATTCTCTGTCCTACCTCTGCATGCAAAGCTTAGAGGACAATAGTGGTACACTTTCACCCATGGGGCAGAACAGTACTGCTGTTCATCTGACAAAATAGTTGATTTTAGTGGCCTCTACAAAAAAAGATAAGGTATCTAGTCTAGTTGATAAAAGCATGACTGACAGTTCACTCTCTATTTGCTGTTATTGTTTCTACTAAAAGCAGCGTTGTCTGAAGACGCTTCCATGGTCATGTGGCCGGCATGAAGCACGCGGAACACTGTTACCTACCCACCAAAGTGGTACCTATTAATCTACTTGCATTTGCATGCTTTCGAATTGCTAGGTTGGCAAGAGCTGGGGCTAGTGCGGGAGCTCACTCCGTCACGCAGGACTAGGGATTCGAACCTCCGAACATGCGATCTTCCGATCAACAAGCCTGGTGTCTTACCCACTGAGCCACCACACCCCCTAAGCAGTACAAGTAGTCCTTAGTTAATGACAGTAATTGGGACTGGGAACTCCATCGCTAAGCGACACAGCTGTAAAGCACAACATGAGATGACGGCACCGGCTTATGATGGCAGTTCTGGCAGTTCCAGTTGCGTCGTTAATTGAATCCTGTGTGATTGCCATTTGCGACTTCCTGCAAGCCTCCCCATTGACTGCTTGTCGGAAGCCAGTAGGGAAGGTCGCAAATGGTGACCATTTGACCGTGGGACACTGTGACTGTCATAATTGCAAGCCCATTGCCAAGCGCCCAAATTGCAATCACATGACTGTGGGGATGCTGTGACTGCCGCAATTTAGAGGACTGGGTCTTAAGTCTCCTCATTCAGTGCCATCATAACTTTGAACGGTCACTGAACAAATAGTCGTTAACTGAGGGCTACCTGCATGTTTAAATTCATATATGGCGCACTGCAGGTCCATTACTTACACTGAGTGCTTTTTTTCATATTCTGAGAGCAGCAGAATATATATAGATAACAGTAATGGACATTGTTTGTACATTGTGTTCTAGTTCAAATATTGTTAGTATATCAGTCTCTCAGCCAGATGGTGTAGTGGTTAAGGTATCAGGCTAGAAACCGGGAGACCGTGAGTTCTAGTCCCACCTTAGGCACAAAACCGGCTGGGTGACCTTGGACCAATCACACACACACACAGCCCTAGGAAGGAGGCCAGGGCAAACCACATCTTGCCGAGAAAACTGCAGGGATTTGTCCAAGCAGTTGCCAGGAGTCAACACTGACTCAAAGGCACTCCCCCCCAAAAAACCTCTCTCACAAATAGCTATATAGCTATAATACCCTAAACCCATGCATTTCTTATATTTTCCTAATGTTCTGCTATAGTTATAACTTCCCCTAATAATTCTCTTTCTTCATACATTTTTTTAAATCTTAATCACTTCACTCTGAAGTTAACAGGAACACCTTTTCCCTAGTCCAAAGTTGCAGGGCTGTAGGAAAAAAAAATCAAAAATACGTTTTCCCATACAGTTGATTTTCATGAAGAATCTGTTTCTATAATGCAGGGCTTTCCAAAGTGCTGCCGCTGGCGACACGGCAGCGACGGTGCGGGGGCGGCGAGCGGCGGCGCGCGGGGGGCGCGCGGCGGTGCGCGCGTGCACGGTGGCGGCGCAGGGGCGTGCGGCGGCGCACGCGTGCATGGCAGCCGCCGTGCACGCACGCGCCGCCGCTTCCGGGTGGTGTGGCGACACACCACGCTGTGTGGCGACACAAAAGTGTGTCGCGACACAGTTTGGAAAGCTCTGCTATAATGTATTGCTGATGTAACTTGAGTGTTCCGATCTTACAAGAAGTGTGTACATTTATTTATTTAGTCATGCATTTATATAGCCAACTCAAACTATGTGCGGTGTACAGAAAGACAAAACCATAATGAATTAATATAAAATAACGTAGCTCATTAAAACATAGTAAACAGTAAAATGGCAGACAGAACTGAAAACTTCGACAGCTCACCCATTGGGACTCAGTTCACTCTGATCCCAAAACCTGGGGGAAGAGCCAGGACATAACCACCCTCCTAAAGGCCTGCAGGTTTGGGGTCAACCTTATGTCTGGGGGAGGATGATTCCAGGGGTCCCCACAGAGAAGGCACACCTTCTGAGTTCCATAAGATGACATTGTTTGAATGAAGGGACCCGGAGTGTGCCCTTTCTGTCAGAATGTGTGGGACAGGCAAACACCTTCAGGAGCAGGCAGACCTGCAGTTAACCTAGTCTTATGCCATGTGGGGCTGTATAGGTGATGAAAATGCTATTGATTGGGAAGGCTATTGGGAATCACTACAGCTCGCAGAGTACAGGTGTTATGTGGGTATGAGACACCCATAATTGCCCATGCCACTGCATTCTGGACCAGTCGAAGCTTCCAAATGGTCTCCAAGTGCAGCCCCATATAGAGCGTCTTGCAATAATTCAACTAGGAGCTGACTAAGGCATGAGTAGCCATGAACAGCACCCTTGATCCAAGAACAGGTGCAACTGGTGTACAAGAAAAAGCTGTGCTAAGGCATTCCTAGCCACAGCTGCTTCCTTCCCTTCAAGCAGGAGCTGAGAGTCCAGGAGGACCCCCAGACTGCACATGGTATTTGAGTGAAGCAGTGCAATTCCACCCAGATTCAAAGATGCAATTTCTCCACTTCCAGTAGCCACTGCATTCAGACTTGGAAGGGTAGACCCAAACTTGTTCTTCCCTATCCAGACCCCCACGGCCTGCAGATACTGGGATAGAACCTTGATAGCTTTGCTTGAATGGCTGGGAACAGAGATGTACTGTACAATTCAGTAACATCAGTATATTGATCATACTGCACCTTGGATCAATGGATAACCTCCCTCATTAGCCTCATAGTAAAGGTAAAGGTTTCCCCTGCACAGTCATGTCCGACTCTAGGGGCCAGTGCTCATCTCCGTTTGTTAGCCAAAGAGCCAGCGTTGTCTGAAGAATCTTCCGCGGTCACGTGGCCGGCATGATGCGCGTGAAACGCTGTTACCTACCCACCAAAGTGGTACCTATTCATCTACTTGCGTTTGCATGCTTTCGAATTGCTAGGTTGGCAAGAGCTGGGGCGAGTGTGGGAGCTCACTCCCTCATGCAGGGCTAGGGATGCGAACCTCCGAACTTGCGATCTTTCGATTGACAAGCCTGGCATCTTACCCGCTGAGCCATCACGTCTCATGTAGCCTCATGTAAATGTTAAAAAGAAGAGGGGAGAGCCCTGAGGCACTCCCCAAAGCAGGGGTCTCAGAATATACCCCCAATAACAACTGGAACTTATCCTGGAGGAAAGAGAACCAGTGTAAAACAGCATCCCCTGCTCCCAACCCCCAAGCTGATCCAGAAGGATACCATGGCCAAAGGTATTGAAGGCCATGGAGAGATCAAGGAGGGCTTTAGGATGGACAGACAGAACAATAATTTTGAGTTTGGAAGCGTTCCAATGTTATTCTAGTAATACCAGAATAACATTGGAATACTTGCTGTGAGGTAGAAACATCCATTTCCAGTTTGACATTTTATTTATTTATTTAGTTAGTTAGTTAATTTGCATGCCTCTAATTGACCCATAATACTAACCTATGATTTTTTAAAATTTGTTTTTAGGTTAGCCAAAGCTTGCTTGGAGTGAGTTTTCAAATCACATGGGAGCAGTGTAGTTTCAGGATATTTGTGTTTTCCTGAGCCTGCACGGCTTCTGTGCAGACCTTGGAAAAGGCATGGATTCTTTAAGGATCAGCTGACAGATACAGAGGGATTGTCTGCATTGTATCTGAAGCACCATTGCCTGCTTTGGATGCAAATGCTGCACACTTCTTTTTGAGGATGATTAACTGTAAGAAAAGTGAAGGCCCTTCTAATATACAGTATATATACATACAGTACATACATGCTGTTATCTTTCAGAATAAGCTGTATTATGCAAAGCACAGAAAAAGAGCAGTAACAAAATAAATGTAAGAGAAAAGGAAATCTAAATTTCTACATTCCTTGCTATCCTTAGAAGTCATCCTTGTTTCCAACTGGTTTAATCACACAAAAAATTAATGAGGATCAAAACCAAAACAAATATATGAAGAGTGAGTAGTTTGAGAGGAAGGGGAAGGACAGAGAAAATCATGATTGGATGGGTTTCATAGCATCTTTAAAATTTAAAGGAAAAAAGGCATGGGCATGGTAGACACAAGGATGGTTTAATGTTCATATGGCATTAAAAGCTATTAACTTTTTAAGATTTCCTAGATGTGTAATACATTATCAACAAATTGAATCCAATCTAGTTCAGTGTTGTTGTTTTTAATTTGATGGTAATTTAATAGCAGAAACTGTACTAGATTAGGGTCTTTTTTTGTCCGGATAAAATCTTCGTGAAGCAGTATTACATCAGTATTATTTCATTAGATAACTTAATTCTGCTGCCTGTTTGAAAAGAATGTCTTTTGCACAGTTGTATCTTTTATATTTGTCAGTATCCCACTGCTTTTCCTTTTGGAGGAACGATAGCTTAAAGGACACAAGTAGTTGCCTTTTAGCAAACTAAAACTAGGTTGTGCGACTAATTTGCAAGATCTTTAAGTCAAATGGAAATAGGTTAGGCTAGTATAAATGAATATAATATTTAAGAAGAAAATGCTGGTTTTTCTTCTGATCAGTTGTTAAAGATCTAATGCCTCCTTTACTACTATACCTAAGGAACCAGCATTAATATAACTGTACTAAAATATATGCTTCAGCTTTCTTCTGTTGAGTTTGCAGTTACAGAGAGAAGCACATTATACAGCTTCTTTGAAAATGGCATACTTGCTGAATATGAATTAGTTTGCATAACAGTGAGCATCTGTAGTTTACTCAAATCTCAACTGGAAAAAAAGGGGGGGGGAATTGGGGACTGTGGCTGAACTTGGCTCTGGATAGCACTGATGAATTCAACAAAAGAACAGATGTCCCATGATTATTCAGAAGCATTGGCTAAAGACCAACCAAGAGAATTTAGTAAAGGCCTATTTTAATGTTCCAAAGGTGCAAGGAACTCTACTTTGTAGACTTAATGTACAAAAATCCAAGCAACTTTCAGAACTAGAATTAGATTAGAGCAGAGCTTTCCAAACTGTGTGTCGCAACACAAAAGTGTGTCGCCACACACAGCGTGGTGTGTCGCCACACCACCCGGAAGCGGCGGCGCGCGCGTGCACGGCGGCCGCCATGCACGTGCGCACCGCCGCATGCCCCCCGCGCCGCCGCACGCCCCCCGCGCCGCCGCACGCCCCTCCCGTGCCGCCACTGCGTGCGCGCGCCGCCGCACGCACCGCCGCATGTGCCACCGCCGTGCGCGCGCGTGTCGCTGCCGCCACCGCCAAGTGTGTCGCCAGCGGCAGCACTTTGGAAAGCCCTGGATTAGAGAATATAATGCTGATTGGCCCTATAGAACACAGGAGTCCAAATGGTAGTGCCTATGCCTGTTTAATTCAACAATGTTAATTCATCCTACAAGATTCCAAAGAGAGAAGCCGTCTTGCCCTTCCAAATTTTAAACTGTACCATAAAGCAAGCTGCCTGTCATGGTTTAGAGTGGATAAAATCGCTGAATAGTTAAAATGGCAATTTTGGAAGGAGCCAGCTTAGCCAATAGCTTCATAGATGTCTATGGTACAGAGATATGAAGGATATAAATTTAAAAGGACATATTACTAGACAAAGTTTGATAAAAGCATGGAATTTGATAAAGGGAATAAGCCCACCAATTTCATCTCTAGCTTCTCCCTCAAATGCTTTTCATGTTGGAGACAATTACAGCAAGAAAAAATGTAATTACAGTGCATCCGGAAAGTATTCAGACCCCCTTCAATTTGTTCAATTTTGTTATGTTACAGCCTGATACTACAATTGTTCAAATTCATGTTTTGTCTCATTAATCTACACTCAGTACCCCATAATGACAAAGTGAAAACAGAATTTCAGAAATGTCTGTAAATTTATCAAAAAGGAGAAACTGAAATACCACATGTGCGTAAGTATTCAGATCCTTTGCAACAACACTTGAAATTTAGCTCAGGTGCCTCCCATTTCTCTTGATCATTGCTGAGCTGTTCCTACACCTTGATTGGAGTCCACCTGTGGTAAATTAAATTGATTGGACATGATTTGGAAAGGCACACACCTCCCTGTAGAAGGCCTCACAGCGGACAATGCATACTGTATCAGAGCAAAAGCCATGAGGTCAAAGGAACTGCCTGCAGAGCTCAGAGACAGGATTATTGCAAGGCACAGATCTGGGGATGGCTGCACTGAAGGTTCCCAAGAGCACAGTCACCTCCATAATTCTCAAATGGAAGGAGTTTGGCACAACCAGGACCCTTCCAAGAGCTGGTCGCCTGGCCAAACTGAGCAATCGGGGGAGAAGAGCCTTAGTAAGAGAGGTGACCAAAAACCCAATTGTCACTCTGACTGAGCTCCAGAGAGCCTGTGTGGAGATGGGACAAAGTTCCAGAAGGACAGCCATCACTGCAGCCCTCCACCGATCTGGGCTTTATGGCAGAGTGGCTAGACAGAAGCCTCTCCTCAGTGCAAAACACATGAACGCCTGCTTGGAGTTTGCAAAAAAGCACCTGAAGGACTCTCAGACTGTGAGGAACAAGATTCTCTGGTCTGATGAAACCAAGATTGAACTGTTTGGCCTCAATTCTAAACGTTATGTCTGGAGGAAACCAGGCACCGCTCATCACCTGCCCAATACCATCCCAACAGTGAAGCATGGTGGTGGCAGCATCATGCTGTGGGGGTGTTCTTCAGCAGCAGGGACTGGGAGACTGGTCAGGGTTGAGGGAAAGCTGAATGGAGCAAAGTACATATCCTCAATGAAAACCTGTCCCACAAAAGAAAAGAAGAATGGCAGAAAATCCCCCAATCCAGGTGTGCAAAGCTTGTCGTGTCATACTGAAAAAGACTCGATGCTGTAATTGCTGCCAAAGGTGCTTCAACAAAGTACTTAGTAAAGGGTCTGAATACTTATGTACATGTGGTATTTCAGTTTGTCCTTTTTGATAAATTTACAGACATTTCTGAAATTCTGTTTTCACTTTGTCATTATGGGGTACTGAGTACAGATTAATGTGACAAAACATGAATTTGAACGATTGTAGTATCAGGCTGCAACATAACAAAATTGAAAAAAGTGAAGGGGGTCTGAATACTTTCCAGATGCACTGTACTTATGCAGATATGGTTTACTCAGACTCTACGAATAGATTAAAAACACAGCAAGAACTACGCAGTGAAGGTCAGAATATACCTTAGTTGATGTACTTACAAATTGCTGGAAGGATAAAATCGGATCAGAACAAAGAAGGAGGGATATTAAGAAAAAAGACAGAGTTTGAAACGCTGATACAAAAACCACACCATCTGTTAGGGGACATGTGTAAAGTTTTAGTTAGATATGATACAGAGACAGAACAAACTGTATGATAAAATGGAGGCAAAATTTTAAAGAAACAATTATAACACCACAATGGGAATAATTACTTTCTAAATCTATAAAATTTATACCAAGTTATAACTTAAAAGAAAATTGGTATAAAATGTTCTACAGATGGTATACAACTCCATCAATAATGTCTAAGATAGACAAATCATAAAGCAATTATTTATTTGTTTATTTTCTATCCCGCCGTTATTATTTTTATAAATAACTCAAGGCGGCGAACATACCTAATACTCCTTGGAAATGCCATGAAACAGAAGGAAAGAGAAACCCAAAAGTATTGGAAAGATACATATAGTATAATGCAGAAAATTGAAGTTTAAATTTGAAATGAAACAACTTTTTAAATTAGGTATAATCTCAGAAAAAATCAACAAGAAACATAATTTAATGAGATGCATGCTTACAGCAATAAGAATAAATTTTGCTCAACACTGGAAGAAAGATACAATTCTGTTAATATCTGATTGAACTTAAACATGGAAGATATGAAGTGTGCATATATGCAGATATGCTGTGTATGTGTGTATATGTGCTTGCATGCACATACATACACACACAATAGAAATTTAACCAAATTTAAGCAAGAATGGTTCCCATACATACAATACATCATGCAGCATGGCAGATATAATCAGCTACAGTCTGGCTTCTAAGGAGGCTTAAATGTCTACAATATTAGAAATCAGCAGATGTACAAAAAGTGGGAAGTTAGAAACCCAATAGTTATTTTTCTTTTTCGTTTTTAAATTATTTTTTGGTATTTTAATTCTTAAGTTTATCTTTTTTTTCTTTCATTAACATGTTACATATATACATACAGTGGGGCAAAAAAGTATTTAGTCAGCCACCAATTGTGCAAGTTCTCCCACTTAAAAAGATGAGAGAGGCCTGTAATTGACATCATAGGTAGACCTCAACTATGAGAGACAAAATGAGAAAACAAATCCAGACAATCACATTGTCTGATTCGGAAAGAATTTATTTGCAAATTATGGTGGAAAATAAGTATTTGGTCACCTACAAACAAGCAAGATTTCTGGCTCTCACAGACCTGTAACTTCTTCTTTAAGAGGCTCCTCTGTCCTCCACTCATTACCTGTAGTAATGGCACCTGTTTGAACTTGTTATCAGTATAAAAGACACCTGTCCACAACCTCAAACAGTCACACTCCAAACTCCACTATGGTGAAGACCAAAGAGCTGTCGAAGGACACCAGAAACAAAATTGTAGACCTGCACCAGGCTGGGAAGACTGAATCTGCAATAGGCAAGCAGCTTGGTGTGAAGAAATCAACTGTGGGAGCAATAATTAGGAAATGGAAGACATACAAGACCACTGATAATCTCCCTCGATCTGGGGCTCCACGCAAGATCTCACCCCGTGGGGTCAAAATGATCACAAGAACGGTGAGCAAACATCCCAGAACCACACGGGGGGACCTAGTGAATGACCTGCAGAGAGCTGGGACCAACGTAACAAAGGCTACCATCAGTAACACACTACGCCGCCAGGGACTCAGATCCTGCAGTGCCAGACGTGTCCCCCTGCTTAAGCCAGTACATGTCCGGGCCCGTCTGAAGTTTGCTAGAGAGCATTTGGATGATCCAGAAGAGGATTGGGAGAATGTCATATGGTCAGATGAAACCAAAGTAGAACTGTTTGGTAGAAACACAACTCGTCGTGTTTGGAGGAGAGAGAATGCTGAGTTGCATCCAAAGAACACCATACCTACTGTGAAGCATGGGGGTGGCAACATCATGCTTTGGGGCTGTTTCTCTGCAAAGGGACCAGGACAACTGTTCCGTGTACAGGAAAGAATGAATGGGGCCATGTATTGTGAGATTTTGAGTGCAAACCTCCTTCCATCAGCAAGGGCATTGAAGATGAAACGTGGCTGGGTCTTTCAGCATGACAATGATCCCAAACACACCGCCCCGGCAACGAAGGAGTGGCTTCATAAGAAGCATTTCAAGGTCCTGGAGTGGCCTAGCCAGTCTCCAGATCTCAACCCGATAGAAAACCTTTGGGGGGAGTTGAAAGTCCATGTTGCCCAGCGACAGCCCCAAAACATCACTGCTCTAGAGGAGATCTGCATGGAGGAATGGGCCAACATACCAGCAACAGTGTGTGCCAACCTTGTGAAGACTTACAGAAAACGTTTGACCTCTGTCGTTGCCAACAAAGGATATATAACAAAGTATTGAGATGAACTTTTGATATTGACCAAATACTTATTTTCCACCATAATTTGCAAATAAATTCTTTCCGAATCAGACAATGTGATTGTCTGGATTTGTTTTCTCATTTTGTCTCTCATAGTTGAGGTCTACCTATGATGTCAATTACAGGCCTCTCTCATCTTTTTAAGTGGGAGAACTTGCACAATTGGTGGCTGACTAAATACTTTTTTGCCCCACTGTATATATGTACTGTATATGTATACACACATACACTAAGTAACTATACAATGGAAATCTGAACACTAAGTAATCAAGTCGAGACCCAAACCTTTAGTGTATAACAAATATCTTGATGCAATCTGCAGCAGTTTCTTGTATCTAATGTTATACTCAACGTCAGATGAAAAAGTCAAATAATTTAAGCTTGTAAAATTGACATCCTAAATTGCAATTACAGGTAGTCCTTGGGTTATGACAGCAATTGGGACCAGAATTTCCATTTCTAAGCGATGCAGTCGTAAAGCGTGATGTCACATGACTGCATTGCTTAGCAATGGCAGTCCCAGTTGCCATAGTAACCCCAGGATTGCACGGGTGGTTAAGTGAGGACCTCACATGACTGCAACATGGGAAGAGGCGGAAGTCCCAGGCAAACAGGCCAGCGGGCGAGAGCTGTGGGCAGGTGGGCTCTACGGAGTGCGGGAGGTAGGCAGGTGCCGTGGGCTGGCACTACAGAGCGGGGGACTGGGTGGGTGCCGAGGGCAGGCGGTAACAGTAAGATTTACAGATGCCTAATAGAAGAGCTGAGAGCCAGTTTGGTGTAGTGGTTAAGGCACTGGGCTAGAAACCGGGAGACTATGAGTTCTAGTCCCACCTTAGGCATGAAAGCCGGCTGGGTGACCTTGGGCCAGTCCCTCTCTCTCAGCCCCACTGTTTATGATTGTGCAAGTGAGGTGCAGTAAGATTTTCTGTGTTCACAAAAAGCCTAGACATACCATTCCCATTCATGGAGAGGCATGAGTCCTGCTCTTAGCCCTGCTTCTAGAACTGGGATGGACAGCCACCAGAGAGAGCCAGTTTGGTCTAGTGGTTAAGGCTCCAGGCTAGAAACCAGGAGACAGAGAGTTCTAGTCCTGCCTTAGGCATGAAAGCCGGCTGGGTGACCTTGGGCCAGTCACTCTCTCTCTCAGCCCTAGGAAGGAGCCAATGGGAAACCAGGAGACAGAGTTCTAGTCCCGCCTTAGGCATGAAAGCCGGCTGGGTGACCTTGGGCCAGTCATTCTCTCTCAGCCCTAGGAAGAAGGCAACAGCAAACCACTTTTGAAAAACCTTGCCAAGAAAACTGCAGGGACTTGTCCAGGCAGTCTCCAAGAATTGACACAATTGAACAGATTTTTTTAAAAAAATAGCATCCTGGTTGCAAGGAATTTTGTTTCTGAGAGATGTGTATTCTGTGACTGACCATGACCCTCTTAGCAGACATTTTGGGAAAGTGCCTGTGACATACTCTAAAAAAATCCAAATATATGCACTGGCCAGAAAGTTACATATATTCCTGTTGTAAATTATTAGTTGTGAATGAATATTCCTTTTTAAGAGGCATT
Source organism: Charina bottae (assembly GCA_023362775.1). NCBI lineage: Eukaryota > Metazoa > Chordata > Lepidosauria > Squamata > Charinaidae > Charina > Charina bottae. Next base: position 140,490,247 of record JALMGJ010000002.1, on the reverse strand, counting down.
TTCAGCCAGGGCACAATATTTCTATGCTTCAAAATTTCATTTTTCTTCCAATTGGATATAATTTTGATCTCTTTCTGAACTTTTTCTTTTTTTGCTAAGTTGTTGGAAGCACTTGGCGACAGGGAATCATGGAGACAGGGAATCAAAAATATAGGGATGGAGGACCTGAAATAAAACTTTCCTCCTGAATATTACAGACTGCATTAAAGTATCTATTTAATGATTGAAAACTATCAGTATTGGCTTTTCTTTGTAAATGTAGGGTTACAGATTTCTGGAGGGTGAATTCAACAGTATGATTACATTTATACAGTTTTCTTGACAAGTTGTCTACTGTATGAATAATGTCAGTTCTGCTGCGTACAGTATATGCATGCAGAGAAAGCATACCGGGATGGACGGATGGATAGGTATGACGGGAACCGGAGGGCAAGCCATTATCGGGGAAGGCGCCCCCGGTGTTTGTTACCGGTGGTGCGTTCCGGCCCCCCGTGTTCATACCCAGGCCCTGGTAAGCAGTTCCTTGTGGGCTCCGGTCTCCGACTGCTGCTGCTGAACGCCAGGTCGGTGAATAACAAGGCCCCCCTTATAAGTGAACTAATCACAGAGGAAGGGGCTGACCTGGTGTGTATTACCGAGACCTGGCTGGGCCCAGAGGGGGGAGTAGCCCTCTTGGAAATGTGCCCAGCCGGGTTTCGGGTGTGGCATCAGCCGAGACACCGGGGCAGGGGAGGAGGGGTAGCAGTCGTCATCAGAGAGTCCCTTGTGGCCTTCAGGGGCGCTGCTCCACAAGTGACCGGATGTGAGACCCTGTTTTTCAAGTTGGGTTCACGAGAACAGTTGGGAGTGTTGCTGCTGTACCAGCCTCCCTGCTGCGTAGCAACCTCCCTGCCTGAGCTGCTCGAGGCTGTCTCGGGGTTGGCAGTGGAGTTTCCCAGACTTATGGTTCTGGGGGATTTCAATCTGCCGTCCCTGGGGCGGTCCTCAGAGGCAGCCCGGGAGTTCATGGCTACCATGGCAGCTATGGGCCTGTCTCAGATTATTCGTGACCCGACTCGTGACAGTGGTCTCACTCCGGATTTAGTTTTCTTGTCCGAGCAGTGGCAATGTGATCTGAGGGGAGAGTTACATCTTTCCCCATTGTCATGGTCAGACCACGCCCTGGTGACCCTGAGACTCTCTTGTGCTACCCCACTCCGCAGGGAGGCGGGACCTATTCGACTGGTCCGCCCCCGGCGACTGATGGACCCAGTGAGGTTTCAGAAGGAGCTGGGGGTTATTCCCGAGGACTTGCTTCACGGTCCAATGGAGGTCCTGGCTGCAGCCTGGAACAAGGCTGCAGCCGGAGCCCTGGACAAGATCGCGCCTATGCGACCTCTCCGGCCCTGTTCGGCCCGTCACTCTCCGTGGTTTACGGAGGAGTTGAGGGCTTTGAAGAGGGTTAAGAGACGTCTAGAGCGCCGCTGGAGAAAGACGAAGACGGAATCTGACCGAACACAATCTAGAGCCGCTGTTAAGGCCTACCTTGTGGCGGTAAGAGCAGCGAAACGTGAATATTTCTCCGCTCTTATTGCGTCCGCAGAATGCCGTCCGACGGCCCTGTTTAAGATTACAAGATCGCTCTTGGGTCGGGAGCAAGGGGAGACCCATCTACAGGGCCGATCGGAAGAGTTTTCTGAGCATCTGCAGGACAAAATCGCTCAGATTCATTCCAAGTTGGACTCCAAGCGTGAGACAAGATCTGGGGAGATGCCAGAGGCTCGTACTTACCATGTTATCTGGGAGCAGTTTGATCCTGTTGGGCCTGATGAAGTAGACAGGATCCTTGGGATTGTAAATGCCACCACATGTCAACTTGACCCATGTCCCTCCTGGCTGGTGAAATCAGCTAGAGAGGTGACATGTGGCTGGGTCCTGGCGATTATAAATTCGTCCTTGAGTGAGGGGGTGTTCCCGGCTGCCTTTAAGGAGGCGCTGGTGCACCCCCTCCTCAAAAAACCATCTTTGGACCCCACTATTCTGGGCAATTTTCTCCCAGTCTCCCACCTTCCCTTTTTGGGAAAGGTGGTTGAGAAGGTGGTGGCGTTGCAACTCCAGAGGATTCTGGAAGAAACGGATTATCTGGACCCTTTTCAGTCAGGTTTCAGGCCGGGATATGGGACAGAGACTGCATTGGTCGCGCTTATGGATGATCTCTGGCGAGGGCGGGATGGAGGAAGTGCGTCCATCCTGGCTCTCTTAGATCTCTCAGCGGCTTTTGATACCGTCGACCATGGTATACTCTTGGGGCGGCTCAGGGAGTTGGGGGCGGGCGGCGTGGTTTTGCGCTGGTTCGCCTCCTTCCTCCAGGGCCGTTCCCAGTCGGTGTTGATAGGGGAGGAGAGAGCTGACCCGCGACCCCTGTCTTGTGGGGTGCCGCAGGGATCGGTTCTCTCTCCTCTCCTATTCAACATCTACATGAAGCCGCTGGGCGAGATCATCCGTCACCACGGGATGAGGTATCACCAATATGCTGATGATACCCAGTTATACATCTCCATCCCGGGTGAAGTAGGTGATGCGGTCGATGCCCTATCTCAGTGTCTGGAGGCTGTGGGGGTCTGGATGGGGAACAACAGGCTTCAACTGAACCCTGGTAAGACGGAGTGGCTGTGGATTGACGGCCCCCCTAGATCCGGGAAGTTGTCATCTTTGGTTCTGGGTGGGGTTGCACTACCTCACTCAGATCCAGTGCGGAATCTTGGGGTCCTCCTGGACTCACGACTCCTGCTCGAAGAGCAGGTGGCAGTCGTGGCCAGGAGGGCCTTTGCACAACTTCGAGTTGTGCGCCAGTTACGCCCTTTCTTGGATCGGGGGCCCCTCTGAACAGTCACTCATGCCCTTGTTATCTCCCGCATAGACTACTGTAATGCGCTCTACATGGGGCTACCCCTGAAGAGTATCCGGAAGCTTCAGCTGGTACAGAATGCGGCGGCGCGAGCAGTTACGGGTGCCATAAGATCGGCACATGTAACACCTCTGCTACGCGAGCTGCATTGGTTGCCAGTTTGCTTCCAGGTCCAATTCAAGGTATTGGTGATTATCTTTAAAGCCCTATATGGCATAGGACCAGGGTACCTGAGGGACCGTCTCGTCCCAATAACATCAGCCCGCCCCACCCGTGCGTGCAGAGAGGGCATGCTTCGGACCCCCTCAACAAGAGAATTCCATCTAGCGGGGTCCAGGAGGCGTGCTTTCTCTGCGACAGCCCCCGCCTTATGGAACATCTTGCCCCCGGAGGTGAGACTGGCCCCTTCACTCCTGGCCTTTCGGAAGGCCCTTAAGACCTGGCTCTGCCGCCTGGCCTGGGACAACGGAGGTGGTAGTGCCTCCTGGGGTTGGCTGGCCCCGTAGCAATAAGACCTATGCTACGGTCTCCAATCCATCTTGGATTCTATTTTATTTTATTTTATATTTGGATTTATTTTTATACATTTTCTACTTTGTATGGTTTTAAATATTTTAAATTTTTAAGTCTTAATTATTGTAACCCGCCCAGAGTCCCTTGTATGGGAGATGGGCGGGGAATAAATTAAATAAATAATAAATAATAATAATACCCCCCCCCAAAGAGTTTATAGAATATAGGAAAGAGTAAGTTTCTGCTGAATCTTTTGAGCTATAGAATGTTCTAAATGGGGTGCTGCATGGTTGTAAAATCATGTGTCTGATTCTCCAGATGACTATTTAAAGAATGAGTTACAGGTAATCAACCTGTTGTAGGCTTTCTTGTTGTTGCAAGACTAAAACAGTTACTCTTCCAAAATTTTTCTGTAATAGTCACTAAGCATAGTATCAGCCTTTGTCCTAAGTCCCTGCAGTTGCATCAAATGCAGAATTGTTTCTTCCTGAAACTCTTAACTTTTCTTAATTGAAAACTTATCATTTTAATTTAAATCTGATACTAATTTAGTGTTAACACAAGATTACTGATCCAGTTTAATAAATTGGAAGTAGATATATGCTTTCTTTGGGAACTCCAGGATTGACACGTTCATTCATACCCACCCATGCTTGTTTAGTTTCTTATCTTCTTGCTGAAAATAATGTGCTGCTTCTGTGGAGGCTTAAGATATTTTTGGTGACTTTGCTGTTTGTCTGTAGGTTGAGTCATGGCAACTGGGTTTCTCAACCTACATGACTCAACCTACAGACAATTTCACCTGGATGAGTGAGAATCTTCATCGACTTTGCTGTTAGCTTTTTCACTGAGGCACAACTAACAAATGTTCTTTTGGCTTCTTAAAGATCAACAATAAACTTGCTGCATAAACTTTGTGGATCACAATCTGTGTAAGCAGATGCATGGAACATAGTTTTGTAAGAGAGAAGTATTACATTTCCACAAAGCATTTGAGGGTAGAGAGAGAAGAGAAAGCATAGAAATAGTAGAAAGAAAAGTGAAAAGCAGAATTGCTTTAGAAATGATCAAACAGATAGCAAGTTAGATGTGAGAGATACTTTTGCATTGAATACCTGGTTAACATAAGTAGTTTAATTATCTTTATTTAATCAGCAATCACTTGTGTTAAACCAGGACTTTCCAAAGTTTTCCCGCGGCGACACACCAACCGCCGTTGGTGTGTCGCTGCGGGAAAACCCGGAAGTGCCACCCTTGCGGCAGCGCACAAAACCCCGGAAGCGCTGCTGCCGCTTTCGGGTTTTTGCGCACCGCCGTTGGTGTGTCGCCGCGGGAAAACCCAGAAGCGCGGCGACACACCAGACTCTGTGTGGCGACACACTTTTGTGTTGCGACACACAGTTTGGAAAGCTCTGTGTTAAACCTTCTACTATATTCCTTGGTGGTTCCACAATGAAATCAGTCTCTCTCAACTGTCTTTTCAAGGATGGGCATCTTGAGGTCAGAGGCAGAGTCCTGGGAAGTTGAAGTGCTCTTGTCCGGTCAGTTCCAAAGCACCTCCCTCTCTCATCTTTCCCCTCTCCCATTCTCCTACCTCAAAAACAAATGTGGGTATATACTAGCATTGAATGAAAAGTAATGCCTTCACCTCCATCACTACTGATTTCAGTAGTGAATTTCAGTTGGAAGGACTGCTTTAGCAGTCAAAAATTCAATCACAGCACATTGCTTAAAGCACACTGACAAATATTTATGGCAAGTTTCCATTTCAGGAACAATAGGAACACCACCTTTTCTCACAGCAACTTCCTGCCAACTGTAGTGAAAGAACAGATGCTCAAGAACATGTCAATGCTTTTAGCACATCATTACTGCCATCTTTTTGTGACTTACACGTTTGGAGGCATTACTTTTCATTCAACCCTTGCATAATATTTCTCTCACAAAAGTATACTTGATGTATCCAGCGAAGTTGGCTCTGATGCATAAAAGCTGCTGTGATAATCAATTTGTAGGTCTCTAGGGTGCCACAAAACTATTTTGTTGTTGGTGTTTTGCTGCAAAAAAAGTAATGTAACTTTTTATTGAGGGTTAATTTGGCAGTTTTGCATCAGCTGGTAATAGCACAAAAGAGTATATAATAATTAACCTGAAGTTAATAAGTTAATTAGGTTGGAAAATAGGTGTTCTTAAGTATATGAACTGAAAGAGTTAACAGAACTTATTTACATGCAGCTCAGGTTCTTCCAAACATTGTGAGTTCTGTAAATCGAGCTGCTTCTGGGTTAATAGTAGTGAACCATGTACTGGATTATAGCAATAATAGGACCAATGAGAAACAAAAGAAACACTGGGATGTCTTGAGACAGTAGCGGTTTGCAGGAATACAAATGAAACCTTAAAAAGACAATCTAAGGGGGAACAATTAAAAAACTGGCCATCATGAATTGAGCATGCAGACACAGAAACAGAAGTGTGTGTGGTTGGAATGGTGCCAGGCTGAGAGTGGCAGGTTTGAAGAGTATTAAATTTCAGCCTTTTCAGTAGCAAGCAGTAATTTAAAATTCATCGTGCAAAACTACCCAACCCTGCACAAAGCTGTGGTTGAGGTTTGGCTGTCCTAATAGCCATTTGTTAACCATTTGAGACATGGTTCCCTCACTTCATCTGCTTTGTAGGCAAATATCAGTCACCTCAGTGTGAAGCAGTACCCATTTATGTCGGGATCTTCTAGCACAGGAGGTGTCACCTTCACCAGTATTGCAGGGAGGTAAGCAGCATGCATACCCCCTGGTTTGACTAGATGTCTGAGGTGAAATATATGCTAGTGCCAAGTCATGCTGCTTGCAACTGTCCCAATACTTTTTCCCTGCACACCTGATTCATGGACAGCATGACCTACCTTTGGAAGGTAGTAGGTGGGGGGATTCTATGGTAAGGATAAGTGCATTGAGGAGACTCTGGTACCTGCTATCATCTGCCATGCTGAATGACTGTTCAAAGCTGTCATTTAGGAGACCACACATTACTTCTAGTATATCTGACCCATCTTGACTTTTGCCCACTGATTGCTGCTTTACCCACTGCTGTGGAAATTTATTTGTTTTAGAAAAGATGCCTTGCTGCTAGTTGGTAACTATGGTGCACCTAGTGCTGCAAATAGTTGCAAGGACTCTTGTGTGATGCCTATGCAGATGCTTCAACAACCCTGACAGAGAAAAATGGTTTTTGTCATTGCCTCTGCTGAACCTTGAATTAGGTGCAGTTAACACTATATGGGTCTTATACTGTACATTCAGCTCAAAATGATCCCATGCAGAACTGTCCTTAGGGCTGTTTTGTGGGCTGCTTCAATGGTGGGAGGTGTCTTCTGGTGCTTTCTGAACACCATCACTGCAGTTGTAAATCGTGTGAAGGCAATTATCCTCCCATTGACTGTTAGTCCTTAGATTCAGATGGGTTCCAGGAAACCATGAACCAAATAGGCTAGTCAATATCATCTCTTTCTTCTGAGCCAAGGGAAGATTTTGTGTACCAGCAGCAGCTTTTCTTTCTCATGGTATCAACTATGCTGCTTCTGGAACTCAGCAATGTGAAGCCTGCATGATACTGTCCCACCTTGACCAGTATATCACTATTGCCCCATCTCCCATAGCATTCTCCTCTACCTCTTCCAGTCATGGTTTGTAGTACTGGAATTTTTTTAATAAAGAGAAAGCGGATGCCAACTCTAAAGTACAGTAGTAAGACTTCCTTTCAAATTGATATTTATGTATCTTGCATAGTACTAATATGTATTTTGTTTGCATGAAGGTGTATATATTTAATTAATATAAGGGGTTAGGGTTAACCCGAACCCTATACTGTTAATTTATTAATTAAAAGTACGTAATAATAATAGTATTATACGTAGTATAATAGTATGAGTAGTATTATTATAGGAAATTGGTTGTATGGGAGAAGGATCCCTTTGTAGACAAGTTTACCAATGAATCTGTCTACAAAATCAGTGTCTTTATCTCTAACTTATGTCTCACTTTTGGCAATAGTCCCTCTACACCCTATCCTTGTTTAGCACCTACAATCTGTTCCTTAAATTAGAAATGGTCGCTAAGCGAAGACATGGCTGAGAGAGAGATGCTGCGAATGTCACTGGTTGCTGCTGTCTCATTTACATAAAGTTATCTCGTACAGCTACACCACTGTTACTCTCACTCCAGCATATATTCTCGTCAGGTGCATGAAATTTGGTTGCATGCATTGGTCAGAAAATTATTTTTTAAAAAATACCGTATTTGCAAAAGGTTGCTAAACGAGGTAGCCACTAAATGAGGAGTGGCTGTATAATGTTTCTCAACTCTAAGCATGTATTTTTTGCTAATTTCTCTCACTTTAATTCGTCCTCCATTCAACTAGCTCCAGCCAATGTTAAGACAGTTAGAAGTTATGACTGTTTTATTGATTAATATACACCTAGTGTCCTTAGCTTAGAGGATTATTTTAGGAACCCAATAGTAGGATGTCAGAATACTTGAACTAGCAGAACTAGAACATAGCAGATCTGAAAGTGACCGTTATAGAAAAGTGGGACTTTAACAGCACCATCAAGTGAGAAATGGTTGAACTCACATACATTAAAAGGTAAGAGTATATTGTGCAAATGAGTACTAAACATTTGGCTGCAACTTTCACACACCAAAAACTGTTCAGTTAAAGAACTGTAAATTGTTCTTTAGAAGTATATTTCAGAGCATAATTGATAATTGTATTTATCCTTCACTTTAGGGGGAGTCTATAAAATACTTTCTGGACAACCTGGATAAACTTGGAGACCCAGTAAGTTTTATCTCTAAATTTGATCTTTGAATTACTATGAAATACTAGAAGGAATTTTGTCTTATTTTTAGCTTCAAATCGTTAAAGCTAATTATACTTATTAAAGGTGAGAGAATGCATTTTATCTGTCTATACTTTTGATAAAGGTAGGGGCTTTTTTGTTTTGTTTCATGTATATTAAAACAAACAAGAGCTATAATATCAATAATAAAACATAGCATCATTCCTGATCTATAACTGAATTTGATATTTGATTCTAGTGTAAGCTAAATGCTGAAGACACTCTGCTGTTCTAAGATCCAGTGTCAAATATTGATATTGTGTGTTCCCTTGTCTGCTGTTTGCCGATTGTTCTAAAGCCACTTGAACTGTAATTCTTTGACCTACTTCTCAGTTAAGTGGGAATCCATCCATCTAGTTCAGGCCTTTCCAAACTTTTCATGTTGGTGACACGCCTTTTAGCCATGCATAATTTCGTGACACACTAATGAGGAGTCCCCGGCCCACGTGATTGGCTCCCAGCTCCAAACCCCGCCCCGGCCCACGTGATTGGCTCCCGGCTCCAAACCCCGTCCCCGGCCCACGTGATTGGCTCTCGGCTCCAAATCCCGCCCCCGGCCCCCCAGCCTTGTACTGTATGTATTGTATTGTATGTAATTGTAGATCAGAGCTTTCCAAACTGTGTGTCGCGACACATTTCTGTGTCACGGCAAGGGCCCAGGTGTGTCGCAGGGGAACCCGGAAGAGTAGGCCATGCACCACGTGGAGCCCCGCCCATCCCTTGCCGCGCCGACAGGTCCCTGCTCTGAACCCAGCTCTTCAGCTCTCGCCGCAGAAGCCAGGTAAGTTAGCAGCCCGGTAGGGCTGCAACTGGGGGGGAGGGTGCAGGGATGCCACTAGGCCGCCGCGCTGGGGGGGTGGGGGGTGCAGGGACTGCGAAGCGCGGTGGCCGGAGACATGGCTTTTCCTTCCCGAGAAGTGCCAGTGGCCTGGCAGCCGAGAAAGGGACAGGGAGGCGGCTCCGCTGCCTGCCTTGCAGGGCCCCCGCGCCGTCCGCATCTCCGTCTCCCCTTCCCCTTGGCGGCGGCCCCAGCTAGGCAGAGGCGGGACTGGGCGGACAGGCAGCGCTCTCCACCTCCATGGCTTGGCTCGCCGCTTCCTCCCGTTGCCTACAAGCGGAAGATGGCGGTGGTCTGACGCGCGGCCTGCAAGAGCTGAGCTGGGGCTGAGCCGAGGGAGCCTTCCGGCGGCTCCAGCGTTCCGGGGAGACCCAGCGCGGGCGGCGGGGATGGGGCAGAAGGAGAGTAGCTGCCGGCGGGAGCGCGGCACGAGGAGCGCCTCGCCGGCGCCTACCCGGCTTACACCGCGCTTCGTCGGAGAAGGTAAGACACCGCGCCGGCGGACGGGCAGGCGGCTGAGAGGCAGGCGGGCAAGCAGGGGGTCGCCTGCAGCGGGCTCGTCCGACCGTCCTTCCCGGAGCTGCTGGGGCCAGATGGAGCGGTGGGGGACTCGGCATCGCTCCTTCCAGCGGGCGCTCTAAGCCCAGCTGTTCAGCCATCGATCAAGGATCGATCAGGCCCGGGGGCAGGGCTGGCCGAGGGGCTCGGTGGGAAGACGGGTCCCTGTTGCCTGGGACATCCTCACGCATCCTCCCCCCTCCCCCCGCAATATGGCAGCAATAACAACCACAGCGACCACCACCTGCCGCGAAGGCTCTGGCAGAAATGGATCCAAGTGCGGGACGCTCTTCTGGAGAGTGGAAAGTGCAGGATCCCCGCTCTTTCTTGGGGCTTTCCTTCTCTTTCGGGCCCTGCCTGTTATTGCTGCCATATTGTGGGGGAGGATGTGTGAGGATGTCTCTGGCAACAGGGACCTGTCTTCCCCCCGAGCACCTCGGCCAGCCCTGCCCCCGGGCCTGATCGATCCTTGATCGATGGCTGAACAGCTGGGCTTGGACCGCCCACTGGAAGGAGCGATGCCGAGTCCCCCACCGCTCCATCCGGTCCCAGCAAATCCGGGAAGGACGGTCGGATCAGCCCGCTGCAGGCGACCCCCTGCTTGCCCGCCTGCCTCTCAGCCGCCTGTCCGTCCGCCGGCGCGGTGTCTTACCTTCTCCGATGAAGCGCGGTGTAAGCCGGGCAGGCGCCGGCGAGGCGCTCCACGTGCCGCGCTCCCGCCGGCGGCTCCTCTCCTTCTGCCCCGTTCCTGCCGCCCGTGCTGGGTCTCCCCGGAGCGCCGGGAGCCCTCTTGTCGGGCCGGAGCCGCCGGCAGGCTCCCTCGTCTTGGCCCCAGCTCAGCTGTCGCGGGCCACGCATCAGACCGCCGCCATCTTCTGCTTGTAGGCGACGGGAGGAAGCGGCGAGCCAGGCCACGGAGGCGGAGAGCGCCGCCTGTCCGCCCGCCCAGTCCTGCCTCTGCGTGGCTGGGGCCGCCAAGGGGAAGGGGGAGCCGGAGACGCGGACGGCGCAGGGGCCTTGCGAGGCGGGCAGCGGAGCCACCTCCCCGTCACTTTCTCGGCTGCCAGGCCGCTGGCAATTCTCGGGAAGGAAAAGCCATGTCTCTGGCCACCGCGCTTCACAGTCCCTGCACCCCCCACCCCCCCAGCGCGGCAGGCTAGTCGCATCCCTGCACCCTCCCCCCCAGTTGCAGCCCTACCGGGCTGCTAACTTACCTGGCTTCTGCGGCAGGGAGAAGAGCAGGGACCTTTCGGCACGGCAAGGGATGGGCGGGGCTCCACGTGGTGCATGGCCTCCTCTTCAGGGTTCCCCTGCGACACACCTGGGCCCTTGCCGCGACACAGAAATGTGTCGCGACACAGAGTTTGGAAAGCTCTGATCTAGTTCCTAAGAGCTACTAACTTGGGAATTTAAAAAGTCTATTAACTCTGGTTAATGGTTTCATTTAGCTAGAATCCAGTTAGATCTAATACCTGCCCACACAGGATACATTACAAGTGCTCTTAGAAATGTGTATCTTCACCAGTTAACAGTGGTGGAAAGGCCTAAAGCATGGAAGTGAGGAAGGATCCAATACGTTCTGTCATTGTTCATGTAAAAATGCTATTTGTTTATGTATATAATGCTGCCTCAAATCTATTGCTTATATCTCTATTGCAATTAACACAGAAACATGGTGACTTTATCATTTAATGTTATGCATAATAGTAATAGCATCAGGATTATAGAATAGTTCAAAAGTATTAGAAGTTTATAAAAAAGACTGAAAAGTAATGAGCTGACTCTTTCCTTTATATGTTTTTTTATTTTAAAAAATTCTTCTATAATTCTGTTTGGTGTGAGCATGCTAATCTTTTTTATTTTTCTCATTCAAAGTGCTCCTATTGAAAGTATTATTTTAAGGCGGCAGGGTTGAATTGGATTTATTCATTTTTCAGGGAACAATTAATTTTTTGTTTTCATGGATTTTATGTAATGTTACACAGTTATAGATTCTTATAACTCTTAGTGCCAACTTGCCTCAATAAAACAGGAATCTAAAATAAGTTTTGCCATTAGTTTGCTTAAAAACTTACACTTATCACTATTTTAGCTTTTGATATTACATTTCATACAGTGAAGTTTCTTAAAATGTAATTTTTTTGTCTTTCAAATGTTCTAAGATTATTTGTTTTAACTTTCAGTTATTTCATTAACAACTCATATTATTTCCCCCCAGGATTACCTTCCCTCCCAGCAAGATATTCTGCTAGCACGAAGACCTACAAAAGGGATACATGAGTACGATTTTGAAATTAAAAATGTTCCCTTCAAGATGGTTGATGTAGGTGGCCAGAGGTCAGAAAGAAAACGTTGGTTTGAGTGCTTTGATAGTGTCACTTCAATACTATTCCTGGTTTCATCAAGTGAGTTTGATCAGGTACTTATGGAAGATCGGCTAACAAATCGCCTTACAGAATCTTTGAACATTTTTGAAACTATAGTCAACAATCGGGTTTTCAGCAATGTGTCCATCATTCTCTTCCTAAACAAGACAGACTTGCTTGAGGAAAAAGTGCAAAAAGTGAGCATCAAAGACTATTTCCCAGAGTTTGAAGGGGATCCCCACAACTTAACAGATGTCCAAAAATTCCTGGTGGATTGTTTTCGTACCAAACGCCGGGACCAGCAACAGAAGCCCTTATACCACCATTTCACCACTGCTATTAATACAGAAAATATTCGTCTGGTATTCCGTGATGTCAAAGATACCATCCTTCATGACAACCTCAAGCAGCTCATGCTACAGTGATGTTGAAAAGACTGGTTTGTGTTAATAGTTTATAGCAGGAGTTTGAAAAGTAAACCTGGTCTTGTCAGACCTCATCTGTGGGTAAAAGCTGCTGCTGTTCTTCTTATTACCAATTTCTCTTAAAATCAAAATCCAGGCTTTAATCTCTTTCTCTTCATTATCTTGAATCAGTTTTAACTTTTAATAGACTTTTTTTTAAAGCTAACTCCAGATTTTAAATTATTCTGTCTTTTTCAGCTATGAAGCCTGAACTATTAACTTGTAGATACGTGCTCGAAAGAAATTATTTGGAAACATGCAAAGTTCTTTGAAGTGGTTGGAATTTGAGAGAGCTATTGAAGAGTTTTCCTAGCTTAGAAAACCACCACCAATTGTTGTATATGGTAAATGGCTTTGCTCTGTCAAATAATTAACCTATATTTCAAGTTTACAAATGCACTTCTGCTTCCATGCCAATAGAGAGTGCTTTCAGATGGTACCAGAAAAGGAATTATTTGCCACTGAGTATTCAGTCAAAATGAATCATGCATAGGAATTATTGGTCTTGATTGGTTTTTGCCAGATCAGAGAGTTTGACAAAAACCCATGATTTTACAGTTTGGGCCTCAGCTAACTTAAACCAAATGGCTGCTTCCTGCAGCTTTGAAAGTCCCCCTCAGTTGCCATGAATAAGCCATTGTCTGAGAACACTCCTTTTTTTCACTTAGTACAGATATTGTGATTTGGATAATGGAGGAAGCCAAGCACAAGATTTGTTTTTCCCAAACAGCAACTCTGTTTATAGATGTTAACTGTAACTTATTAAAGAAGGCTAGCACACGGAGTATATACAGCTGTAGTTGACACAGTAGTGGCCGTTACATTGGCCAAAAGAACTAAAACAAAAGAATTAAAGTGTAAAGCAGCTGAATGATATCAGATGAATGACACATTACAAAAAAAGGTAAAATTAAAAAATGATTCCACCTTCTGGCTGAGTTGCACATTTTGAAGACTTGGCTTTGCAATGAAATACTCAGTAGAAATAATAGTTTTGTTAGCTGAGGCTATTGTTGACACTTTGGTATTGGTTAAAAGCCAGTTATCACCTGTAATTCTGAACATCTTTAACTATAAATTTTATCCTAGGTTTTATCATACTAAGTTTTAAAGAGGACATTTACAAAAGGGATTGACACTTGTGTTCTAATGTTTTAATGAAATAAAATGTATTTACTTTGATGGTTAAAAAGAACAACCATTAGCAGCAAATTTCCCTTTTTTGTTTCATTTGTTAACAGGCCAAACTTAGTCATTGCTATTGCTCTAAAAAAGAAACCCAACAACTATTCTGTAATCTTTGTAGAAGGAAGTCAATTAACAAAGCTTCTATTTTTTTGAAAAACAATTTGGTTTTGCCATTCATTAGATTAAGGTAATGTAAGTGTGTGTGTGCCAATTAAATGCTTTAACGGAAATTGGCCTAGTCCAGTACCAGTAAATGGTTAAGTGATGCAGAATCTTACAATCTAAAGTGCCTCTTGGTTGTTGTTTTTTTTAACTTATAGTGGCCTTACAGTGAATACCAGTTTACCTGGTTGGGGGGGAAAGGGCTTCAAAATAACAGACAATGTAGTACAAATAAATTATTATTGCATTTTTGCTATGAAGTTCAAAACCATAATTAGAACCTTCAACATTCTAAGGTGAAACAAAATACATATGGGATGGGGGGATGCCATTTTTCCCCATACTGGTGTTATGTTATTTTCCCATACTGGTGTTATCCACCAACACTGCTATAATGAGAGAACTGAATGTTCTTGCAAGACTTTTTAAACATAGACAGTACTTGTTTTAATCACTTCTATCTAGCAGTTAAAACCAACAGAAGTTAATACATAAAACTAACAATATATATGCAGAAATTAAAGATCAATTTTACAATACTGCTAACAGAGTACTGTTTAAAGAGTATGCATTTTCCTTTGAACTCCAGAAAGATGACTCTTAGAGGACAATGAGGAAATTTGTTAGGTTAATGTTTTATTCTGGAAATAAAATTAAAGAAATTGTGCAACACATTAACTTAAATGATCATTATAAATCTCACTCAATATATTCCATGCACATGGGCTCACATGTATTCTAAGTAGCTGTAAGAGGCTGCAACTTCAATGACAGAATAGGAGATTTCTGGCAGTTTTTCCCTTCTTACACAGATCTGCTTCTCTCCCCTATTCTCTCCCCATCATACATATGTACAGAATTTGGGAGTGGCAGAATTGGTAGGAAAAGTAATCCAGAGAGAAAGAAAGTTAAACAGTTCTTTCCCCAGGCATTTCTCCCCTGAATCTACCATGGACTTTTGATTTTTTTAAAAAAAATTATGGGAAGGATGAACTGTGTTGTGCCTATTTTGTATAACTATAAAATGCTGTACCAAAACCTCTGGTGAAAGAGATTCTGAGTTGCAGTTGCAACGGTTAAATCACCAGCTCACAAAGCCTGGGGAGCCTCTAGCTCAGTGCTGGTTTTTTTCTTTTTCCTCTTGTCCTATTACTGTAATGAGTTCGTGGGCTCTGAATATTGTTGGGTACAGACTTTAATGTCCCCTTTGGGGTGTCTGGTACTTTTTGTATCATTCTTCATGTGTTCTGTAGTCTGAAATAAAACAAAAAAGACATTAAGAATAATTCTTGCTAACAGGAGTGGCTTAGTTTTCTCAAGTACAATTCTAGGTTGCCAGAGGCCTTCATAGTAACACTTTTTTTACAAAGGTTTTTAAAAATTCCTTTTATTTGGTGTGATAGTTTTTCAAATTCATGAGGACTTTTAAAAAAGTATCTAATTTTCTTTTGATGTCAGTGGTATAAACAACTGATCATTTTTGTGTTTTAGATTTTCACAAAATTCAATATTTTAAAATCTAAAGTTAAAAGCAGAGGTATTTAAGTGCTTGGATGCTTTATTTCCTTAAACTTTAACCAGGCCATTTTTTAAATAAACACATATTTAGCCTCGTGCCTTATTTTGAGGAAACTCAGTATAGATAACCATTCCTCAAGGCTTGAGAAATCCTGTATTTTCTGACTGTGAACTATGTGAAAATACAAAATGGAACAGTACTCTTGCCTCATTCCCAACTTCCTGTAAAAATAACGCCAAAGAGTAGTTTGAATATAGCCCGTGAGAAAAGGAGTGGGAAGGATGGTCCTGATGCTTTGTGACCATAGTCTGGCAGGTGCTTTTCTCTAAAGTTAAATTTGATTTCAGTTTTGGATTGAACAGAACTGGACAATGTGTTTCTCCAGATGTTGCTGAACTGCAACTGCAATTATCATTCCTAACAGGCTACGTTAGCTTGCATTGCTAAAAACTAACATTCAACATCAGACAACCATACATTGCTTCACCCTACTTTAAAGGCTAAATTTAAATCAAGATAACAGTAACAAATTCCTTCTTAAGCTGTTGGTTATGGGCATCTGTTCAAAAAGCAGTTGTTTAAGAACTTCTGATTAATGGTACCACAACACAAGACATATTTTAAAATCAGGTTTAAAAGGATTATACAGCATTGTAATAGTGTCCTTTGCAGTTTTCTTTATCTTATACTTGAAAGCAGATGATTGCCAATTATTTAAAACTGCTTTCACATTCTTCAACAGCAGCAACAGGTTATGTTCTATAAAGTTGTCTGTAAAACATATTTTGTAATGGCCCCACAGAATCTTTAATGAAACCATGATTTGTATTACTTTTGTATAAATGAGGGATATGTTTTGTGGTTATACAGTTTTGAAATATGTGTATCTTTTGTAACTTTCTAGGGAAGAAGAGAATCTACTACTTTGTAAATTCACCCCACCCCTTTTTGTCCATGGTTGGCAATAAATTATTTCTAAAGAAGGTCTTCAAATGTATCATTTAAAATGGTTTGATTACTAAAAGATGAAAGCTTCATTTAGTTGTACATTGCTCTCTGTACATAATTTGCAAGTGTTCAAGCCATTAATATTTCCTTGTGTAAAGTAAATTACTGACAGTAAATAAACAATATACACCCTCGTGAGTCTGTATCTTTCTACTTTAGGAGTATTTTTAGTTTGTTGTCTGTACAATCATTTTTGACAACCTAGCTTTAAGTTAAAACTTTAAATTTAAGTAAGCTATCAACTAAATTTCATTTTAGTTTTTAGTGTAATTTTTAATTTATTATTTTTTTAATTTATTTTATTTTTATTTTTAATTATTTTTAAAAAATGATTTTTGCAAAGATTAAGGAATCAACTTTGCATCATTCAGTCAAAAAAAAACCTTTTGAGACTTTATGCACTAAATGTATACGAGAGAAGTTAAATGCATAGAAAGAGAACAAAAGTTACACTTTCTGTGTTAAGTTGATAGTGTTTCTATTGGTCCTTGCTTTTAAGTAGGATTTCAATGTCAACTAAATAAGAGCCCCACAAAATTATAATCTTCCACAATATTAGTGGTTCTTCCTTAAAATAAACCACTGTTTACAGTCTCTTTCTTGATCCTTGTGTTCTAAATGTCCTAATTCACACACTACACAGTCATGCTTTGCTGAATAAACAATTGCTGTTTGGGTTCATACAACATGGTAACCCACAAGAAGCAAACCACCTTTTTATTTAAACTGCTATATGAACCAAGTTAAATGTTTCAAGTGTATCATTTTGGCCTAGAAAAAGGACTTTGACCAGAATATTAATTACTGTATTAGGAAAGAGCTTTTGATCTTTCATGCACTGCCATCCATGTGACTGATCTGAAGTTATTTCTACTCACCTACAAGTCTTGCCTGTGTTGAGTAAAATTTCTCAAGTTTTCTTTCCCTTTAAAAGTAACTTTGAGATTGCACAATGACAGGAGCAAGCTTATCTGAAGTCCAACCTATAACCAACAGAAAAATCCATCAATCTTTTCTGACTTTTAAAACTTACTGGCATTAAGTTTGCTTGCATTATTTTTATCCAACTACTTATATCTATAGATACTTACAAATTCAAATCAAGCCAAATAATGCAAGTATTATTCGTTATATACAAGATACTTACACAAATAACATAATTTAGTAGCCAAATCTTGGTGCCAAAGGCAGAAAGACATATTCCTCTTTTTCCCTTAAAAATTTCCTTTATTTTAACAAATAATTGGGCATCAATCTATAGCAATGGTGAATAACAAAGAAGCTGGTTTTTTTGCCACTTTCCCTAGGCTAAAGCAATTAAGATACCTTCATTAACTCTTAATGCCAGTCTTGCTCATTATTAATCAGTTCTGGAAAGATTGCCATTCTGGAAAGATTATATTGTATACCACTTCTGTTAGTAGCTCCAAGAGTGGGTATTTTGTCTTTTTTCTATGTATCTCATTGTAGGAACTCAGCAAATTCAATTTAAAACCATGTTATTGTTTTAATGTGAACAAGAGATAAAATCTCTGCTTCCCTTCTCTGGGTGTGTATTACAGGAAACAACTTTCTTAATGAAGAGACTTGTTTAACAATATGCATTCTGAAAATACTGAATATATTGCTTGCAATATTACAAGCTAATTTAATTTAATTTTTGTTCTGTTAGAAATAACATGCACGCCCCCTTTATACCCCACCACAATCTATTGACTCTTGGTGGCTTACAAGGTATATAGCATAGCAAAACATTTAAAACATCCATACTGTATATTAAAATAGAAACAAGTAACAGTCATGAAACCCTCAATTAAATAAGCAATAGTAACAGCAAGTAAAAATATAAAAACGTAAAAAATGATTATAAAATTATAATTTTAATTATGAAATTTATAAATGTAGAAATAAAACATAATTATAAAATTATTATAGAACTGACATTAAACCATTTCTAAAAATACAGCTATTTTATGAACAATGTTGATGTTACATACTAACTTACAAACTTTCAGATAGCTGTCTGACCAAAAACAAACATGGAGCACATATTTTGTGGGTTTGTAATATTCCAACTCCTTGTCGTGGTGCTGGAATGTTAGACTCTATGTGTCTATTAGTCTGTTGATGGCTGCTCTATCTGTCAACAGATACATAGAGGTAAACAACATTTACATACCATTCATAAGAGACAATAGAAAAGCCAGAAGACCAGAACACCACCTTGCCAGCAATCAACAAGATAGGCAAAGATTAACAGCAAGATTAGGAGCAGAGGAGCAATCAAACAACACAATAGACCCTAATCAAGGAACTATTAACTCAGTCAATCAACCAAGCAGCAAACAACAACCCAATCAAGGTACTCCCAAGGAGAGTACAACACCCCCACCAACACAGGACACACAGGCAGGACAAGCCAGGGTATATAAACAGAGCAAGTTCCACTCCCTTTTTGCACTGAAGATGTTGCCTAGCCTGGCAACGAAACATCTGCAAGAAAACAACAAGGCTCAGAGAGCACCATGGACGCCACAGCTCAACCCTGAGCTACAAATATTCTCTTCGATGGTACAACACTAAGGTTTGCCAACATATTAGCTGCTACAAAAATGCATATGAGGAAATGCTGAATGCTGGAACAAATAACTTCAAAGCACTCTGTTCCATCACTTATGTGGTTGCATTTAGCTAATGCATATTACAGTAGTACATTCATTTCTGTTTCCAAAAGCTAATATTCTAATTAGTAAGAATGGACTCTTTTATATAACATTCAGAATCCTCTAGTTCAGTGCTTTCCAATCTGCCGCCGTTTTCCAATTTGCCGTGCGGGGGCGTGCATGGCAGTGGCCTCCGCTAAAACGCGGAAGCGCTGATTGCGCGCTGCCGCTGCCACCGCCATGCATGCCGCCATCACCACCATGCATGCCTCCACCGCCCCTTCCGGGTTGTGTTGCGACACACCAAACTCTGTGTTGCGACACACTAAAGTGTCGCGACACACAGTTTGGAAAGCTGTGCTCTAGTTAATATATAAATCCCATATGCCTCCATCCTTGCACTATGCACTAATTAAACGGGCAATTATCATTCCCAGATTTGGCAATCAAATAAGAAATTAAATGTCATTGGTATCTATTATTTCAGTGAGGACAGCCGTATTTATATTCTCTCTCAAAACTCTCATCAATTTGCTATGTTGCTTCCAAGCAATACCCCATTTATGTCGATCATGCAAAATCTTAGCTGTCCGTTGTAATGTATTATACTACTGTCCGCTGTACTCTCAGCTCTGTTAAGGAACAACCATTCTTCACTAAATAATATGCACTAAATAATACTAAATAATACTAATCCAATTCCTTGGGTTAATTCACTGAAACAAAACTTGTGTGACTTGGTTCACACAACAGATTGAGCCACAAAGTAGCCAGCCACAGTTGAGCTCAGCATTCTGTACAAACTCACCATTGTTTACTACTGTGTGCAATTTGACCAAATGTAAAGTCATTTGGTAGGAAGAGCACGGCTCCATTCTACATTACAGCTCACTGCATGAGCAGCCCCACCCCTCCAGAAGTCGCACTCTGGCATCAAGGGAGAGACATCCATGTGTATGGATGCAGAGGCCTTTGTGTGTAGTCTGCACAAAGGCTTCCATGAATCCCAAACTAGGGGTCTGTGGTTGCGGCAAAGCTTTCATGTGTAATGCTATTCACACAAAAGTCTCTGCAGCGGACTCCAAATGGTGAGACCCGGCTGCCTACTGTTGCTTGGTTGGTGAACTGTACTGCTAACTAATGTTGAAACACCTTCATTTGCTCAGAGATACTGGCTATGTTTGCACAACATTCTTAAGTTCGGTTTACTGGCTTAATGTTACTTTTTGGATTCACAGGAAGCCCTATACTACGAAGCAGCGAAGTACATTTAAGCCCGTTGGGCACACCCAGCTTCCATGATTAGTTTATGGTTCAGGTCATGAAAACGTAGAAAATTGCGTTAACTTACTAAACCTTCAATTAGCATGTCATGCCAACAGAGCCACCATGCTCTGTTGTGGATCACAAGTTCTTCAGCAGGCATGCCGTATTCTCTAGTGACCCATCCAATGTCACAGCAATAGCAACAGAAATGGGAACATTAAACACCTAGCCGGCTTGCTCCCTTCACCACCACGGCACACAACGCAGACGATGAAGCATCCCCACAGCCTGCGTGGGCAGCGCCCCTCCTGAGGCGAGCCCGCTTGCGCCCTCGTAGGTGGTCTGGCAACGAGGAAGCACAAGCGCCCGGGGAGAAACTCCACGGAAAGGCGCGCGCCCACCCAGCCGGGGCCGGCCCCACCTCCTCCTCCTCCTCCTCCTCCTCCTCCTCTTCTCAAGCGACAAAACGACCTGCTTCCGTTGAGGCTGCGGCGGAGGGGCGGGACCGGCGGCCTAGCGACGGAGACATGGAAGCGGTAGGCCGGCCGGTGCTTGCGTGGGGCTGCAGTCTGCGGCAGCTGCAGCGGCAGCAGCCCCGTGCTTTGAGAGGGGCGCGTGCAGTTTGGGATGGCGGCGCCAAGGCGGGGAAAGGGGAGTCTGCTTCCAGGGAGATGGAGACCAGAGGCAGCTGCGGGCAGGCAGAGGGATGGGCGCCATTTCAGATTAAGGTTTGCTCTCGCCTTCTTCCGGTATGTGATCGTACGCTGAAGATCAAGCTGTACCCCTTGCAGTATATTATGGTGCTTCTATATTAAATCTCTATAGCAAATTGACCAATATATGTAACATGGGGATTTAAGACAGCTGTGAGTGCAGAATGGTGACACTGGAGGGGTTTCCTTTCTTAGGTGGTAGCACCTTGGTAAAAATGGGAGATTTCAGGAAAACAATAATAATAAGCTGGGTTAGACCTAGTTAGCCCTGTCATGGAAGATCCCCAGGAACTGCAGGGCTGTCACTATGGCAGTGGCAAATCACTTTCATAGTGTTGCCAGGATAATTACATGGATGTGTCCATGTGTTCACCTGAAATCAAACTCAACATAGAGGTGCCTTTACCTGCTGAATTCCTTTGTGATCCCCCATTATCCATAAATGGCATCTGAGGATTGGGGAGATGCTTTGGGAGCACATGTATGTATGTATGTATGTATGTATGTATGTTTTCGTCAGATTTATATAGCCACCCATCTCACAAACAAGTGACTCTGGGTGGCATACAACAAGGCTAAAAAAAAATAGTTAATAAATATTAAACTATTATTATTATACATTAAAAACTATAAAAAACCAAACTAAAAGGAAAAAAATTGGGTGAAGAGATGTTAATAATAGTGGAGCCACCTCAATAATTCACCAGTTCCCTAGGGTCCACAGGCCTCATGGCACAACTAGGTTCTGAGGGACCTCTACCCAAGAGGGCACATGTCACCCAAAACAGGGTCACAGGATGGCTATCTGCAGATGTAATAAGGGCAGATAAGGTAGGCCTTAATAGCAGCTCTGTCCCACATCTGGTCGAGTTCGTCCCCTGTAGAACACCAGCGATGCTCTAGACGTCTCTTCTGTTTCATCTCCCGTAGCTCCTCCGTGAACCACGGAATGATGGGATCCACAAGAGGGGAGAGGTCGCATAGGTACAATCTGATCTAAAGCCTCAGCCGCCCTCTTATTCCAAGCGGCAACCAAAGCTTCAGGTGGACTGTGTATCAGGAGAGAGTGCAACTGGAACAGGCCATTGGTGGAAAACGGGGGCCAATATTACACTGCCCCTTCAAGTTCCCCCTCTTAAAGATGAGTTCCTTATCATGGAATTAAGAGGATTTGATATACTAGGCTAATTCACAGGAAAATGCTAAACAGATCGTTTTAGCAAATGACTATTACCGTTTTGCTTTCTGGAACTCCAAAATACAAACTCAGCAATATTTTTGGTTGTTAGGTTATCCAATTAAATTTTCGGTTTTCCCAGAATCCAGTGAAATTTCTGAAAATGAATGTAAAAACAAACTCATCATTATGAATGTGCAAACATATAAATGTGCAAACTGAGACCAGTTCCCAATAAATTATAATCTCTTAGAAATTCTTGCATGCTATGTGTTTATGAGTATGTACCAAAAATAGCTAATTAAATGTTATAATTCTGCCTGCCATCCACCACCTAGGACCTGCCAAATGTAGCTCCCTGGCCGACAGGACCCACAGCATGCCCTCTCTGCTGGATCTGGTGGGATGAACAGTATGTATGGATTGCAAAAATACATTCTGTAAAATTATTGACAAAGGAAGTTACTAAACACCTTTGCTACTCCTTCAAAACTTTTAAAACAACATTTTGGAAATGTGTTGTAGGAAGAATACATTTTGAAACAGGTTCTGAAAAATTAGTTGAAGAACAGGTTTTCTTAAACTATGTTTTCCTAGGTAAATTAGAAGCATCTAATCTGGGTCCCAAAGACAATCTCTGTGCACAGAGTATGAAAATAGATTTGTATATATGAACAGCAATCTCCTCACCGATCTGTTGCCACATGGCAGATAATTTTTGAAACTGATAGGACTTTCAAAAGCAGGTTTGGAATAGGGTATGATGTCTGCGTGTTATTTTTTAAAAGAAGATTTACTTACATTGGAGAATATCAAATATTAGACAAACTACAGTAATTCTTCTAGCTTTCCCAGCATGTTGAAAGTTGCTTGTGGATTCCATTAATGTGCAGTGGAAAGTGGAAACACGTTATTTTCGAGTCTCATTAATATATAAATACATGCATTCATATCCATCATGGTATTCTCTCTTGGGATAAGAAATGTTATAGGTAAAGGTTTTTCCCCTGCACAGTTGTATCTGACTCTAGGGGGCGGTGCTCATTTCCATTTCTTAGTTGAAGAGCCAGCGCTGTCTGAAGACGCTTCCGTGGTCATGTGGCCGGCATGACGCATGCGCAACGCTGTTACCTTCCCACGGAAGTGGTACCTATTTATCTACTTTAATTTGCATGCTTTCAAATTGCTAGGTTGGCAAGAGCTGAGGCGAGTGTGGGAGCTCACTCCGTCACATGGCACTCGGGTCTCGAACCGCCGACCTTCCAATCGACAAGCCTAGCGTCTTAACCACTGAGCCATCACGCCCCTCTAAGAAATGTTATGCAAAGTGCAAAAAAAGAGTAAGAAATAGTAAACCAAAGAAATTAAGGCATGAGGTAAGACAAAGAAAAGGAAAGAGCTAAATCTAATTTAACTAACACAATGTGCTAAGACCTCTCTGTATCTTATTGTCTTTGCAAGCTATCCACTATGCCTATGGACTGCTTTGTGTTTCTGTTTTTTAAATGCCTCAACACACACACACACACACACACTCTCTCTCTCTCTCTCTCTCTCTGAGGATCTCATCAATTTCATCTAACCACAGCTTTCACAGTCTTCCTCTTAATTCTCTCATTCTTTTATTCATTCTTTCATGTACTTGTTTCATGATTTGATCCTCATTTATTCTAGCAATATGACCAAACCACTACAAAGTACTTCTTTCATCTAATCACTCACTTTTGCATTCAATCATTCATTCAGCATACATTGTTTTTGACCATATCTCTATTTTACCACACACTTCTTAAGTAACCCATTCCTATTGCATTCAACTTTTGTGTTTTCCCTGGAGTACCCTACTTTCACTTCCATATAACAAAGTGAGCAGAAGCATGCTCTTATGTACAGGCTATTTCAATTTTGACAAATATTCATTCCTCATAACAGACCACATACCATCTGCTACTTTTCTACCAACAATTGTACATCTTCAAATGTATCCATCCATTTCCCCATCTTAAGTAAACATTTGACACAAATTCAGCTTCTTGCTCTAGGGTTTTTTTTTCATTTATGTATAATTTCTAATTTGTTTACCAAGTCAAAAACAACTATCTTGGTTTTGATATTTTAATTATCAGATTCATACTCCTGGTTGCATCATACAATGTATCTAACATTTGCCTCAAATCATTCAGATTCTCATCCAACAACCAAGTATCACCTGGATGTAAAAGTCACATCCCTAGCCAACACAATTATTTGATAAGCATTCCATTTATTGTCATGCATGCTTTTCTTCCATTATATACAGTCCTTATTGAATTCAGCAACCAATCTTCACCTCCAAATTCATGCTAAACAATCCATCATTTAAAACTATTAACACAGACCCTTTCTCTAAATCAACAAACATACAATAAACTTTCTCATATTCAGGTTTCTCAGCGACTTGCTGAGTAGCAAAAATCTGGTCTGCTTACTCTTGCCCTGTATAAAGTAACTCTGCACTTCCCAGTTTTTATCACTTACTTCTTACATGTCTTCAGTTACACCACATAGTCCTGCAGCCAGCCTTACCATTTTTCATCATTCTTACAGCATTTATTACTTCCTTTTCATCATTTTTTCCTTGAGCACTAATACTTATAGCATGTGTTTCAGTTCCACTCTGTGACATGTCCCTCTTGTTCCCACAATCTCTAAAGTACTTTACTTCTTCCAGCATTCTCTTTCTTTGATTTCACCCCAAATCACTTCATCGCTTTTATTTTTAATTCTGGAGGCCCTTCATTAGCCCTTTTTACCAACCTCCAAAATTATACTTCATTTCTATTAAAATGTTTTTTCTTTTAATCTTAATTGTTCCTTGCTCTCTCTGTCTACATTCTTTGCAACTGTCTTTTTCTTTTTAGACACGTTATATTTTTTCTCATTCTCATCACTGTTTTTCAGACTTCCTGTTAATATAATCCCACACATTTCTATGCCACTCTTTAACTTACTTTCTTTCCTTCTGCACAAAGCAGCTTCAACATCCACTTCCTGCTCATTTTGTTGTAAGTTTAATCTATCTTCTTATATTTGGCATGGTTGTGTTAAGCAGTCAGCTGTGGTGCATTTTGGCCAGCACACCACTAGCATAACCAAGCCATTTTTATCCCAAGCATGCTTATGCTATTCTATATAAGCACATTAAAGGTAAGCACAGATGACATTTCTTATATGGCTGCCCATCTCATATAAGTGACTCTGGGCAGATGACAGTTAAAACAGGATAAAAACAGAATAAAAAACAAAACCAATAATAATAAACCCACAATGATACATTGGTATAGTGAGCATACGATGCCTTGATAAGGCACTAGGAAATCTGGCAGTCACTTTCTGCATACTGACAAAAATTGTGGGCAAGAGCAGTGACAGACACAAACAGCAAATGTGTTGGGGAACATTTTAGGCAGTTGCTATTGCTTCACTCACATGGAAGTGAGTGTCAGAAAAAATTAGGGATTCTTATATCAGAGAGTTGCTGAGGGTTAAGTAAGACAGGATTGAATTTCTGGGCTACAAATAACCCTACTTTCTTTGCTGATGAAGCATGGATATGAGGCTTTATTCCCAGACCTATTTTTATATAGAAGTTATCTGGAGAAATCATTGAATGTTAATGGGATTTTGAGATATGCATCTCAGCAAGTGGCCATACCAGGCTGGTTTGAGCTTGTAAGCTAAGCAGGGTTGAGCCAGATCAGCCCTTGAATGGGAAACCACCTGAGAGTACCAGGGGTATAGGCTAGATTGGGAAGCTGAAGAAATGTCCCAGAAGAAGGCAAGGGCAAACCACTTCTGTATTGCTGCCAAGAAAACCAGATGGACATGTCTATGAAGTGACCAGGTATCAAGTTTGATTTGAAGTAGTTTGTTTTCCTTTGTTTTCCTCTGTTATTGTGCAAGTACAGAAAAAAGTATTAAATTCAGAAGTCAGCCTCTTGAAAACCAGAAGTTTGTTATCTTGTTTGAAAAGGGAAGGCTTTCAATCTAAATTTGAAAGAAAAGCTTGATAGCCTAGGAAACCAAAAGGGGGCCCAAACCAGATTTAGTGTTGTGGCTATTTCCCCTTCGCTATGAATATCAAATGGAATGTGGCAAGCATAACTTTTAAGAACAAAAAATTAAGTGCCCATTGAGAATGGCTTAAAAGCCAGTGTGAGGGCATGGTTAAGGAGTTGGACTGGCACCAGGTTCAAGCCCACCTTTAGCAATGGAAACTCACTGGGTGACTATAGGCCACTTTCTCTCTCTCTCTCTCTCTTAGCCCAGCCTACCTTACAGAGTTGTGGGGAAAAGTAGGAGGAAAGGGTTCTGTGTACGCCACCTTGAGCTCTTGTATGGGATAAAATCTAACAAATAATATTGTACTTTGAGATATGGGTTGAGCAAAAGATGGCAAGATGCAATCTTAAAAAGAATAAAAGAGTCTCCATAGCAGCAACTTCCCAATGTAACCACACCATTTTAAATAAAAATAAAAAATACATGCTCTGTCCACTAATGACAGAAAATGGAAAACTGCTCCATTAATTCTTTGTGCTGCTTAATGTTTTCAGATGTTCCAGGCAAGCATAATTGAAGGGATAATGTTGGATTCAATGAATCATGGAACCAATTAAATCATACAATAAATCATATGAACCACAGAGATTAGTTTGGTCAGTTTGGTCTAGTGGTTAAGGTGCTGGGCTAGAAACCAGGAGACTGTGAGTTCTAGGCATGAAAGCCGGCTGGGTGACCTTGGGCCAGTCTCTCTCAGCCCAACTCACCTCACAGGGTGGTGGTTGTGGGGAAAATAGGAGGAGGAAGGAGTACTTGGTATGTTCGCTGCCTTGAGTTATTTATAAAAAAATAATAAAGGCAGGATAGAAAATTAAATAAATAAAAATTAAAGTTGTTATGAATTATGCCTTGTACTAGAATCATCTGGATCGTGGTAGACAATAAGCCTCAAACCAACATAACAATTACTGGATTTTTAAAAAGTTGTGATCAAGTGATCAATGAACTAGACTGATGACAGCTTGCAGCAAACCTTTCCCATGGTGATCTTGTTGGAAAGCAGAAGTTGGTTGTGAAATAATAGTTGGGTACAGAAATAGGAAGAGAATGGAGAAGTTGATTGTTGCATGTGTAGGACATGATCCCTGCTGAATAGGCAACAAGCTATGCTGCATGCCCAGGGCTTGGCTTGTGACTTATCTCCTTGCAATAAGAATAATAGGAATTTGCAAGGCTTAACTGGTGGTGTGGAAGTTGAAGAGGAACTGTTTAAAAAGAGCATGCCTGTAAGAGCCAGATTTCATAACCAGTATTCATCTTTGTTTCTTATTATTAGATGAAGGTAATTAAACATTCTGAGGAGGCATTGAAATCAGCCCTGATCTCCAAGGACAGACAGCTTTTGAAGCTTTATGAGAAGTTTGATCCTAAGGAGAAGCTTTTGCTAAATGAAGCATTTCAACCAGACAGTGTTCTTTTTAAGCCTATAACTCTGCATTCTGAATCAGACTGGATCTCTTCACATCCAGAACCCACCCAGGATTTTTCACAGTTTTATCATGACCCTTGCAGAAATTTGCCAACCCCACAGAAGAGTCAGATTTACATCCAGCCTATTGGTAATATTAAAGAAGCAACTATGCAAGTGTTTATTGAGCCATTAAATAGAAATTAATTAAGAATGCAACTTTCAAGCTTTCCGCTTTTATTACTTGCATAACTGTCATCAAAGCCTGGATATTATAGGGTCAGTTTTTTGGGATCATTTTCTCTGAACTGACAGTATGAGCTAAAGCATCCTACACACTTCTACAGTTCCAGAATGTGGGCAACAGTTGATAGTGGTGGACAAGTTTCTGTCTTCTATTTGAGAAAGTTGCCAAGGCAGTCTGGCTCTTCATACCACAACATGCAGGAGATCAGAATTATACTCTATCTAATGGAAATTAAGTAACAAAGATGATAAAACATAACTCAATGCATGCTTAAATTCAGAAGAACCTATTTTTGAGTAGTAAAATTTATTCCCAAGTGGGCATGTAATTAAAGCTTAGGTCCTCCATTTCCCTGGATCATGGTAACTGCTCTTTAAATTGCAATGCTACCCTTGTTCATTAAATGATCTTTGGCAGGGCTTTTTCTCTAGTCTTTTAAAATAAGCTAATTGTTCCTACTCAGAGTTGTATAGCCAGACAATTGCAAAGTAAAGCTCATATTTTATTGTAGTATTATATGATGATTTTGCCTATAAATAGTGGAAGGAAAAGGCTGCTATGAACTGATGTTTTCTGGACCTACTTTTTAAGGTTCTTTTGGAGATTCCAAAGTTAGCACGGATGTCTACTTGAAATGGCTGAGAGATTACTGTGAAGCATTTTACTATGGCCTGACTGTAAGAATCCTAGACCCGATGCCAGTTTCACACACAGGTTGTGCTTTTCGAATCAATGAATACACACACAATCTGCAAATTCATGCAGGTATGAGGAACAGACAAAACTGTGATAGACTGGTTCATTCTTGTGATTTGGATCATTTTTATCAACTGGATTGTAAATCTCAGGTATATTTAAGTAATGTTGAGATATTGTCTTTGGCAAGTAAAAATCTGACATTTGTGGGTCTTTAGTAACTGATTGTAATCAAAAGTCAAATAAAAAAAATATCCCAAAGGTATTATCTTTCAGAATCCTATGATTTCATATTTTTAAGCCTTTGGAATCAAAACTTTAGGGTATGAATCTTAATTGTGCAGAAATAAGAGAACTGTTGGCAAATAGCAATGTCTGAATATACATAGAATATAGGAATCTTTATTGTACTAAGTTAGATTACTGATCTATCTAGCCTAGGGCCATCAATGCAGAATAGCAGTAGCTCTCCAGGGTTTTAAGCAAGGTTGTCTCCAGGCTTTGGAGATGCCTGGAATTGAACCTTGGATTATCTGTATAAAAAACACTTGCTTTGTGTACGTACACTGAGCTACACCCTGTTCTATGAAGAGGCTTCTTAAGCTGCCCTAGCAGTCAGTGTATTTGTCCTTCTTTGAGTAGAGATACCGCTTTCTCCTGGAATGAGGCAGAGATCTTTCATTTCATCTCTTACCTGATCCTTTTAATTGAAGAGCTGAGGGTTGAAACCAAAATCTGTCGAATGCAAAATGTGTAATGGTGAAATACTGTAGGATGGTTCCTTTTACTGGTGCTTTTGTACATAGATGGTAAATAGATACTCCATCATAAAAATGGAACATGCATAGATTTGTTGTTTAATTTTACATTAATTTTAAAGGAACTAAGTTTAAAATTGTTAGGTTTAAATTCATAGCCCTTATTTTCTCTGTGCTTGCCTCTGTGGTATATAAATTGGAGAGGTCATCTTAATATCTCTCATTTTCAGAATTACTGCTATGGCTACAGTTCTTGATTATGCAATTACTGCCTTCTGTTGAGAGAGACTGATACCTGTTTTTCATACAGGGTACCTCTTGAATTACTTAAAGAAGAAAAAGCCAAAAGATGCTTTTTGCATTGTGGGAATAACCATGATAGATCTTTACCCGAAGGACTCTTGGAATTTTGTTTTTGGGCAAGCCTCCTTGACGGAAGGTATGTGTCTGGCTTCCTTTCAAGTTTTCAGTAGAAGCCAACTATATGCAGGACTGATGGCCTGTTGTTTTAGGCATCACAAACTGATTCCCTTTAACTCAGATGCATTTTGCATTATATTAATGTTGCTTCTTTGGAACTTGCCATTCAATGAACCTTGAGTGAACATGACAATATTCTTCATTCTCTGTTTATCAATGCAGAGGAGCAGGTAGAAACAGGATACTGGTTTTGTAAATTCAGGCTGCATCAGAGTGAGTTGTGTTGCATCATGTAATGTAATGTAATGTAATGTAATGTAATGTAATGTAATGTAATGTATAATATATAATATATAATATATAATATAATATATGTCATTACTAAAAAGTAAAGAAGTCTATAGTCAGTCTTGTTTTCTCGTGGCTTCGTGGATGCATCCATGCTGTTTTCTTGATTGCACATTGGTGTATGCATAGAGTTTTTCAGTTTGCCAGAGATGATTTTAGCAGGATGGAAAGAAGTTTGGAAATGCAGGCATCACACTTCATTCCTGTGTGATTGGCCTGATACCAATGCTCAGCATCTTGGGAAGAGATCTTGCACACAGAAACAGGACCTTCAGTGGCAAGCACAAGGATCGTGTAATTTATCAACCTTGACGGGGTTCACACGTTTACCACTATGCTAAAGTACAAACATGTAAATCACGTTAGGTGTTAGTGTGATGCATAAGCCCAGACTCAGAATGCTAGAAGAGTTAATTCAGCTCCAATATATAGCTCTAAGTGTATGAATCATCTTCCACAATCTTTGCAGAGTGGAAGCATTTGGTTCACATATAAAAACCAACAGATACCCTAATGATCAGTGGCACTCTTATCTGTGAGGCACAGGAATATTTAAGGACTGGGGTTGGCTTGAGTTTACAGTCACTGTAAGCCCTACTTTTGTCAAACCCCTTGAATTACAGCTGAAAGTCCTGACTTCGCTCCCATCTGGGTGTGTTTCCTTTCAACTTCAATGTGGTGGTGTACAGAGGCCAACTGCCAGAACAGTTATCCTTGTTCCAATATTTCTGGTCCTGACTGTATGTAGCAATTTGCTGGAGATGTCTACATAGTGTATAATTGTGTGTAGATTAGGTAAATTGGACTTTCCCTCCTGTTCCAGAAACTCAATGGCTTTCAAGCAAGTTAGATTTTGTGCAGAAATCCCTCCCCCTAAATCTAGTCTGTACCTATTCAAAGAAATATTTATCTAGAGCAGGGCTTTCCAAAGTTTTTCCTGCGGCGACACACCAACCGGCGTTGGTGTGTCGCCGCGGGAAAACCCAGAAGCGCGGCAGCGCGCAAAAACCCAGAAGTGCTGCTGCGCTTTCGGGTTTTGCGCTCTGCAGTTGGTGTGTCGCCGCGGGAAAACCCGGAAGCACTGATAATGATCAGCGCTTCCGGGTTGTGTGGCGACACACCAGATTGTGTGTGGCAACACACTTTTGTGTCGCAACACACAGTTTGGAAAGCTCTGATCTAGAGTTTATCAGAATGGTATAGACAGTCCATATTCCCTTAAGCTCCCAAGGCAGAGAGATACAGATGTTATATTTTGTCATGTCCTTATGTACAGGGTTTTACAAGCCTTATAAACACATCCTTGGATGGGGTGGGGGGGAATTCTCTATTTTTACACAGTGCATATCCTGTGTTGTATTTTCAGTTACACTGACCACCAGGAGGCATTAAATTACCAGTTTCATCCTTATTGGGAATCATCAGACATGGGTAGCCCATATGTTATTCTGTGGGGTTCAGGAAATTGAACTCATGGACCTTTGCAGTTCTCTTATTATGTACAGTGCATTAACTTTATGACCTATCCAGGTCCTGGTGCTCAGTGGTTTGCAGGAAGGGATATATAGAGGCTATCAGAATAATATATACTGTACAGCCTGTGGTGCAGGGGAAGAAGTTACTGGTTTCAAGATGTTTGCTGTGAGTTATGTTGTACTTTCACTGACCAAAAGAGGGCAATGGAAGTACATGTGAAGCTTTTTTATAATGAAGTCTAGGAGCCTCTATTTTTTGCTATTTTTTGGTTGGTGCAATTTTAATTTGAATTCTCCTTTGCTTTGGTAAGGGGTGGGGATCTTCAGCTTTGCCAGATATGACAGTGACTTTTACAGTGCAAACTACAGAGGCAGATTGAAGACTACGAAAAAGCTTTCTGCAGCTGACTATTCTCTGTGTGATGGTTACTATACTCCTGAGATCACAAGTAAACTGCTTCTGAGATCCTGCAAAGTGAGTGTTTTAAATTCCTAGCATTATATTATTTATATTGAAACCAAATTTCTGTTTTAGTATCCACACTTCTTTTTAGTTTGTGTAAATCAGTTTTAGCTCCTTTTATTAAAGGAACAGTAGTCTATTAAAATTTTTCAATATGTTGGTCTTGGGTTTAGAGCAGTGTTTCCCAGCCTCAGCAACTTTCAAGTGTGTGGACTTCCACTCCCAGAATTCCCCAGTCAGCATGCTGAGAGTGGAAGTCCACACATTGGTTGGTCTAGAGCTTGGGAGGCTTGACCAGATTGGAAGTGTAACAGTCCTGCAGTTTACTTTTCTTAAGCTAAATGGGAATCTCTTGAGAAGTTCTCCCAGATTCACATTGCAAGGAACCTGGCTCCTTTATTCCTGCTCTAGGAATAAAGTTAATATGATTAAAATTAAGTTATTTTGTCACCTTAGTTAAAAGTGAAATGACTTGAACTAGATATTGGCCATTCCCTCACTAGTGATTTATAGTGTCTTCTAGGGTCACTCACTCATCATCATTTCAGCAATATAAAGCCTATCTTCTTTACTACTATTTTGGCAGAATGATTATTAGACGCTACAAGATGATACAAATAAATAGTGTTGAAAGAGCAATTGCCTGTGTTGGCACCACAAACCTAGTCAACCACATTTTAACCTAGCTGGTTGTAAGGATCCAGCTTGTGTGGTTAATTTATGGGTCAATATGCCATGCAAACCCAGAAAATCCGGTTGAGTCAAACATTATTAAGTTACCATAGGATAAGCATGTGATGTGAACACCACCACTCCCTTCTTTCAGGAAATAAAATATTTCCTCCAATAATTACTTCATCATTATTACGCTAGACCAAAAACAGATTAATTCATGTGACAACTTGGGTGTCAGTTTGAAATCATGCAGAAATTTGGGGAGCCTTTTTTGCAGAAGGAGGTCATTGGCTTCATGGATTAGAGGGAGCTTGTAAAAGTTAAAGCTTGAGATCTGTTCTGACTCACTGTTTTTATTTTGCTTTTCATATCTTAGAATAATGTAAGTACAGTTGTGCTGAAGTAGGTATTGTGCTAAAAGATTAAAATGGATTGGTTAATATTTACATTGACTGAAGAGTCTAAAGCAGGGCTTTCCAAAGTTTTCCCGCAGCGACACACCACCCGCCGTTGGTGTGTCGCCACGGGAAAACCCGGAAGTGCTGCCATTGTGGCAGCGTGCAAAAACCTGGAAGCGCTGCTGCCGCTTTCGGTTTTTGCGCGCCGCCATTGATGTGTCGCCGCGGGAAAACCCGGAAGCGCTGATGATGATCAGCGCTTCCGGGTTGTGTGGCGACACACCAGACTGTGTGTGGCGACACACTTTTGTGTCGCCACACACAGTTTGGAAAGCTCTGGTCTAAAGGTAAAGAGTCTAAATTATTTTTTATTTTATTTATTTGTTTGTTAAATTCATCACTCACCTTTTCTCTAGGTGACTAAAGGTGCTTTACGTGGGGATTTCCCTTCATTTTTCCCCACAGCAACACTGAGGGGGTTGGACTGAGAGTGACTGACCCAAAGTCATCCAGTGCATTTCTGTGGCTGAAGTTGGGCTTGTACAACTTGTTCCCAGTTGTAGTCCAACACCAGTGTATCACACTGGCCAATTCTGCCTTTTCCTGATCTCTTGTGATCCAAACGTGCTGGACTGCAACTACGATTATTCCAGCCCATGAACAATAGATATTATGGTCAAACACAATAAGAAGGCTGGTTTAAGTAGAACTCTTCTATTCATATTCTGTGGCAGAGCAAGAATTCAGTCATCATTATCTTCTGCTATAAAATGATTTTGCCATCTAAATTATTCTGCATCCTGCAACAAAAGGGTGCACCTTGATTTGAAAAAGAACTAGCGGTGCTATAGGTACTGTTAGGCTCTTAGCCAGAACAACTATTGTGGTTTTAAGTTGGTTGATGTGATCTGGCTATATCTGTGTTTCAGACTTTGACTCATGAGATTGGGCACATCTTTGGGCTCCATCACTGTCAGTGGTTACAATGTGTTATGCAGGGATCTAATCATCTGGAGGAATCAGATCAACGCCCATTAGACCTCTGTCCTGTTTGCTTGCGCAAGCTGCAATCTGTACTTGGGTTCAGCATTCTAGAAAGATACAAGGTATGTCACTTCAGGATGGAGTCTTGTATCCATTAGCAGCGGGGGAACTCCTTTAATGCTGCTCTTTCCAGCTTTGGCAGAAATGAGAAATCCAGATTATGCAGGAGGGATTCATTATGTTGCTCCACTGCATGCCAGTATCCATTCTGTGCTGATGATGGTAATGATATGAGGTCAAGGCACAGTTAGGGGCTGAAGTCAAAAGCTCAGCTCGGCAGAACAGGAAAGTCTGCTGGGCAGCGTGGACTTGTACAAAAGCCAGAAATTTCTGGGTTCAAATACATGATACAAAGAATTTTAAAGATCAACATTCAACTGAAACCAGAACTTTTCTTGCTGGGATTAATGGACAGTCAATTAGAAAAGAGCCATGGAAGATTATTTTTATGCATGATTACTGCTGCAAGACTGTTGTATGCACAAAAATGGAAAGACTCTGAAATACCAACAACGGAGGAATGGTTGGTGAAGATGACAGAACTAGCAGAGATGGCAAAATTAACTTGTTTGATTAGAGAAAGATCAGTAACTACATTTATCAGTGACTGGAAACCCTTTTTGGACTTTTTGCCGAAAAAGGGAATAATGAAATTGTGATTTATAGGTTTGAGGATAAAGGGTAGCTTATGAAAAGAAGTAAATTACGATATAACCTTAGAGAGAGGGTAAAATAAAAATGCATTTATAACCGCTGTCCAAAAGATCAGAAGCCCGCCCTTCCTTCCTTCCTTCCTTCCTTCCTTCCTTCCTTCCTTCCTTCCTTCCTTTCTTTCTTTCTTTCTTTCTTTCTTTCTTTCTTTCTTTCTTTCTTTCTTTCTCAATTTCTGATTTCTAATAATTTCTGATTTCTAATAAATTTCTAATTTCTTACTTATACACTATTCTTTCTTATTTTCTTTGTTTCTTTTCTAATATTTGTATTGTTTTTATCTTGTTAAAAATTCTTCAATAAAAAGTATATTAAAAAAAAGTCTGCTGGGCAACAAGGGTGCTTTGCCACATTTCCTGATAACATTACCATATAAAGAGCTTTATTTGCCGTAGGACCATTAAGTGCAAATTTTAAACATGCCGTACTGCACTACTGGGTGTGGGCAGGAGCCACAGAAGGGTTCTTTCTCTATCAACCTGAAGTACTCACTGTTGGTGTGAATCAGGCACTGTTACTGTGGTTCCACATTAACAAAGTGACTAATGGCATAATACTAGGGCAACATTCATTCATTTGTTTATTATTTATTAAATTTATATTACCGCCCATCTCCCCCATCGGGGACCCTGGGCGGTTCACAAAAAAACATAGTTAAAATATAAATATAAAATTACAATATAATAAATAATATAAAATCCAAGTATAAAAGATGTTAAAATGGTATTTAATGTTCCTCTAAATTTCTGCCACGAAGCAGAGGGATTCTTTAGAGTCAAACAACCATAATGTTTTAGCCACCATTACTTAGATCCAAATATACAGGTCCAGTTGAGTATGGATGTGCAATTCCTCTGACAAGTTCTTCCACCTATAAGCAATTTGGGTGACATACTGTAAGTTTTCAACTCTAGTCCAGTTGTGGAAATACTGGATGCTCTGGAGTGTTGGGGGTGGGATATCCAGAGGAAAGGCAAGTTCAGCATCAACCTTACCATTTTAAAAGTGATACGCATACATTTTTTCTGTGTAACGTCTCAGGATCCTTATAAACACTTTGGGTCTGCTGCAGGTGGGTGGACATCCTCTCTGCTGTAGGTGCAGAGGTATGGTGGAGTGCTGGGCAGTGGGAAGCAGAAGAAGAGGCAGATGGGAGAGGAGTGGAAAGGGCATAAGCAGGGCTTGCAGGAGGAGGAGGGGGAGGGGGACCTCTGAGGGGCACTCTCTGGCGTCCCCAGGAGCCCCATGTGATTAACACCAGATGCTCAGGGAGCTTCTGGTTTCCTGCTGTTTCTTTGACTGCAGTTGAGGAGAATGATAGACAGAGGAAGAGATATTTTGGTTGCTCTGCGTATACTTGTCATACTTCCTGGAGAATGTAGCTTCTCCAAACTGAAGGTAATAAAGCCCATTTATGCTCCACAACAACACAGGATAGGCTAGTCTGCCTTGCAGCTGTTTCACCAGAGCCTGAGCTGGCCCAGGAAGCAATTCACATCTTTGCAACTAAGAAGGGGCAGAAAACACCACGTTGATTATTCAAACCAATAGAGATGCCTTTATCTCCCTCCCTCCCTCCCTCCCTCCCTCCCTCCCTCCCTCCCTCCCTTCCTTCCTTCCTTCCTTCCTTCCCATTCAGATATTTGAAAGTTACTTAAATTTTTTAAACAAGGTTAAGTTGTTAGTACTCCTTTAGTTAGGTTGTTAGAAGAGCAGTACCATGAGAGGAATAGAGCAGAAATGTGGCCAAATTAGGACTTCCAGAGTTTTGGCTGGGGCATGGGGGGTTCATTTGAGCTCTCTGTCTCAGGTGCCCAAATCTTGTTGCCCAATCTTGCTCTTCCCTGGTGCTCCTTGTGGCCTTCCCCCTGTCCTTCAGCATGTGGATCCGTGTCCATGTGGCTGTCATTCCCAGTCCCGCCTCCACTGATATAATAGTTAATAGTACCAAAGCATGCTGTCCTGGTGTACCCATGCTTGGGTACCATCAGCATGACACCTTCCGGCTTTGGATGCCAAGGTGCATTTGTCTGCACATAAATACCTCCAAGGGGCTCTTGCCCCTTTTCTTATTCAGTGGGGGTTCAGGGAGAGAGGGAAGGAACCATCTGCAGCTTGTAGGCCTTGTTGTTTCCTTTTCCCCTGTCCTCTGTGTGCAGGTGCCAGAGCTGCTACCAGCAGACCCTCTGACTTCCACATTCAGAACATTCTATGAGGTTGGATTTCATCCTTTGTGAAAAATGAATCCACAGATCTGCCACACCCATCCATTTTTATGTATCGGTTTACCATGTATGATAGAGCTATGGCTTGTTTCATTGTTCTCTTACCTTCATGAAACGAATGAATCAAGGAAACGAAATGTGTCTCTAAAGAAAATTGGTCTGCAATATGTGAAAGAGAAGTCATTGATACATTGACTTTATGCCAAGTCAACTAGCCTATATGTTCTGTTTTCTTACTGTGCGTGCCCATTTGGAGTAAAGTTTCGAATTAGTATTTTAATTTCTTCTAGGCACTGCAGAGATGGATAGAGGATGAAGCTCGTGGAACAGAAGAAGGGCGCAGCAGTGAGGCCAGAGGAGGACTGCCAAAGCCAGTGGAAGCATTTGCAGAAAGTTACGAGTTGCTTGTGAAATGCTTAGATGTCCTCCAGAAATAGGTTTGATATGCAGGTTCAAAGGGAATGCTCTTACTATAATAGTATAATCACTGCTAAAATATGGTGATGAATTAAATATATTTTAAGTTAAAAGCTAAAGACCTTATTGTAAATATTTAACCTGTTGGTTTTGTATGTTTTCTTTTGTCTCTATTAAGTCACTCTTTCTTCTGGAATGTCTAACATTCTTTATTTTTTATATTGAAACATTTCAGCTACGCCACAGTTCATGGAACTGCTGTCAAACATCTGAATTTGTTGTTTTGCTGAGATATTGATTGACAACTTGAGCACTCTTTCTGTCTGTAATATATTTACTTACATGACTTTGGAACAAGCATCAACAATTTTAAGGAGCATTTTCTCTACCTGTTCAGCCAATGGTCATGTTTGCATTCCATGGCAAACTACAAATCTTGCTTATTTGCATGGAACAAGAAGTGGAGTGGAAGCAAATGGGTTGTGTGTATCAATAAGCCCTTCATGCACATCATAGTCCAAAGTAGTTGCAGACAAATTTGGGAGGCGTGAGTCACATATGAAATTGGATGGTAGATCAGAGCCTCCAGTACTTGTGCTCATGTATGCTCCTGCAGTCAGTTGATCTCTCTCTCTCTCTCTCTCTCTCTCTCTCTCTCTCTCTCTCTCACACACACACACACACACACACACACACACACACACACACACTTCCCAGCTCAGGTAATCTTAATTGAGATGTTAGCTCAAGAAATAATTGGAAAAAATCACTGGCACAAAGTTAAAGGCTATCTCCCTTAGCAAATTTGATGCAGCTGAAATTGCAAAGGGAAGGAAAATCTTAAGTTTATACATTTCTTCCTCTCTCCCCTCAATAAATTTGGTTGTGCTGGAAAACAAAGCATATGAACAAAACTCTCTTGATGCACCATTTTTCCTAGCAGATGTTGGCTCCTGATAGCTCTCCAGTGAATGGTTTGAGATGTTGGGAGTCTGATTTTTCTTGAGAGAAACTCAGGAAAGGAGAGTGATCCTTCATGCCCCTCTCTTGGCTAATTTAGGGTCTGTTGGAAAGGCACTTCTCTGGGAAACAAGGGCATGTGAGAAGCGTCATGCTCATGTGTCCTCTTCCTCAGAACTATCCAGGTGGCAGCAGGGGGAAAGTTAGGAATTAACAGAAGGAGTTGTTTAGTTGTCTACCACTAAACGAAAAAGTCAAGATTGATGGTTTCTATGTGTGAGTGAAGCTTATATTGAGGCAATCAAGTAATTGGAAGTTCTTTATTACCTATTTTGAATTTTGTGACAAAGTTACTAGAGAGGTAGAAGCGTAGAAGCGTTTGTTCAGAGTAAATGAAGTTTAATAAATGTTCTAGGACTGGGTATCACTAATTTGAAAATAGGAATATGAGTCAATATTTAAACTGCCAACATTTCCCATCTTGACTGTGTTGAGATTATGTAGGGGCAATTGTTTTCTAAAAACCAAATTCAAATTTATATAACTGATTTAATAAATAGTAAAAAGGTAAAGGTACCCCCTGCACATTTGTGCAGTCGTGTCCGACTCTAGGGGCCGGTGCTCATCTCCGTTTGTTAGCCAAAGAGCCAGCGTTGTCCGAAGACGCTTCCACGGTCATGTGGCCGCATGACACGCGCGGAACGCTGTTACCTACCCGCCGAAGTGGTACCTATTCATCTACTTGCATTTGCATGCTTTCGAATTGCTAGGTTGGCAAGAGCTGGAGCTAGTGCGGGAGCTCACTCCGCACACAGGGCTAGGGATTCGAACCTCCAAACTTGCAATCTTCCGATCAACAAGCCTGGCGTCTTACCCGCTGAGCCACCACACCCCTTGTAATAAATAGTGCTGGTCAGTAAAAAAAAAGGTTGCAGTTCTATCTGCACTTACCTGAGGGTTCACCCTTTAAACTTAATGAACTTACTTTTCAGCAAACATATGATTATGAAAGGTAAAATTTATTAATCAAATTTGTAAGGCTGCCCATCTAACTGACCAAACTCTGGGTGGAAAACATACAGTATAAAACCTTAGCAATAAAACAACAAGAATAAACCCCAGCTCAAGGCCCTCTCATTAAAAACACAAAACCCCTATGACGTACATTCATGCTGGAGCTCCCAAACTAACAGCTGGTCGCAATGCCTGGGGGAAGAGGCAGGTCTTCATGGCCTTCCGAAAGGCCAGTAAGGTTAGGGTTGTCCGTATCCGTAGGGGGAGGCTGTTCCATGGAGCCGGTGCCATGATAGAAGGCCTGCTTCCTAGTTCCCAGCAGGTGACCTTGCCTCATTGAGGGGACCCAGAGCATGCCCACCCTGCCAGATCTGGTGGGGTGAAATCATTGGGGAGAGGCAGTCCTGCAAATAACCTGGCCCTGGGCCATGTAGGGCTTTAAGGGTGACAACCAGCATCTTGAATTGCACCTGGAAGCCTACTGGGAATCAGTGCAGCTCACGCAGCAGTGGTGTTACGTGGGTACCCAATACTGCTGAAATTTCTGAATGCTTTTCAAGGGCAGCCCATGTAGAGTGCATTGCAATAGTCCCATCAGGAGTTAACTAAGATATGAGTAATCATGAGCAGTGCCTCCCCATCTAGGAATGGATGCAACTGGTGCACAAGATGTATTTGTGCAAAGGCCCTCCTGGCCCCTACTGCCACCTGCTCCTTCAGCAGTAGCTATGAGTCCAGGAGGACCCCCAGATTACACACCAACTTTACCTGGGGGAGTGTAACTCCATTCAGAGTAACAATGGAAAATCACCAGATACAGAGGCCCCTAAAATCAACAGCCACTCAGTTTTGCCAGGGTTGAGTTGAAGCCGGTTCCTCCCCATCCAGAACTGCACAGCCTCCAGGCATTGGAAAAGCATGTCAACAGCAACACTTGGATAGCCCGGGGCAGAGACATACAACTGAGTGTCATCAGCGTACTGATGAAAATTCACCGCATACCGATGGATAACCTCACCCAGTGGTTTCATGTAGATGTTAAATAGGAGTGGGGAAAGAGTCAAGCCTACAGCTGGACCTCTCCCCCACACCCACCACCACCTGGAACTGGCCATAGAGAAAGGAGGAAAAGCACCGAGGGACAGTGCTTTCCACTCCCAACCTCCTCAGCTGGCCCAGAAGGATACCACAATCGATGATTGAGAGATCAAGGAGGGCCAGGATGGATACACTACCCCTGAGCTCACCAGAGGTCATCCACAAGCATGATCAATGCTATCTCACTGCTGTATCCCGTCCTGAACCCAGACTAACCAGTCCAGATAATCTGCTTCCACCAGGGCTCTTTGAAGCTATAAGCCTACCACCTTCTTGACAAGTTTCCTTAAAAAGGAAAAGCTGGAGACTGGATGAAATTGTCCAGTACAGCTGGATCCAGTGATAGCCTCTTGAGGAGGGGGCAATCACTGCCTCCTTCAAGGCAGGTGGAACCACCCCGTCCCACAGAGAGGCCTTTATTACCGCTTGAACCGAGCCATGTGTCACCACCTGGGAGGGCCCTAACCAGACAGGAGGGGCATGGATCTAACACACAGGAGGCAGGGCTCAGCATCGCAAGGACCCTGTCCACTTCCTCAGGGGTAACAGATCAAATTCAGCCCAGAGACCCAGATGAGACTATGCCCCAGTCATCTCCATAAGACCAGTACAGCTAGAGTCCAACACCAAGCAGATCTGAGCGACTTTATGCTGAGCATAATCCTCTTGTAAAATACAGTTTTATATTACCCAAACCTCAGAGGTGCCTTTTGGAAAGATTTAAATTATGTATACATGCATGTATGTATTTATATCCCATTGCAACTTTTGGTGTCTCACATGGTGTAAGAAGAAGTGGCAATGGTCCATTCCTCCACATGGTGCCGCTGGATCTACCCACGGATCTCTGGAAATTGTAGGAATTCCGCGATACGGGGATATATTGGCTGACAGAGTTCTTCAATGTTGTAACGAGAAATGGCTGTGTACCGAATGATTGGTCAACGAGTATAACCGTCCCCATATTTAAAAACAAGGGAGACCCAGCCGACTGCGCCAATTATCGCCCAATTCACCTCCTATCCCATACTATGAAGATCTTTGAAAAAATTTTGGACCAACGCATTCGCAACATCGTCCAACTTACCATCAACCAATGTGGCTTTGTTAAAGGATGTGGGACGATTGATGCCATTTTTGCAGCTTGTCAGCTTATAGAGAAACAATGAGAGAAGACCCAACCATTGCACATGGCATTTCTAGACCTGGAAAAGGTATTTGACCGTGTTCCACACCAATTGATTTGGTATACCCTCCGTGACCACGGGGTGCCTGAATTACTTATTGACTGGGTCAAAATACTATATAAGAACACTAGTAGCCGTGTGCGATGTCCAGCCTGTCACCGCTCCTATTTATATTAGTTATGGATACCATCACACAGGACCTGCAGCGAAATGCACCCTGGACCATACTCTACACTGATGATGTCATTCTTGCTTCTACCACTAGGAATGAACTGCAGTGGCGAGTACAGGCATGGAACGACTGTCTCAGCCATTTTGGACTTCGCCTGAACATAAAGAAAACTGAGTACCTAGAGACCGTAACCACCTATGGAACGCTCCAAATAAATGGAGAAAACTTAAGGTCGAAATCTTCCGATATCTTGGCTCCCATCTCCAAGGCGACGGTGGCATCAGTGGTGACGTGTGAGCAAGGGTGAATGCAGCCTGGCTGCGTTGGTGAGAACTCACCGGTGTGCTTTGTGACAAACAAATGCCAATCCATCTCAAATCTAAGATCTATAAGACGATTGTCCGTCCTGTGGCATTGTATGGCACCGAGTGTTGGGCAGCAACAAAGAATGTAGATAGCTGTCTCCATGTTATGGAAATGCGTATGCTTTGTTGGATATCGGGCATCTCCCTACTCGACCATGTCAGAAATGATGCCATTCGACAACAGCTAGGCGTGTCATTAATTACAGAGAAGATGAGAGAAAGCCGGCTTCGTTGGTATGGACATGTCCTTAGAGTGGCACCTTCCACTGTCACCAAAATAGCTTACCACCTTAAAATCGATGGCCAACGGCCACGTGGGCGACCAAAACAGAGATGGCAGGACACCATCAATAAGGACATGCAAATTGATGAGCTACGCCCTGAGGATGTGGATGATCGGGCAAAGTGGTGTTTCAAGATCCGAAAAGCAGACCCCGCGAAAATAGCAGGAAAACACGAAGGAGGAGGAGAAGGAGAAGGAGAAGGAGACATGGTATAAGAAGAATATTAAAACATCCACAGTACATTTAAAATTACAATTAAATTATTAAATCTGAAAACCCCTACATAAGAAAAAAATAAACAAAAATATATATATAAAAGATGGTGTGGTACCTAAACATCATCAGAATGCTCTCTGCAATAGATCAGTTTTTAACATGTTCCTAAAAGCTAACAAAGAAGCTACATATCTTACAATTCATAAATAAAAATGCTACTCTTTCTTCAGAATTGAAAAAAGGAAATAATGAAAATTGGCTTTTGTGACATTAACATGCCAGGGCCAAAAGATATTTGTTTTTCTTCCTAGCGTTTTCCAGCAGGTGCAGTGTCTGCTTTTCGGATGAGAGAGAGTAATTGGCCCAAGGTCACCCAGCTGGCTTTCATGCCTAAGGCAGGACTAGAACTCACAGTCTCCTGGTTTCTAGCCTGGAGTGTTAACCACTAGACCAAACTGGCTCTCCATGCCAGGGCCAAAATGGTATCATAAAATGACCCCCCTCCCCCCAATCTGTTCTGGAGAACTGATGGATCCTCTGGATGACATTGAGCAGTGACCTGGGAAAGTGCAGAGGGGAAGCAGGAGAACTGCACAAACAGAATGACATTTTTTGATGTTGGATGTCACCCACTGATGATCAATTTGATTAAAGTTTGTATCCCTCCTAATAAGGTCTGGGTCCATTAAACAAATATTTTGGATAAGGAGCTACATCTCTAAACATAGCCAAGCTTTGGCTCATATACAAATGTAATTGGAAATAGTCTCAGAACTGATTAAAATGAAAGGAACATTTTTAATGGAAAATCTATTAAGATTTAAGAGACAAAAATCTTTTAATTTCCTTGTTTGAATTACTGTTACCCTGGCGCAGTAATGCTTCCATCTTAGTCTATAATCCAATTAGCACATTTCCTTGCCTGCTTAATGCTTAAGCGTATTTTTTCTCCTCTTCCTACCAAGGTAGAATGGATTTCCCACTGTGTATAATTTTCAAGGCTAATCTTAGTTAACCTTCAAATGGATGGGTGCTGCCTTCTTCCAGGATGCTTTCTGACTTCCCAGAAGTTATATTTGATATGAGGACATCTTTAATTTTGAAAGAGTCATAGGAATAATTTCCTCCCATACAAGTTTTTGCGAGAACATACCTTCTGCTGAGAGTTCCACCTGACAGAGATAAGACAAAGGGCCTATTGATCGCAGTACCCAGATTATGGGTATATTATATAATATTAATTATTATACAGTATATTGATTATATATCTTATTTTGGCAAAAAAATTTTTTTTTCAAATAAAGACATTTCAGCATACCTGAGTTTATCTGTCA
This sequence comes from Charina bottae, assembly GCA_023362775.1. Lineage (NCBI taxonomy): Eukaryota > Metazoa > Chordata > Lepidosauria > Squamata > Charinaidae > Charina > Charina bottae. The sequence goes on along the minus strand of JALMGJ010000002.1, from coordinate 140,446,012 downwards.
TTTTTTGTTGACATTTTTTGTTAGTATTCAGACAAAAGACAGAATGGGAAACCTTCACCTTCCTTCTGTTTATTTTTAATTTGCTGCAGCCACCCTTGAATTTTCTTTTGCATTACACCACAATACAGTTCATTTGTTTTTGTTTTAACCTGTTGGGTGAACACAGCCATTGTGAGTTATTAAAGAAACAATACCTTTGCCTTAGTCTCAGGTTAATTAGGGTAGTGGTTTGATATATTGATGCTTTACAAAGTCCAAGTATGTTTTATTAGATGCTGATAGGGCAGTTGTATCTTATCAAGCATTCACATTCTCTCTCCCACCCAAGAAAATCTGGACTTTTCAGCACTAACGTTTTAGAGCAGAGCTTTCCAAACTGTGTGTCGCCACACACAGTCTGGTGTGTCACCACACAACCCGGAAGCGCTGATCATCATCAGCGCTTCCGGGTTTTCCCGCTGCGACACACCAACTGCAGCGTGCAAAACCCGAAAGCGCAGCAGCGCTTCCGGGTTTTCCCGCGGCGACACACCAACGCCGGTTGGTGTGTCGCCGTGGGAAAAACGTTGGAAAGCCCTGTTTTAGAGGGCTTTGCCACTATTCCCCACTTCCACCCCCTCAGCTTTGGGGAGATACCTGCTGTGAAATATGAAGAATTAGTTCAACTTGATGAATTCCTCCTTCGCAGGCTAGATTTCTCCAGCATCCAGGATTAGCAAGTTTGGAATAAAACTGGAATGGAAAAACATACTCAATGGATTATTGATCTGACCCCAGGCTGCTTCTGGCTTTTCAGTGATCAATCAGGTGTGTCAGACTTTCCTTCTCACAGGTAGGCAGGTTAAACCTGCTTCTTGGTTAAGAAAGCATCCTGCGTGTGCTCAGAGGCACTTTGTTCTCCCTTATTGTTGAGCCATGGCAGGCAAAAGATTTGAGGGGAATTTGAGGTGAACCTGGTTTGGGTTTAAGAATTGATGTGCAATAACAGCAGATGCTTCAGAGAACTCTTTAGTATTGAGACAAAAGACAAAAGGAGAAACCTCTACCTTCCTGTGAGAACGTCTGCTACCAACTCGTCCTCTCCCCGAGAGTGGTGACCGCTTAGCGATCGCCTTGAAAGGTACATTGGGTTTTGTGCTGGGATTGGATTCTGAAGCTTCGCTCTTGGACACGTTCGGGCGGAAAAGGCCCGGCGCATCCTGATTGGTTGAGGCCCGAGGAAAGGGGCGGCGCAAAGCCGCGCGTACACTTGCCGTGAATCGGGGAATCTGGTCGCGAGCGGCGGCGGCGACAGCTGCTGGGTATGTGAGCGGCGCGGACTTGTGAGTGAATAAACGATCTTTCCCGTATGGTTACCTTATTTTAACACGGGCACAACTTTCGGACTTTGACTTAGCTGAGATGATTGGATTGGGGGATCAGCTGAAAGGAGGGAGAGGAACCACACCAAGCTTGGGAAGTAAATATTCTGCCGCAGCCTCTCTCGGTGCGAGGGCCCGGAGCTGCAGGTACCTTGCAAATTGGGTGCATAACGGCCTCTAGGTTGGGGAGGCAGGCAGGCAGGCAGGCAGGAAGAGTGGACGAACTATTCCCCAGACAAACGAGGCGGCAGGAGTTTCATTTGTGGCTCCAGGGGATGCGTGTTCCCCTTTGGAGGGGTACAGTGGAGTTTCGTTGGCCCTTCTCCCTGAAGTTGCCCTATGGGTGGGGAGACGTGCGACCCAGTCTCGGGCATGTTTACTCGAAAGCCTGCTTATTCCCAGGTGCAGATGGAGGGAAGTGCAGCCGTGCTCACGTTTAGGGCATTAGCTGGAGTTGGGATGTGGCGGAGGCCAGGCCGAATGTGGCGCTTCCGGTGCGGGACGGTGGAATTTTCCATCGCAGAGGCTGGCAGGGAAGGCATTCCTCGGTTAGCCCCCTGCCCCGCCCCAGTTGGCAGCCTTGCCCGACGCCCAGCGCTTGGGGGGCGTGGCGTGGCGCGGCGCGGCGAGGCGCAGCGCAGCGCAGCGCAGCGCAGCGCAGCGCAGCTCGGCTGGCCCTGCAGACTGAGCTCTGGCCTTTCCGGGAAGAGGCGCTTTTCAAACGGCCACCGATTAAGCAGTGCCGGCGCAAGTTCTTGACTCTTCCAACCTCGAACGTTTATCGTGTAACCGGGGAGCACCCTTGCCCTCGAGCTGGAGCAGATTATTTTTTTCTTTAGCAACTCGAGACTTCCTACTTAGAGTGGCTGCAGTATGATTGCAACTTGGGGAGCACACTGTCCCAAACTCCCTGGAGAGGGGATTGTGCTGTACTGTGCAGCCAGCTGTGAAATCTCTGGAAGTGATTTAACTTGGCCCACTACACAGTATCTTTCACTCCACTCCCATTTATTATCTTTTCTCTTTTTCAAGTGAAGCTTTCTTAATAGTTACAGCAGTCCCATCAAAAGCAACATGTTTTTGTATTGTATTTGTATTTTCCCTTGATATGCCTAGGAACTTCTATTTTTTCCCCATTCTGACAAATATATTTCAACCAGCAAATGGAAGTGGTACTTGGTCTTTGCACAAGAAATGTGTAGAGCTATGCATTTAAAAAGCAGCTCAAGGAGGAATTTCTGGAAGGTGACACTTACATCCTTTCATGATAGTTTCTTCTTTCAAATGCAAACTACATCCAAGTGAGAAAGTTCTGTTCTTGAGACAAGTCTCTCTAAATCAGGGGTGTCCAACCTTTTGGCTTCCCTGGGCCACATTGAGTGAAGAGGAATTGTCTTGGGCCACACATAAAATATATAATATAGATAATGTATATAAGTAATACAACTTCATTAATTTTAATTAATTAATTAAATTATTAATTAATTTAATTTTAATTAATTAATTAAAAGCCTATTGTAAATTGTTAGGCAAATAAACAAAGCAAAGTTTAATAATCAAATAAGAGTGTAAAATGGGTGAACTTAGGGGTGCCCAACACTACATGCACAACTGCATTCTGGACCAGTTGTAACTTGTGGGTGGTCCCTAAGGGCAGCCCCATGTAGAGCACGTTGCATTAATCCAAACGAGTTGTAGCTAAAACACCATCATCTGAGCAAAAAAGTGTTGGGAGTAAATTTATACTTCAATGCTGCCATGGTAGATCTCAAAAAACTTCAGCTGCTCTCAGATAAATGTTTATTGTGTAATTGTCCTTCTTCAACATCAGACCCATAGTATTGACATCATTGGGTCCCCTTGAAACGTCTTGATTTGGACTGCTAAAGATCCAGCAAAAGCTGTTTTCTAGCACCAAACGAGATGTCAGGGACATAGAAGAGCTAAATTTGTCGAGTGCAATGTGGCTTAGTTCCCCATTTTTCTACTTTTGATATGCACACTTTCACACTTTCTCCCCGAAGGAGACCTCCAGCACCACGACTCCCAAACCCCTCCTTTGGGAGGAGAGGGCTGGGCAGGCAGCTCCCCCGCCCTGGGTTCCCCACGTGGGGACCCCTCCCCAGCCTCACCTCCCCGGACGGCTGCAGTGCGGGCAGCCCTGGAAAGGAGGAAAGGAGGGCCGATCCCTTTCTAGCCGAAAGGGATTGGCCCTAAATTCCTTCTTCTGCCCTCCCCGGAGACCTCCAGCACCGCATCTCCCAAACCCCTCCTTTGGGAGGAGAGGGCTGGGCAGGCAGCCCCCCACCCTGGCTTCCCGGTGCAGAGATTTATAGGCTAAGCCTTGCCAGCCCCGCCAGGAAAAGAAAGCAGCCCACCTCGTGCTTCTTGCCCATTGCTGCAAACGCCTGATGGCATGCTTGCCCCAGCGGCAATCGCTAGGAGGCCGAGGAAAGTGGGTGCGTGGTGTGTATGTGTCTGCATGCACGCGCTCAGGGAGGCCAGGGAAAGCAGGCGCATTTGGTCGCAGGGAGGCCTAGGAAAGTGGGTGCGGGGTGCGTGTGTGTGTGTTCCCCCCCAGCGCGGAGGCATCCCTTCGGCCATGGAGGCGTCCCTTCCTGCCTTGCGTCCCTGCCTCTTCCCCTCGTTTCCCACAGCGCGCTCCTTACTAGCTGTTCAGGGCCACATGCGGCCGGTAGGCTGCGGGTTGGACACCCCTGCTCTAAATAATAGAATTATACTGTTGGAAAGGGTCGCAAGGGCCATCTAGTCGAATTCTCTGCAGGGTGCAGGAAAACCAATTAAATCATCCTCAAGAGATGGCTGTCCAGCCTCTTTTTAAAACCTTCCAAATTACAATCTCTGTGAAAGAGCTTACTGTCCGGAATCTTTTTGTTATATTTAAACAAAATCTGGGTGGTTGCTGCTTATTGGTCTAGTAGTTAAGGCAGCGGGCTGGAAACCAGGAGACTGAGAGTTCTAGTCCCGCCTCAGGCATGAAAGTGGGCTGGGTGACCTTGGCCTGTCCCTGTGTCTCAGCCCTAGGAAGGAGCCAATGGCAAACCAGGAGAGTGAGAGTTCTAGTCCCGCCTGAGGCATGAAAGCCTGCTGGGTGACCTTGGGCCAGTCTCTCTCTCTCCACCCAACTCACCTCACAGGGTGGTGGTGGTTGTGGGGAAAATGGGAGGAGGAAGGAGTATTGGGTATATTTGCCGCCTTGAGTTATTTATAAAAATAATAAAGGCAGGATAGAAAATAAATAAATATTTTCTTGTCCTAGGTTCTGTGGCAGTAGAAAATCCTGACTATCTTCCATATGGCACCCCTTTATGTCCCTGAAAACTGCTACCAATGTCTCCCCTTGGTCTTCTTTTCTCCAGACTGAAATTTTGAGTTCCTTCAGCCCGTCCTCATGAGGCATGTCCTCCAGTCCCTCTATAACCTTTGTTGCCGTCCTCTGAACCCTCTCCAGCCTGTCGGTATCCTTCAGAAAGTGTGATGCCGAGAATCATGCACCCTACTCCAGATGTGGTGTCATTATTGCAGAGTAGAGGGAATAAGAACTTCAAACATCTTTGATAGTGTTTCTTCTAACGCACTCCAGAACAGCTCGCCTGGGAACATGCTGACTCATGTCCAGCTTATGGTCAGGCTCCATATCTAAGCCCTTCTCCGACATAGTGCTTCTAAGCCATGAATGTACAGTGTCTGTGTGTGTGCTCTATATTTTTCTTTCCTAAATTTAATACCTTACATTTTCCCCTATGGAAGGATATCTTTTTCCTCTCAGCCGTCTTCCATCCTGTCCAGATTAGATCGGGAGTTGGCCAGACCTCCCAATTTTGTATCAGCCACAAGTTTGATAAGCAGCCCATGAATCCCATTACTCAAGTCATTGATAAAAAGGTTGACTAGTACTAGATTGATCCTTGGTTACTGCTCTCTAGTCCAATGCAAGGCTATTAGTGCTGAGTGTGATTAGCCAGCCAGTTGTAGACCCACCTTACTTTAGTGCCATTCAAATCACACTAGAATAGCTTGTCACATGGCACTGAGTCAGAAGCTTTGCTGAAATCAAAGTAAATGATATCCACAGCATTCTCTGTGTTCCCATCATTTTAATATCTTCAATTAGCTGCTCCTTATTAGTAAGAACTAAATCTAAGGTAGCAGACCTCTTTGGACCATCTTTTAAAAGCGAACATTATCACCAGCACAAGTCAAGAATTTACCCAGCATCTTGTGTTTGGCAGAATTTGTCTTCCGACAGATGAGATGTGAAATCTCCCATCACAACCGCTTCATGGTCTTTTGAGGCTTCAGTTACCTGCTTTAATAAATCTTTATCTGCCTCTTCTGACTGGTTTGGAGGTCTATAGCAGCTGCCTAGCAAGAAACTGCTTCTGTTACTTTGCCCTTTTGTCTTACCCTCAGTCCGGTGGTCTTCTGTACAGAGAAGTTCATTCCTTATATAGAGTTCTGCATTGCCGCCTCTGCGTTGCCTGTTCCTCTGAAATAAGGTGTACCCATCAAGCTCATTGTTTTTCTGATGAGTTTCATCCTACTATGGTTCTGTAATCCCTATTTTATCATACTCACCTTTGTGCATCAGGACATCCTGCTCATCTTGTGTTACCCACACATTGCTGAAGGAGAATCCAAACTTGCAATTTATGAATAGTTGTTTGAATATCCCTAGACATATATTAGAGATTTAGATGTATCCCTATACACATAGAGTGGCATATTACATTTCTGAGGAAACTGTATTTATATCTTTATATCTTATATGAGGAAGAATGTCCTGGGGTCCTCATAACTCTCATATGATCCAGAATGCTTTGGAGTGAATTGGGAGTCAGTTCTGCAACAAATCACCTGAGGGGAAGGTGACGGGGATCTCCAACTCTGATCTTAAGGATTATGTACATGTGTGTGGCCTCTTCCTGCTGAACAGGGAACCTGTTCTTGCAGTCACAGCTGGTTGACTTAATGGAAGGAAGGGTTTTCTAGGTCTTTTACAAGAAAACGACACCAGGGGACGCTATGTATCCTTTTTAAAGCGACAAAATAGCCACCACTGTTTCTAACCAGCCTTCCCCACCATAAGCCCTCCAGATATGTCAGGGTAGCTCCCATCGCCTTTCATGCAGCATGTTGTTGTGGATGGGAGCTTTAGACCTAATCACCTGGAGGATACCAGGTTGGAGAAAGTTGGCTGAACACATTTTCGCATAGCTTGTTGTATGAACCCAGCCATGTGTGGTTCAGTGTATTGTGTATACACACACATTGGGTTAGTTTGGTGAACTGGTGAACAATATTTTGGTGAACAATAAATCCATCTACTTATGAGGTAAGCACAATGTGCGAGTGTCTACTCCTTGTCCTTGTCCGACATCCTCCATTTCACATGTAATAGAAATGGGGATGATGGTGAGTGTGTTTGTATGTTTGCAAAAGTTGTGCAGAATATTGAAAACTGCTTTCTGTGTAGTACAGTGCTTTCCAAACTCCCGCCGTTGGCGACACACCAACGGCGGTGGCGTGCACGACGGCAGCAGCAGTGGGGGCGGACTCGTGTTTTGCGGTAAAACCCGGAAGCGCTGATGGCGTGCCACTGCCACCATGCATGCCACCACTGCCGTGCGCACTGCCGCAGGGGCGGCGGCGACGTGCCATCGCCACTTCCGGGTTGTGTCGTGACAGTTTGGAAAGCACTGGTGTAGTAGATGGAAAATCCTTTTCTTGCCAGCTGCTGAATTCCTTTTAGAGAGATTTGCACTGAGTGGAATTATTGTAGAGCAGTGTTTGTCAACCTTAGCAACTTTTAAGATGTGTGGACTTCAACTCCCAGAATTCCCCAGCCAGTTGAAGTCCACACATCTTAAAGATGCTAAGGTTGAGCAACACTGTTGTAGAGAAAGGTCCAGGATCACCACATATACATCGATCCACTTTCATAAGAAAAAAGTCTCATAGTTTTGAAAGTTTTGCAAAAGGACCTTTGATTTTCATGAAATAAAGTAACAGAGGAAGCCTCAGAAAAGCAAAAGAGCAAGTGGGTGGAAACAGGGAAGATGCACTGAAGAGGGGCAGTCATCTAGGGCCAGAACGCCAGATGTGGTCTGAGCAGCAAACAGGTTACTTGGGAACAGCCCTGCTCTGGAAAGCTGTATGGCCAGAGCAGCTGAAGAAGAAAACGCTGCAGGGCTGAGAAGGGGCATGTGACTGGGAGCAGAAGGCACGTCCTGGGAGAAGACCTGGGACAAACGGGAAACCCCATGGACAGATCCAAAGAAGTGGCCAGGAGTTCCCTTGGGTCTCATGACAAGGTGTTTCTAAAATTAATTCATTTGTGTCTTTACTCAGTAGGATGGATACTTTGTGGCTTTACAAGCTTTGTGCAAAAGGCTATGTCCCCAGGAGCCCCATCCGTAGCACGAATAAAGCATGCCATAATAAAAATGCTTTTCTGCCATGTCCCCATGATGTCTTCACCTCTTCCTCAGTTCATGATTGAGTCTTAATGATCCTGAGCTGTGCCAGGCTTATGGCATTTCCCCTTTGTCTGACATCCTCCAGGTGAAGCTTCAGATATATAAAACTCATTAGGTTTTGCTAGTCTTACCATGGAGGGAAGTCAGGTGAATTGAAATAGAGGCCAGATAGGAGTTGACAATGGAAATTGCAAATGCCATGCTGATAGTTTTCTGCCAACTCAAGAATGGGTGGATAGCACTAACAAAAAGACTAGTGGTGAAGTTTGGAAAAAAACAAGTTTTTAAACTGAAATAACTTTTTTCATTAAAAAAAATTTATTGCAAAACTCATTATTTGGTAGCACTTCCAGAATCCACTAATTACAGTACTGAACAAATCAGCATCCTGCTTCAACCATGTTTAATCCTGGTTTTGAATATCTTGTTCAGATGCACATGCCCCGATCACACTCATATAGTATGTACATATGTAGTAACTTTAGATGCAGTCAGTTACATACATTGCATTATTTAGTATTGGAAATCCTTGTAACGACATTACAGTAGAACTTCGTTAACTTGCAGAGACAACTAATTTTTCCAGCTATATATGTCAAGAAGTACACAACATGCTTTTTCTCATACAGGTTGTCCTTGTTTAATTATTGCAATTGGTTCTGGTGAAATGGTCGCTAAGCGGCACAGTCGCTAAGCGAACCACATGACAGAGAGAGGCTGCGAAGATTGCTGGTTGCTGCCCTCTCATTCAGATGAAGTTCTCTCATACAGTGTCCTGTACCTGTTCCCCCCCTTTTTTTTGCCCCCTTGCAGGGCGGGGAGGTTGCTTAAACAAGCTATCTCTTCCTGAGCTGCTTTGTCTGCCCCCTGCCCTTCCCTAAAAACTGCTAACTGCAAGTTAACAAGCTCAGCTCTCTGACCTTAATTAATTAGAACCCTCCCTGGCACCTCCTCCCTGAAACTGACCATACCGTCCACAGCTTTCCAAACTCTGTCGCAACACAATATTGTGTCGCCTGCGGGGCCCAGGTGCGTCGTGTCAAAACCCGGAAACGCTGATGGCACGCCGCGGCTGCACGCACGGCAGCGGGCCATCAGCGCTTCCGGGTTTTCGCACGGCACACAAGGACACTGCTGCCGCCACCGCTGCGGCGCGAGAAAATCCGAAAGCGCCGCAATAGCGCTTCTGGGTTTTCTCGCGCGCCGCCGTTGGTGTGTCGCCACAGGAAAAGTTTGGAAAGCCCTGCCGTAATCAGTTTCACACTGAAGGTTCTTGTGGTGGTAAATGTTCGCATTGGTCAGAAAACAATTTTTTTATTGCTATTTATTACCATCGTATTTGCAAATGGTTGCTATCTGAGTCAGTTGCTAAACAAGGACTACCTGTATTACACTGGTTTATGTTAGAATTCAAATTACAATAGTTCAGACAGGTTAGATCACAAATCAGTATGAACATTTGCCAGTGACTGTGGGCCTTTTTATTCCAAAAATAGTTTAAGATTTAGATTGCTATGCCTTAAGTTTTCTGCTCTACTAGAAGTGTAACAAGTGTATGGTATGCTTGCTAAATAAATAACCCAATTTTATGGGCACATACCTCATATTTTATTCCTTTATAGTTGCTTATGGCATTTCCCCTTTGTCTGACATCCTCCAGGTGAAGCTTCAGATATATAAAACCCATTAGGTTTTGCTAGTCTTACCATGGAGGGAAGTCAAGTGAATTGAAATAGAGGCCAGATAGGAGTTGACAATGGAAATTGCAAATGCCATGCTGCTAAAAACAGAAAACCTAGTTATTTCCTCCTCTCCTCCTCCCAGTTTTCCCTGCAGTTTATCGAGGCTCTACTGTACATGATAAAGTGCTGAAAGTAAAGTAAAGATTCTAAATTGCAACATGGTCTCCATAATTTTCCAGCAGGGAGAGAAGGTGGGTTGCTTAAAGATACAGGGGCACCATTTCCTGTGCCTAGGGCAAGGGTCGGAATTGGCGGCTCGCGAGCCAGATCTGGCTTTTTGGCCTCCTGACGCTGGCTCTTTTTCCATCTTTGCCGACCGACATCAGAAAGCCGGTCTCCGGAAGCGGCGCGAACCCTGGAGAAGACGCTGAGACAGAGACGCTGATTGGTGGAGGCTCAGAAGGAAGGGCGCCCCCACCAATCAGCGTCCCTGTTTCTTCTCCAGGAGAAGAACCCTGGAGAAGAAACGGAGACGCTGATTGGTGGCAGCGCCCTTCCTTCTGAGCCTCCACCAATCAGCGTCCCTGTTTCTTCTACAGGAGAAGAACCCTGGAGAAGAAACGGAGATGCTGATTGGTGGCAGCGCCCTTCCTTCTGAGCCTCCACCAATCAGCGTCCCTGTTTCTTCTACAGGAGAAGAACCCTGGAGAAGAAACGGAGATGCTGATTGGTGGCAGCGCCCTTCCTTCTGAGCCTCCACCAATCAGCGTCCCTGTTTCTTCTACAGGAGAAGAACCCTGGAGAAGAAACGGAGATGCTGATTGGTGGCAGCGCCCTTCCTTCTGAGCCTCCACCAATCAGCGCGCGCCAAAGCGCCCCCTTCCACGCGATTGGCTCCCGCCCGCAAACCCCGCCCCCTGGCTCTCGAGCACTTCAAAATGTGCACGAGCATACCAAAATGGCTCTTGGCTCAAAAAGTTTGCCGACCCTTGGCCTAGGGTATCATATCACCACAAATGGAAAGGATTTTAGTAGAACACAGTGCAAACAATAGTTCTTAAGATCATGATTTTGTTGTTACAAGAATATTTAAAATCAGAATATTTTAAGTATGTCCCACTGAAAATTCACCAACATTCACATAAATATATGTATGTCCTAACCACATTACGATGGTATGGATTTTGAACATTTTTTTTCTTTTTGGTTTTTTTTTTTTTTTTTTTTTTTGGGTAGAGGCTTTAGGAAAACCACCACCAGGAACCACAATGACCTTAATTTGTACAGTCTTAGCAGAATAGTTGACATACAGTGCCATTATCAGTGGATTATCAAGAAACGTTTGAATCTGTACTGTGTGTATTCAGAACCAGACTTTTTCATTTTCTCATTTTTCCCCCTGAGTTGTCTAGCGACAAAAAGATGCATAAAAGTGGGGCAAGCTAGCTCGTGTCACCTTTGATGGTTATTTTTTAAAAATCAATGAATAGTCAAGATGTTGCCACCTCTTAAAATTCCCTTTCTTTATACAAAACTTAGTGAAAATGGGAGGAGGGGGTGCACAAATTGCATTTAAAAAATACTAACTTTCTCTTTGTTGCATTTTTCTCTCTGCAGTGATTGTTACATTGATTCATGCACTATAGAGCTGCAATTAATGGAGCATTTAAAACTAGGGTTACCAAATGTAGCTGTAAAAATCTGGACAACCACTAGATGACAGCCAAGAGTTAGGTTTAGGTATCTCTTTGCTGCCATCTTGTGGTCATCTGGATTTTTAAAGCATAGATCAGATAGCCCGCATAGAACTCCAAGGCTTGGTTTACGCCTCTGGCCCCTTTAGGATCCTAAGTGTGGCAGCTTGTAGGCACGCTGCCCAGCAAGAATTGCAAGTAGATGACTGAGGCATTAGATTATACAGTTTCACCTTTCACATGCACTTTACTGTCTAATAAAGGACAACTGTGGTCATGCAAATGTAATGGCAAAACGTACAGCCTTCATGTGAAGGCACCGATGGAATGAATAATCAAGGCCTCCATTCAACTCAGAAAAGCCGTACACATGGGTGAGGGTATGGAGGTTAACAAATGTGAGAACAAGTCCCAAATATACAGCATGCACATTCTCAGCTGGTGCATAAAGGACTCAAGCCTACAGACCTAGACCTAACAGAAAGGTGATTCACAGTATAACCGAAGATGGTGGAATGATGTTTTCAGAATAAAAATGTTTTTCTCCCGATTCAGCAAAGCCTTTAACAGTAGGCTAAACTTTTACTAAAACGGTCCTAATACAATACCCTACATGCTTGAAATGTTTCACTGGATTTAAACCACAGCCTCCGTTATACCAGAGCAGACCCTCGGAGTGTTACCAACTAAGACTATAGTCCAGTTGTTTTAATCTTTGAACTCCCAAATGGCATATGTGTGTTTCATATCTTTAAAAGGCAGTCTGTTGCAAGACTTCTGTAAGAGTAAAAACAAGTAGGTGCACTATTATCTATGCCTCTAAAAAATCTACACACTAGAAATGCATCAAAGAGACCTGAAAGGAGTTTGGGGCAAATTCATGGTTTGTTTGTTTGTTTTAAGTAACAGCTAATCACAAAATAAAAATAAATACTTTCTAAATATTAAAACAGCTAGAATCATAGTGATTTGCCTGAATATCAAAAGAGAAGTAAGTCTTTAAAAGTACAATCCTAACCATGCGTAATCAGAATTAGTCCTCCTATACCTGAGTCTATCTACTCAAAAAGCAAGCCTCACCAAGGGTGCAAATTGAAAAATGAAGAAAACAATAGGACTTATCAGTTATAAATAAACATACTTAGGATTAGGCAATAATTTTTATCTGCAGTTTAAGATAATACTCTCATAAAACAGCTATACTAACTGGCCCTAAAATAAAAGTGGTAACCTCCGAAATGTGGAGATTAATCAAACTTTTTTTAAAAAGCAAACAAAAGCTATTCATTAATTCTCTAGTCAGGAGTGACAAAAGTTACCTCTTTCCATATTGATTCCAATTCAAGTCAGGCTGAACAGGACAAGGCAAACTGACTACCTGTTCCTCGGCCCTGTTCCAACTATAAATTTAATCCCTAATCTCTAAAATTAAAACACAGACCAGCTATATTTATTTGATGAAAATAAACAAAAAAACTCAGGCTCTGTTTCATCAGATTAGTTATTTTGTGGCACGATTCCTGTGTTGTTAATTAAGAGAAGAACATTTCTGGTGTGAGATTCCCCTAGGCAACAAAGAATATGGCAAACTTTACCTTTAGTTACATGAGCCACATCTGATTTTTCTTTTAACGTAACAAGTGTTGGTTTCTTCACTATGATTTGGAATTGAGATGATATGTGTTGCCTGCTTCCCATTAATATGAAAATTTGAATCACAACTTCATGCTCAATAGGAGTGTGTGCATGGGATTAATCAATGGAACTTCACATTCCAGGTGTTTTCAAACACTAGATAATGTTAATCAGTCTTTATGAAAGGATTGCTAACTTCTGTTCACCTTTATAATTTTGCATTCCCTTTAACATGTAGTTTTTAGAAGGTGGACTTGAGCGGACTTGTTTTTCCCCAATCTCTAAATATATGTTTTAAAATTCAAGCTATGCTATCACAGCCCTTTACAGAATCCTCAGTTTTTCCAAAATCAGGTTCTATAAAATCGTCTGGCTCTGAGACATTCTCTTGTATTGATTGTTTTTTACTTTGACATGTTAAATTCCTGCAAGGCCTCACCAAAGAAAGGAATACAGCAGCCAACAGCATTCCAGCAGCACAGGAATAGAATGCAGAGCTATAATTTTTTGTGGTATCCACTAGTACACCTGTAAAAGCAGGAAGAAAAGAGCATATTATGAAAAACTTCATTTGTACCAGTTTGCAACATCCTTTTGAAACATTTTAAAAAGATTTTTCTTTCCTGAGCATGACTGTAGAACACTGAATCTAATCTTTTCCAAGTTTAAAAACAATTGGGGGGTTTAATAAGATAATTATTTAAAGGGAATCACATTCATTAATAACTAAGGTAAAAACAGCACTAAAGCAGTCTTCCCCAGACGGATTAAAGACAGAGTTGTAGCACATTGAGGAAGAATGTACTAGCATATAGAAAGTGTTTCCTCCCCCACGCCCCATTTCTTTGTAAATGCAACTCATGCCAAGTCATTCAATGTATAGGATGCCCCATGTATGCATGTTACAATAGAGTGAGGATGTTGTAGGTATAACTTCTGGAAAGAAAACGGCAAGCAAATTTCTGTATACCCCTTGATTTGCAGCCACACTGCTGTCTTCACAGCTGGACTCGCCACATTACTGGGCATGGAGGTCAAGTGATCATTTGCTGTTGAAATTTAGTAACTTCTCTGTCCTTCACTCAAATCTACTGTCTGCTTCTGTCTCATTTAATTTTCACATCCTTTAAGTTGTGGCTGGGGAATTTATGGTCTCCCAGATGTTTATGAACTGCACCTCCCACCATCCCTAAATGATGACTGTGATGGTTCCTGGGATTAGTAGTCCAATAGCACCTAGAAGGCTACAGGTCTCCCCTTCTCCTCCCTTCCATGTGTACACTTTATTCCAGTTCCTTCTTAGTCTGCATATTACTGAACTCAGAACAAGAATTTAAGTGGCCATGGCTAGACAGGTAGAGATGTCTATGGGGTGTGAAGAGCTGGGTTCAAGTATTAATCTAGCCCTGGGCAAAATCTCTCTGTCACTGTTGGCCATCTGTAAAATAGGAACAACTCCCTGCTCCATAGAGTTTGAGGCATAAAACACAATACAAATCTTGAAGCACTCTGTAAATTAAGACCACTCCATTGCTAACAATGCCATTTGTAAGGGTGCTACTGTTCAGCTATCTCCCAAGCAGATGGATTATGTCTGGAAGGGGGGAGGAAGAGCTTGCTGGGCAATGCTGAATTGCTTGTTAGAGAGAAAAAAGTAGCAAGATAGTTTACACAATAAATTTATCTAATTTCACTACAATTAAAGTTTATGAATTTCAGATTAGCTTCTTTAGGGAAGTATGTCGATTAAGATTGTCAGTCATCCAGGTGGAATTGTCTGTGGGCTGTTTATGTAAAATATTGTCTCTTATTATTCACCTTGAGTCATTATAATCTACTTTTCTACTTCCTTCTGCTTCCCTGTATATGAATCTATCGATGCTGAACTGAATGTTCCCTGCTCACACAAAAACACCTTTTCCATTTTTTGCCTGTTCCTCAGCTACGGTTTAGTATATATTACCACCACAATAAAAAGCTGCCTAGTACTGAGTCAGGTAGTTGGTCCATCTGGCCCAATCTTGTCAATGCTGGCTGGCAGCATTTCTTCATATTTTCAGGGACGGCTTTTTTCCAGCCCTACCTGGTAATGACCCATTGAACCTGGAGGCATGCGAAACAGGGACGCTACTATAGAGCCCCAGCATGGACAGTAAGTAGAGAGCGTTTAAGAAGTTCCTTGAAATGCTGCTTAACTTTACCTGCAAGGGGTGGTCCAGCCAACCCTGATAAGCTTTGAATAAATACATAGACCCCTGCAGCAGATGCCATCCTCTCAATGCCGACAACATCGTCTTCAGCCAGCATCGGAATGTGTGTGCCTGCTACTGTCCCGAGCATGAATCCAAAGAAAATGCTGCACATCATTAGCCCCCAAAAATCATAGGCAAGAGGGAAGGCAAAAAGGGCAGCGTCCAGCAGAACGACACAGATGAGTTCAATATAAATTTTTCTGATGGGCTTTTTGTTGAGGACCCAGCCAGCACTGATTCTACCAAAGACCTCAGCAATTGCCATTGCTGACAGAATGTAAGCAGAGCAATCCTTGTTGATGCCAAGGCTCATGCTGAGAGGAATTATGTATAGTGAAGGAGCAAAGAATCCCAAGGTAGCAAATAGACCAAAAAGCGCGTAACAAATAAAGCTGTAGTCTTTCAACACAGAGAAGTCTAGGAGTTTGGGCTTGGGTTCCTGGGTGGGAATGCTACCACTTGCTATGAGCATCTCTGTGTTTTCCTTTGGTTCTTGACTTTTGAGTTCCAAGTTGGCATCTCCAGGTATGTTGTGAGGTGAGGTAGTTATTTCTACTCCTGAGTCAATGGAGTCTATTGAGGTGCGTGTCTGCTCATTTTCAAGCATGTACTTTGTCTCTCTCTGCTCTTCCACTGGTGATACTTTCACTACTTCTTGTGCTATGATTGTGATGGGTCGCAGCAGCAATCCACAGGCAACAATTCCAAGCTGCAGTAGACCAACGAACAAGAGGCTGGGTCTCCAACCAAAGTATTCCTTTGAAGCAGTGATAGCTATAGCATAGGAAAAAGTAAAATATAGGTGTGAACCTGGAAAATACTCACATTTATAATAATAAGAGTTTCAAATTTTGCCATCAGATTGAACTCATATAGTTCATGGTGCTAACATTAGGATGTGCACAGAATTCTTGGCTAATTCTTTTGGGTGACGCTGATAGCTTAAGCAGGAGAAATGGAAAAGCAAACCAAGGAAGTACTGGGTTTCTTACACCAAGCGTTTCTTTGCCCAGATAAACTTTGGTGCCTCTAACTTTAGCATATACTGGGCAGAAATACTGAGGAGTCCATTAGCACAGGTTCAGAATATATGCTTCTGTCAGCTTGGGAAAACATAGGATCCAGTACAGATCTCCTACTTTTCCAAATCTGTAAGCATAACAATCTGTGGAACTAAAAACAGTGCCTTCCTCCACCAGGATGGAATGAGTTAAGTGCAAAAAATGTGGGAGCTAGAACAGAAGTGGGAGATACTCGGTTTAAAGGCAAAACGAAGGTTCCAATTTGGAGGAGTACTGGGAGAAAGTACATTTCACCATAGCACGTTCAAGAAGGCTTGATGCAATTCTAGTAGGCTTGGATGCAATTCAAGCCTATTAGAATTGCATCACGCCTCCTTGAACGTGCTAAGACCCCAGGGTTTGGATTTCAGATATGATGCGCCCCGGTTAATCTGCCAGATAATCTCATAGACAAACCCTCTATTAATTACCATTGCAGCTGGGGTTGCTGCTCAGCTTTATTTTTAGCTTAGAAATTTTGTACTCGTTGCCCAACAGGTTGTACATAAGGTCATTCTACTCTGCTTATTGTAAAAATAGTGCCAAAGTGAGAACGTGCTTTGTAGTGGTCTGAGCTCAAGTCTAGAATAACCGAGGAGTTAAATCACTGCCCTAATTACAAATGTAATTACAAATGCCCTTTTACACTGACTCCTCTTTACACTTCCAAGATATGGGAAGATCTGGATATCCCTTCACTCACCCTCTTCCTCTATTTTTCTAAATCTCCCCCCACCTCCCAGTTAGCAAGTGTGTGACTTTTCTTAAGACTGGAAAGTTCTGATTACTTGGAGTAGAATGAATGGACTGATTTCTGACTCTAATGAAAACAGCATGCATTCTGAGATCTTGATGTACTTTTCTAGAAAAGATTGATGAGGCTGAGAGTAAGATTAAATTTATATCCTGTCTTTCCAATGAGTATATGTAGCGCTCTTCCCTCCCAATTTTTTCCCACAATAATCGTGTGAAGTATGTTGGGCTGAGAATGAGTGACTGGCCCGAAGTCAGCCAGTGGGTTTCCACTGCTGGCAGCAACCTAAATTTTGCATCCATAAGACTAGTCCAATACTTTCACTACTACATAACTGTTTTTGTTTTTTGTTTTTGTTTTGTTTTTAGTGCCTTCAGGTCAGTCTTGATTGCTGGTGACTACATGGACAACTCCATGCAATTTTCCTGGCAACGTTTTCAGAAGTGGTTTGCTAATGAGACTTCTTTCTAGGGCTGAGAGAAATTGACTGGCCCAAAGTCACCCTGACTGACTTCATGCCTAAGGCAGAACTAGAACTCATGGTCTCCTAGGTTTCAGTCTAATGCTTTTGACCACCAAATCAAAATGGCTCTCAACTATCTGTTTACTTCTTTACAATATACAATTGATGCTTTTGAAGCATGAACTTAACGAATTAAGGACATTTTTGCTCAAAAGAAAAATCTATGGCTTTTATTAATGTCTGGCAGAACCATGTGATCTTTAAGGACTTAGACAGAAATGTTGCATTTGGAAAATGATTAGGACTGAAATCCTCTCTCAAGCATTTGTCCCTTTTTCTGCTGTATTACAAAATAATCCAAAGAGGAACTTTAATTTGGAGTCATACAGCTTTCTACAATTAATATATTTGTAAACTTAAAATAAAAGTTAATGCTTCCCCCTGACCCCAAATAAGCTGGGTTTATTGAAATGTTTCTTTAAAGGTTGGGTAGGACTGTGTTTTGATACATCCACATCAAAAGGGCAAAGAAAGATACAACATTCAGATACGCCTATGTCAGGAAAAGCAGGAAGTGTGTTTGGTACCTGGTGCAAAAGAGAAAACAGCAAAGCATTCTCCTGTAGAAGCCACGGCAGTGACCAATGAGCGCTTTTTGTCAAAGTACTGAGACAGAATGGTGACGGTTGGAAGAAAGGCAAAACAGTATCCTAAACCTGTGAATAAATGCCAAACATTAGTGTAAAGCAGTTATGGATACACTACTGCAAGGTCAGAAGCTTTCATTTTCCATGTTTGTGTTTTTTTTTAAATAATTCCCTCAGGACATACTGTCTACCATCCATCATTTCTTCTGAAATTCTGACATGTTTTGCTAATTCTTGTTAACAGATGTAGTTTTTCAAATAATTAGAATGCATTGTGATCCATCTCCCATTATAAGCTTTCAAAATATGCTCTTGCTCTGTCAGTGAGCAAGGAGACTGAAAATTCAGCTCTACCTGTGGTGGTGGTAACAATCAGTCATTCAGCAAAACTGAGAACTATGTGAAGTTTTCTATTTCTGAGGTATCTTGGCCTCTTCATACAAGGGCTACTTCTACTCCTGAATATAAACATTTCTTGCAAAATTACAATAGCTCATAATTTTTCTTAATAAAAAAAAAACTCACCTGAAACTATGCCAATTGAGATGTACATTTCAACAACTGTGCGTGCAAAGGAAGCTGCAACCATTCCAATACTGACCAGTAACCCCCCAATCATCACCACCAGACGATGACCAAAACGATTAGCTACTACTGTAGAAAGAGGAGCTGCAAAAAGAAGGAAGATTTTGTTTCTCAATATCTCTTTTAAGACCAGAATACTGGAACCCAGCCTATGTGCTTTGGTTAGCAGGGTCCCCCAAATCTTTCCTCCCCTTACAGTGCCCCGTATCAAGCAGCTAAGAACTCTGGCAACATACAAGTCACTGGTCCAGTGATTCAAACTAAATAGGCACCAGTATTTGCTTCTAATTATTTTAATATTTCTCTATTAGACCAGTCCCAAGTGATACGTCGTATACACACACAAATACATAATGTATGAGAGCCAGTCTGGTGTAATGGTTACAGTACCAGGCTAGAAATTGGGAGACCATGAGTTCTAGTCCCACTTTAGACACAAAGCCAGCTGGGTGACCTTGAGCCAGTCACTCTCCTAGCCCTAGGGAGAAGGCAATGGCAAACCACTTCTGAAATCTTGCCAAGAAAACTGCAGGGACTTGTCCAGGCAGCCACCAGCGACTCAAAGGCACCAATATAAACCTCCCCACCCACGATCTATATTTCATTAAATAAAATAAATTATTTAATTGAATTTAAATTTGTAAGAACACCCAACTCCATAGTGGCAAATGGGCAGGTGTTCCAACAGAGAAACCCTACTTCACAGGTCCCATCAGGTGACACTGTTTAATTAATAGGTAACCAAAGTATGCCAACTCTTTGGGATCAAACAGGATGGGCAGACACTATAGAAGACAGATGGTCCCTCAGATATGTCTGTAAACTTGAATTAAGCCATCATGTAGAATAGTTACTAGACAAAATATGCAACAAATAGACTCTCTCCAAGAATCTAATTGAAAACGAATGCATCTAGAATGCAACCCTTCACTGTTCTAGTATTTATTTCAGAGTTATCTTCCTGAAAGAGAAGAGCTGGTTTGACTGAATAATCTCACATAGGATAAATACTGGTAGTCCTTACTTACCGACCAGAATTGGGACCGGCAACTCTGTTGCTAAGTGACAGTCGTTAAGTGAAATGTCATGTGACCGTGCCAGATTTACATCAGTTCCTTTGTGGTCGTTAAGCGAATCACCACAGGTCATTAAACGCAATGTCATGTGACCGTGACTTGCGACTTATGCTGGCTTCGTTGACTTTGCTTGCTGAAAGCCAGCTGTGAATGTCGCAAATGGGGATCATGTGACTGTGGGACACTCTGACCATCATAAATGCATGCCAATTGCCAAGCGCCCAAATCACGATCACGTGACTGCAGGGAATGCTGCAACAGCCTCAAGTTCAAGGACCGGTCGTAACTACCACTCGTTCAGTGCTGTCGTAAGTTTGAACGGTCGCTGAACAAGTGGTCATTAAGCTAGGACCACCTGTAGTATAGCCAAGTCTTGTGCAGGGCAGGGCCCTTTTTAAACCCATTGAAAGCACAGGTCTTAAGGCATAGTTATCTTTGGGTAAGACCATGATTTTAAGACTTCAGATAATCATTATCTAAGTATATGCTCACCTGTAAACGTAAGTACAAATACACATATTGAGATTATCCATGATATCCTGCTGTTGGTTTCATCAAAACTTTCCACTAAGTCAGTAAAGAAGACCCCAAAGGACTTGATAATGCCATATGTCAAGGCCTCCACAAAGAAGAAAGCGAATGCCACAATCCATCCCCATCCTCCATCAGGCACTTTAGTATAAACATTTGGGGCAATGCATGACATTTTAGTTGCTTTGACAGTCATTTTGATCTGGAATAGAAAATATAGTAAGACCAAGGTATTATCTAAAAACACAAGGCAGAGCAGTTTAGGTCCTAAACATATCTATATGGAAATAAGTGTGAAATAAGTGTACAAAACATACAGTTTCCCCTAGACTATGAAGAGTTTAAGTAATTTTGTCTATTGATTCTCTTATCTCATTATCATAAATTATGTGATCTGATAGGGTTAGTTGAATTTCTAAGCCCAAAATATATTTCATCCTAACAACAAGCTGATGTTCTTTCTCTTCTTTCAAGAGAAAGCAATTAAGGAACTATATCTGATGTAAATACAGTAGAGGGCAGTTTTGAAAAAAGAATCCATGATCCCAAAGCTGTGGGGAATGGGAAGAATCCCAAACTTGTAATCTGCACTCGGGGCTGGGTTCTATTTAATTCCAAGCCTGTCCTGCCATTAAGAGATGTCTTCATAGTTGGAAATGCATCTAAACCATGTAATGATTTTGAAAGTTCCTGATTTTGCTCTTTGAGCACTTTTTGTGTCTGTGCCCCTTCGAGTCAGTTTTGACTCCTGGTAACTGCCTGGACATGTCCCTGCAGTTTTTTTGGCAAGATTTCAGAAGTGGTTTGCCATTGCCTTTTTCTTCCTTGGGCTGAGAGACCGTGACTGGCCTAAGGTCACCCAGCTGGCTTTATCCCTAAGGCAGGACTAGAACTCACGGTCTCTAGCCTGATGCCTTAACCCAGAGCTTTCCAAACTGTGTGTCGTGACACGTTAGTGTGTCGGCTGCAGTGTCTGGGTGTGTCGCAGCTCCTGCTGCCTCCGAGCCCTGCCAGGATTCTGCGCAGGTCCTAGTGCCTGCCTTGTGCCTTGCTGCCTCCAAACCTGCCCTGCCAGGATTCCGCGCAGGTCCTAGTGCCTGCCTTGTGCCCTGCTTTTGCGAAATGATGCATGTCTAAAAAGTGTGTCACCAACATGAAAAGTTTGGAAAGCTCTGCCTTAACCACTACACCAAACTGGTTCTTTTTTATCATTAGAACAGCATAGACACAGACGGTGACTGCTGATGCTCAAGCTGCTTGATAACTCAATAAAAGCTCCTTATTTAGTGCACTCTAAAACAAAGTCAAGCATGCCTTGAAAAAGTTCTTTGTGCTGGTACTTTGTATAGTCCCAGGTTACTGGCACACTGCTTGCTCCTTTGAGTGGTTCGTATGTTCAAAGCATTTTCCACATGGTCTTTGGAAATAATATACTCGGTGCTCAGGTGAGTTATCCTTTTTGGCTTGGAGGCTGTACTTCCCTTTTCCTCTTTGCTTGATGCCTCAAGGGTGGTAGATTATATCACTACTAGGAGCCAAAACAGTCCCCAAGCAATAGTAGGTATTTTATACCAATAAAGTGCAGGTATGTATGGGAGTTGTAATTTAATGTGTCTGGACAACAAAACATTGGGGAAAGTGATATTAGAAGGTCATGCTGCTCTAAAAATTGGGTATGTGAGCAGTACCTTCTGAAAGAATCAAATTGTTCAAATTCAGTTAAGAATCTCAATATAATGTCAGGATTTGTACCAGCAAAATATATTTTCCCAATGGAGTACAGAGCAACTTTCCACAGGGAGAAATATTGAGACAGCAAAGCTTTTCCCAACTTTACTACAAAAGTAATAAGAATTAGTTCACTGACTTAAAATTCTTGGACTGTCCATCTTTATTCCAGGGTTCTCCCAGTGCAAGGATTTGCAAAAAGCTCCAGCAGGTATTTCTTATCCTGCTGCAATTACCAGTAATTCTTTTTAGCTGCCAGTTCTGTTATTTTGAGTTGCTTGGAAACATTTATACATGCAAAGTTCTGCTTTAGTCCCAGTTAAAACTGTTTCAGGTTTAAGCGTAAGTATGCAATTCTGTATCCTTGATATGCAATATTTAATTGTACTATTCAAAAGGAACGAATTCCCTGATATGTCATGGACAGCTTAATTGTATTCAGTTAAATATATCTAAGTCAGTGCTTTCTAAAGTGCCGCCGGGGCGTGCACGGCGGCAGCGGCAGCCTCCACTAAAATGCAGAAGCGCTGATGGCGCGCCCCCGCTGCCGCGTTGTGTGGCGACACACCAGACTGTGTGTTGCGACACACTAAAGTGTCGCGACACACAGTTTGGGAAGCTGTGATCTAAGTGCTTGGGTGTGCCAAATTGCATGTGAGATACATTTAGGAGAGTGGTTTAAGGTTTCTAGTGGAGAGAGTTTTAAATGTTTGCAGGAAAACATTTGACAGTGATCAGCAACTTTATCAGGAGTTTCCTTTTGTCAAATAATGCCTAAAGCATAGGGTTCAGTGCTGTATAATAGAGGAAGCATTTTAAACTTGGTTTGCAAGAGCCAAATTAAAGAAACTTTGTCTTATGTCTGTGAAGGTTCTCAGTCATCCAGGTGGAATTGTCTGTAGCTTGAGTCATGTCAACTGGATTTCTATTTTCTCAGTGGAAACGTTTCGCTCCTTATCCAAGGAGCTTCTTCAGTCTGAGCAAAGTTGGTAAGGGAATCCTAAATATGTTTCTAGGTAGCTGTCTACCTAGAAACTACTACAGCTACCTAGAAACATATTTAGGATTCCCTTACCAACTTTGCTCAGACTGAAGAAGCTCCTTGGATAAGGAGCGAAACGTTTCCACTGAGAAAATAGAAATCCAGTTGACATGATTCAAGCTACAGACAAACTTTGTCTTAAGCATTCATCAAATCCACTTATGCTTTAGCCCAAAGGCTCTGCAATGCCATTTTAAAGCTACTTAGATATATGGGTTTATACACGTTAATTAAATAGTAAGTAAAAATTATTTAGGTATATACATAGAAAGCAGAATTTAGAATCAGTAATAATTTTTAGTCAGCCTGCAATGTGCAGGTGCTTATGAAACCATAAGTCTGGAAAGTCTGTGCCTGATGATCTCGGATTTGGAGGAATAAGAACAGGAAATACCTAGTACTTCAAAAATCTGTGTAAAATAAGAGCAAGGTAACTCTTGGTACTGTAACATTTAATGCAAATCAGGTTGGAGTGTTGTGTTAAAAATGGGGCATGTATATCCAGATATGTTAAGGGTGTAACAAATCCTACAGCAAAATCAAATTTAAAAGAGGATTTGCAATTTTTCCAGATTTGGGGCAGAAAGAAAGCATTCAGGGTTTCTGTAATATAAGTCACAATACAGTCCATACGTAGCACTGCATATGTGGGGTCTTGATCAAAACCTCTCTAAAGCGCGGAAGCACAGGACAGGCTCCAATACCAGTTTGATTAGCTTCTGCCAAACATGTATTGTAGGTTCTGTCCATCCTATTTCTGCTTCAGCGAACTACTTCATTTAAGCCTTCTCCTCGCTGCTCAGAAAAGTGCAGCTTAAAAGAGAGATGTGGGATCCAAGTGCTTTGTTTAGTGGAGATGCGATGAATTCAATAGTGCGGAACAGAATTTTAGGGGCCACGTTGCGCCATGCGGTTATCCTGAATCCGGTTTAAAGCGCATTGATAGAATGTACAAACGTGCTGCTCTATCGCCTTGGATAAATAACCCCGTGCAGAGGTTTTTTTTTCCTTTTCTTTAGGGACAAAGGGGGGAGAGAGCTATTTATAAGGAACGAGGTTCCCCTGAAAAAAAAATCTTCCGAATGGAAGAATAACCCCCCGTTTCACGCTCCCAGTCTATGCGATGTAGACCGTGGGAAGTGAGCACTCACAGGAAGGCCCAATACTGTATCTTCATCTCTTGTACAAGCTTCAAGGCACAGTTCAACCACTTTCTTCCAATCGGATCCCATCCTCTCCCTCTTTTAGAGAGATGGATGCTCTTTCGATTAAAACAATAATTAACGTTTAAAAAAAGCGACAGCAAGACAACCAAACTTGTGCCCAGAAGAAAAGTCACTTACCAGGTCAGTAGAAGGTGTTGCTGCTGCAACTTGGGGAAAGAAAGATGTGGAAGAAAAGGATCCCCCCAAGCTGCAGAGAAGAGCAGCTTTGGCCTATGACCTGGTCAGCAACATGCTGAGGTGACTGCTGGAACGCCCAACCCTTCGCCCTCAGGAGCGCGAACCAAAGACCCGGCTCAAGAAGACACGGGAAGGGGGCTGCAATCGCCTCAGACTTATACTCCTGACCCCCGTTGGAAAAGGTGGAGCCTGCCCTGCGCCTAAAATAGACCCCTTCAACGGAAAATAGTGTCCAGGAGTCTCGCTCGTTATCCGATGCTAGGCTCCCGCTGCCGGTGCCAAGGCTGTCCCATGGCCAACCGGTGCCTCCTTTGCTCCTGAGTTTTCAGGGGTTTTTGCCCTTTGCCTGACTAGCAATCTCTCTCGCTTTTACACGCACACTCAGCACTCACTCGCCGCTCCCTCCTGCTCTTTTTTATAAATGCTGCCGTCTCTTCCAGTTCACTACAGTAGCTCTGCTTTTTATACCGGCTCGAGCCGGTCTCTACCGGCGAATCCGGCGCGCGCTGTAGCTCAGCAGCGCCATGTGCGCGCCGGGCCCGGTTTTGCAATTGCAGCAGAAGAGCTGGCGGCTTCCGCGCGCTCGGAAGGGAGGCGCGCTGTGTGCGCGCCGGGCGGCAGCAGGAACCGCGACCTGAGTAACGTTGGAGAGGAGGCTGCAAACCCCAGGAAAGGGTGGGGGAGGACGAGTTTCGTTTGGAGAGTGGACGGGCTCTGCCACGTTTGCTTTCCTTCGTGACGCCTTCCCCCTCCTTATAATGCCTTAAAACTGATGTAATTCGATGAACTACAACCCAGACACGAGCTTTTTAGAGAGACTTTCGCCGTCCCTTTTTCACGTAGTTCCTTCCTCTTTGGGAAACGGCGGCGAGGAAAAGCTGCTCCCCTACTTTACTAAGAGAGAAAACCTTTCCCCCGTTAGTAAAGTATGTTCTAAAGGGGCTATCATATAAACTCCCCCCTTTTCATAGAGGCTAGGCATCTTTATTCAAAAGTAAGCTTCACTGCGCAGCTTAGGAAAATATGTTTCGGAATCAATTGTTTAGCTCATCCCTGAAAATCTCGTCTCGGCCAGAGGAAGCCCCTCGCCCAAGACTCCTCGCTTCCCAAGGCGTATCTGCAGCCTTTCCCATCCGCCCCTTTTTTTCCTGCACCCAGCAGGGGAGGCTCTCCTAGCAAGTTTGTCCTCGTCTTTCTTAACAGTCTCTGTACTGTAAAGGTAACGCCCCTCGCTCACCCCACCCCCATTGCATGGTTTCCGCTCCGGCGTCTTCATTAGTTCGTGAATTTGCAGTGGGAGCCTTTGGCGGCTGGGTGGGAGGCAAGGGAGAAATCAGCTCGAGTATTACACGGGTTGTAAGCGAGGGCGATAGCGGAGGAGCCACTTGCTTAGTCTAGATCAGCGCCTTATTTTCAGTTCTGGGTGAGGTCACTTGAGGTAAACTGCGGCAGAGAGCGCGAAGCCTTCTTGCGGAAGACAGCCGCCTTCTACTTTTTCCATCCGCGCGAACTTCTTTCTCCTGGTGCCCGCCCTGCAGCGTCTGCATTTCTTTATAAGCGAAATGGCAGGATTTGCTAAATATCCCCAGAGAAGCTTTTCTAGAGGAGTACAAAGGAGAGTAGGCGTGGACTCTCCTTGATTCCCAAGCTGTACTAGAGTTCCTGGCGAACTTGGCCCAGGAATCTGATAGAGCAGCGACACCGCTCGAGCGAAAGCGGCTCGAGCTCAGATCGGAAGGCCGCTCCCGCCGCCGTTCCCTAAAGAGGGGCCCTGAGTCTGCTGAAACGGCTCCGAAGTAGTTATTTGCAGCTTCGCAGCTGAAGTTCCTAGCTTAACCACTACATTTCCAGGGCAGAACATTGTGTGAAACAGTCGCACACAGGGCAAACCAAATTACCAAAAAAATATTGCGCCAGATTGCCACACAGCATCACGCTAATCGGCTCAGAGTTGATGCAACCCACTGCTTTCCTTGGGATGCCAAGTACCGTACTTTATGTTCATCACAGCTTTTAAAGAAGCATAATCTTATTTGATGTGGCGTGTCCTAAAAAGGGGAACTCGGGTAGCGCCTCCTAGTGGTTGGACTGCCTCAGCGGAACGGTGCCGGGCGCGAGCCTCGGCGCGTGCTCTTTTCTTCGCGGCGGCGCGAGTTGCTTTCCCAGGTTCAAGCTCGTGCTGCCGCCGCTAGAGCCAATCCGGGCAGAACAGGTTTCTGCCAGTTTGGGTGTGTGGCTGGCTGGCTGGCTGGCTGGCTGCTGTTGTACATGCACTAGACTAGAGACTCGTAATCTCCCGGAAGCCGAGCTGTCCTTGTTGCAATGGGTGATGACTCAATATACTGGCGGTGCTTGCAAGTGCTCAAGACAGAGCTAGTAGCGTCCCTCTTCGCAAAAACCTAAGTCCCCCCCGCCGATGCCGCCGAGTTAGCAGTTTGCAATCTTTAACCTGAACGTTCTAAGCTTGGATTTCTACTGTTTCCTCCCTTTCGATGAAGAGAATGCTTTTTCATGCTGTCAGGTCTCTTACGGCTCCCGAAGAAAGATCATTTTTGCTGGATTATTAGAACTGCTTGCTATACTAGTTCACTGATGGCTCCTGTGAGTTTCTTCACTGACCCATGTGTGTGAAGTTCTCACGCACAATCTAAAATTCACTTGAAAGGTAAATTTTAAAAGGTAGGGCAAAGCTAGTTTGGTCCAGAAATTCATAATCACAGTATTTCCTCTCTCTACAGCAGCAGAGGATTTTTTCTTTCAGTTTCTGTAGTAGAGGTTGAAACAGGCTGAAAACCAGAGACTATTTTATGTGTGTACATTTTTTCTTTCTTCCTTCCTTCCTTCCTTCCTTCCTTCCTTCCTTCCTTCCTTCCTTCCTTCCTTCCTTCTTTCCTTCTTTCTTTCTTTCTTTCTTTCTTTCTTTCTTTCTTTCTTTCTTTCTTTCTTTCTTTCTCATTCATTCATTCATTCATTCATTCATTCATTCATTCATTCATTTTTATCACCAACCCATCTCCCCCCAAAGTGTTTACATAAATCTGCTAACTAGCCTTTGTGGGAATAAATACCATTTTACTGTAACAACCAAACAAGAAAATACTCAAAAGGTTATTTTTTGTGAGTGTTTTTAAAGGTCCCATAAAGCTCAGTTAAATATAATAAAAACTTATATGTGTGTATAGAAAAAACATTTGATTGGGAATTGAGCCATTTCTGCCTTTTAGCCTGATTTGGATGGCACCCTAGCAATCAGAATCTCAAGGAAACTTAAGTATAACAATTCTCTCCTTGCAGTATTGGAGGCTAGGTGGGGAAACGTTTTACCCCAATTATGAACGTACACTTAGAAATTAGTCTTAATATATTCAGTGATGTTTTAAGGTAATTTGCATTAAAATCAGGTTCAGACTTGTAAGTGCAAAAACTTCCACTGAAACCAAAGCTCTTGAGGTGAAATTTAACAAGTTTAAGGCTAGGATGTTACAACACATCCTTTGGTTGTAAGCAGCTCAGAGTCTAAATGTTCAAGTTGGATGGCCATATAAAGCCAATAAATAAATAAAATGAAACACATGTAACTAGCGTTTTTACTGCAATTCTGGTTGCAACTGGTTTCTTCAGTTCAGATAAAGTTGGAAGACTGGGAGAAACCTGACGGAGCCCAAATGGATAAGTCATGCCAACTCAGAACGGTGTGTTTAGAGTCATTTT
Organism: Charina bottae; assembly: GCA_023362775.1. NCBI lineage: Eukaryota > Metazoa > Chordata > Lepidosauria > Squamata > Charinaidae > Charina > Charina bottae. Next base: position 140,417,887 of record JALMGJ010000002.1, on the reverse strand, counting down.
AAAGCAAAATGCATTTAACAGTTCATTTGATTTGAGGGCCCTTGAGGATGACATTTCATTAGCTATGAGCTAAACACTGAAGTGAAGTTTCCCCAGTCAGGTATCTTTCAGCTGGTTTGGGACTGAAGTGCTTAAACGACTTAACCAGTATCCATGCTTGCTGGGATCATATTGTTATTGTTGTTATTGCTGTTGTTTCACATCTAGAGTGCAACAGGTTGGAGAAGCCTCTTTTAAATGAATTTCCTAACTGGAATAAGGATAAACCATTTCCGTTGAATCTGAATTTCCACTTTATTAAAATATATTTAAAATATTAACTAATTCTGGAGCATCCTTTGTGGAAATAAAAAGACAGCTATGGACATTGTTTTTTATTAGAATAATATTCTGCTTCCTTCCCCCCCCCCCCAGCTTAAGGCAGCATAACTCTTGATTCCCACAATTTATCTTCACAACATTCCTGTGAAGTAGGTAAGGTTGGGATAATATTAACAACTCCTAGGTGAGCTAAATGAGAATCTGGAGCTTGGCCTCTCCAATCTTCCGTCAGCATTCTAACTACTGTATGGGAATAAGGTAGATAATATTTTGAATATGCAGCTGCATGAAGGCAGTGGCCTGTCCAGAATCCCCAAGGATTGGGGCATGGCAAGAATTTGATTTAAGTTCTCCAGCCCTTGACTCTCATGGTTACATCAACAGATTTCAAAGGCTGATTGCGCATGTTTGTTCAGTTTCTGGAAAAGAACACCTTTTGGCCAGATAAGCTGTTTGTACTTCAAACAAAAATGCATGACGCTATATGGACTTTTTTGTTTCTGCATGTTCTTTCTTTTTTAAAATATATATTGTTATTAAGAATGTTGATTACAATAGTACAGTGCTTTCCAAACTGCCGCCGTTGGCGACACACCAACGGCGGCGTGGGGGGCGCGCGCATGCACGGCGTGGGGGCGCGGCGGCAGCCTCGCTGAAACGCGGAAGCGCTGATGGCATGCCGCTGCCGCACACACCCCCACGCACACCCCCGCGCGGCAGCTTCACAACACACTAAACTGTGTTGCGATACACTAAAGTGTCACGACACACAGTTTGGAAAGCTATGCAATAGTAAAACCTAATAAAAACTAAACTTAGAGAAAGAGAATACCAAAAAAGAATAAAAAGTGCAGGCAAAAAGAAAAGAAATGTATAAAGAAGTTACTTCCAATCTTCTTCACAACAAGTATAAACAAATTTAGTAACTCTTTACCCCCCTTTAAGGCTACAAACAGATATCTCTTCATCCCATATCTCATCCCTAATCTATAAACAAATCCATAAAACATCAACTTTTCAATCCTGGTGTCAGCAAAAAGTCCATAAAGGGTTGCCAGAACTTTGCAAAAAAAAAAAAGTCTTATTTTAACCTTGATCAAATAAACCAACTTTATATTCCTTCCTTTTACTTCTAACAGTCTTAATCTTTAATTCAACCAAATATTGTCGTAGGATTTGATTTCTCTTCAATTCTTCTTTATCCCATTGCACAGATTTCTTCAAGGGTTTAACAAGCCTCTTTTGTAAATCCAGTACGAAAACATTTTCCAGGTCATTCTCTTGGTTTTATCATTTGTATTTACCTTTCAGTTTTTAAAACTTCAGCCAGTTTCTTTTGTATACCCAATAAAACATCCTTTTCCAAATAATTCTCTTGGCCTGTCATTTGTAGTTCCAGTTGCAGTACTTTCTCTGTCTTGTCAGATAAAATTTGTTCCACATCTGTCATTCCTTCATTAACATACTTTGGACATAATCTCTCCATAGAAGCAGACATCATTAGTGACAGTGTTGATATTGTAGTTACTAATTTCTGGCTCCATTCTTCAAAAATCTCCTTTAATGTTTCTGATGTTATGTTTTGTATCATTTTGTAAGTCCCAGTATTAACTGACATCAAGAACAGGCTTTTATTTCTTTTTTTCTTCTGCTTAGAATCTTTAATCCCCTCTAGTGTCCAGTTTCTAAAATCATAAAGTAACATATTTGTTATGACTTAAAATAACCAGGATAGCCAAAATAAGTTGGTTTTCCACGAGTAGCTATTTATTTTTTATAGTTAATTCCAAAATCTTATAGTAAAAGTAAATATTCCAAATTTATCTGGATCCTTAATCCATTTATAACTTTCTTAGATCAAAATCGTATTTAGCTTTTTGCTTTTTATTTCAAACTCTTCAAAAGTTCTTAAGCTTATAATTTTTTGTTTTGTTCACAGTTGAAGATAAAACTCACCCAATGACTTTTCAAACTTGTCATTCTGAAGGTCTCTAATAGCTTTAAGATGGTTAATAGGCAACTTCCTAAAGTGATTAGAAGGTGAGGTTCGCGAACTTAGTGTCCTTTAAAAGGCTCCACCGCCGGTTACAAGCAAGATGGCTAATCCCTTGTCTCCTGGTGCTCAAACTCACGGAAAACCACTGTCTTGTGGTCTCGCGAGGAGCAGCTGTCTGGAGTACATGTGGGTGATCTCCTGTCCTCTTCTTATCTGGAGAGGTTTCAAGGAACCGGTCTACTCACCAGTTCCTTGATCTTTGCCGCAGTCGTCAGCTCTGCTTTCGTGGAGACGTCTTCAGTTTGCCATACCTCCACCAGAAGTCTGTTTCTCCATGTTCTGAATGGGTTTTATTCTCTGAAGCATGACCAATGGCAATGCTTAAAGATAACTTTCTGGTTTGGCTTGTTTTTTCTATTTTAATCAATCTCAGAGGTCATCTTCCAGTACAAACACCTGCATGTATCCCTGCATATGATTGCTAGCACTCTCCATAGCAGTTCAGATTTCTGGTTTCCAGAGTCCTGAGTGGTAATAATCATTACTGTGTTCAGTACTTGAACTTTGACTTTTTTGCCCTCATTTCATTCATCTTACATTAATAAATGTCTCTCAGCCCAACCCACCTCACAGGGTTGTTGTTGTGGAGAAAATAGAAGGAGGAAGGAGTATTAGGTATGTTCCCCGCCTTGACTTATTTGTAAAAATAAAAAAGCCGGGATAATTAATTAATTAGGTACGGTAAGGTAAAGTAAAGTAAAACCCTATCTCATTTAGTCTACTCAATTGGTAGAGAATGGAAACTTGACACTTTGCCATGCTGATCACAAGCTTGTAAGATAAAAGAAATTTCTGCTTTGCTAAGCGGATGAGACATTAAAGAAAACTTTAAAAAAAATCTACTCAAACCTTAATTTAATTTCAAATCAAAAGGCTTACTTCAGTGGTCTAGAAAATCAAATGCTGATCAAGATTGTAAGAGCAGTACAAATTACACAAATAACATACAAAATGGGAATACTCTGCCATTACTGTTTGATCAATTTTGTTGTTGTTGTTTTTTGTTTTGTTTTAATTAAAGTCTTTCAGAAATAAGCTTGTATGTTACAAATAGGTAGTAGTTTAGGGGGAGAAAGCAAGGGAATAGCATTGGAAAGTATCTTGTAATATAAAGAGACATGTGGAGGACAGAAGAAGAATCAGTGGGAATGTACAATATGGGGAAGAAGAAGCTGTTCTTATAGTCCTATGGTTGAATATTGAGCAGGATATATTTATTTCTCTCTCTAGATTTTGGGAAAATTTGGCATTAAGGGAAGTATCACTACATCATTTCATTCCTCCTTGTGTGATACTTTTAAGATTTGCTGACAATTTTGCTCTTGCCAGCTGTCTGCTCTATCTTCTCTTTACTGCCTCTGCTTCTACAACCTTCCTAGCATCCTGTCTAGGTGTCTTTTAGGTACCTGCAAATCACCTGCAGCTTGGCCATAATTGCTGACAATATACTTTGAAAATTAAGTCAGTCAGTCAGTCAGTCAGTCAGTGTCTGTCTGTCTGTCTGTCTGTCTGTCTGTCTGTCTGTCTATCTATCTATCTATCTATCTATCTATCTATCTCAGAACTGAATGTTAGAAACTAGTTATTGAACATCATGTGCAGTATAAAGAAAATGAACTAGTCATTGAGGCAGTTATTCAAAGGGGTAAATGAAGGGGAAGAAAGGGGTATTAGAACTTGATGTGTAAAAAATTGCCAATAATAGTCCAGCATTTGCTTTTTATTCCTGGATATAATTCTCACAGCAGCACCCCAAAATAAATGTAAAGCAGAGGATAATGGAAGATTTTCTGTCTGGTTGGGGAGGGATTCATATTTGTGGATGCCCCTCACTTGTGAAGCTGTTACGTTGCAGGAAAAAGGCAGCTTCAAAAGACAGAACAGAAAGCAGTACAAGATATAGCAGAATGTAACCTGAACCTTTGGCCTCTGGTCCCACTCACTCCTTCTGATTCCACCTGTTTTTGACCCTTGCCCCTGCCTACATTTTTGCCTCTGCCCTCTCAGAGCTTAAATTGTTTTTGGCAACCTGATTAATTTTTTTTCTGGAGACATTTAGATTCAAAGTGATCAGAGAGTTATAAAACATTTGCTTTTAGAGTTGTGAGGAGGGGGGGTCAGGTTTACAGTCATAACCGAGTTTCTTATCAGACAAATGGCTATTAATTTCATGTAGTGGTTCATTCCTCTTGACTTTGACTGGTGATCAGAGCCTAATGGTTTGTACCAAACAGTTCTCTCCAAAGATGGCTTATAAGGATGTATTTACCTGTTCAAGTACTCTGAAAAGAAGTTTTCTTTCCCATATAATTTATCTGTGAAAGTGAAGTTCTGAGATTTGCTGAAAATACGGTGAAGGAGCCAGATGAGTTTTTCCTCATTCTTTCTTTTGGGGTAGGGCTGTCTTTAATTCTGGTTGTGATATCTTTGTCTTTAGGAAAGTGTCCTGCATCCTTTGTGCTAGTTAGTTATCAGACGAATTATATTAAGTAAAAAGCAAAGGTTTGTGAGAAAGAAGCTTCCACATGTTCTTAAAACAAAGGAAAAGCAGAGAAGATGAAACCAACACCTTGCCCTTTGGCACAGTCATTGGTGGAAAGCCCTGCCTTGCAGTTTGGTGTCCCTTGTTTGTTTCTGCCTCTGTTGTCAAAGCTATACAGCAGGGCTTTCCAAAGTTTTCCCGCGGCGACATACCAACCGCTGTTGGTGTGTCGCCGCGGGAAAACCCGGAAGTGCCGCTATTGCGGCAGCGCGCAAAAACCCGGAAGTGCTGCTGCCGCTTTCGGGTTTTTGCGCGCCGCCGTTGGTGTGTCACCGCAGGAAAACCCGGAAGCGCTGATGATGATCAGCGCTTCCGGGTTGTGTGGTGACACACCAGACTGTGTGTGGCGACACACTTTTGTGTTGCGACACACAGTTTGGAAAGCTCTGCTATATAGTATCTGCAAAAATAAAAAGTCTACTTCCTTCTCTTGGGATATTATTGTACTGTAAAGTACCCTTGAGCAGAATCATTTTACCCTAAGACTAAATGCCAGTTTGGAGCATTCATAGTGCCTAGGCTCAGAATTCAGCTTACCCTCCCTCCTGTATTTCATTCAGGAAATATTTTGTTTACAAATTCATTTCATTTTGTGGATAGTAGCTAGAAATATTGGGATCTATCAAATATGTACAGTATATACTTACCAGTGTGTCCGGGCAGTGGGATTATTGGATATCTGGCATGGAGCAGATCCACAATCTTTTCTAGAAAGCCTAGCATTTAATTTCTTCTCAGTTCTGAGTTCCCTAGATGATCAATGCCATTATATTTTAGGTTTAATTCTTCATTTTTAAATTAATGACTTTTGTGGCAGAATCTTTGATTTCAGAATAATACTCACTTTTAAAAATTAATTAGTTCTGTGATTTGAAAAATGAGCAAATTATCTAATAATGCTGAGTAAAGTTTTCAAGTTGAGCCTAATTCCTGGAGACTTTGTAGATATGTCCATATAGTTTTCTTGGCAATAAAATGGAAATAGTTTGCCATGGTTGCTTTCTGGGATGTTTTTCCAACTTCCCAGTCCAGCCTTCAGCCCTCAGATTTGTTGGTGTCTCCTCTCCAACCCTAACTATGTCTGACTCTGCTTAGTAAAGAAATGATGAGCTTTACACATACTTACTGCTTAATTTTTTAGATCAGCCAGGAGTGGCTAGGCGCTGCCACTTATCTGGACATTATGCTTAATAAAGTTAAAAGGTACAAATTTTTAAACCTTGACATATAAGATCCAAATCCTCTACTGTCTGAACACTCTGTTCTTCTTTAAGGCATTGATTTCTTCTGCAGTATGCTAGCTTTTGAGGTTTGCTCAGAACAGGAGGGAAAGTGTTAAGTGAGTAAGTGAAGTTCCCTCTCTTTTGACCATTTTGACTCTCTAGTCAGACTCTAAAAATTAGTAATCTTCCTTCTTTCTTAAGGAAAGCCTCTTGCTTTGGAGTATTGATATAATAGACCAGTGAAGAAGACAGATCCACACTCCATACCTGGAGGTTGTTTCAACTTGCCCCTCACCATGAAGCCTTACTGGGGTTAGGGGGAGCTTGGGAGCATTCCTCCAATCTAATTCACTCAATTCTGTCCTCTGTTCCAGTTTCTCATTGGGTCTCCCACTACTGTATTGTGAGGGAAGTGGGAAAATAAAATTAAAGTGCTCTTTTGCTGTCTGCTCCTTACTTGGTGACTGTGCAAGGGTTAAAGATTTTGAAAAGAGGGAGAAATACATTTTACTGTATAGATGGAGAAATATATTTTATGTATTTCATGTACATATTTTACATTAATATGTATACAGTAATAAAAGTGTACCACTCTGGAAGTTCTTGAAACATGAAGCATAATATATCCATGTTTCCTCAATGCTTTAAGTCCTGTTCACACATAAATGAATCCTAAAATTATCAGTGTATCTCCTTATATTTTTCTTAGCTCACGAGGGCTAGATACCTGTTGGTGTTCTTCTAATGAAAGCTGACCTTTCCAGGCAGCTAAATAAATAAACTAGGTTCCTTGATTTGTAATGTTAACAGATAACATTTTTAAACAATTCAGTTTAGCTTGTATTACAATAGAAAAATTGATATAAATCAAGGGAGAATTATATAGGATTTGTAGCCTGAACCAGCCATCTCTGTCCTAGGACTCACTGTTAAAATAAAGAGTAAAAACAGTATAGACTTACCCTGTTGACACTGTGGAAATCCCTATAGGTGTCTCCAGGACTCAAAGGCCTCTTGGCGATCTAGGACAGAGTAAGGATCATAGCAGTGTGTGGTTTCTTCTCTCTACAGTTTCAAGGTAGGTGACAATGTGGAACCAAGGAGATCTGCGCTGAATGTTTTTTAAAAATCAGAAAATTTATAATGTCTTAAATCCCTCCTTCAAAGAAATAACTTTGAAGAAGTTGTTTATTTCTCAGGTAAGAAACTCAATAGAGCCCCCACGTGCCCTCCCCCCCCCCTTAGCTAATAACTAATCTTAGTGAAGCTATGCTTTGCAACTTCTGCTTATACTGTTTGGCATTGCTCTGATCACTGAGACACACCAAGTAGCTGCCCTGGTTTCTAAAATCGCAGGGAGGCTGTGCCTCCAGCTTTGCAAACCATGCCAAAAACTGTTGCTTTCACAAAAGGTGCACAGAGACAGTTTGGCTATTGGCTTCCCAGAGTGATAACCCTTACATTCTACGGGGCATGATTTGGAGGCAGGGACAAACTACTGTATGTCTGTTGTAGAGTAGTTCTGCACATGGCTATATCCACAAAGTCAAGCTTTTTTACCTCATGTTACCAATCAAACTCAGAACTTAGGCCTGTATCCTTAGGAAGCTTTCAAGCATCTCTATCAGGCCTGCTTGCATGTGCTGACCAAGGGCAAGTGCCCTTGTGTTCAGTCCTGCTGAGAAGATCACATATTGTAAAAAACTCAAATGAAGTCTCTTAAGCTACTCTGGTGTTTAGAGCACAAAAGTGAGGACAGCTGGTCAGTCTCCATTTCTCTTCCCAATGATGATATGTCGATGAAGATTCTCAGTCATCCAGGTGGAATTGTCTGTAGGTTGAGTAATGGCAACTGGATTTCTTTCTTTTGGTTGAAACGTTTCGCTGCTTATCCAAGTAACTTCTTCAGTCTGGGCAAAAGTTGTTGTTGTTAAAGTCGTTAAGTTGTGTCCGACTCTTCGTGACCTCATGGCACGCCAGGCCTTCCTGTCCTCCACTGCCTCCCGGAGTTTACTCAAATTCATGTTCATTGCATCGGTGATGCTATCTAACCATCTCATCCTCTGCCGTCCCCTTCTCCTTTTGCCTTCAGTCTTTCCCAGCATCAGGGTCTTTTCCAGTGAGTCCCCTCTTCGCATTAGGTGGCCAAAGTATTTCAGCTTCAGCTTCAGCATCTGTCCTTCCAATGAGCAGTCAGGGTTGATTTCCTTTAGGATTGACTGATTTGACCTTGCAGTCCAATGGACTCTCGAGAGTCTTCTCCAGCATCACAGTTCGAAAGCATCAATTCTTCGGTGCTCAGCCTTCCTTATGGTCCAACTCTCACAGCCATGCATTACTACTGGGAAAACCATAGCTTTAATTATACGGACCTTTGTCGGCAAGGTGATGTCTCTGCTTTTTAATATGCTGTCTAGGTTTGCCATAGCTTTCCTCCCAAGGAGCAAGCGTCTTTTATTTTCATGGCTGCAGTCACCGTCTGCGGTGATCTTGGAGCCCAAGAAAATAAAATCTGTCACTGCTTCCATTTCTTCCCCTTCTATTTGCCAGGAAGTGATGGGACCAGATGCCATGATCTGAGTTTTTTTAATGTTGAGTTTCAAGCCAGCTTTTGCACTCTCCTCTTTCACCCTCATCAAGAGGCTCTTTAGTTCCTCTTCACTTTCTGCCATTAAGGTGGTATCGTCTGCATATCTGAGGTTGTTGATATTTCTCCCGGCAATCTTAACTCCGGCTTGTGATTCATCCAGCCTGGCTTTTCTAATGATGTACTCTGCATATACTGTACGTTAAATAAGCAGGGTGACAATATACAGCCTTGTCGTACTCCTTTCCCAATTTTGAACCAATCGGTTGTTCCATGTCCGGTTCTAACTGTTGCTTCTTGACCCGCATACAGGTTTCTCAGGAGACAGTTAAGGTGGTCTGGTACTCCCATCTCTTTAAGAATTTGCCAGAGTTTGTTGTGATCCACACAATCAAAGGCTTTAGCGTAGTCAATGAAGCAGAAGTAGATGTTTTTCTGGAACTCTCTTGCTTTTTCCATGATCCAGCGAATGTTGGCAATCTGATCTCTAGTTCCTCTGCCTCTTCGAAACCCAGCTTGCACTTCTGGTAGTTCTCGGTTCACATACTGCTGAAGCCTAGCTTGTAGGATTTTGTGCATAACCTTGCTAGCATTCCCACTGTTGAGTTTTCCAAATTTGTTGGCATATTGAGTGTAGCACTTTAACAGCATCATCTTTTAGGATTTTAAATAGCTCAGCTGGGATACTGTCATCTCCGCTAGCTTTGTTGTTAGTAATGCTTCCTAAAGCCCACTTGACTTCACTCTCTAGGACATAGCTTTCCAAACTGTGTGTCGCAACACTTTAGTGTGTCGCAACACACAGTTTAGTGTGTCGCAACACAACCTGGAAGCGGCGGCGGGGGCGCGCGCAGTGGGGGTGGTGTGTATGGCGCCATTAGCGCTTCTGCGTTTTAGCGGAAAACGCCGCCGCCATGCACACCACCACCGCCGCGCGTGCTGCCGCTGTGCACGTCACACGCACCCCTGCGCCGCCACCGCTGCCACCGTTGGTGTGTCGCCAACGGCGGCAGTTTGGAAAGCACTGCTCTAGGATGTCCAGCCCAAGGTCAGTGACCACACCATTGTGGATATCAGGGACATTAAGATCTTTCTTGTATAGTTCTATGTATTCTTGCTGCCACTTCTTAATCTCTTCTGCTTCTGTTAGGTCCCTGCCTTTTTTGTCCTTTATCATGCCCATCTTTGCACAAAAGGTTCCCTTGATATCTCCAATTTTCTTGAAGACATCTCTAGTCTTCCCCATTCTATTGCTTTCCTCGATTACTTTGCATTGTTCATTTAAGAAGGCTTTCTTATCTCTCCTTGCTATTCTCTGGAAATCTGCATTCAGTTGGTTATATCTTTCCCTTTCTCCCTTGCCTTTTGCTTTCCTTCTTTCCTCAGCTATTTGTAAAGCCTCATCAGTCAGTCACTTTGCTTTCTTACATTTCTTTTTCTTTGGGATGGTTTTAGTTGCTGCCTCCTGTACAATGTTACGAACCTCCATCCATAGTTCTTCAGGCACTCTGTCTACCAGATCTAATCCTTTAAATCTATTCCTCACCTCCACTGTATATTCATAAGGGATATGATTTAGGTCATACCTGAATGTTCTAGTGGTTTTCCCTATGTTCTTCAATTTAAGCCTAAATTTTGCAATAAGAAGCTCATGATCTGAGCCACAGTCAGCTCCAGGTCTTGTTTTTACTGACTGCATAGAGCTTCTCCATCTTTGGCTGCAAAGTACATAATCAATCTGATTTTGGTATTGACCATCTGGTGATGTCCATGTGTAGAGTCGTCTCTTGTGTTGTTGGAAAAGAGCGTTTGCTATGACCAGCGTGTTCTCTTGACAAAACTCTATTAGCCTTTGCCCTGCTTCATTTTGTACTCCAAGGCCGAACTTGCCTGTTATTCCAGTTATTTCTTGACTTCCTACTTTAGCATTCCAGTCCCCTATGATGAAAAGGACATCTTTTTTTGGTGTTAGTTCTAGAAGGTGTTGTAGGTCTTCATAGTTGGTGAGGGGACCCCATATATGTCTTCCAGGGTGGCTGTATTTCTTTTTAATATATTTTATTGAATTTTAAATATACATAGATAAAAGGTTGAAAAGGAAAAAGAAATAGAAATACAAATCAAAGAAAGAAAGAAAAAAGTGTAGTAAAGTAACTAGAAAAAGAGAAAGATGAAACATAGAAATTAGAACTTCCGATTTATCTCTGGTCATAGTGATTTAAAAAAATAGTCTCTTACATGCTAGGTCTATATATAACATTGTAAAACATTTCCTGTCTAATATATCAATTTATATATATTTTAATCTTCAAAACCCCATATAAGCTTTACCCCTCCTGCATTTTGTAAATAGTCCATTAATGGTTTCCACTCTTTAAGAAAATAATAGTTTGTATTTTCTTTTAATAAACATGTCAATTTATCATTTTCTGCCATTTCCATTACTTTTAACATCCAGTCCTGTATTGTAGGTATAGTCTGATTTTTCCAATTTTGTGCATATATAAGTCTTGCTGCTGTAACCATATATTGCATAATTCTTGTAAATTTCTTTCCTATTTGTTCTTCTGTTATTCCCAATAAAAATAATTCTGGTTTATATGGAACTTGAATTTGTAAAATATTTTGCATCAATGAATGTATCTGAGTCCAAAATTTCTTAGCAATCTCACAAGTCCACCACATATGATAAAATGACCCCTCTTTTTTTTTACATTTCCAACATAAGTTGGAAACATTCCCGTACATTTTAGCTAACTTTTGTGGGGTCATATACCATCTGTACATCATTTTATAGAAATTTTCCTTCAAATTATAACACAAAGTAAATTTTAATCCTTTAGTCCACATGTCTTCCTATTGTTGCATTTGAATATTATGACCAATATTTTTTGCCCATTTAATCATACAATCTTTAACTTGTTCTTCTACCATTTCACCTTTTAACAATAATTTATACATTTTGGCAATTAAATGGTCATCTGTCTCACATAGTTGTATCTCAAATTCCGATTTATTTTGTTCAAATTCAAGGTCTTTTTTGTCTGATTTAAATTTTTCTACAAGTTGCATGTATGAAAGCCATTGGAAAGTATATCCTTCAGAAGCCAGTTCTTCTTTTGATTTAGTTTTATATTGTCCTTGTTCTTTTTTTAAAATATGTTTATAAGTCAACCATTTATCTTTAACTCTTACTTCTGTTCTATAAAATGCTTCTTGTGTAGAAATCCATAAAGGTCTTTTATAACATAAAATTAATTTATATTTATTCCAAATTCCTAATAAAGATCTTCTGATATAATGATTTTTAAAATCCACATTAACTTTCACTTTGTCATACCACAAATATCCATGCCATCCATATCTTAATTCATGTCCCTCCAAATTCAATAATTTTTCATTTTTCAAAACTATCCATTCTTTTATCCATACCAAACAGCAAGCAGCATAATATAATTTCAGATCCGGTAAACCCAGTCCGCCTCTTTCCTTTGAATCTTGCAAGACTTTATATTTTATTCTTGGTTTTTTCCCTTGCCAAATAAACTTAGAAATATTTCGCTGCCATTGTTTGAAAGGTTCTTCTGAAGCCAATATAGGTAGTGTTTGAAAAAGATATAAAATTCTTGGCAAAACATTCATTTTGATTGCTGAAATTCTACCTAATAATGATAATTGCAGTTTTTCCCAATGTTCCAAATCTTTCTTAATATCCATCCAAAGTGGAATATAGTTATTCTTGAACAACTTAACATTTTTAGTTGTTAAGTATACTCCCAAATATTTTACTTTTTCTTCCATTGAGTATCCTGTTATTTCTTTCAATTTCTCTTGTTGGTGGTAATCCATATTTTTAGTCAAAACTTTTGTCTTCTGTAAATTCACTTTAAACCCTGCTAGCGACCCAAAGTCTTTTAATTTCTGTATTAATATTTCAATTCCTTCTAGTGGGTTCTCCAAGGTAATGACTAGGTCGTCAGCAAAGGCTCTTAGTTTATAATCTTTTTTGACTTTAATACCATGGATACCATCATCCTGTCTAATATCTCTAAGTAAAACCTCTAATACCAGTATAAACAAAAGTGGAGATAATGGACAACCTTGTCTAGTACCTTTTTGGATTTCACATGGCTTACTAAATTCTCCATTAACAATTATTTTGGCAAATTGTGGAGTATATATTGATTTAATCCATTTTATAAAATTTCCTCCAAAATTCATATATTCCAGTACTTTAAACATAAAAAGCCAATTTAAGTTGTCAAAAGCTTTTTCCGCATCAATAAATATCAAGGCAGCTTGTTTATCATAGTGTTGTTCCAAATATTCAATTACATCTAATATATTTCGAACATTGTCTCGAATTTGCCTCTTGGGTAGAAAACCAGCTTGGTCTTGATGAATAAAATCCTTAAGTATATTCTTCATTCTTTCTGCTAATATCGTTGTAAATATCTTATAATCATTATTCAATAGAGATATTGGTCTGTAATTTTTAGTTAATGTTAAATCCTGTTGTTCTTTGGGGATCAATGTTATATGTGCTTCTTTCCAAGTTTCAGGCATAGTTCCTGTTTCCAAAATAGAATTCATAGTCTTCTGCAAAGGTAGACATAAATCCTCTTCAAAACATTTATAATAGGCTGCTGACAATCCATCTGGTCCAGGAGCTTTTCCACTACTAATTTTCTTAAAAGCTTTTGTCAATTCTTCTTTTGTTATAACATTATTTAATATCAATCTTTGTTGATCATTAAGAACAGTTAATTTTTGTTTGTTCAAATATTCTTCAATCTCATCCAAGTTGACATCTTGTTTTTTATATAATTTAGAATAATAGTCATGAAAGGCTTTTTGAATATCCGTGTTATTCACCAAAATTTTTCCTTCATGTTGAATATTAGTAATCAAATTCTTTTGTCTTTGTTTCCTCAATTTATAAGCCAGCCATCTACCTGGTTTATTTGCATGTTCAAAATATTTTTGTTTTGTAAATTTCATTTGAGTCTCTATCTCTTGAGTTAATATCATTGATATTTGCTTTTGTAAAAATTTAATTTGAGTGAGCAAAGTGTCATCCATTGGTTTATCTCTCAAATCTAACTCTTTAGTTTTAATTTCAACTAGAATCAATTGAATTCTTTTTTGTTTTTTCTTCCTCATTTGAGCATTGTATTGAATTAAATAACCCCTCATATATGCTTTACTGGCTTCCCATACAATTTGAATGTTAGTGCCTTTGTTCAAATTAAATTGAAAATATTCTCTTAATTTTTTTTTACATACATCAACTACATCATTATTCCGTAGTAGCGACTCATTCAATCTCCATCTAAATACACTCCGTTTCCCTTTAAGAGTCAACATTACTGGATTATGATCTGATAAGGTCTTAGGTAATATATCAACTTTGCTAATATCCATCATCAAATTTTTAGATATCAAAATCATATCTATTCTAGAATGTGATTTAAATCTCTCTGAATAACCAGGGTGGCTGTATTGACCTTAACACCTGGTTGGCTTGTTAATTGGGAAATTGAGGTATAGATAGTCTTTAGGATGTCTTAATCCTAAAACCTTTATTCATCCCCAAGTGGATGTTAAATGTGGCCTTGCTGGTGAACCTGTGAAGTGGTCTTAATCTTCCTGGGGACTAATGAAAGAGCATCATGATAAATGGGGGACAAGTTGTGCCTGAGGCCTCCGCCTCTATACCTCAATTGCCCAATTAACAAACCAATCAGGTGTAAGGTCAATACAGCCACCCTGGAAGACATATATGGGGTCCCCTCACCAACTTTTGCCCAGACTGAAGAAGCTACTTGGATAAACGGCAAAACGTTTCAACCAAAAGAAAGAAATCCAGTTGCCGTGACTCAACCTACAGACAATTCCACCTGGATGACTGAGAATCTTCATCGACATATCCTCTTTATTATGTTTCTGACTACTTGGAAGGGTAGAATATAAGGAATACTCCCCTGCATTCAGTACTGACACAGGGTTGTGTAAATCCTTCAAAAGAGGTGCTTGGATCATACAGAAGTATATACAAAGCACCTTCTGTTGCACTGTTAAAGCAGCTGTGCCTTTTTCCAGGCCCATACAGGTGTTTCAGAAGCTACTCCTAGCTGTCTCTGCCTTTATGTGGAGATAGCTAGGACCAGTGTTCAAAGCAGCTCAGTGATTTGATTCTGGAAAGCAATACAGCTGCTTTCATGAGTAAAAAAAAGTGCTTTATTCTGAAGAATCTCCTTTGAATAATTTTATATCCCAATTGACTCATAGCTCAGTTTGATGTAGAAATGCAGTCAAAATTTGCCCTTGAAAAGATTCAGGTCAGTCTAAATCCAATCTGAGTGCCACACATTTTTTAATCTTCAATTCTTGTATGGATAGTGAAAGTATCCTTTAGTTGGATCTTTACATGCAACTTTTACAGTATATCACAGTGCCCTGTGGATTTTTTCTTTTTTTTCTTTTTGCATTTACATAGCCGTGGTTAACATGGGCTGATCTCAAACAGCTAAGCAGAGTCAGACATGGTTAGTACTTGAACAGGAGACCACCAGGAAATCCTACAGCAATAAACTAGATTGGGAACTTGAAAAAACATCTCAGAAGAAAGTAATGATAAACCAATTCTGTATTCTTCTGGAAAAAAAACTACATGAATTTAGTTTGACTTGAAGAAGACTTTACTGTTTTTACCCTAGATATCCCCCTGTCTCCCAACAGGTTTCCCTAGTAATGCTTTCTTTAGCTCATGGCTCGGTTGCTGGATCTTTGGCAAAACCTCACCTCCAATTAGCGGTAAACAGCATCACTATTGGCAAGGAACTGTGAGATTTACCTGCCCTAGTGCAGTTCTTAAAATACACCTTTCTAAAAAGATTGATTTTTACATATTTTTCCAAAATATATCTTTTGTTAACTTTTCTAGTAAAGAATGAGGGATGGCAGCCAATTCTGTTAGTTGCTATTGTGTGTGCAGTAGTACTAGCTGCTTTCCTGATGTACAAGAAATCTGAGGTGGTTCTTTTAGAGCCCTTTTCCGTTCTGCCTGGCCCTTTCCGGTGTCGGCAGCTAGTCTCACTGGAGTGAGCTCCGACATGCCCTTGCTGCATGAATAGGCTGTGGCAGGATGAGATAATAGCATCCTATTTCTGGTCGCCAACCTACTCTTTTCCCTCTATCCTCTCCTTAAAAAGCGCCCTTTTATTTTATTGCCACTTAGGGAGGAGATCGTGGTGATGCCGTTTTTTGGATATGAGTAGAGCCGGTACGCTCTGCTCCCTAGAGCTGCCTCTATGTGATATTTTGGGTTGATGCAATGGCCGGGAAGTGTTTCACAGGCCCCAGCATTGGTGAGTGGAGGGAAGCTCCTGATTCTGCGTTAGTGGGAAGCAGAAAGGAAGAAGAGATAATGAGAATTGTTTTATTGATCAAAAAGGAAGGGGGAAAAGGATACAAAAAAGGAAAAAAACAGAAAAAGCAAAAGCATAATACGTGTAAAAACACAGCTTTCATCCTTGACTGCGTAGAATTGTCAGTCTTTCCATTTGTTAATAAAAAGCCAGGTTTACCTCGCTCAGATTGTTGAACTTTGTGTAAGGTTGGGTGTGGAAGAGGCATACATTACACCGCTCCACAGTTTGCCCATAATTACACTGCTGCTGCGTGAGCTGCACTGGCTTCCAACTTTTTTTCCGGGGGCAGTTCAAGGTGCTGGGCATCATCTTTAAAGCCCTAAGTGGCACGGGACCAGGATATTTGTGGGGCCGCCTTTCCCTGAGGGTATCTGCCTGTCCCACCAGGTCAGATAGGGTGGGCGCACCCCAAGTCCCTTCCCTTAAGTGCTGCCATCTGGTGGGACCCAGGAAGCGTGCCTCCTCCGTAGCTGCCCCTGCCCTGCGGAACACCCAGAGATCCGGAGGGCCCCCACCCTCCTGGCCTTCCAGAAGGCCCTGAAATCCTGGCTCTTTCCCCAAGCATTGGGGTAGAACCAGGCTGGAGGCCAGCAAGGTGGAACGCTGACATGTGGGAGAGTGTTGCGCCAGGAGTTTTTCTTGTGGTTCTTTGGGTGGTGGGTTTTCTTTTTAAAAAAATGTTTTTATAGCTTTGTGAGCCACCCAGGGTTGTGTTTCATAATATGGGCGGCTATATGAGTCTTTTGAATAAATGAATTAAATGCTTTCAACGCCATCGGCAAAAGGCATTCCAGCAGCGCTTTGTATGATTGACTCCCACAGGTGTTTCAGGATTGTAATTGTAAGAAATCTCAGATTTGGCTATATGATAATTCTTACATAGATGCGAAGTAAAACTATCAACTTAGTGAAAGATGTAGCACTTCCCAGGCAAGTTGAGATTTGCAACTTGATTCACTTTGGCAAACTCAACCTCTTTTCTATACATGAAGCAAATAATTATTACCCACACAAGCTTGTTGAAGGAAATATAATGAAGGATTGCCTCTCTCTTTTTGCAGAAGTAACTTACCGCTTGGGAAACTGGTAAGCAACTTCCCAGTGAGTCATTTTGGTTCTTTATACATTTTCTCAGGCAGATTTTCCAACACATGACCCAGTATAGACGAGGTTTTGTGGAAAACAAAATCCTGTACCTAGAAAACGATGATTACTTTGAGAAGTGGAATTCTGGGACTTAAACAAATTCTGCGCTTTTATTCTGTATCTGCTATTCATTCTATTGAAGTTCTTTCCCATTAATGTGCTTTTTTCCTTTCAACTTCTGAGTGTTTTGATATTTTGCCTGGCATTTTCTACATGTTTTCAATCCTTTCTTCAGAATCTTGAGAACTTTTTTTTGGGTGCATGGAAACAGTGGTTTTAAGGCTGTTGGAAAATGACAATGCAGCTCATAGGGAGCTACCACTTCAAAGATAGGGAAGTAGAAATAAGTGCTTGTAGGGGATCATGGGTATACAGGGAGTCCTCGTTTAGCAACCACAATTGGGATTGGCAACTCAGTTGTTAAGTGAAGCAGTCACTAAATGAAACCATGACTGTGCTTATGATCTTATGCCAGATTTCTTTTGCTTTACAGACCTGCGAAAGTCATAAATGCAAGGATTGGTTGTAAAGTTACTTTTTCATCACTGTTGTAACTGTGAATGGTTGCTAAACGAGGCAATTGCTAAACAAGGACTACCTGTATGTAAATAGGGATTGTTTCTGGCACTGGATTTCTCTAAATATTTTTTCTAGTTCCATTAAGATGAAAATTGTGGATAGTTTAGGCAGTGATATTTTTCTCATTCTGATTAACATTAAGTTACAGGTAATTCTCAGTTAACGACCACTTGTTGAGAGATCGTTTGAAGTTACGACAGTGCTGAATGAGTGGTACTTATGACCAGTCCTCAAAATTCTGGCTGTCCCAGGACCCCCACGGTCACATGATCACAATCCGGGCACTTGGCAACCAGCTCACACTTACAATGGTTGCAACGTTACATGATGCTATTTGTGACCTTCCCTGCTGGCTTCCCACAAGAAAAGTCAATGAGGAAGCCTGCAGGGAAGGTTGCAAGTCGCTCCTCTAAGTTGCTCCCACTCCCGCCACTTTCCCGTGCTACCTCCCACCCTCCGGAGCACCCACACTCTACCTAGCTGCACTAGTACCGGGCTGCAGCAGCCACTTGCGTACCCTCCTGCCCTCCGGAGCACCCATCTCCTGCCCGCTTGCACTGCTGTAGCCACTTACCTGCCCGCCAGCCTGCTTGCGAGCCGCCCAGGTCTTGTGACTTCCTGCCAGCTTCCATATTGACTTTGGTTGTTGGAAGCCGGCAGAAAGTCGCAAGGAGGTCCTAACTTAACGAACCGTGATCCTTGCTTAATGACAGCAACAGGGACTGCCAGGATTGCAATTATAAGCGATGCGATCACATGAATGCCGCATTGCTTAGCGATGGAAATTCCAGTCCCGATTACTGTCATTAAGCGAGGACTACCTGTACTTTAAAACTTATCTATTTCTTGGAAGTTTGTAGTCAAGGGAATAGAATAATTTATTGGTATTCTTAAATTTTAGAAAAAATGTCAACCATCCTTGTTGAATTTATGTTGTGCTGCTTGCACAGAGAAATTCATTTTCCTGCACATTAACAACTTATCTGTGAATATGTTTATAGAATTGCCATGTCTGAGGTGCAAAAATCCAGGCAACCACTAGATAGTAGCAAAGATTTCTCTTTGCTGCCATCTAGTGGTCACCCCACCTAGATATGACAATTCTAGCTCAGGTCTAGCCAGTTGAGCTGGAAACCTGTGTTGGGCTAGGCATGGTTTGATCACATACTTTACGTTGTATGTTTGAACAGGCTTTTCTTGATACACTTTCTTTCTTTTCTAAGCCTAAATAGCAGAAATAGAATTATCTGATCTAACAAAAAGTATAAATTGCTCTGTTTCAATAAATATTTTTAAAAATAATAATTAAAAAGCATACACTCAGCCTTTCTCAACCTTTTGACCTTGGAGGAACCCTTGAAATATTTTTCAGGCCCTGGGGAACCCCTGCACATTCAGGCTCAAATATAGGCCAGAAGTTACAAAATTATTATATTCATTTCATGTGCAGGCCTGTATGTATTAACAGTGTTCTTGAATAAAAATAAAGAATGAAACTTACCTCTTTAAAGTGAAGTTGCCCGAAATTGAAATATTTTTTTAAACAAATTGTGATCTCCCAGGGAACCCCTAGTGACCTCTCGCGGATCCCCAGGGTTCCATGGAACCCTGCTTGAGAAACCCTGCTGTATAGGAATAATTGAGGAGGGATCCAGGATTGGCTGTGGCATGGAAGGATGCAAACAGATCCTGGGAGTCAGTAAGTCCAGGATCTCAATATGGCTAGAAATATGGCCAAGTCGGAAAAGAGGAAGACCTTCAGTGTGATGGATTGATACAATTATCGCAACAATGGATGCAGACATTGGAACAGTCAGGCAATTGGCACAAGACCGTTTAGCATTTCGTTCTATTATACATAGGGTCGCCATGAGTCGTAAACGCAGAGACAGGTAGGTTTCTTGAAAACACAATTAAAGGAGTTTGTTGTTGACTTTTTCCAGGATGTTTTTTTTGAGTATTCACTCAAGCCTACTGCCCTAGTCTTTCATGGTGGTTTCCCATCCAACTTCTAATCAGATTTGCCAGTGATTTTTCAAGATCAGCTAAGGACAGCTAGCTGCTAGTATATTCCTAAAGTACATATATTTACATCCTGGACTTATATCCTGGACTTAAAATGCTAATCTCTTTCTTTCCTAAAACTCTTTAATAGTGCTAGGTCCACAAATCTCCTTATCAGCTTGCTGCATAGTCCAGATTTTCCTAAAACAAGGAAATTTGTGCTCTGTGATGCACCTGTAACACTCTGTTTTGAACATACTATATATCTGTGCTGTCATTTGTTTGCTGATATCCTTGCAAAAATGTTATTTTTTTCCATATGTTCTTTCCAGGAATGCCTACAGGGGAATAATTTTGATCAGCAGTAAATCAAAACATATAGGAAACCTCTGAAAGCTGAGGACTAGATTCTTGCCCATTCTTGGTCATGAATCTTTGTTTTAATGCAATCCTTTCCCCCTCACATACCTTCCATGGAAGCCTTCATTGCCCATGACAACACTATACCAAGAAAGTGTCACACAGTACCTATAAAATGTCCTGTTACTTTAAAAATGTTCTTTTATTTATTTTTTTAAAATGTGGGCATATTGATCAGCAGAACATGGGAACAGGAAGGACTTGGATGGAAGAGTTTGTTGTGGCATTCTCTGGGTTTGGTTATATTCCACTGTAGTGCAGTTCTCTTAAATATTAGATTGAGGCCTTGGTAAAGATTCCTTCTTGCCCTTAAAATAGGTGGAGCACAGTGTCCCTTCAAAGACGCTGCTGGGGCTGTTTGGTAAGCCACATGAGACAGGCTTACCTCCTAGCAGTAAACAAAACCTGTTGCCAGAAATTGAGGCAGACTCAGATTAGTCACTTACAAAGTGAAAAGTTTGCCAGATAAACTCAGAGAGGGACATATTAGCAATTCAAGGAAGTATCATACCAAACACACTTGTTTTTCTCATTTTATTTTTGACACATTGTTGGTACTACCTAAGATGGCACTAGAAGTTGATTGGGTTTGGATAATTCTGCATCTTGCATTTGCCAGGCAGTTCTCATGCACATTTTGCCTCTGTTTAATTGTAATTAGATTAATTCTGATGGGGAAAACATGCATTTTCACTTCTAATTTAAAGCTGTCCCATCTGAGCAGAACTATGCCCTATGAATGACATGGGATTGCCACTAAAAGTCACCTAATTCAGTGCTGCCATATTTATTGGATTTACACATTGTGCTAAGCCATACTGTGTACATTTAGCATACTGTGTGAACCCAGCCATTGTAAACCACGGTTTATGGCTTAGTATGTTGTACAAACTCAGTCACGTAGGGTTTAAATGGCAAAACATTAAACAATCAGGGCTTCCTGTGGGTTAAGAGCAGCTTTATCAGACACAGTGTTGCATTTGGCCTTTGTGTAATGTTTTGGAGGCCAGGACAAAAAATCCATCTTATTTCATTCCATTTTAAACTTAACTAAAATTAAACCTAGTTCAAATGATCAATCTGTAATGTGTCTAATAATTTTCCCTGTCTGTCATATTAACCATGACAATAACTTGGAAGGTCTCCGTGGTCACAGAGACTCAAGGCTTTGTGAGTCACCTGTAACTTGGAACCTAAGATTGAGTCAGACATGCAGTCACTGTGTTCTCCCTGTCTTCTTCCATACCATGCAGTAATTTTCCCTCTCTATCAGACATATCTTGATGTGTGTTTCTCTGTTGTGTGTGCTGACATTGGCTGCTGCTGGCAGTAATGAGGAAATTAGCAATGCAGTAATGTTGTAGCATGAAGAATGTATTAACTTTCTGTGTTAACCCACTGTCTCAGCCCAACCTATCTCACAGGCTTGTGGGAAAAAATAGGAGGAAGGAGCACAATGTAGGCAGCATCAAGCTCCTGAATGAAAGGCAATATAGAAATCTAATAAATAAACAAAGCATATGACTGGCTTAGCAACAGTGGTACCTGCTTGCACCTGTTGGCTCCACGGGCACACACATGTAACTAACAAGCTGTCCGTCGCTTGATTAGCCAATCTTAGGTTACAGAGATGGAGTAAAGTTTGATTCAGGAGTGCTGCCTTCAGTAACAGACAGGCACTGTTCATAATAGACAGAATGGCAGCAGCTCTCAAAAAACGTGTTCTCTAGACACCTTCTCCATGATCTTGCAGACTTGTATGCACAGCAGTTTCTTTACCACTAAGCTACCATTTTAATTCTGATCTGGGAAAGCATAGCACCTGAATATACGTGAGGTTAGCTCTAGCAGCATCTCCATGCTAACATGCCTAACACATCTGGAATATGCCAGGTAATACTTGTCATGTTTCTTTGGTTTCCCCCTCCTCCTCGCATATGTACCTTCTTCCTCTTTACCCCGTTTTTTGCGGGCAGGATGGCACCACTCACCGTGTTTTATGTAGGTGCTTCCTGAGAACCTGCTCTTGGGGGGAAAAGGAGGGTGAAATCCCATGTACTGGTTCTCTTAGCTCCTTTAATTAACCTCAGTTATTCCAGCAAAGCTTATATTTATTCATTCATTCATTAAACCTGACCTTTGCTAGGGAATATATCTGAGGTTTGAGCAGACCCAACTCCTCAATTCTTGACTTGCACAGAGGGTGTTTTGATTTTTCTCTCCTTTTCTCTTTGCTGAGTTTTGTTTTATCCCAGCATTTACTAATGCCCCTCATTTAACTAGGTCATCCTTACCCCTCCTTTCTTTTGTTGTGTTGACTGACCAAATTTGTATCTTCAGCTGCACATTCTTTCCCCAAGGTCTTTGATACACAACTGGAAACATCTGTCATAATACTGGTCTTAGCTGGACTCAGCTAGCCTGTTCCACCCACCTCTGACTGCTTATGCTCACAGTGTCTCCCTGTCTTTGATATTCCAGCCAGTTCTTTCTCCTTTCAAGTGTCATCCTCTGATAACATTCTTATTGTCCTTGCAGATTAGGCTGGACTGATGGTGATGTCCAAGTAGCTTTCTGCCCTGGACATTAAGTCAGTTTTGTCCAGTTCTCAGCAGATCAGGCTGCTGGCATTTCATAAAAGTGAACTCTGATTTATTAACTTAGTTAATAAGGGCTGGGTACATGTGTGAGCAAGCTGTAAAAGTGATTGATCTGCAGACAGTGTTTTCCATTTATTGGTTTCAGTATTGTGGTAGGGTGGTGTGCTTTTAAAATGTGTAAAATCCTCCTCTGGCAAAGGTGACCTAGGTAGAAGTGCATGTAAGTGTTCTGACTAGGTACACATACTACTATTTTAGATCTGCAAGCTATTTCTTTGGGATGTACTCTTCCTGCAGACCCGATAGAGTTGATAAATACTGATTTGGGAAGTTCAAAAACTGTACAATCCTCTTAGTTCCTTGAGGTGAATATAAGAGGTTTTCTAAAGCAAAAAAGTGGTGTCACTCACAAATGACCAGCATTACAGCCCTAGATCCCTCTTAATAATCTGGTGGTGCTATTGGGACTTTAAGGGGCCTTGTGTATGTCCCTAGTATATTAAAGGTGTTCTTAAAAATGTCCCTATTTCTTGGGGCATTTGGACATAAAAGAGGTGGTTTTGTTCCTCCGTGGTTCTAAGTTATAGATTACACTCTGTCAGGAGTCACCTGAACCTTCTTTCTGTCCTTCCTTGGAAATGCAGGAGAACAGACGGCCTTCCTGAGGGCCAGCAGAAATGGGGCTGGTAAGTTTGGTGGCCACTGCATCGGTTTCTGGGTGTTTTCTGCATAGTAATTGAGGAGGGTGGGTTGTCAGTCCCTGGACCTTGGCTCCAAAGTGCAGTGCTACATGCTTGGTAACATATTCACAAGCCTTCCATAATTACACAGAGTAACCTGTGATCCCTATCACATGCCAATTTAGCTTAAAAAGAACAGTGCTCTCCCCCCTCAATTATATCGTTTTATAAATATGGTGCTTGGGACCTTGGCAACTTTAAGATGTGTGGACTTCAACTCCCAGAATTCCCCAAACAGAATCCTGGGAGTCCACACATCTTAAAGTTGTCAAAGTTGAGAAACACTGCTCTAGATAGTTGGAATCTGATAATAGTTATTGTCTGCCTTACTCAAGTGGGTGCCCTCCAGATCGGTTGGGCTTCAGCTATCTATAATCCTAGCTTGTGTTGGCCATGCTGGCTGGTTGTGGGTAATGCAAGCTAACATACCTGAAAGACACACAGATGGGGAAGACTGCTTTATGCTATGATTGGTTTACCACACAGAAGCTGCCAGAACAGACCAAGACAAGTTCTTAATGGGATGGAATGTTGTTTGCAATTCTATTAACCTCGGATCTACTCGAGTCAGATTTACATTGGTGTGAGAAGGGTAGTTTCCAGTAGCAGCCAGAAAGATGTCCGAATGTTTGCATGTAGCCTACAGTATGTCCCGCTAAAATTTTATTTTGTGTTTTTAGGTAAGTCTGAATTTTCAAATTGTGTATTAACCTTTGTACTTACAATTCTAACATTTACATTTTAGGCTTGTCCTTATGCTGCTTGCAGTGATTCCTATATCAGCTATTCTTTGCATGTCCTAACTTTTATCATTTTGAGGATCTAGGCAAAATTGCTTTTCTAATAAACTTCTAATTCTAGTAAGTGTAGAGGAGAGTTCAGGCATGACAGTTCATACAGTTGGAATTTCTATAACTGATATGGGGTCATGATTAGGAAAAAGAGACGCTATGACTATATTTGTACATGGCAGATAGCAGAATTATTTGGAATTCTGTCTTACAGTAAGTATGCAATGTACTCCTACTAGAGGATGTAGTAAGCCATGGAAAGTTTGTCTTGTACCCTTCCTAATAAGGGAATTTGGGTTGCTGTCTTAAAGATACTTTGGATAAATATATTTAGGATAATGCTGATAAATGTCATTAAGCTACTCATTGATTCAAATGGGGTTTAAATATGACTTTCTCTGAAATTGGACCATCCAAAGCATCTGCAAATTTTGTTGTAGAATTTGACCGAAATGGTTGGATTTGGGGTTCCTGTAAATAAGGGGCTAGAATTCTTTTCTATCTATAAAGGGTGTGTAACTTTATAGTAAATTCCATTGGTTTCCTCTCCATAATGGCATAACCTTTCAGGAGATCACCACTATGAATACAAGTTGATGGTATAATTTGCTCTGGCCAATACTTACATAATTTTCTGCCTTCTATGTGTGATCCCCCCCCCCCAAATAATTGCATATGAAAATATACTGATAAGAAGTAGATGTTGAAATCAAGATAATTAGGATAGATGCAAATGCATATAGACCTTGGATGACTTTGAAGATTAACTGCTCCTTGCCAGGTGTTGTTTGCCTGGTGAGTTTAACTCTTTTTGCAACCCCTGAACATGGCTTCTTTCTCTCTTTCTTCCTTTCCCTCTCTAGCTACCTTTTCCCTATCTTGAACTTATTATTTTTGGTAGTTTCTGTTGGAAAGGGGGAGGTGAATGTGTGAGAGTATTTGCATGTTTCTCTGTGAGAATAGTTAGTGTGTGAAAGAATTAATTTTTTAAGTGGGTATCTTCTTTTACAGGCAATTAACTTTAATAACTAGAAATTCAGAATTTATTTATTTATTTTGGCCCTGCATATGTGTGTGTATGGTTTTGGTGTATGGTTATAGTACACACATCTCCTGGGCAATGGGTGGGGGACAAATCTTCAGGTCTGGTTTTAGCTGGAGTTAACAAACCAACAAGATCCCAAGCAGGCAAAGCCTTTGTGTTCATTTTTGTTTCTGTCTACATTTTTTCCTTAAGGAATTGTCTTAAATTCAGAGTCACCTTTTGAGTAAAGTATAGCATGTTATACCTGTACCTACAGCCTGTGTATGTGGGTTTTCTTAATCTCTGCTTCTAATTTTCTTTTCTGCAGAATTCTGGGAATGCTGCAATTGATCTGAAACATCCACATTGCCTCTGAAGAAAAGGAAACACAGGGAACATTTACAGTGTTTGAATGTTTTTAAAGTAACTGTAGATGTTCATGAGATGTCTCCTAGAACTGTTTTCCTGATACGATGGATATTCTGCTTCTTAAAGCACTATTGTTGGTGTTGGTCAGTTGTTTTACTGGGCTTGTCTACTATCATCCAGGCCTTCTTTTTAACTGGGAAAGAACAGTTTACAAGAAACCAAATTTCATAGTAATTTTGGCAGACGATATTGGATGGGGAGATTTTGGAGCCAACTGGGACCTAAAAAAAAGTACACCTAATTTGGATAAGATAGCACAGGAAGGAATGAGGTAAGTTTCAAACCACTCTCTAGTGTTCACATTTATTTACAACGTATTTAGAAGGTGTAGACAATTGTTTAAATGCTACCGGATTACAGGATTGTGCCTATAGTTGTGTATTTTTGTTTGCTTATTTATTTATTTATCACATTTATATTGTGCCGCAATCAAAAGTATACTTTCAGCAGCTTACAATAAATGACAAAATCATAAGTAACAATAAAAATGAAAGATAGAAAAAACTTACGGTGAAAAATACAGAAACATCCCAGACAGCATGTTGCATCAGCCTCCTCTGGAAAAGCTGTCTTCAGCAACTTCCAGAAGGCAATTAGGGTTGGGGCCAAACACACTTTACACAGGAGGCCATTCCAGAGAGCCAACCCAATGGTGGGAAAGCAATTGCTCTGGGATTCACCCACCTCCCTGACCTCCCAAAAATGGGGGACAACCAGCTTCTTGTCGCATAATTGAAGTGGTTGGGCCAATTCCAGTAGAAAGATGTGGTCTTGAAGGTATATGAGAGTTATTTTCAGAGAATACTTGGTTTATTTATTTCTGAAATTTATATGCTGCTCAATTCCAAAAGAATAATGTATCACAGTAATACAAAAGTAAA
Organism: Charina bottae; assembly: GCA_023362775.1. NCBI lineage: Eukaryota > Metazoa > Chordata > Lepidosauria > Squamata > Charinaidae > Charina > Charina bottae. The sequence continues at coordinate 140,391,111 of JALMGJ010000002.1, read as the reverse complement.
ATAGAAAGAATTAAACAAACAAACTAAACTAAATGCCAAAATGCAACAAAAATTTATTTCTTTCCACTGAGTATCCAGAAAAACAATACAGCATTAATCCCCCTTTGCAGGAAGGAGACCCATCACACTATCAATCCCCCAAAACTTTGTAAAACAGCCATATATTGCTTCCATATGCAGATGGCAGATAAATTTATTTCATAAATCTAGGACGTTGAGTGACTCTGGGGAAGGTTGATTACAGCTTGATCATCACTCAGTTGGGCTACCGCAAGGCACGCTACATGAGACTTCCTTTGGAGAGGACTGAGAAGCTGTAGCAGTTGCAGAATGTGGTGGCCACCCAGCTGGCAGATCAGTCCAGCTGCTGCCAAACAACACCAACTTTAAGGACATTGTTTTGCTTTGCTTCTGGTCGTTACTTGGAAAGTTTTATATCGCATAGCATCATAGATGTATCTGGCACCACCTCAACAAAACTGAATGGGCGAACCTGATTCAAACATCTAGAGAGGAATATTTAGAGTCCTTCCCTCTCTGTGAGAAGTACACGGGAGTGGGCAAGACGGCATGTAGTAGTCCTCGACTTACGACCACAATTGGGACTGGAATTTCCATTGCTAAGCGATGCAGTCTTAAAGCGAGATTTTGTGTGACTGCATCACTTAGCAACAGCAATCCCCGTTGCTGTCGTTAAGCGAATTTCACCAGTTGTTAGCCAAGAACCAACCCCACTCCAAGCCATTCCAGGTTTGGTCCCTCCCAGGCCCGAGGCTCAGTAAGGTAAGGGACTGCCTCCAACTCCCCCCACCCACCTATCTCCCCAACATCTCTGCCCTTTTGGCTGCCCTGCACCCTGCCTTGCGGGGCAGCAAGCACCCTCAGAACCGTGCAGCTCTGGGGCTGCATGCCATGCTGCGGCTCAGGGGCTTCTTGGCACACTGTGGCTCTGTGGCTGCAAGAAACTCCTGAGCCTCAGCTCAGCATGAAGCCGGAGCCACCCCTGGAAGTCTCAGCCACCCCAGCCTGCCCCAGCAGCACGGCACCAAGCCACAGTGCCCAGGAAGCCCCAGCAAGCATTCGTTCGCCCAGCTGCTTTCTCTCCCAGTTCCCCACACAGACCTTTCACCTTTTGCACCCAGCTGCCACGGCCGAAGCAGAAGCACCTTGCTGCCTTTGCTATCTCCTTTTCGGACCCACGGCTGCCATACTACCCCAGGTGTTCTGAGAAAGAGCAAAGGCAATCCTTCGGAAAGCCTTTGGAAAGCTGCACTGGAATACTTGAGGTATTCCAAAGCATCATGAGAACGGGGCGCGCCTGTCATTCTCCAGATAGCACTCCATTCCTGCGATGCTTTGGAAACCCTCAGAAGCTTTCCAAAGGCTTTCCGAAGGCAGCACAGCTTTCCAAAGGCTCAGAGAGCCACGTGTTGGAAGTGTTCGCCGTAGAAGCTGGAGCACCTGCGGTAGCATGGTGGCCGCAAGTCTGAAAAGGAGAGAGCAAAGGCAGCGAGGCGCTTCTGCTTCAGCCGTGGTGGCTGGGCGCAGAAGGCAAAAGGTCAGTGTGGGAAACTGGGAGAGAAGTCAGCTGGGCGAATGAATGCTTGCTGGCACTTGCTGGGGCTTCCCAGGCACTGAGGCTTGGTGCCACGCTGCTGGCGCAGGCTGGGTTAGGTAAAGCTTCCAGGGGCAGATTCGCGTTGTATTGCAGCTCGGGCTTCTTGCAGCACCAAGAAGCCCTGAGCCGCAGTGTGGCAAGCAGCTCCAGAGCCACTGGGGCTGCTTTCTGCCCCACAAGGCAGGGTGCAGGGCAGCCAAAAGGGCAGAGATGGGGGGAGATGGGTGGGGGGAGTTGAAGCGCCCCTGTGGTCGTAAGTGCGGGCAGGTGGCCAAGCGCCAAAATTTTGATCATGTGACCGTGGGAGCGCTGCAACAGCCATAACTTCGGGGACCAGTTGTAAGTCCATTTTTTCAGCACCATCATAACTTCGAATGGTCGTAAGTCGAGGACTACCTGTATGTATATATTTATTGGCAGTGGGAAGGGGAATCTTCATGATTGGTTTCATCAGGAGACAGCAGCCGTAGGTTGACACAGTGTGTAAGTAAGGCATTGCATAGGATTTCCATCTGGGCTTACACATTTTTTCCCCTGATGTCTACTCTTTTTCCTCAATGTCTACTCTTTCTTTTGTGGAGTGATGGTCTAAAATTCAAGGTCATGTTCCTTCGGAGTAAATAAGTTGTTGTTATTACTATCATCATCATCTAAACTTCTTCATTGTCATCATCATCATCATGCTGCCCAACTCTCAACAACTCTGAGTGGCTTATGCAGTAGAATTTGGAAGGGTTAAAGGGCAGGGCATTTCTGGTCCAGGTATGCTGCTTACTATATCCCAACGTAGTAGATAGTAGATAGGACACTGCAGCATATGAGGATTCAATATTTGATGAGTATAGTGGAGCTCCTGAAGTCTTCCTTCATGACTGTTCTCAGAATTTCAGAGCACAATATATACCCACTCACGTACATATATGCATCACTTTTGTAGCTAGTTGTACGGAAATACTCAACAGCATGGTAGTTCCAAAAGTTCAGCTGGTGACCACAGCTGAGGTAAATAACAAAAAGGCACAAGAATGTGTAGATTACTGTTACTTTTCCATCCATTTCTGAAGTTATCTTCCTTATCCACTGTATTCTTTAAATCTGTGATTTAAAATGATTGACAAATGAAATAAATAAATAAAAATAATAAATCAATAAATCAATAAATAAAATGAATGAATGACAAATGATTTCGAATATTTTACTGGCACTTTAGCCCCCTAGAGGCTCAGTCTTTAAAACTGTAACTTGCTTAATAATATGCATCTCACTAAACGTGGGAGTTAATTAGTTTGAACCACTTCTTCTTCTATAGCTACAAATGCTAATACTATGACATGATTTAATACAAAGATGCTCCCTTTTCATGAATAGTTGTGTTTTCAGGATGTCCTGAGAATTTATTGCTCCCCTAAAGACGTCAGCTCTGGCTATTAAAACCTCCTCAGGCAAATGGTAAAACGAGTTGAGATAGCACTAGTGATTGGGACTTCTCTTTGCTTAGTGCACACATTTTTATCTTGTGTTATCTGTCTTGACCATGTTTGCTTCATACCATTTTGGCACGTACTCAAATCTTGGAGCACAGCCGGTGGGCCTCCTTTCTGCTAGTTACAGCTCATTTCCCTTTAACAGGCCAGGCATGTGTAGTGTTTTGTTTTTTCTCTTGTTTTTGCAGAAGGATTTGAGAGCAGTATATCGGTTGAGACATGACCCCCCCCCCCCCCCGTTTATTTTTCTATTTTGGTTGGTCACAGGACTCTGACATAGAATCCAAATAGCCTGTTCCACTTCTGTATTTCATTTCAAACACATGGCAACCTGTCCATACTAGTGGACTATACCAATCCAATTTTAACTATTAAAATTTTTAAATTTTAACTAATGTATTTTAACTAACGACCGTGGGGGAGCTGGGGGTGGCGACGGCCGACAGGAAGCTCTGGCGTGGGCTGGTCCATGAAGTCACGAAGAGTCGGAAGCAACTGAACGAATAAACAACAACTAATGTTTTATTCCTATTTTATGTAAACTGCCCAGAGTCGCTCTCTGAGTGAGATGGGCAATGAATAAATTTGATATGTAAATAAATAAATAAATAAATAAATAAATAAATATTATCTCACTCACCTCAGCCTCCCTTTCCTCCCCTGTTTCCTCTCCCTAACATGGTCAGCTCCCTCCAGTATGAAGGAAAGAATACTGCATACATTCAGTATTACAGGAATAAAGCTGGTGAAGCAGGAGCTGCTGGTTTCCACACCAGACAGAACTGTTATATCAGCATTGATCAGGTGCCTCTCCATCTCAAGACTGCAGAAACTAAATTCTTGGTTGACACAATAAGGCAGGAGGAAAAAGCCTAGAATTTAACCCTGGAACATATACATACATACATACATACGTCCATCCATTGGTTCCTATGCACTACAGTGGAGACATCGTCTGTATTATATGGCTTCATTCTTGTCTGCAGCAAAGAAAGTAATCTAGCCAAGTCATGTATATGAAGCTTGTGTTGAGTAAGTCGGTTCCTGCATAAGGGGTTTGTGTCTGGAGAGCCGGTACAGTACTTAAAGCCAGGCCTGAATGAAGCATGATGTATGTTCTGGAAATTAAAATAACAATTGGTTGTTCATTATGTACAACAAAATCATTTTAAAAATACTGAATGCCTACAAGTAAATATCCAATTCTGCTGTGGCAAAGAAAACCATTTCTTAAGACCTGAACATAAAAGATGAAGACAGAGGTAGAAGCAAAGTTTTGGTTTCAAAACTGCAGCGATAGTATTTGAAAATGTTGTTATTGCAAACTTCAGATATTAAAAAATGTATGGACAGATAAGCATACTGTACATTTTATCTGTATGTATCCATTAACTGTGTACTCAAAATGAAATGAAGTAGTGACAATGAACATCGCTGTTGATGTCAAAGCCACCCCACCCCACCCCACCCCAAACATATTTAGGAACATTTGCACTTCTGATTCAGTTGTTTTTGCTTGAATGAATTATCTTCATTAAGTGAAAACTGGAAAGAGATAAAGCATAGTCTGCTATCTAAAGTGTGGCAAGGTCAATCAAATGCACCATTAAATTTTTGTAATGAATTGCATATGCTCTATATTTAACAGGTCTACCCAAAAGCAATCTGAAATACTCTGTTTCTTTTTATATCTCTTTATAATTTATATATAAGAATATACAAAGTAATTTATATAATTTTCCATTAATCCATACAACAATCCTATAAGGCTGGTAATGATTACTTTTTAGACACTGCAGAAAGAGTGGGACTTACCAAAGTCCACAATTATGAGGTAATATTTGGATTTCTGAGCTCACATACTATGCTCCTACATTGTACTAACTCTTACTCAAGGAATGAGATGCTTGTTATTGTTCAGTCAGATGCTTTTACCCTTAATCAAATTAATCAAACTCCAAAAATGTGTTGATTACAGATTCCCCCACCACCACACACAGACATCATCAAATAATCCATCCAAGTAACTCTATTGATTTTTTGCTGTTGCATTTATTTTTCTTTTCTTTCACTTGCAACAAATTATTGCTAATTTTTCTCATAAATTGTTTAAGATTTATTTTATGGACAACAGGGGCTTTAAAGATGTGCCCATGATAAATGGGCTATGAGCTCCACTCAGTAGGATTCTGCTCTAGTTAAAGAAACTGGGCTAGAAACCAGCAGATTCTGAGTTCTAGTTCTGCTTTAGACACAAAGCCAGCTGGGTGATTTGGGGCCAGTCACTCTCTCTCAGCCCTAGGAAGAAGGCAGTGGCACACACTTCTGAAAAGGAGTCATGACAGTTGTATGTTGCAGTTCAAAACATTAGTAGGGTACTGGGCTGGAAAAGTCTGTTGCAGACAGAATTGTGGCATAGCTAATTCATGCTATGAATTTTTTGCTCCATTTTTTACAGTCAAAGCTAGTTAAAAAAAAAAAGTCCAGTCACATGAGAAAAGGTTTTTTTTCCCTATGGCTTTCCTTCATCCTGCGTGGAAAAAAAATTAGCTTATATTGTGGTCTCTGAGTTTTTAAAATTTTGGATTGGCTGACATTTTCCTCTTTAAAGTGAAATGTTAATGTAGAGGATAGCCTTCAGCTGCAAAAAAAAGTCTGATGACTTGCCCATTATATGATGCAGTTTTCAATAATGTTTGTCCTGTGCTTTGGACCTTCTGGCCTTTGACGTCATCAAATGGAATAAATTACCCTTTAACTATATTAATAACCACATCTCAATTCCTAAGTCTCCATAACCCTGAAACTTATTTTGGACATTCTGCATCTCGAAATCTGTAATGGGAGTGAGACATTCCAAAAATAAATAAATCAATCACATTAGTCACACAAAGTGTCAGCCTCGCATGCTCATCTGCCGTGCTTCTCTGAATGCTGTACATGTGTAGATTGGTGGCCATACGTTTCATGACTTTAGACGCTAGCCTCCCTCTCGGCATTCCGGCCGGGAGCGCTGATAAGCACCTGCTCTTTCAATGGACATTCTATAGGGAGGAGGGTTGCCTGGAGTGGGAACTGAATTGTTACGTCTTAACTGTGGCTGATGTCAGAGGGACGTTTTGGTAATGCAGCCTTACGCGCGAAAATCCTTATTCGAGGCTTCCCCTCGCCTGAAGTGTACTGATCCTGAATAAATGAATCTTTTATGGTAAATTGCCTGAGGGATTTCTTGATTGGGAATTCTGACACTGAGGGTTATCACACCAAGCGTTGCTTTTAGGAGGTGGGTTTTCAGGAATTTGGATACTGCCAGTCTGACGGAAAACGTCACATCATTGGGAGATTTGTCCTCTAGGAAGAGAGCAGCATTGATTTTCACTTGGGTGTCCCATGGACAGTACCCAGCCTTGAGAAGGTGTTAGCAAACATGTTGTGCAACCCACATTTGCACGAATTCTGATGTAATTATTTTTGTGTGTACACATTTGAACTTTCTGGGCACTTTCCCCATGTACTTCTAAGACAACACAGGATATAAATATTGCAAGCTTAATGCCAGTGTATGTCAATAGGAATTTAATGAAAGTAACAACATAAACCTTCTCCAGATCCATAGGTACAAAAGTAAACTGAGTGTATGACGATAAGGATAGAAGAAAGGGGGCATATACTTCAATGTCTAACCACATTAAGCAAGTAGCCTTGGACAGCCTTGCCTACAATAGTTTGATCTAAGAAATCAAAAATTAAGTTCTACAGTTAGATACTTTGCCATAAACCAACTCAAGCATATTTTGTTTCAAAATAAAAGGAACATAATAAATGAAAAATAACAGGAATTTTTTTTCTGTCTTTCTAGATTTGTAGATTTCCATTCAGCTGCATCTACCTGTTCCCCATCACGTGCTTCTCTGCTTACAGGACGTCTTGGCCTTCGTAATGGCGTAACCCACAATTTTGCTGTGACTTCAGTGGCAGGCCTCCCATTGAACGAGACAGTATTAGCAGAAGTTCTGAAAGAAGCTGGCTACCTCACTGCTATGATAGGTAATTTAATCTACCACAGAAAGAAAACTTAAATTGGTTCTGTTTTTACTTGCTTGCTATATGCTGGTCTATGCTCGTAATAAAGATTTGATTTGATTCGTTGCTGGATAAGGAATATTACCAGTGGATTATTTCAATTGATTTTGGAGATGTGCATGCAAGGCCAGAGTTTCATCAGGTACAGTAATTTGGGAATATTTGTCACACTATAAAGTACCTTTGCAGCAGAAGTCATCTTGGGTGATGAATCCAGGGAAGTGCATGCAGTGTTTTTTCTTTAATCCTATGGATCTGCTCCTCAAAGAAGCCTGAGCCCCTTGATGGCAAAAGTGTATCCCAAGGTATTCTGGTTTGGCATGTGCATGCCCAAAGATAGCCAGGGAAGCCCAGCAGTGTTGCTGAATTACTTGTGTAGTGCATCTTCTCTGTGGATAGGGCGATCCCTAACTGGATTCCCTTCCAATCCTATTTTGCTATCACCATCTCAGAAATCTTTGTGTTTGGCAATTTGCCACTGAGTTTTCCTCCAGGATCTTAGTAAGGTTCCTCTCCCAATGAATTTTAGCTTTTTAAAGATTTGCTCAATTTTCTGCTTTATCTTTTGGTTCTAATACTGGTTTACATTGCCCTTTTAATTATGTGTTAGTTTGCATATTGTTGTAAGCCACTTTGAGGCTATTCACAACAGAAGATGGGGTACCTTTCTCATGCTATATGCAAACTGGCCTTAAGACACACCCTTATTGTGCAAGCATGTGATATCCTGGAAAGTCACTGCATCCAGAATGTCCTGGTGCTGGGAGAGAAAGATGCACTTTCCTTAGGATGCATATTTGTAAGGTAATTGAAAATGTAACGAAAATGAAGCATATTTGCAGGTCTGGTCTTCATGCTGAGAATGGAGTTATTTTTCTTCTGCTTTTTTGGTAGGAAGGGAGGATGGCTGAATATTTTCTGACTGGGTTCCTTAGCTCACAGTTGTTAAGCAATTGTATCACAAGACCGAAAAAAAAATAGGCTTGGCTTTTTAATATTAGCTACTGTTTAAAGGCTCAATGATTTTGATGGGTCAGGATGACACGGTTTCTGGTCCTTTCCTCATTTTCTCATCTAATTGCCCAGAGCTAAAGTAGCCAATATTAATTATTTTCCACAGGCACTAATTTGCATTGACGCATTTTAGTTACTGACGCTTTTCTACTCCATATCACTTATTTGTAGGGAAATGGCACTTGGGACATCATGGCCCTTTTCATCCCAGCTTTCGTGGTAAGACTTTTATACTTATTTCCCTCTGCTGAAATGCCGAGGTGGTTCTAGTTGGAACTGCAATTGGGTGCATAAGAGCGAATGCTTCAGTGTACATACCTTCCACTTAGATAACTAGGATAGAATGGATAGAAAGATATGCAAGAATGTAGCTTTCCCTTAACATATTATTTTTTGTATGGAGGAGAATAGACATGCTTTTATACAGAAAAGTATTTTAATCTTATAAGACCCACGGTCACAACAAAGCAGATAGATAGATACATAGATAGATATGTAGATTTATAATCCTGTAAACTCAAAACAAGCTTTTAGTTTTGATCATTATTATTTTATCCAAAATCCCTCTTTGACCACAGATGTATTGACTGGGTTCACATTATGCTGGCTGTGATCTGCCTAACCATCTTTTATTAAATAAAACTCAGTTGGCTAGGTTCATCCACAGGCTTAGCTATAAATCCAACCGTTTGCTAGGTTTGAGTCTATAGTGGTTTGAGTGACAATGGAAAAATAGGTGGAGTCATCTTATGCATGTGATTTTTTTTTAGGAATAGTTGGGTTTTTTCTTTGATTTTTATAATTGTATTGAATCTATTAGATGACTTACAGTACACTTTTTGTGTGTTTCCTCCCTTACATTAGCAGAAAATGGCCACTAGTGGCAATTGAAGTCAGGATTCAGGGTGGGGGGGTGGCGGCAAAAATGTGCCTTGGGCTCTGCTTGTTGCCCTAGGCTACAGATTGCCCAACTGTTGTCTGCCAATGACAGTTTGTTGGCAGCACACAATATACTAAGCCAAAATTAATTAAGTTATATTAGGACTTAATATATTTATATTGAATTTTACATTTATATTTATATTAATTATTTTATTTTATTTATTACATTATTTTATTTATTTTATTTAATTATTATATTAATATTATGTTTATATTGAATTGTTTTTAGCGATCTGCCATTTTTATTATTGTAAGCCGCCCAGAGTCGTCGTACACGAGATGGGCGGTAGAGAAATTTAATAAATTTTAAAATAAATAATACAGCGTGTTGAATGGTTTTATCTTTCTCGATCTAGTCGCTTTTTTAAAATTCCACATTTCTTAAACGATGGGAGGGAAGGGAGAAAAGTAGAGAGAGATAGGTAATACATATTCATACTGTGTCCGTTCTGGCAGTAACGAACCTAATCTTGCTTAGGACTCGTAAATGACCCTCATAGAACTCATGAGATCACGGTCAGCGCTTAAATGTTGACAGGTATCCTGCCGAGTCTTTGCAGTTGGGTTGCCACAGATGATAAAATCAAGTAGAAATACATTCCATTTCAGACGAGACTGACCCTCTTACTGAGATAGCCAGGCGTATCTTCATCCTGTGACTTTTTACTTCTAGGTTTTGATTTCTACTTTGGGATACCGTATAGCCCTGATATGGGCTGTACTGATACTCCAGGTTATAACCTCCCTCCCTGCCCAGCTTGTCCCAGATGCTCAGCAACAGCCAGGTATATTTGTTTGTTTCTTTATTGCGTTTGTATCCCACCACAATCTAGTGACTCTTGGCGGCTCACACATATTATGAAAACATTAAAACATTCATAGTATGTTTGAAATTACAGTTCAATCACTAAGTCAGAAAATCAGAAAACCCATACACAATAACAAGATCAACCCAGATGAAAAATAAAAATATAAAAGATGGCACAGCGTGTAACATAATTGGAATGCTTTCCAAAATAGCTCAGTTTTTAACATCTTCCTGAAAGCTATCAAGGAGGGGACCGGCCTCATCTCCACTAAAGCACTGGTGCTGCCACTGAGAAGCAGTGCCTTCTAGCTTTGGCTTCCCTCACTTCCCGGACGTGTGGGACTACAAAGCGTTTTCCTCTAAACCATCTAAAGGTAGTCCTCGTTTAGCGACAACAATTGGGACCAGCAGCTCTGTCATTAAGCAAAGCGGTCACTAAGTAGAAAATCATGTGACCACAGCTGTGCTTTCCTTTTTCCCACTCCCCCGCCCTTTAGAATGCTCACCCAGGTGCTGAGATAATTAGCAAGAAGGGAATTAATGTTTGTATTTACATTGGAGAGGAAGGGATTTGTTGTTTATTTATTTATTTTATTTACCTGTATATTTATACTTCTATTTATACCCCGCCCATTTCCTCCCTAACGGAGGACTCTGGGCGGCTTACATACATCGTTACACATTTCAAATTATACAATGTTTTTTCCTAATCCGCGTGCAAGGGGAGGGGGTAAGGGAACCGACTCTTCCTGGCTTCCGGACTACATGTCCCAGGGTGCCTTGGAGCTGGCTGCTGACGTCCTGTAGTAGTTGTTGCTTCTGGGATCTGCCATAACCGCCGCCATTCGAAGAGATCTTCTGTCTTCTGTCCGGTGGATACCGACCCCTGACAGGACGCCAGCATATTTTCCCACTTAAGGTGGTACCCAATTTATCTACTCACAAGCTTTCGAGCTGTTTGGGTCGACAGGAGCTTCTGACTCTTCATGACTCCATGGACCAGCCCATGCCAGAGCTTCCTGTCGACCGTCACCATCCCCAGCTCCCCCACGGTCGAGTCCGTCACCTCCAGAATATCATCGATCCATCTTGCCCTTGGTCGGCCCCTCTTCCTTTTGCTTTCCACTTTCCCTAGCATCAGCTTCTTCTCCAGGGTATCCTGTCTTCTCATTATGTGGCCAAAGTACTTCAGTTTTGCCTTTAATATCATTCCCTCAAGTGAGCAGTCTGGCTTTATTTCCTGGGGGATGGACTGGTTTGATCTTCTTGCAGTCCAAGGCACTCTCAGAATTTTCCTCCAACACCACAGTTCAAAAGCATCTATCTTCCTTCGCTCAGCCTTCCTTATGGTCCAGCTCTCACAGCCATAGGTTACTACAGGGAATACCATTGCTTTAACTATGCAGACCTTTGTTGTCAGTGTGATGTCTCTGCTCTTAACTATTTTATCAAGATTTGCCATTGCTCTCCTCCCAATAAGTAGACGTCTTCTGATTTCCTGGCTGCAGTCAGCATCTGCAGTAATCTTTGCGCCTAGAAATACAAAGTCTGTCACTGCCTCCAATTTTTCTCCCTCTATTTGCCAGTGATCAATCAAGCTGGTTGCCATAATCTTGGTTTTTTTGAGGTTTAACTGCAACCCAGCTTTTGCACTTTCTTCTTTCACCTTCGTCATAAGGCTCCTCAGCTCCTCCTCGCTTTCAGCCATCAAAGTGGTATCATCTGCATATCTGAGATTGTTAATGTTTCTTCCAGTGATTTTAACTCCAGCCTTGGATTCCTCAAGCCCAGCACGTCGCATGATGTGTTCTGCGTACAGGTTGAATAGATAGGGTGAGAGTATACAACCCTGCTGTACTCCTTTCCCAATCTTAACCCAGTCCGTTGTTCCGTGGTCTGTTCTTACCGTTGCTACTTGGTTGTTATACAGATTCCTCAGGAGGCAGACAAGATGACTTGGTATCCCCATACCACCAAGAACTTGCCACAATTTGTTATGATCCACACAGTCAAAGGCTTTAGAATAGTCAATAAAACAAAAATAGATGTTTTTCTGAAACTCCCTAGCTTTCTCCATTATCCAGCGGATATTGGCAATTTGGTCTCTAGTTCCTCTGCCTTTTCTAAACCCAGCTTGTACATCTGGCAATTCTCGCTCCATGAATTGCTGGAGTCTACCTTGCAGGATCTTGAGCATTACCTTACTGGCATGTGAAATAAGTGCCACTGTTCGATAGTTTGAACATTCTTTAGTGTTCCCCTTTTTTGGTATGGGGATATAAGTTGATTTTTTCCAATCCGATGGCCATTCTCGTGTTTTCCAAATTTGCTGGCGTATGGCATGCCTTGACAGCATCATCTTGCAAGATTTTAAACAGTTCAGCTGGGATACCGTCATCTCCTGCTGCCTTGTTATTAGCAATGCTTCTTAAGGCCCATTCAACCTCACTCTTCAGGATGTCTGGCTCTAACTCACTGACCACACCGTCAAAGCTATCCCTGATATTATCCTATACATATCTTCCGTATATTCTTGCCACCTTTTCTTGATCTCTTCTGCTTCTGTTAGGTCCTTGCCATCTTTGTTTTTGATCATACCCATTTTTTCCTGGAATTTACCTCCGATGTTTCTAATTTTCTGGAAGAGGTCTCTTGTCCTTCCTATTCTATTGTCTTCTTCCACTTCCGCGCATTGCTTGTTTAAAAATAATTCCTTATCTCTTCTGGCTAACCTCTTGGGCTACTTCCAGTGTCTCAGCAGACAACCATTTTGCCTTCTTGGTTTTCTTTTCCTTTGGGATGTTTTTTGTTGCTGCCTCCTGAACAATGTTGCGAACTTCTGTCCATAGTTCTTCTGGGACCCTATCCACTAAATCTAGTCCCTTAAATCTATTCTTCACCTCCACTGCATATTCATTAGGAATATTAGTGAGCTCATATCTAACTGATCTGTGGGTCTTCCCTATTCTCTTTAGTCTGATTCTAAATTGTGCAATAAGAAGTTAAAAAATAAGAATAAGAGGAAGGGATTACAAGAGAGTAAACAGGCACACAATGGGGAATACACTGGGCTGTTTGGCGCCACCACATTCCTTTCGATGTGTATTCTCCATTGTGTGCCTGCTTACTCTCTTGTAATCCCTTCCTCTCTAATCTCTCAGCTCTGCAAAGGGGAGAAATAATGAAAAAGAACAGGTCAGGCACAGGACAATGTGTACTGACTGTAATGGCGATCACATGACTGAGGGACGCTGCGAAGGTTGTAAATGTGGGCATTGGTCATAAAGTTATTTTTCAGCACCATCATAATTTCGAGTGGTTGCTGAACAGGGCAGTTGATAAGCAAGGTCTACCTGTAGAAGGTTGGGTCCATTTAGGTTGGAGTAGGTGGTCCTGCAACTACCAGGCCCCAAGCCATGCTAAGCCCTATTGTCCTTGCAGAGCAGTTTGAGGTAGTTTGAAACTGCCACTGGTGTCCCACCCTGTCTTTCTGCCAGTTTGGGCAGAGGCTATTTCATTGCTGTGACAAGTAATTTAATCCACCACAGAGAGTAAACGTAACCTGGGTCTGTTTTTAGCTTATTTTATTGCTGTTGCTCAAAGGATATTAGTAGAGGCTATAGAACTACCAAAAGAAATAATACTTTTAGAGCCCACTTCTGTATTAATCTCCTATTACATACTCAAGATCTTATAACTTTTTTTTCAGTAACCATCAGACAAACTGCTATCCTGAAGTTGCACTTCCTCTTTTTGAAAACCTTGCAATTGTCCAACAGCCTGTAAACTTAACTACCTTGGCTGCAAAGTATAAAGAAAAAGTTACTCATTTCATCCACTATGCCAGGTAAGAAAATCTGCATGAACGTTGACCTTGCTTAGGTAAAATAGTAATAGGTTGCAATTGTACAAATTACCCTGGAGTCTAACTTTATACATTCCCCCTTCTCTCTCATGAAGCTCCAAGGAAAAGATTGGAAAATTTCCCTTCCATTGTAAAGTACAGGTAGTCCTCGCTTAACGACCCTAATTGGGACCAGAATTTCCATTGGTAAGCGAAGCGGTCATTAGGCAAAACATCAAGTAACTGCACCGCTTAGCAATGGCAGTTCCAGTAGTCACAGTTGCAGTCATTAGGCCAGGACCGCACTGTTATTAGGCCAGGACCTCACACTTGTCCTGCCCTGCCCCCCTCACCTGCACTTCAGTTCTCCCCACCTGCCTATCTTCCCCCCAACTCCGCCATTTTGGCCCCCCTGCACTCTGCCGCCTGTCCCTGCTGCCCCTAGCTGACAAAAAATGGTGCAGTATTGGGATTTTAATGATATTAAAGGCAAAACTGAAGTGCTTTGGCCACATAATGAGAAGACAGGATACCCTGGAGAAGAAGCTGATGCTAGAGAAAGTGGAAGGCAAAAGGAAGAGGGGCCGACCAAGGGCAAGATGGGTGGATGATATTCTGGAGGTGACAGACTCAACCGTGGGGGAGCTGGGGATGGCGACGGCCGACAGGAAGCTCTGGCGTAGGCTGGTTCATGAAGTCACAAAGAGTCGGAAGCGACTGAACAAAATTGGGATTTCAGGGGTGGGAATCTCTCAGGACAAGCAGAAGGCACGGAGGTCTCAAATTGGGAGCTATTGAACTATGATGTTAATTTTGAGGGAGGGGGAACTTGACAAAGAATTTCATTTTTGGTAACAGCTGTATGATAATCTGGTGAGGTTCCCAGTGAAAAATAAGTCTGTTGCATCTGTTTGGTTGGAAGTGTTAAACTTCTGCAGAGCTGATTACAAAACTTTTAGTTAAGAGTGAGGTCCCTGCCCATTTTTTATGACCTAACAAGCCAGATGCAATCCACCAGGTACACGTGTCATCCTGAGAGAAGTTTCGCTCTGCCTTCGTCTTAGCTGCAGGTTTTTCTGTGGAATGCCTGAAAGCGCTCTGTGCAGGACCTTGAGAGCTAGTATTGTAAGAGCCAACTAGTCAGGCTTACCTTCTTATACTATCAACTTTTCCTCTCTTAAAAGCATACAGTATTTGGCAAAGCAGAAGCATTTTTAGCAGCTCAGGGATCAATTACTGTATTAGATATCTTGGGTAAAAGATACAGCCACAGCTGCTGAAGGGAAGGAAAACTCCTTGAGTCGCTCCTTGAGTGAGATTGGTGGTGAATAAATTTGAAGAATAAACAAACAAATAAACAAACAAACAAAACATTAGTAATAAGTGTGGAGTCCTTGGTGCTCTCTGAGCCTTGTTGTTTTCTTGCAGACGTTTCATTGCCAGGCTAGGCAACATCTTCAGTGCGAAAAGGGAGTGGGACTTGCTCTCTGTTTATATACCCTGGCTTGTCCTGCCTGTGTTGGTGGGGGTGTTGTTCTCTCCTTAGTAGTACCTTGATTGGGTTGTTGTTTGCTGCTTGGTTGATTGACTGAGTTAATAGTTCCTTGATTAGGGTATATTGTGCTGTTTGATTGTTCCTCTGGTGCTAATCCTGGTGTTAATCTTTGCCTATCTGGTTGTTGATTGCTGGCAAGGATGTCTTCTGGTCTTCTGGCTTTTCTATTGTCTCTTATGAATGGTATGTAAATGTTGTTTACCTCTATGTGTCTGTTGATGGCTGCTTTGTCTGAGTGCCAAGCTTCCAGGAATTCTCTAGCATTTTTTGGATTTGGCTTGGTTTAAGATGCTCACAGTTTCCCAGTTTATTTCTAATAAGCTTTCAGCACTGGGGAAAGTGATGATAATCAAAATGAGCCAAGTTCCTTCCAAGTACATTGAGAATGGGGAAGTGGGGGAACCAAGCCAATTTTATTGTGGTTTCTGATTCCATAGTCTTGCTAGCTGCATTTTCTAGGAAGCAAAAACAATTCAGATATTTTAAATTATTATTGTAAACAGGTAATGATAGACTGCTACAGCTCAACCAAAGGAAAATGAACTAACTGGGATAGAAATAATGTCTATATTTGTTTAGAAACTATTGGTAACTAAGGATGACAAAAGCAACTACTACAGTACTAAAAATAATTGATTCCAAATCATGTCCTAAAAAAAGCAAAATAATTATAAACAGAATGTATTAATAATATGCCAAAAATGTGTGACACAGTTGTAACAACCAGTCTGTATTTATAAAGGATTGAAAAGCCCAAACCTTCTACTAAGAAATGCTTGGAGCTTTACAGTTCTTTATAAATGTGTGTCTTTGGCACTGCAACATGTTTGTTCAACCTTACTAAATAATGTGGTTCTTGTTATAATATTTTGGATCCATTGTATAGCTGATTAACTTGAGAGTCTTGGTTATATAAAGATATATAATTCTAAGTGATTGTGTTATTTAGCAAACTGACAAAGAGTTTTGATTGAATTGTATTTGGCTGTTTTGATTGTTAACATTCATTGAATTATATACTACTTTGCTATATTAATACTGGCTTTATCTGAAGTAATCATGGATTCATAACATGAGGAGTAGTCTTCAATCTCCTGCTCAATGCAGGAATCCATCCTTGATTGAAAACACTTAACTAAGGGAAATGTTAGGCTGTTCCTAATGTTCAGTTGAAATCTGTCTTTCTTAACATAAATCCATTATTCTGCACTCTAAAACAATAGAAAAGGGCCTAGATCTTCTGGGTGACAATCGTGAAGAAAGCTATCATATCCTTCCTCTGTAGCTTTTTTCCTCAAGGAAAAATTATTCCCTTTGTAACTATTCTAGTTTCTCTGAATATTTTAAGGTGTGATGCCCAGAACTGGATATAATATTTGAGATGGATCTGAACTTTGCAAATTATAGTGCAACTATTACTATTTATTTATTTATTTATTTATTTATTTATTTATTTATTTATTTATTAAATATATATATATATATATATATATATATATATATATATATATATGGTTGTTGTTGTGGGGAAAATAGGAGGAGGAAGGAGTATTTGGTATGTTCGCCGCCTGGAGTTATTTATAAAAATAATAAAGGCGGGATATATATATATATATTAGTTGGGCTGAGAGAGTGTGACTGGCCAAGGTCACCCAGCCGGCTTTCATGCCTAAGGCGGGACTAGAACTCACAGACTCCTGGTTTGCCATTGGCTCCTTCCTAGGCCTGAGAGACAGGGACTGGCCCAAGGTCACCCAGCCGGCTTTCATGCCTAAGGCAGGACTAGAACTCACAGACTCCTGGTTTCTAGCCCAGCACCTTAACCACTAGACCAAACTGGCTCTTTACGTGGAATTTACATGGAAAGCTGCATTTGCCTTGGCAGCCATGATACATTACAGATTCATATTTAGGTAATAATATTCCAGATCCTTTTCATGTGTACTCTTTGATTTCTTTTTCTTAATTAAGAATTTTGTAATTGTTTCAAGTAAATTTCCACCTGCTGCTTCCAGTTCATTTCTCTAACCTATCAAGATCCTTTTGAATATTGTTCTGTTTTCTCTTCCATCTTTGATTACATTCTGTGCACCTGTTCATTCAGATCATTAATAAAAATATTGAAGAGCCCAGGACTGAACACTGAATAGAATAGAATAATAACTTTACTGTCATCGCACTATACACTATACAAGTGCACAATAGAATGAAATTTCGTTGCAGTTGGCTCACAATTTCACTCAAGCAATAAAATACATTGCATCACACTTACTGCCTCACTCCAGTTCATGAGTTTTCTTGAACAGTTTTCAAGCCAGCTGTGGAGCTACCTCTAGACTTTCATCTAGCCCATATTTAATTAGCTTGCTAATCAGAATGTCATGGAGTATTCTTCAATGGCTTAGTGAAATTGATGTACAGTACTTCCATAGCAATTCTAGTTAGTAAGTTTCTCAATCAAAAAACAAAGTAAGGGTAGTCTGACAACATTCATTTTTGTTGACCCATGCTGGATTTCTGGACTTGTTAAGATGTTTACAAATTGATTTTTTTTATGATTTGCTCTAAAATCTTCCCAGATACTTATCTGCTTGATTGATGTGTAGTTACCCAGATCTTCCCTTATTCCCTTGAGCCAGACATCAGCAATTTTCTTCAGCACCTTAAGTTGCAGCCCATCTGTTCCATTCAAGGTCAGTAAGTATTCCCTGACTATGTTTCTAATACCAATCGAAGAGAATATTTGTAGCTCAGGGTTGAACTGTGGAGTCCTTGGTGCCATGTTTCTAATAAGCTGAAGCTGGCATCCTCTTCCTTCATCCTTCCATTCACAATTGCTTGGTGAAAGGCATATCCTCTTCTCAAAGAAGACTGAGTGCTTCTGTTTTTGTTTCTTCTCTGGAGCACATTTGCCATATTCATGAACAATTAGTGCACTGATTTTTTTCCCTTTTACTTTAAACATACCTGAAGAAGTCTTTTGCTGTTGTTCTGAGTATTCTTCATTATCTTTGGCTCATTCTCAGTTCTAGCTTTCCTGCTGCAATCTTCAGAAATGAACATGAGAACAGAACAGAACAGAATCTTTGTTGTGGTCAATGACCAGTCCATAAAACACGTGGATACATAGCATTTATCTTGATTAGTTACTTAGGTGAATAGATTTGTCAGTCACGCTGTTGCACATCCTCCATATCACATGACAGAATTTGGCCACACTTAAAGAGATAGAGTCATTTGAAACTGATAGTAAGAGGTTTAAATAGAACTGATCAGAGTGTCCAGGATATATAATTAGGTGTGGAATTAGCAGCTCACAGCGAGTGTCGGCATAAAATGGACAGTACAGTAAGGCATACTTGATGGTTTCTATGGTTCATTCACCACATGGGCAGAGTCTGGATTCGAATGGAATCCCTTTGTGTCTCCCCTCTAAAACCCCTGATGGAAGTGTGTTCAACTGTGCTAGGCTTAGAGCCTGCCTTAGTTTAGGAACAGTGATTTCGTTTAAGTATCTAGCGGGTCTGTAGGGGGTGCGAGAGCTAATTAAAAATACATCTTTGGGGAGGGACATCTGTTTGAATGTCAGTGTCCTTGAGATGCTGCTTGATTGCCTCTACTGTACGTTCTTGCCCCAGCATCCACACTTGGGTTAAGGAAAAGCCCAAAAGTTCCAGTTTTTTGTGTACTGCCGTGGCCCAAGAGGAAATGAATTTTTCAGAGAACCTGCGGGGTTAAGCCTGTGGGGTAAAAGAGCACAAGCATGTTTACGCATCTGCAAATCTGATAGCATTCACCTATTTGAACCCCTATTTGCCCACAGGGAATCATCACTTGCCCTTTGGGGCCAATTGGTGAGACAGAGAGCCATCAGCCAGAGCTATACTTGGACTCCTTTACTTAATCTCACCAGCATGGTTCTGGAAAGGAAGGTGGGAGGTAAAGCAAGCCATGAATTTCCTTCATTGAGAATACAGAACAGTCCTTCAGGCACAAGGCAGAGATTCACTGCCAGCCTGAAGTGTAATTCACTGCCTTCAAAGAGTGTTTCCCTGGCCCTGGTTCATTGCCATTGGCATGGGGGTATATCCTAATTGTTTGCAGTTGTAAGTCCCTGGTTAT
Source organism: Charina bottae (assembly GCA_023362775.1). Lineage (NCBI taxonomy): Eukaryota > Metazoa > Chordata > Lepidosauria > Squamata > Charinaidae > Charina > Charina bottae. Next base: position 140,371,641 of record JALMGJ010000002.1, on the reverse strand, counting down.
GTCATCACGTGGCTGGGGGTGGGTGGACTCATGTTATGTGAATACTAGGATTGCACCTTCATCTGAAAGATCCCACATCTGACCAGGCAATTATATATTGTGTTGCCAAAGATTCCACAGAGGTTGTCAAAATAAACTAGAATATCTTTGTTAATCTAGGGCAAGGGTCGGAAATGGCGGCTCGCGAGCCAAATGCGGCTCTTTGGCCCCTTGAGTGTGGCTCTTCCGCAGGCAGGCGTGGCGGGCATGGCGGGGGCAGGCACGGCAGCGAGTGTGGCGGGGCAGGCGCGGCAGCGGGCATGGTGTGCGTTGCTGTGGGCATACCCCTGGAAACCTAGGCCCAGCCTCTCTTTTTCCTCCGGGGACGGGCTTCACACAGTCTCGCGCGAGTTTGGAAGCCTCCGTCTCCGGCAGCCATCTTGACGACGAGCACTTGCCCATCGCCTTAACCCAGGGCTTTCCAATACTGTGTCGCCGGGGGCCCCCAAGTGTGTCGCGTGACAAGCCGGAAGCGCTGATGAAAATGCCCTCGGTTCTGGCAGGGAGGTGAAAATTGCGTGCGCGCGCGCTGCCAGGCCACCCGGAGTGGAAATTCTCCGCGCCAATCAGCTGTGCGTCGGGAAGCCCGGCAGCCTGCATGCGCGATTTTTGCCTCCCTGCCGGAACCGAGGGCATTTTCGGGGTCCCCGGAGCCTGCCCTTTCGAAGGGGCAGCGGCAGCAGCAGAAGCAGTGCTGTCCCTTCGAAAGGGCAGGCTCCGGGGACCCCGAAAATGCCCTCAGTTTAGGCAGGGAGGCTGCCGGAGGCGGCGCTCAGCTGTTCTGCGGGGAGAATTTCCACCCCAGGGCAGCGTGTGCATGTGGGGAGGGGAGGTTTACTTTGCCTGGACTGGGGGCGTGAGCGGCTCCGGAAGAGAAGCGACTGGAGCAGTCGAGCCTCTCTTTCCCTTCTTCTTCCAAACCTCCGCCGCCCCCTTCCACGCGATTGGCTCCCGTCCGCAAAACCCGCCCCCTTCCACGCGATTGGCTCCCGCCCGCAAACCCCACCCCCTTCCACGCGATTGGCCCCCGCCCACAAACCCCGCCCCCTGGCTCTCGAGCACTTCAAAATGTGCACGAGCATGTCAAAATGGCTCCCGGCAAAAAAAGTTTGCCGACCCCTGATCTAGGGGATATAGAAGGTCATGAAATACTGTGAGTGCATAAGATCCCTGCAGGATCACAGCAAAACTCTTAGTTGTGGGAGAAGGCTTACTCTGAGAGAAGAAATTTTTCAGAGGCTTATGGCCAAACAAGGTGTATGAGAGAAATAAATAGGCTGACCATATGTCCCGTTTTGAACGGGACAGTCCCGTTTTTTTTAGCATTTTTCAACCGTCCCATCGTTTTGATAAAAATCTCAATTTTGTCCCGTTTTTTAAACCTGGCGGGAATGGCGCGGGAGGAGCCAGAGCTGCTGATTAGAGGCAGCCCGGAAGAGGAAGCCCTCCCGCCTATCGGGGGCGGCAAAGGAGAGACTGGGGGCGGGGTTTGCAGGCGGGAGCCAATTGCGCAGACCGGGGGCGGGGTTTGCAGGCGGGAGCCAATCGCGTGGACCAGGGGGCAGGGACCCCCGTCTTTTTCATGAATACGGAATATTACATAAGACCCCGTCCCGCTTTGCCATCCCAATGTCCCGTTTTTGTCTCAAGGAAATATGGTCAGCCTAGAAATAAATCTAGTTTTTTTTTAAAAATCTACTGTGCATTTCTTTCTTAATGCTAGCACAAGATTTGTTTTAAGAGAAAAAATGACAGGCTGAGGAGGGTAGGAGAATTTGATTTACTGTATCCATTCAAATGAATGAAAGGTTTGATTTATTCCAAAATCAAAGTAAAACTTGATTTAAAAAAAAAATAAGGCTATAGCTAAATTTGAAAGGTTGATTCTACCTCTTAGAGCAGTAATGGAGGACCAAATCCGGCCCAGGGGCTGGATTTTCCCCATTCCACTTAGAAGGTTGGATAATATCAGCAAGTGGGGCTTAGAAAGACACCCCCCCCTCCTTAAAGCCTATTCCAAGGATGAAGCTCCATCCTTCCTCAATATTTTTCTGTTTTTCCCTACTCAAATTGAGAACAGGAACAATCTTTAGTTTTAGTTCTGATTTTAGCTCCATTCTTCCTTGATCTTTTTCTGTTTTTTTCATAGTCCAAGGGTCGGAATTGGCGGCTCGCGAGCCAGATCTGGCTCTTTGGCCCCTTGACGCTGGCTCTTTCTCCCTGTCTGCCGCCCGACATCGGAAAGCCGGTCTCCGGAAGCAGCGCGAACCCTGGAGAAGAAACAGAGACGCTGATTGGTGGAGGCTCAGAAGGAAGGACGCCTCCACCAATCAGCGCGCGCCAAAGGGGAGCAGAGGGGCGGGCTGAACAAGGCGAAGCCCAATTGGCCCTGCTTCCCAAAGGCGCGAAAAAAAGACTGCCAGAGAGGAGGAGAGGTGGTGGAAGAGCTGCAGCCGGGAGGCCACGGAGTCTCCGGGGGCGGCCGCCCCGTCCAGCTCCCCCCCCGGCCGGCCCCGCGGCTCGCCCAGGCCGCCCGGGTGCTGCACGAGCAGGTGCACCAGGATAAAATGAAGTCCTGTTCGTGCAGCGTTCTAAGACGGCGAATCTCCCTCTCGTTCTTGGGTGTGCAAGTTTGCACAAGATGTATCGAGGTAAGGCTTAGTGAGGGCTCCAGGGGGGCGGCAAGGCATCTCCTGCTCGGGTTGCTCGGGTGCCTTCCGCTCTCCCGTGCCCGTCCTGCCGGCCGGAGGGTGGCAGCTGTTTCTCTGCCACTCCCGGTGGGGCGGCCGGGCCGGGTTCGCGGAGCCGCTGGCTGCGCGGAGCCGCTGGCTGCGCCCCCTCCCTCCGTGAGCCCCCCGCCCCCTTCCACGCGATTGGCTCCCGCCCGCAAACCCCGCCCCCTGGCTCTCGAGCACTTCAAAATGTGCACGAGCATGCCAAAATGGCTCCCGGCACAAAAAGTTTGCCGACCCCTGTCCTAGTCAAATTGAGAACAGGAACAATCTTTAGTTTTAGTTCTGATTTAGTTCTGATGTACTATTTTTTTCTGTCAAGAATAGTGTGAATAAAATAAGGCCTCTTCTGGTTCCCAGGACAAAGAGATAGACAGAGAGGTAGAGAGAGAGAGATGAACGTGGCCTGTATTCTGTATCAGTGGGATTCTGTCAGTGGCACTGATCCTTCATATATACTAAAAAAACGATCCATACTGACACACTTAGGCACTAAGCTTGCTTTGTTATTTTGCAGAATTCAAGTTTCAGTGACATCTCTGGTGGTAATAGAAAGTTGATGCAGAGGACTGTTTTATTTTAACTGAAGTTGTACTTGTTTATTTAGTGCAGAGCTTTGATCAGATTCCAAAAATGTGCTTCAGAGTGTATGGAAATGCAAACTTACAGTAGCATCTGCCTGCAACTTTAAAGCAGCTACAACTTTCCCCAGGATTGCACAGCTGCAGTTGCTATCAGGAGTTGCAGACAGGTGCTATATTCGCATTCCTGCTTACTCTGAAGTCCTGCTCTGTTATATGCAAAGATCTGCACAGCACATTAAAAAAAATCAGTTAACAGGACTCAGCTAGAATTGGATTATGTATCCAAGACATTTTCACGTAATGACTTCAAAACCCTGGAAAACTGCCAATGAACCTTTGAAAGTTTCCGGCTGATTTTCCTATTATTATTTCAGTTTTGTATTTCAGCACAATTTGTACCCATGAAAGATCAAGGCACTGTACACTGTACTGGATCTAGGGTTAATGAAAAAGCTTTCCTTTTTAATGAATCTCAGGGGTTATCTTTAATTGGGTATTAGGACTAGATTGAACCAGTTAATCTCTTATGCAAGATGCTGAAGCTAATCCAGGAGAAAATTCATTTGGGTGGGCATGTTGGTAACTTAAAAACAGTTTCAAATGTTTAAATTTATTTTCATTTTTCCTGATCCTTCTTGTTCTTAGCTTTGAGCAAACAGTGAGTTCCTGAGGCCTATGTGGGAGGTTTTTTTTTTTTAATTAACTTGGAATGCTCCTGATAATAAATGTTAGGCCATAGAGGAGAAGAGACAGTTGCCACAAATAACATAAAAGGGTGAAGATTCCCTGCTTGGAGTGACTGATAACACCTCCAACTTCAGATTTCATTGGGTATCCCCATAACCAATACCTTTCTTAGTTGCAAATACAAGTGGCAACCAAATTCCTTCCTAAATAGGAGTAAAACAAATCCTAAAAAAAATCCTACTATAACATCTTCTTCCTATCTAGGAGAATCACCGTATTTTTTTCTATGTGGTTAATAACTATGGCAAATTTATAGTTCTCTGCAGTATTCCAAGTTCTGAAGACTACTGCTGAAATTATATGTTTAAGCTTTTTTGTCATTGTTTCCTCAGCATCCTTGAAACTGAATTTCAATATATTTGTTTAGTCTGAATTTGATGTTTATAATGAACTTTCTTTTTGCACTCAAGTCGGTTGATGTCCTTCAGTAGTTTCCACTGAACGAAGAAACTATTTGGGGAGGCAGCAGACAATTTATCATTTCCTTATGTCTTTCAAGTGCTACAGCAAAATAACAGTAACAATATCGGTAATAATAACATTATTCTAATTATAATACCTCCTGTTCATCTTCTCTAGTTTTGGGTCAACATACGTAAATCTATTAGGACAGGAAGCAGTAACAAAAATAAATAACTAAAAAAATTGACAGTTATAAGTTGGTTTTTCACTTTAATTTTTGTTTTAAAAAACAGGCTACACTTCACAGGTATTTCAGCAAAGCAAATTGTCCAACACTTTGCTGCAAGCATGCCTCCCAAGTTCATAAAATTGGGAGGGAGTGGAGGAAGTGCTAGAAGTTACTAAACTAAATATTTTTATTTTATTTTTTTTCTATCCCACCTTTATTTTTTTATATAAATAACTCGAGGCAGCAAATATGCCTAATACTCCTTCCTCCTCCTATTTTCCCCACAACAGCAACCCTGTGAGGTGAGTTGGGCTGAGAGAGAGTGACTGGCCCAAGGTCACCCAGCCGGCTTTCATGCCTAAGGCGGGACTAGAACTCTCAGTCTCCTGGTTTGCCATTGGCTCCTTCCTAGGCCTGAGAGACAGGGACTGGCCCAAGGTCACCCAGCCGGCTTTCATGCCTAAGGCGGGACTAGAACTCTCAGTCTCCTGGTTTGCCATTGGCTCCTTCCTAGGGCTGAGAGACAGGGACTGGCCCAAGGTCACCCAGCCGGCTTTCATGCCTGAGGCGGGACTAGAACTCTCAGGCTCCTGGTTTCTAGCCCAGAGCCTTAACCACTAGACCAAACTGGCTCTCAAATATATTCCAAACTGGCTCTCAAATATATTCTAAAAAGGAAGGAAATTCAGACTATGGAGTATAAAATGGCTCTGCTTGAAAATGTTCAATGTTAAGGGTTTTTTTATTTGTAATGTATGCACTGATTGTTGGAAGTGTGATTAGTAAATAGTTGTGATATTGAAAAGAAATTACCATTCTTGACTTAAAACCCTGTGATAAGCGTGAGAAGCTTTAATTCATTGCTTAAAAACAGAGTCACTTTTATATAACTATTGTAATATATGTGTGCATTTAGTTTCATTGGGGTTTTCTTTTTTCCTTTGGTTACTTTCTGTTTTGGTATATCTGTGTGTATATGTTTGTGTATGTATATACACACACACACAGATAAACATACATAGATACACTAGGAGGGAGAGTGTATGTTTTGTATTTTGTTGTTTCTCTTTTTTATATATTATAGCAATAAAAATAATTAAAGTAGCAGATTGTTGTAAAGGTATGTTTAATGAAGATTGTTCTGTGTCATCCTGGAAATGTTGAAGCAAACTTGCATTTTTTTATTTTTAAGGTCCATGAGAATATCATACACCAAAATACGCAAACAAACACGCACATAGGCTGTATTTCTGGTCCCCTTTTTCAGCCGTCGTCCCCTCCTTTTCCTTTTGGAAGGCCCTAAGGAAGAACGGGACTTATCTGAGGAAATAAATGTAGCTGTAAACAAGAAAATAAGACATGTTATCTGGCCGTGTAAAAATAAACTAGTCACGATAATAATATCTTCCTTTGTTTTACTTGATCCTTCCTGGCAACACACCTTTCTCCTTATTGAGCATTTACTGTATGGGAATGCTGAAATCATTGAGAAATTTTAAATAATATTCTTTTTATGATGCACTGTCCCCTTTATTGAATGATGACATTGTTTTAATGAGAATAGGGCACAGGACCTGGTTCCTTGAGGGACTGCCTACCTCCCCTAGCATTTGACCAGCCAATTCGATCTTGTAGGGTTGGTGAGCCCCAGGTTCCTTTGATTAAACAATGTCATCTATCAGGGCCCTGGAAGCTCTTCTCCCAGGCCTTTATCGAGCAGGATGAAGCTGTAGTGGCAATGCGGAAGACCATTGTATTTCGAGGAGTTTAAGTGACATATTTTGTTTTTCTCCCTCACACGAAGAAGATTAGAGTTTATTTAGAGTTATACTGATGTTTAACTGGGTTGTTTTTATTTCTGGTTGGAATGGAGGGGGAGATAGATAGATTACCCCATGTTGGTGTAAGCATAAGTCCACTCCTCCAACAGCCCCTCCAGCGGCTTGGAATGGGGGGGGGAGATAAGAGATTGTTGAAGTTGGGCACTGGCTTATCTGTAAAGCTTTCCAGGCTCTTGGATGATGTCATAAACATGTGCTCTAGCCCCCGAGAAGTATCCCAGTCAAGGTCAGTCCATGCAGCCTCTGTACCATGGAAACATGGTCACGAGGTTTAAGGGCCTGACTTTGATAAAAACTCCTAGGCTTGCTTTTGGGGTTTGGGAGTTCCACACAGACACAGGATGCTGGGTGTTGTGAAAATTGAGCCACCCTGGGGTATCTCCGCTGTCCTTATTAAGGGGCTCCTGACAGCCTATAGGAGACTGGGTTTCAACTTGTTTGGTATGTAGGATTTCTTTCTTTATGCTATGCTTTATATGCTTCTGTATAATCTGCCTAAACTGTGTTTCTGTTTGAACTGTGGTTTCTGTTTAACTCTGTTTGCTAAAGTTTATAATAAGGCTAAAGTTTCTTTATCCACTGGCATGCTTATTATCTCTGGATCTAAAAGAACCAATTGTCTGAAGCACCTGATCACTGCTTGGACACTTGGCAGAACAGAAGCCCCCTTAGTTTGTGTGGGTGTATTTCCAGTCTGATTTTTGTCATCTGCTATCTTTTATTCCTTATTTTCCTTTCTTATTGTATTTTTTTAAAAAATGTTTTTACTCGTGAGCTGCCCGGAGTCATTGGGAGTTGGGTGGCATACCAATTTAATAAATAAATAATTGTACTGGATTACTGTAGCTTTCTCTGAGCAAAGTTTGAAATGGGGTAAGCAAGAGGGTTTTTACAACACTTGGAGTCCATATGAAGCACTTCTCTTCAAATCAGAACAGGTAGTTCTCACTTACCAACCATTCATTCAGCAACTGTTTGAAGGTACGACAATGCTGAAAAAATAACGTTATGGGCCATTACGACTATCTATGACCTTCGCAGCGTCCCTCAGTCATGTGATCGCCATTACATTCTGTTGGGGTTTGATAAACCCAGGAATTTACTTCTAGATATAAATTATACAGAGAGGCTTGATTTCTAGGTAAAAGGTGAAATATTCTGCACAGTCACCCAATTAGCAGCCATTGTTGCAGGAATGATGTGTCATGTGTGACTCATTCAACAGGTGCTTAGAGTTAGGTTGGGTGTGGTGAATAACGAGAGTGACCTATAATGTGATTGGTCAGGTTCACTATATATGCAGAGACATTCTCATTTCCCATTATTCCCATTTTACCTCGTGAAAGCTGTATTGTTGATGGTGTATCATTTGTTACTTGTGGAAGTGATCTGTAAATATGTATGTATATAAAGTAAATAGGATATTTGATATAACTTCTGTTTGGAGTCTATTTACTGCATAGTACGTGGATCACTGGTGCCTAGGAGAGAGGCAGGCCGCTCCATCTCCGCGCGCTCCCTCTGACACATTCAGTATGCGTTGTCCTGTGCCTGACCTGACCAGAGCAGAGAGATTGGAGAGGAATGGATTGCAAGAGAGTAAGCTGTTTGCTCTTCTACACATTGAAAACAATGTGATCATGCCACCAGCAGGAAAGGGTCAGGCAAAGGAGAGATTGCCTACAGAAATTGCTTGGTTTTTTTTCTCCACTCCCCTTGCAGAGCGGAGAGATTGGAGAAGAAGAGAGTTCAAGATAGTACTGAAAGCTGTTTGCATAGCATACCCATGGCTCCCAGCCTCGGGCTGCCTGTGTAGTTGCATTGCTTTCCATGTGTACCAGCAGTAAGCAGGCACTCCAGCATCCCAAGTGGGGGGGAGTGGTTAGGAGGCAAACAAAAGCCGAAGATGTGAAACTGAGTAGTCTTGTCTCTTTCCAGCTGGAAAGCATAGTCATGGTCACGTGATTTCCCACTTAGCAACTGCTTCGCTTAGTGGTGGAGTTGCTGGTCCCAATTAGGGTCGTTAAGCGAGGACTACCTGTAGGTTCATCTTTGTCCAGGCTTGCACAACTGCTTCATAAGCTGCTCCTGTCTCTGCATGCATGTCAGTGCACAGCCACTTTGCATCACGTTTTTCTTAGTGAGACAGCATGTGGAGACAACCAAGCTCAGCTAATGTGGCAGCCATGCAAGACTGGAAAACAAGGTACAGCTGCTTTAATGGTTCTAAGAGAGATGCTTTGTGTGCATTCCTGCATATTGTGAAGGAGCTCTTTTGAAAGATTTGCACAGCTCTAGTCAGAAGTGCTTTTTTTAGTGCTCTCCATGAAGATCTAAAATTCCTTCAAAAAGCTGCTCTCCTTACACTGCTTTCATTAGAAGTGGAAAATAACCAACCCAGTCCTTATCATCATAGGGCCAGAATTAAAAAAAGATGTATCAGCCAGGTCTTTCTGCTTCATGTCCATACTTTCACAGCCATTTTTTTCAGGGAGAACGATGAGATAGATAGCAATACAAGAAGAGAGATCAGAATGCAAGGATTAGTTATCAATGGTAGTCTTTGCTATAGCACTTGTGACATTTTTGCACTTTTTTGACCCCCCTTCACAGACACCACTGCACACTGACTGAAGAGGAAAAAAAATAAAATAACAGCTGTAACATTTAAGACCACACCGTCTCACCCTATAAGTAAACAATACTTCCAACAACAACAACAAATTAATACGTTTTAGAGCAAGCCTTGTAATGAAATGTTTATTTCTCTTAATCTTTGTCAGTCCACGTATTCTGATGAGTGACTCTAAATTGCTACATTGTCAGTGGAAAATAACGATAGAAATGATGCCTTGGGGTTCATTAAGATAACAGCCATTGCTCTTACATTGCAACAGGCGGTAAATATGATTTCTCCTCAGAGTAAGCAGATTGTATTAGGTAAATCCTCTTACACCTGTGTGGGTTCTGATGAAATGTAAATAGATATGGATGCTCTAAACCAGAGCTTTCCAAACTCTGTGTCGGGACACGTTAGTGTGTCGGCTGCAGTGTCTGGGTGTGTCGCGGCTACTGCTGCCTCCGAGCCCTGCCAGGATTCCACGCAGGTCCTAGTGCCTGCCTTGCTGCCTCCAAACCTGCCCTGCCAGGATTCCACGCAGGTCCTAGTGCCTGCCTTGTGCCTTGCTGCCTCCAAATCTGCCCTGCCAGGATTCTGCGGAGGTCCTAGTGCCTGCCTTGTGCCTGGCTGCCTCCAAACCTGCTGTGATTCCGCGCAGGTCCTAGTGCCTGCCTTGTGCCCTGCTGTAAGAGTGTGCCGCGAAATGATGCATGTCTAAAAAGTGTGTCACCAACATGAAAAGTTTGGAAAGCTCTGCTCTAAACTCATCTCTATCCCAGGAACTACAGCTTTCTTAATTTAGTTGATCTTTTGAATTGGTACAGATATTTAAAGAACATTATGAACCCTACTTTAAATAGGATTTTATTCCATAATTATTCTCTCAAAACACTTCTCGGTTTTGTTCCTAGCCCTCTTGTATTTCCCATCCTTCATATCCTTTCCCAAGTTTAACCAGACTAAGACTTCCCTTAGTTCTGTCTCCAAGGAGAAAAGGAAGGAAAGAAGGTTTTATACCTTTGTAGCTCTTAAGTGGCTTGGGGGTTAAGGAAGTGGTTAACTTCCAGGAAGGTCAAGACAATCTTGTCAGATTCTTTTATCTTTCTCTCTCTCCAACCTTTTTCCCACCCAAAGGCTTAGTCGAAAATATAACATTCCCTGTCTGTCTTACAGAATGATGCTGACTAGTGAGAAATTGATAATGTTAAGATTTCAGTGCAAGTTAATTAATATTTCCTGTACCTGGCAATTAAATATAAACCTTTACAAGGTAAACACTTTTTCTAATATATTTCAGGGACCCAAAATTTTGGAAGTGAAATGATAACCAGCATTAAGAATGGACCAAATTGTCCAACTATTTTCCCTAGAAGCAAAACACAGAAAGGATAAATATAGAGGAACATTCAGAAGTCAATAATGCAGCCTCCTTATTCAATCTTTGACAGCAAAGGTAGAAAACTATGAGACTTTGGGGAACTTCTGTATGTTGGAGTAATAGTACTATGTTAGTTGATCATCTTGCCTGGAAGAATAAAATTTCTTATAATTCTCTGCTTCTTCCATCTATTATGCCTGGGGCTGTCAACATCAGGCCCCATTATGCTGATACAAGTGCTAGATCAGAGCTTTCCAAACTGTGTCGCGACACAAAAGTGTTTCGCCACACACAGCGTGGTGTGTCGCCACACCACCCGGAAGCGGCGGCGGCGCGTGCACGGTGGCAGCGGCAGCCGCTGCCGCCATGCACACACGCGCCGCCGCACGCCCCCCTGCGCCGCCACACACACCCCCGGGCCGCCGCTGCGCACGCCGTCGCATGCCCTCCTGTGTCGCCACCGCACACGCGCGCCGCTGCGCTGCCACCACCGCACCGCCGCTGGCGTGTCGCCAGCGGCAGCACTTTGGAAAGCCCTGTGGTAGATAATGCCCACTGACCCCCCATTTTAAAATATTTATTTATTTATTTATTTATAAAAATGAAAAGTTTAAGACAGTTTAGATGACTAAATCCTACAAGATGTCTGTTCTTTGAGTTCTCATGTAATTTCAGCCATTTTTATTTTTAAATTTATATGCATTTTTTTACACCTGCAAGATTGTGCAAAATTGTTCCCTGATGCCCAGTGCCAGAAAAGCTTGCTGATCTATATGTTTTGTACAGAAAGGATGTTGCACTATCTAGCTCTAGATGAAAGGGAGTAAGACAGAGAGCAAGAGCCCAGTGATTAGGTTTTGCTGGTTTTCAAAAATCTGCTTGCTTTAATTACATAGAAAGGCCTTCATTTAGGAAGTCTTCCAAACTTTCTTCCTACTACTTTCAACTCCGGTGATAGAGAAGAGGAATCAGTGAGGTGAATTTCAGAAGTTATATGTGATGTGGGATTATAGAAAATGCAGGTATAGGTCAAAAAAAAAAAAGAGGGAGAGGAAAGAGTAAGATGGTAACTACTCGATAGAGAGAGAGGAGGAAGTCATAATCCTGTATTTTCTTTTTTCTTTCCTTCTTTTAATCTTTCCTTTGATTCTTTATACTTTTATTGTATTTAAAAATTCTAATAAAAATATAAAAAGAAATGAAGATATGGGTCAAAGCTCTCTGGGTCAAAGTATGGGTCAATCTTCTTGGCAAGAAGATTGGAAAGAAAACTGGCGTTGTACAACTCTTGCTCCCCCCACTGCAAAAGAGCCAAAGAGGAGTTGGTGCTTAGAGAAACTGTGCCTGTGTGTCGTTTCAGGGAAGTGAAGGTTCGAGTGATTACGGATTTCACTGTAAGGGGGGAAATCATTCCTGTCAACCTTTTTGAATCAGCTGCTCAACTGGGGTGGAGGCCTATGTTGCAGAATAGTTCTCAAATCAGTGAGATGACAACAATCGGACAGAAAAAGTAAACAGAAAAATCCAAGGAAATGCTGAAAGAGAATCTATTTTTCTGCTCATCCCAGGAAAAAGTAGCAGCAGTGCCAGGCCCTTGGTTCCCCTGTATATGCCAGATCAAGTATAGTCATAACCATCTTTTGATCCAGCTTATGAGTCATTTTTATATCCAAGATAGATTTTGTAAGAGTAACAGCCCATAGGGAAGTTATCAAGTATGGCGGGAAAAGGAAAATTATCAAGTACGGAGGGAGTAAAGACATTAACTGCATTTCATTTCATTTCATTTCATTTATTAAAATGAACATTAATCCAATTTTGTTTTTTGCCTGTCTCTGCTCAATTCCAAGTCATGTTTCCTCACCACATAAAAGGGAAATGTAGCCCTTGATTCCCAAAATGTTGTGCACTTCAGCTTTAAGGTATCTTCTCATTAAATCTGAACTAACAATAACTTCTTGTTTGGAAAATGTGAGAAGTTCCTAATCTCCAGTTTGCAGTTCTACTGTTACAAATCTGTAATATGTAGTATGCCTTCATCTTCACTTTAGTGACACCACCATATCACTTTTGACATCTAAAAAATAATGCTATGTGGTTCTCAATTGACCTTACTTTATTTACATAAATGGAGTGTGGGGCCTAAAACATTTGTCAAATTCTTCTGAAGAAGTGCATGATAGGAAAGCTGATATACACTGACTTAATAAATGAGACAAATGAAAGTTTGGTAGGAAAGGAGATTTGCTTAAGAAGCCAGAGAAAAGAAAATACAAAAGCACATCTGTTGGAATTTCAGTCCATTGCTGCCCGAGACGGAGTTTACCACTAGTAATGGTAGGTGTAATAATTCTGAGCAAGGCTTTTGCTCCTCTGTTTAATTAACTGTTGTAACCCTTTTCCCCCCTTCATTTTATTTTACAGCCAGAAAGGCGTCCCTTTCTTCCTATATCTTGCCCTGGCTCATATGCATGTGCCTTTGGTTTTGTCTGAGCCACCATGGAATCAATCTTGTCAAGATCCCTATGGAACATACTTGAAGGAGATGGATGCTTTGGTGGGACAGATAAAGGACACAATTGACAGCACAGCAAAGGAAGATACGTTCCTCTGGTTTACAGGTGAAGCAATAAAACCCCCTCACTGTAATACAAGTGGCATAGAGATATCATTTTGGTGGGGACACTTAAAAGTCTATACAGAGAACTTGCTGGTTACAATGGAGGTAATAGCATGAATCAGCCTGGTAAATGAAATAATGAAGTATGTTAACTGTGTCAGGTGTGGTGGCTACGGACACAGATCCAGTGCAGGAAACTAAAGCGTCCCTGACAGATGGCCGTCAAGCCACTGCTTGAACACACCAGGACAATGGTACCTACCACAATGTTATTTACTAAATAAAAATTCTATGGCTATGGGGGCAAAAGCTCTAAATTACTAGCAATGTTTTGAAAAAGGAGAAAAAGTTCTGGTATCAAAAGGTTAAAATGGCAATCAGATTTCTGACTACAGTATAACAGTTAAGTTAGTTAAGCTTCAGCCAACCAAAAGAACTAGATAATGATAATTACTTAAAAGAAATGTCAGTTTAACCTATCTCTGAGGGCACCATTTGAATAAGGTTGTATCATTGGCAGATTTTGAGGGTATTATCAGAAGGTATATAATTAATAAAGCCTTGGGTCCTGATGGGTTCTCTGCTCTGTTTGTATGAAAATTAAGATACAGTTTTGTAGTGGCACAGGAGAATCCCCAGAGTAGGCTTTGATGATGATGCACTGATGATGTTACCTAGTTGGATAATGAAATGTCTGCAAGCAAACAACCAAGGTCAGAGAGCACCAAGGACTCCACAGTTCAACCCTGAGCTACAGATATTCTCTTCTGTTGAAAGAGTAGGTTTTCCCTGAAGCCCCCTGGGCCTTTGCACCCTGGCCCCACCCTCTGCCTCTTGGAGTAGCAGCTTGGTAGTCCTTGCTGCCATCACAGATGACTGTCTTACCAGGCATCCTCCCCCCACCCCTATTGTGTGAGAGAACTAGCTCCTACATCTTGTATAACCTTCTGGCAATTGCTAGGTAAAAATGAAAAAATAATAAGAATTGTTGTAGCACCACCTCCAAATCCTATAGTATTAGGGTATGCAACTAGACGGAGTGAGCTCCCGCATTCGTCCCAGCTCTTGCCAACCTAGCAATTTGAAAGCATGCAAATGCAAGTAGATGAATAGGTACCACTTCGGTGGGAAGGTAACAGCGTTCCGTGTGCGTCATGCCGGCCACATGACCGTGGAAGCATATTCGGACAACGCTGGCTCTTCGGCTAACAAACGGAGATGAGCACCGGCCCCTAGAGTCGGACACGACTGCACAAATGTGCGGGGGGAACCTTTACCTTTTATGCGACTAGAGCTATCAGCCCCTTGGGAGATAAACCGATCTCCCAGAGTAACTCCTTTGAGCTTTAAATATTGGAATGCTGCTAGAAAAGAGCTGTTCTAATCTTGGGATCTAGGAATTATAAATGAATGGAACAAGACAAAAGATTGAACAGACTATATAAAAGTAAATACAAGAATTCCAGCAGACTAAGAGTTAGTGTTGATCTGCTACCCATAAGAGCAAAATTGGTTTTAAGGAATTAATGCCACAGCATACTTGAAAGTTGGGTTCAAACTGATGAAAAGACAATGACCTTAAACTATTCAGGCAGTGCAGCAGAATAAAAATTATTGCCACACACAGAAAAACAAAGATTAAACAGAGCAGTTTCTAGCCAAACTTTTATCTATTTTTATCCAAACCTTTGAATCAGATTTTCCTTTTGATTAAATCTACCTAAACTTCCTTTCTGTTTTTCAGGAAGTTTTGGAGCTGAAGGAGAATGACCTCAGCTTTCTCCTTCGTACTCCAGCAGTTTCTTGCCTGCCAGTTTTAAGAGAACAAACCTTTTTCCTCTGTAGTAGGGGAAGGGTTGGGAGATTTGACTGGGCCTACATGCCAGCACCATACCTGAGAGAAAACGTAATGCCACACTTACACAATCTCTGTAATTCTATTTTACAAGGAGGATCTATCCCTGATTCTTGGTTTAAATCTAAAATAGTAGCTATCCCCAACCAGGAAGAGATCATATAGCGACTTCATAATAGAATTATATTAATGGAATTAATTATATTAATTCATAATAGAATTATAATAATGAAGATTAATATGGATTTATTATGGGTAAGCAGATTGAAGATCCAGTTAAGTGTCTTTCCAACATCATACATTGGAACAGGGGGGAAAAAAAGACCTGACTATCTGTATTTACTTTTGATTTACATGCCTATCAGGCTTTTGGTACACTGGAATGGCCATTTTAGTTTAAGACATTAGAAAAATAGAAATTGGAAGTTAAATTAATTAATAGATGTATATTTTAAATCATATGTGTAGTTAGGGTTAATGATCTGAATTTATAATCCTATCAGGAGGGCTTCAGGATGGGCATCCAGCATGTTCTGTAGTGCAGACGGATTCTACCTGGAGAAGATGGTCCCAAAGTAACAAAGGCCCCAAAAGAGCTTTATTTTATTTATTTCAACTTAATAAGTAATAACATTTTAATAGGAAAAAACAGAATGTGGTGGGAAGGGAAGAATGACCAGTTTCTTTGACTGTCAAAAACTTTATGCAGCCTGCGTTTATGGCAGTTTGGGCATGCAAAGCTGATGTTGCAAGCCAAGCTCTCTATAGTGCCTGCAGTCTAGCTGATGGCTCTTAAATAAAGGGCTTGCTGACTAGTGGTTACTGTATGTATGCTAAAACTCTAAAGCACTGTCCTCCAGTGAGATGCAGCACATTCATGGAGATTCATGGAGAGAGATAAGTTTCTTTGCCTTCACACAGTCTTGGCTGAAGGTCCTCAGAGAAGCAAAGATGTTACAGAATAGATTTCCCTAACTGGCCGTAGGACTCAGGCCCTGTGCCTCTAAAGACCTAGGAGAACTAGAAGCAGAGAAAGAATAGATAGATGTATCAGGACCCTTTTAATGTATTTTCAGTGCTGCTTTTGCCCTGCTGTTAGCTTTATTTTTCTCCCATTCTCTGTCCCCTTGTTCCCTTGTTTGCTCAGTGTGTTTACAAGTTAATGGTGGTTAGCTTTGGTATGCAGAACCTCATGTAACAATGCAGGCAATCTATTTTTTTCAGGCTCTGACTTCATTATTAAGATTAAACGTCCTTTATTCTTTGTTACTCCATTGTTGGGCTTGTACTAGCAACACACACACTAAAACACTTGCACCTGGTAACCCTGGTTAAAAACAAAAACCGCAGCCATTTATTTAAAAGTTAGAAGGGGATCTTTTATTCTGTTGCATACAGGTTCTAGGGGAAATGAGGCACCTCCCCATTCAGAAACAGGTGTTGGCTGCATAACTACCTGCCCAGGTAAAACTCTTTCACCTGGGGAATAGCCCCATCCAAACACCATGGAACTCAGATAGAGGATCTGAGAAGTTAGAGCTCCCATGAAGGCACCTGGCAGGCTGATGATTTGTGACAAATACCTGCTTCTTGCAACAACCACAGATTCTTAAAATTGGTCTCATAGAGACTTATTTTGTAATACACTTAATAGGTTCTAAGAGCTTTAGAGACAAAAATGAAGGATGGGACAGGAAGGCCTCCCTTTGAAGGATCAGCTGGTAGCTTCTGTCCTCCAAATGAATCTGCAAATAAAAATGTTTTACCCTTAGGAATTAATGGAGCAAAGTAAAAAGTTGCTGGGGTAGAGTGGAGTGTATTTTTTGTGTGTTTGTACTTGCTGTATTTGAAGGAGCTTGAACCAGCTTGTCCATTGCTAGATTTAGTCATAAATGAGCAGGGTTTTTTTCAGAAATGGTTTCTAAACCAGTTGGATATCCAGTTGAATAGCAATGCCTGTTATTAATGTTCAGATTAATTTACTGGAACTGTAAAATTGATGTTCAGATTAATTTGCTTGTCTCATGTTTTGCTGCTTCATGCTGTATTGTAATTGTTCATACATCTATAAAATCTGTGTCTGATTTTCGCGTAAGTTGTCCTGGGTCTTCCAGTTAAGGGACTGGGCAGGACCTCATCCTTTTAACTTCAATAATCCTACAGTGTCACATGGTCCCGGATGACCCACCACGTCTTGGATTCTATTGAGTGGTCTTATTTTCCCCATACAGCTGGGCTCCAGTCTGAAAAGTGAAATCAGCACAAGTTCTGATTTGATGAAAGTGCTATTTTATAAAAGTCAGAGTAGGGAGTTCAACTTTGTGTAAATTTGTATAGCTGATTGAGAGCGTAGCATACAGTTCTGTTCTCCTTTGAATCTTTTCAAAAGGACCCACGGGATACTTGCTTCCCCTGAGCCCACAACACGTGAATAGCTGTAGCTGAGTTGCTAGCCATGAAGCAGATGAGATGATACAGCTGGCTGGACCTAGAGTCCTAGAGTCCCCTTGTGGGGGGAGATGGGCGGTGACATAAATTGAAAAATAAATAAATAAATAAATAAATAAATAAATAAATAGTTCTCTGGAAAAGTTGTTGCAGTGTAGGTTAACATTGGCAGGGATTCTTTCTTGTAATCAGATTTAATGCAGGCGGTGACAGGCTGCCCAATTGATTTATAAATTTTAAAGTTTTTGCACGTATCAATAGCCCATCCTGAACTTTGTTCACCACAGGCATTGGTTTCTTGAATAAATTGTACAATTCTAGCCAAAAACACAAACCTTGTCATCTATGACTAATAATTAAGCAGTTAATTACATAAGAACAAAATAGCCCGTTCCAAAGTCTGTTTTTAATGAGTTGTTTGCTCCCAAGTGACAGGAACTAATCTGTGGTTCGTTAAAGTCCAAGGCAAACTATTGCTTATTATTGTTTTGTCTCCCAATGCTTAAGAATTATTCAGATGGCAAATAGCCTTTCTCCTCATTCAGAAAAAGTCTCTGCAAGTTGTTTTCACTGTTTTGAGAAAAGAATAATGTTAATCTTTTAGAGTCTGTCTGTACTGATTCATAGCCCCGTTTAGATTCCTCTTGAAGGCAGGACACAAGAGACCCATTGGCACTTCTGTGTGGTTCGGCAGTCGGACTGAGTTTCTTTTTCTTTTTAATAAGAACTTTATTAAGTTTAAAACAAAGATAAAAACTACAAAAAAAGTAAAAAAAGTGAGAAAACAGAAAATGAAAAAAGATTTTTTAAGAAATTACAGGATGACTTCTGACTTTCAAAAACAAGAATATACAGCAATTTCCATAATTAATCCCTTACTCTAAATCTAACCAAGATCATATTATTTCTATAAATCATTCCATAGACACATTATAAAAATCACTAAAAACAATTGCTCCTTCCCCTTATATATAAAGAAAAATAAACATATATATGAACCTCTAAATCAACTTCCCCCTCCCAAAGTAACCCATTAATTTAAATATTTCCTTCCTACCACTATTCTATATATTTCTGACCACTATAATAAAAATCAAATTATAAAAACATTTAAATTGTCTACTTTTATACTTAATAGTACTATAACAATCTTAACCCTATTAAACCTAAAACCAAACACTTATTCTTATATCTTATAAATCTTAAAAGATCAAACAAAATCATTAAAGAAAAATGGAATCATACAAGCCTTAATATCAATCCAAATACATATTCCTAATTTCTTATCCCACATCAAAATATACCAAGGCATTTACTTGTCTCCATATTATGCATCAGGCATTTTTCGTAAGAAAATTTAACAGCCCAACTGCCCCCCTTAATAAAGCAAGCTCCTCAGTAGAAAACCTCCCACATAGCATATCTTCCTTCTCAAAACAATCCTTCAGGAAAACAGCCTCATCAGTATCTTGCAAGTCAATCTTTAACTCCTTCTTCACCAAAGTATGTTCGTCGCCTGGCATTTCTTCAGAGAGTCCATTCTCGCTGTAAGGGAAAAAATCCCCCTCTTGATAAACTTCTTCTCCCCACAAAACGTCTTCAGCCAGGTGACACATTTTAGAACGGATATTTTCTGCAATATCCCGAATATCTTGCATAATGGCTTGGCGGGTGTCATGGAAAATCTGTTTGAAATCACAACGAAGCCCAGAACGAAACTCTGAGAAGATTTCCTTAAGATTGTCCATATTTCAGGCAGAAGATTATAGCTCCCCCTGGATACTTGACTAACGCAGATAGGAGCTAATGAGTTAATGAAAGGCTTGCAAGGTTATTAAGTGAAATTAACAAAGGAAAAATGTGCTAATCAGCAGCTACAGAAAGTGAACAGAAAAATGAATACTCAAAACAGCAAATTCAATGTGTAGGAAAAAGTTAAGTCCTTCAAATTAAATATAAAAATGGTAACGGGGAGATGATTAATTATTCTCAGTCCACCTTAAAATTAGACAGGAAGTAAGCCAAAGACTAAAAAAAAGTTTTTGAAATTAATCCAGAAATAATGATAGGCACCAAGCTTTTTCTTGTTCTAGAAAGCCTCTCTTACGGTAAGAAAACTTAAAAATATAAATTGAGTGATTTAGAAACGGGGGGGGGGGGGTCAACCTATTGTCCTTCCCCCTTAGTTAGTCAACATGGATCCTGGAAGTGAAGCCACATAGTTTATTTGATTGGTGTTCAGTCATATCCGATTAAGCTGTTAAGATGATTGTGAAATCAGGGAAGGCTCAGGGTATGATAAGTTTCCCCTAAAATTGTTAAAAGTAAATTCTGATTGGTGGCTTCCAGTCCTGGCAGCCTTGTTCAAACTGATTACCCTAAGCCCCCAAAGACTAGGGTTATTCTGTCACAATCCTCACCTAGATTAAGGGGGTAGATTCAGCCCAGCCATACTCTGATTCTCCTGAGTGTGGTAAACAAACTGTAGGAAAGACTCTGGAAACTCACTGGAGCAAGAGAAAGTCTTAGCAGATGAGCAGGCTGGGTTCAGGATATGGTAAGCAGTAATTGACTAATGCCATATTTTATAACATAGGGCAAAGAAATACTTTTGTATCCTCAGGTGAGCATTATATGTAGCCTTTCTGAATCTTAATTTGGCATTTGACTTCATCTCCAGAGACAGATTAAGGAGGAAGCTAGAGCTGTTTTCCATCGATTGGTGACTTGCTATTCATAAAATGCTGCGCTGTAACACTGGCATGCGGGTTTATTGCAATTACCTAAGTCATTTTTCTGTTCAAGTTCTTAAATGGAAAGAGATAAAGAGGACTGTATTTCGGAGCCTTCCTCCCATTTCATTTCTGTACCAATTCAATGGTCCATTCAGTTACAGAAAAATGAGCATGATTCCTCCCGACCCCAATTAGCAGATTGAGCTACAAGAGTGTTCCTTTACACAGATGGTGCTCCAGTACTACATATGAACTCATTTGGCCAGAGTAGAGAACTTTGTACAGTTTCCTTTCCTCAGAAAAAGGATTAATTATAGATTATCAGAAAATAAGATTGTAGGTAAAAATGGGAAATGAATGCAATAACATAGAATAGATCTCATCTTTCCAATATCTAGGAATTATCTTTATCCTGCAGCTCCTGGAAAGCATAGCAAACCCCTACTCTAGAGAAGTGCCCTCCACCCCATCCCTTGCAGATGGTGTAAAGGGGTCAGAAGCACGTTACTCCCTCCATTTGGGTTCTGAGGAAGGTCATCCACAAAAGCAACCAATGCAGTTTCTGTCCCACAACTGGGTTTGAAGTGTGACTGAAAGGGGTCCAGATAATCCAGGATTCTCTGTAATTAATTCCCTAATCATCTTCTCCAGAATCTTTCTAAAAATAAAATATTGGAAACAGGGTGGAAGTTGTCAGGCACAGCTAGATTAGGAGATGGCTTCTTCAAGATGGGGTGCACTGCTGCCTCCTTTAGAGCAGCAGTGATTTCCCTCCTTTCCAAAAAGCATGAGTCACTCTCAAAGAGCTGCCCACGCCTGCCCTGACTGCCTGAAAGAGCCAAAAGAGGCATGGATTTAGCCTGCAGGAGGTGGAGCTCATGTTTCAGAAAATCCTGTCCACGTTCTCAGTGTCTACAACCTCAAATGATTCCCCGATCACCTCACAAGACACCATCCCAGTCAGTTCATCAGATCTTGCTCCAGTGGCATCTAGTTCACAGTAAACGAGCAATTTTATTGGCAAAATATCTAGCAAATATGTCACAATTGCCTTGTGACAGATTTTCCTGCCTTTCATTCCCTAAAACGGGTACCCAACCCCCGGGCCACAGACCGGTACTGGTCCGTGGCCTGTTAGGAACCCGGCCGCACAGCACAGCTGTCTTTCCGCACCTGGAAACTTTGCACGCCGCCCCCGGCCAGGGTTTCTCCAGGTGCCACCACCAATCCCCGCTTCCCCCTCCCCGCCAGGAGAGATGCGGGGGCGCCGCGGCCTTGGCAATCATGCTCTGCGGCGCCTGAGCGTTTCCACCAGCCCCATGGTCGTAATGCGTTTGAATAATCCCGAAACCATTTCTCCCCCCCCCCCCCGGGTCCATGGAAAAATTGTCTTCCATGAAACCGGTCCCTGGTGCCAAAAAGGTTGGGGACCGCTGCAAAAACAGACTACTTTAAATAGAGCTGCTGGATGGTGTTTCACCAGCACACTAAGGGTGGAGCAATGCTGATGCTTTGCCACCTTGATCACCACAGTGTAGGCCGAAACTAGAGCAGATAGCTCTTTGACTTCTGCTAGTGGTGCTTTAAATGTTGCCTCTGCCATTACATCTCCTGGAGTTCCTCAGTAAACCCAGGGAGAGGCAATTGCTTCTAACTACCAATCAATCAATCAATCAATCAATTTTTCTTTTAATACAAGGGAAGGAGCAATTGTATTTAGTGATTTTTATACTGTGCTAATAGAATGATTTATGGAAATAATGTGATTTTGGTTTGATATAGAGTAAGGGATTGATTATGGAAATTGCTGTATATTCTTGTTAAAAGTCGGAATTCACATCTTTATGTAATCTTTAAAATTCTTTTTTTCTTGTGTTTTCACACTTTTTAGTTTTCTCTCTTCTTTTTGTAGTTTTTTGCTTTTTTGTAGTTTTTATCTTTGCTTTAAATCTAATACAATTCTTATTAAAAATAATAATAATATTCAGTTGAAAGAAATGGGAACCACTCTCTTTGTTCCTTCAGCCTTACCCTTGTTGCTGCTGCTCTAATTGTTTCGAATGAAATACACTTTCCTGTCCTGTTTATCAACAGGGTATCCTCTTATATTTCTAGGAGACAATGGTCCTTGGTCTGAGAAGTGTGACTATGCAGGAAGTGTTGGTCCATATACAGGGATGTGGCAAAGGAAAAAAGGTAATAGCACTTTTTAAAAGTTCTCTTCAGCTTTTGTGAAATAGAAAATTTGGGTTGCATGTTCTTTTTCAATCTGGTAGTTTCCCTCCCTCCCTCCCTCCCTCCCTCTCTCTCTCTCTCTCTCTCTCTCTCTCTCTCTCTCTCTCTCTCTCTCTCTCTCTCTTTCTTTCTTTCTTTCTTTCTTTCTTTCTTTCTTTCTTTCTTTCTTTCTTTCTTTCTTTCTTTCTTCACCCTTTGTTGGACACATCACTGCATGAAAGTAGAGGGCTATCCTATAGTCAGTTTTGCCTCCAGCAATCATTTATGAAATGCACTGTGTGTGGGAAAGTCGACTGATGTTCACTCTTTCAAATATCATTGTGATGGTTCTGATACTTTAGTCATTAAATCAGAAACTCTTATTTTATTTATTTATTTATTTATTTATTTATTATTTGGATTTATCACCGCCCATCTCTACCATGGCAGACTCTGGGTGGTTTACAATCACATTATAAAAAGTTAAAAACCTATACATCTAAAATATATTATAAAAAAAAAATAAAAAAAATCCAAGAGATGGTATGTTCTTAAAAAGAGGATATTGCTAAGCTAACCACCCCCAGGAGGAACTATTATTTCCTTCGTTCCAGGCAAGGCGGCAGAACCAGGTCTTTAAAGACTTCCTGAAGGCCAGGAGCGAGGGTGCCCGTCTCACCTCTGGGGGCAAGATATTCCACAGGGTGGGTGCTATCGCATAGAAGGATGCCTCCTGGACCCCGCTAGGTGGAATTCTTTTAGTGATGGGATCCGAAGCATGCCCTCCCTGCATGATCGGGTGGGGCGGGTAGATGTAATCGGGATAAGGTGGTCCCTCAGATACCCTGGTCCCATGCCATGCCATTACAAGCCATTAACGGATATAAAATAGTTCTTTATTAATGCAAGTTATCAAATTCAAGGCAAAGCTCAGACTGAAGAAAAGCAGGCGCAAAAGCTAGATTACAATCTCCCATACAGTACTCATCCCTCCCAAAGGCTTCAACCATTCCCATAACATCAAACAGGTTAAAAAAACCCTTTCTTGTTTAACTAGCAAACAGTAAAATTCCCTTCCACCTTCTGGCAGCTCTCCCCCCTTGTCTCACATTCCAGACTAAGGAGCACTGATAACCCACACAGTTGACCTTGCAGATGCTCAGCTCGTCTTCACCCTCCTTTCCTTCCCAAGTCCACTTGCTTACTAATGCAACTACTACAAATCCCATGTCTAAATCTATATCACTCTAACCCTCTAAACCTCTAACCTTTATGCTGGCAGGATGTCACATCCTGACAATCATAAAGAGATATTAGTTGCATTAATACCTTATATGACATCAAAAACAAACTCCTTTATGGTTTACAGCTATTTGTATTATTTATTCAAGCTGTTATTTTTGTGTACATTTTGTTGGATAATGATTGTTCCGTCAGGAATTGGATTAGCTGTTCTTTTAAGTTTACTTCAATTTTTACTGTGGGTGTTTTAATTTTTATGCTATTTGACAACATGTTATGATGTTTTCTGATTATAAACCACCAGGATTCCTTGGTTATAAATGGGATGGATAGATGAATAGATTGATGGATGGATGGATTTGTTGTTTACGTATCAGCTCTGTGATGGATTTTAAAATGCCAGCATGATGTGACAATTGTTGTATCATACTTGATCTGAGGGTCTGGAATAATTTGTTCAAAATTTATTTTCCTAAAATTTGGAGAAGAGACACTTTGTTATTTGGCTTGGGATTTGTTTTTGCTGTGGAGCTGTACGTTTGTTCATAAGATACTGAATAATCATGCTTGACTATATCGTACAGAAGAGGAAAATGCCTTGTATTTGTGCTATTATCATAGACAAGAGGTAGTTCTCATAGAAATTTATAATCAGTGGTATTTTTATGCATGCCCTTGGTATGAATAGTATTTATAGCTATGTTCCCAGTGTTACATTGCATGTAATCTTCAGAGTTCAGATTCTGAAAACACCCATTCTTCATTTGGATGTTATCTATCTTATTTGTGTACGCCTTTCACATGTTTACAGAGAGAAACTATTATTAACAGTTCATTAGTATGACACCATAAAGGCACATACTGACAGAGATATCCAGGGTGGTATTGTCTGACTCACCTAAGTCAAGGCATCTCATTTCATTAATCTCTTCCACTTGTTTTATGCCAAATCCAATTCTGTTCCTGAGAAACCCCCAACTCACTGGAGCATCTTTGCGGGGGAGCATATATGGGGGTATGTATCAGCAAAAATCTCCCTGTTCATCTTTCTTTTACTCTCAAAACTTTATTATTTTCTGCTGCTATTGGATTGTGGATCCTTTGTTACTCTCCTACCTTCCTTTGATTTTTTAATGCTAAATGAACAAATATTAAATGTGATGCATATGTAGGATAATCAAACGTGACTGGTAATGGACAAGAATGGCAAGCTTGTAAATGTTGCAGATACAGTTGGATGAGAATCCCAAGATAAGAAGAAGGTGGTATCCAGAGGCACTGTTTGATGCTTAGTAGTTTGGACTTGTTAGGACCTGCAGTGTGTGTCTAAGCCAGAGCTTTCCAAACTGTGTGTCGGGACACGTTAGTGTGTTGGCTGCAGTGTCTGGGTGTGTCGTGGCTGCTGCTGCCTCCGAGCCCTGCCAGGATTCCGCACAGGTCCTAGTGCCTGCCTTGTGCCTTGCTGCCTCCAAACCTGCTGTGATTCCGTGCAGCTCCTAGTGCCTGCCTTGTGTCCTGCTGTAAGAGTGTGTCGCGAAATGATGCCCTGCTGTAAGAGTGTGTCGCGAAATGATGCATGTTTAAAAAGTGTGTCACCAACATGAAAAGTTTGGAAAGCTCTGGTCTAAGCAGTTCTCCAGAACAAACTGGTCACTTGAGAGACAGAGCAGAATTGGTAGAACGTAACTCTGGTGGCCCTGGGCACGGACCTTGGCTCGAGGAACCGCGGTGTGTCCACAGAGGGTTGATAGTGAGATGGCCTGTAGATAGGCAGGTTAGCTGCGATGTAAGTTGGATATATTGTTGTTATTGTATTATCAATGGTACATAATGATATGATATTATATGTTATTCCAATGACTAAGCAGTCACAGACCATGAGAAGCAGTGTCAGCAGGACGTGACGGGTGGTGAACTGTGGGAGAGAACGCAATTCTAAACAATGCCACAGAAATCCAAGGACGGCACTGTGACAGGGCGAGTTTGGGCCGTCTTAAAAGTTCAGCCCCATCTCCCTGACTGCAGGCAATGGCGCAATCACTCCTAGCCTTGGGCCAAGAGAAATGCGTCAGCTGGGCTTATGACCAGGCAGCCACAGGCAGGGTTGCTTTGGCGCTACGAGGAAGAAAGCAATGGCAAGCTACTTCTCTACACGTGGCAAGAATCCGTATGGAAAGAAGCCCAATAAGAAAGAATGTCATGTTGCCCACAGATGAGATCCCCAAACCTGGAGGTAACTCTTTGGCTGCTGGGGAAGAGTTCTTTGGCCTACACATAACCATTTATGATTTTATTCAACCCTAAGATTATTTTGTCAGAGGCGCCAAGTTTGAAAAGAGGATCCCTTTTATTTTTCATAGTTTTAAAATGCTGTCATTATGGAACTGCGCACACTCCCATCAGAACTGGGACTGGGGTCCTCTCTTTCAGCTCAGATAGAAAGGAATAGGGACAGTTGCTTATGCTTATGCAGGCAGGAAGCTGTAACGTAAATGCAGGTCTTTCCTGGTTTTGTGTCTGTTACCCTTGGTGTATATGTCTGTGTCTAAGTATGCATGTACTGGTACTCTTAAAGTCATACTTCCCCAGTTATTGTTTGGGAATAGCAGCAGCTGCTTTTTCCACATCTGTTTCCTGTCTGTTTCCAAATATAGAAGGGAATGATCTGGCATATGCAAAAAAAAAAAAAAAAAGATGTGGCGGAACTCACAGACCTAGAGTTTCTTTTCTTTGTTTAAAAACTTTGCTGTAGTTTTAAAAGATTGTACTTGAGCACATGATATGACTTTTCATTCACGTAAATGAATGTCTCAGATTGGCATCCTACTAGCAGTTGTCCCTTGCTTATCCAAAATGAAATCCATGTAATAAAAATAATTAATTCATTGAGTTTGTCGCTGCAAGATGGCTACTCCATAAGAAGACTTTAAAAATGGATTAGAAAAATTCACAGAGAAACAGTGATGAATATGCATTATTGTAGTTCTCAGAATTTCCAGATAAGAGGAAACTGTGCTTCTGAATATCAACTGTGGGGACAGAAGCAAGATGGTGAACAAATAATCAGTGTTTCAAACCACCATGCAGATACAAGCCAATCCATACAGCATTGCCAATGTGGTTTCCTCCCGTCCTTGAGAGGGGAGGAAAGGACGTCAAAATAGGAAGTGCTACCCCCACAATCTGCTTGTACTGTGCCTTGGTAACTGACTGGCCCCTTTACCAAGGCCCAGTACAAGCAGATTGTGGGGGTAGCACTTTCTATTTTGACATCCTTTCCATCTACTTGTAACTAACTAGCAGCTGCCTTCTCCAGGATAGCCCATGTTTCATGTCAGAACATCTTAAACTGCCTTAGTAGTAGGCTACATAGTGAAGACAAGTGGGGTGTCTTCTTATTGCAGCAAGAAAGCTGTGTGAATGGACCTAGAAGATTGATCTAGCTGGTCTATTATTATGATGTTACATCTGGTTTTGGATTTTTTCTTTTCAGCAAGTTCATAATAGATATTGTACTTGGAGAGGATGATATATCAGAATTGTTACTCGGGGATAGGTGGAATGTTTTGTATAATATATTCTTCTTCTTGGCGATCACTCGTAGCCGAGTAAGATTGTCTTCCAAGGGTAAAATCTTAACAGTGGATCCGTAAGTGGCTGTAAAGGCCAATTCTGGATCCTCACAACCTCCCACAATGAGGGCATAGGTTTCCGGGTGGAAGACGGTCATGATGAGGGTTTGCTTGACGTGCCTTCCTCTTAGCTCGTTTCTCCCTTTCGCCCTGTACTCGTGTTTCTTCAAAGTCCGTAGCACCTTTAATAAAGGCTGACCTCCAATTGAAATGCTCATGAGTTAGGGCTTCCCAGTTCTCAATGCTGATATTACATTTTTTAAAATTAGCTTTGAGAGTATCTTTGAATCTCTTTTGCTGTCCACCAATATTCCGTTTTCCATTCTTAAGTTGGGAGTAAAGTAGCTGCTTTGGAAGACGATGGTCAGGCATTCGAACAACATGGCCGGACCAGCGAAGTTGATGTTGGATGATCATTGTTTCAATGCTGGTGGTTTTCGCTTCTTCTAATACGCTAACATTAGTCCGCCTATCTTCCCAAGTAATTTGCAGAATTTTTCGGAGGCAGCATTGATGGAATCTTTCAAGAAGTTGGAGGTGGCGTTTGTAGAGGGTCCATGTTTCACAGGCATACAGAAGGGTTGGTAGTACAATGGCTTTGTAAACAAGCATTTTGGTCTCCCTGCGAATGTCCCGATCCTCAAACACTCTACGCTTCATTCGGGAGAAAGCTACACTCACAGAGCTCAGGCAATGCTGAATTCTTACATATGTATGAGATAATGCTCTATAGTCTTCTCAGAGAATCTTGATAAGTGTTTGGAAAAGAGTGACATCTGAAATTGGTTTAGATGTCACTGAACCAATTGGTTCCAGTTTCCCCCCTGTTTCTTTTAAGGGAACATTCTGTTTCTGTCATCTCTCAGATTTTCCCTGGAAGCTTTTGCAATTTGACGCAGTACAGTACTCAAATAACCTCTGTTGAAATAAATGCCATGGGTATGAATTAGGTTGGAGATCTGTGCTTCTGCAAAGAATTGATCCAGAAAATGTCTTTCCATTAGAACTGGTATATACTGTATTTGATATTCTTTGTGCTTCAGGACAGTGCATTATGGGAAGATAGGTAAATTTGTCAACTGGCCACCATTATTTGGACTCATGGCATGGGGGGGGGGAAGAAACTAATTGAGTTTGTTTCCTTTAGTCCTTTCAGTGCAGGAACTTTGGATTTAACAAGCAAAGCTAGAGGTATTTATTTATTTATCAAATTTGTATAGCCGCCCATCTCACAGAAAAGGGACTCTGGGTGGTATACAACACTTAATTAAAAAAAAACAATAAATATATAAAAACATTCATTATTAAAAACAATAAAAAACACAAAAACAGGAGAGGATGATGTTATCCGCAGTAAGGGAGCCATCGTAAGATCTCCCCAGTCCCCTGGGACCCCCAGGCCTGAAAGCAAAGCCAGGTTTTGAAGGACCCGCGGAATGTTATTATTTTGTTATTCTGTTGTTATTCTGAGTTGGTGCTTCCAGTTCTGGGCCCCATAAGACTTGGCTTTGTTAAGAGGGAA
Organism: Charina bottae; assembly: GCA_023362775.1. Taxonomy (NCBI): domain Eukaryota; kingdom Metazoa; phylum Chordata; class Lepidosauria; order Squamata; family Charinaidae; genus Charina; species Charina bottae. The sequence goes on along the minus strand of JALMGJ010000002.1, from coordinate 140,342,801 downwards.
GCCAACCGGTTTCAGGATGGGCATATGACGGAGACCAGGCTGGATGAGCTACAGTAGGTCTTCTTACTCTAGGGAAAACAACATTTGCAGTGGATATTCTGATGGGACTCAAACATCTGAAATTGCTCAGATAGCAGCAAGTGAACAATTTGCTCACTGTGTACACTAAGGATACAGCAAATAATCATTTTACAATAAAGTTTACTTCAAGTTGAGATCAGTTACCAGTACGTTTTTGGACATGTTCATGTAGGTATCTTGGCAACAACACAAAACAACATTGTCATTGGCTCCTTCTGTTTTTTTACTCTCCCCTACTTGGGATATCCTGGTGGTTTCCAGGATGACCCTACCCAGCTTAACTACCGATGCTGCAACACACTGAGGCCATTTTACAGTAGAAAAGTACAGTACAAATTGATGTAGCCTAGTAGCAAAGAGACATTTTTATGGCTTTGTGCCAGGAATAAACCCATGGTTTGATGATGATGATGATGATGATGATATATATATATTACTGTCATGGAAAGTAGATATTACTGTCATTGAAAAGAACTATGTTTCATTTATTGATGTAGCCATTCCAAGAGACAGTAATGTTGAAGACAGAGAATTGGAAAATATTACAAAATAACAAGATCTGCAAACAAAGATCACAAATATTTGGAAAAAGTGGTATTGGGGCAGTAGGTGCAATACCATGAGGACTTAGAAAGGAATTGGATTGCCTAAATTTGAAATAACTTAGGGCCGCCCAACTACAAAAAGCAGCATGGTTGGTTACCTCATCCATAATTAGATGTTACATTTACAGTTCCCAAGCCCTTCAGTAGGGCTCAAATCATGAAGAAGAAAACCAACCAACATCAGCTATGAAATGTGATAAATAGAAATTGCAAAAGTAAAGTAAAGCTTCATTCAAATTAAGTTTGACTTCTAGTGGCTAGTTTGAATAATACTTGGGTATTTCAAAGCAGCTTTCTTGGCAACAGTCTGAAGTGGTTTGGCATTGTCCTTTTCCAAGTCTAACCTTCAGCCCTGGGATTTTTTGGTGGTCTTCCATCCAAGTATTAAACAAATTCAACCCTGCTTTTTAGCTCAGCCCAGATCAGCTAGATGCCTCCACCTTAGCTGGGGAATAACAGTCTTGGTAGCAATAACAACAACAACACCACTAATAATAATAATGTTACTGTGATTGCTATTCTTTGCTATTCCAGAAGCCAGGTTAATCCTCTGAAGATATTTCCTGGTATACCACTAATTTCCATTAAATTTTAGGATTTTAGTTATTATTCCCCACTCCCACCCCCCACCCCCCTTCAAAGACCCTATATACAGTAGATGGGGCCTCTGTGGGGGAGGACAAAACCTGTAAGATGGTTTTTGCATGTGCATGCACATAAGGGGCAGGACTTCAGTCATGACTCACGCCCATCTCTTGCGAGTTTTACACTCCTGCCCCCGCCCTCCGAGACTTGTAGCTGTCTGCTTCTATCAAACCACAGCAGGCCAGCTAGTTCAGGTAACTGTGGGCAGATAGGGTGGGTCACACATAGCTCTGCTTTCCAGTATCTCATTGCTTGTTCCCTCACTCTTAACATCTGCTGCTGAACTGGCTTTATTGCTGCCTGCTACTACTCTATAAATCATAATAATTGGAGCAAGATCTGTTTGAGAATAACTGATTTTTAAAAATCTAGATTAGACCTCTCAAGTGCTAAAAGAACGGCCTGACTTAATTTGCCTGTCATTTATCTGAATGTCAGAAGTAAGGTTGTGGTTGCCAACTTTTCAATTGTCTGCTGGAGCTAGACTTTTAATCTGCTTCATGCTGTGAAAAGTGTTTACAAACTTTTGTACATCAGGGTGCTTTGAAAGATGTAAGACCTGGCCAAATTGTTTTCTGCTCGGTTGGACAACCGTAGATGAAGTGAACTGAATGCTTTGGGGGAAATGAAGTTTGCCAGTTGAGCAGGTGAAGCCAAAGACCCTTCAGAGTGAAACAGTACTGGATTAGATAGGCAAACCAGTCTGACCTGGTTTGAAACAGCTTCCTACATTTCCGTGTGAAGAGGCAAAGGGGAAATTGCCTACAGTGCCGGCAGGAGGGATTATTTTTAAACAAAGCAGCTGTGCCAGGTATATCATTATATAAATGTTTTTGCAGTCTGATGTAACAGCTCCAAGCAATGAACATTACCAAATCTTGTTACATTAATGGAGTATAGGCACACCCAGCTTCATCCCGTCTTGACATCTGAACATGGAAGCAAAGCTGAATTGTCTTGAATTTTGTGGGAAGTGTTTATTTTTATTCACGTACTGTACATTTGCAGACACAGTTCTTCCAAATCTTAAACACTGAAAACATTCATATGTTTTGATGTGCTGTGAAGTTGTTCTTGTTGTTTGGGAGGGGACCATCATGGATTGGCCTTGTTCTTTGAAAAGGGAGCCTCCCTTCCCTAGCCTGATCACTGAGGTATACTCATCTTCATCGTGTTGATGCATTTTTCTAATCCTCCCTAATTTAGCAGCATCTTTCAAAATATGCACTTTACTTCTTTCTCTCAGTTTCAGTTCTAGCTGTCTCCACAGTGAATTCCCAGGTCTAACATTATTCTGGAGCTACATCTTTTTGTTTAAATGTAAATAAACCCACTGATTGGTAAAACTGAGCTTTTATGGGTGTCATTTACAAAGTTGTTATCTGCAACATCTTGTGTCTATTATGCTCTCTCAAGGGATCCTAAGGGAAGGGCTTTTAAAGTAGATGAATGGGGCAGAGATTGATTTAGCCAAGTATAAAACTTAGGCTTGATATATACTATGTCATGCTGTCTCCTTGAAGCTACTTCTAGTCTTGAGAAGCTGCCACATGTTGGGAAAGCCAAAAATATCTCAGACACTGAATACACCTTTGGCTTTTGCCTGTCCTGAAGAAAAGGAGGCAGTACTGAGAGATTACAGTGATATTTATTCTGTATGTTCAGCTGCCTTCCTTTTGATTTGGTGCATTATCACACTTCTTAATAGATTCCTTGTCTTTTCCTTCCTGATGACAATTTGTCATCTGTCTTCGTGGCTCAAAAGGATTACTTCCTTTTGCAACCTTGCTTCATAATGTTTTTTTTTAATTGATCAAAGAAAAAAGCTTTGGCCGACAAGCCTCTGAAAATGTGTTTTTTTGTTCTTTTCTTTTTAAATTTTACAGGTGGTAGCTCAGCAAAGCAGACAACCTGGGAAGGGGGACACCGTGTTCCCACAGTAGCATATTGGCCAGGGAAGATCCCAGCAAATGTGACAAGTCCTGTGATGTTGAGGTAGGAGAGGAAAATGCTTTCTGTTATGGGTCGTTCATGTAAGATGCTTTTGTGGTCGATCTAGGATAGTGGGTAGATGACTGAATCCAAAACCATAGCAAGCTGAGCTACTAGAACAGCTGAGAACGTGCATTCCTGCAAATGGAAGAATTTGTCATCTCCCAAGTGATAAAAAGGGTCAGAAATAGAAGGTAATGACCTCTGTAAAGTTCCACAGCTTTGTGCAATCCATTGCTTTCCTTAACCCCTCCTTCAGGTCTGTGGTGAGCATTTGTAAATAAGGCTCTAGATAAAGGTTTTTGAACAGCCATGGGATATATAAAGTGAAAGGGTTCAAAGAGGTCAGTTGCTGATCAAAAGTTTACTTTTGAGATGTTTGCTCAGAAACAGTTTTCAAAATATTTTTCTTCTTAGGATTTTAGTAAACATCTGTTCCATTTCTGGAACTGCTTTGTCATCCTTAGTCTGGAATAACTAGTTTACTAGAAGGACTCCCTCAGAAGTGGTAAAGGGTATTGCTACTGTATATTATAATTCCTAAATTATATTTCTGTAAATTAATCTTCACATTGTCTTGGTTAGGAGTGTTAGCTGCATATGAGATGAAAGTTGCCCTTTCAAATTTAATTTACTAATTTGAAAATTACAAGTTTCAGCCCCCACCTCATCCTTAGCTTCTTTATAAGCAAGATGTGAATATTAATTTGGGTCTATCTTGATGTTAAGATTACAAAGATTTTTGGCAACATTCAGATCAGACATCACTTTATAAACTACAGTATACCTTAGTGAGATGGAATATGCCTCATCTCCACTTGGCTTGAACACTTTCATTTTCTTCTCCCACATGACGGGAGAGGAGCTTGGAAGCTTCTGCTTTTGATTAACCAATATTTGTTGCAGTTTATGTTATTAATTTTAACGACATAAAGAATAAATAAACCAGCTGTGGAAATCATAGTTTAAAATTGGTTGTAAGGCTTTCTCACGGCCACACTGCACAATGAGTAGTGCATGAAGGAAAATTCAACTCTTTAATATTTTACTAAGCTATAGTTTAGTAAATGCAGCTTGTGTACAGAAGACAAAATGTACAGTATAAAACCAGAGGAACATCAATAAAATCAATGAAACTGAATCTAATAAAACCATTGAAAACTGAAGGCATTTCTATAAAACAAAGTCATCACACTGAAACTTAAGACTGATCACCCAACATCTTAGCAATGCAACAAATTCAGCAGAAAGTACAGTACATCATGAATATTAATCATTCCATTGAATCTGATAGAATATAGGTGTACCACATTTTTGGAACCATGCTACTTAAAAGGGTAATGTCATTCTTGGTTCTGGGTCCTGTCCTTGCCATCACATGAAACTATCTGGGTATGTCACCTTGAATGATTTCAGTGATATATTGTAACTTGCACTAGAAAGAAGGTAAGGGAGAAATCCAGGGTCTTGCCTTGTGATTATTGTTGCCTCAAGTATCCAGTAGGAATAATGCACACATCCATGATTAGTTATGCTTTTTTGCTTTTTCGTTGGCTTTTTATTTGAGTTCAGGACAGTTATTTTTTATTTAATATTTTAACCCTGTGAGCTGGAAAAGGGTAATTTGCCTAAGGCCAGTTGTTGAGTTTTGTAGCTATGCAGGGATTTAAACTTGAGTTTTTTAATGGTGAGACATAATACATCTGAGGACAATTGCATCCATTTCTTTTTGCTCTCTGTGATCAAAACAGGTGGTTAGAATGTATGTCTTTATACCAAGTGTTTGCTACTACAGGTAGTCCTTGTTTAGCAACTGCAATTAGGACTGGCAATTAGGACTGGTTGTTAAGTGAAGAGGTTGCTAAGTGCAACTGTGACTGTGCTTACAATCTTACTCGCAAAGTTACTTTTTCATCACTGTCATAACTGTGAATGGTCGCTAAACGAGGCAATTGCTAAACAAGGACTACTTGTATTTCAATATGCCCAGAAATCTGGGTAGATTTCAAGTAAAAGTTGTGCTCCTGTCACATTTGCACGATCAAGAACATTAGGGAATGAGATTTAATTTTCTTTGAACTTCAAAGTTATTTGGCATCGTTGATTGTTCAGGTAGACCAGAACTTGTGCTGACTGCTTCATTGTATTAAATGTAGCTACTTGCTTGTTTTCTGCCACAGTTCTAACATCCCATTGCCTGTGTCTGTGGGCAGAGTATTTGCCTTTCACGTCTGTAAATTTGTCTTTTGGTGCTTTTGACCTCTTTACAAGCTGGATGTTTCCATCTCACAATCAAAATTCTCTAACATTTTAGGAGAGGAAATGCTAGCCTGGACCCACAAATTCAACCACTATACTGCAATTAAGGATAGCTGGATCTTTTTGTTTCTTTTAAAGAAATAAATCTAAGGCACTTATGCACTAGGAATATTTAAACATGTTAAGTGAATAGTTCTGATGATTTTGTCACTGCTTTCAGATGTAGTAATAAATGTTTCTGGAAAGAGTTAATCCAATAGAATAAGGCCAGTAATAATTTGGCTTTATTAGCAACTGCAAATGAGTTCCACAGGTGTTATTCCTTTATTACTGGCATTATATAAGTAATTTTCACCATGGAAGTGCCACAGCAGTTCTAATTAATGCTAATAATTGCTGTGACATTTTGTCCATTTAGTTATTTATTTAAAATATTTGTACATTACCTACTACCTTAACAGCTCATGGCTGTTACATAGACCGCTCACAGAAGCTGGTGGTGATATTATTTCCAGTTATATTTTACGTACTGTCTTCTGATCAGATGCATGAGACCTGGAAGTACATCTCCATGTCAGCCTCTGTCTGCATGCTTTGGCACTGCGTGAGACGTTCTCATGTTCCATTGCAATGTTAGGTTCTTAACTGATCAATCAATCAATCAATCAATCAATCAATCAATCCACTATGCCAAAGAAGGACTGCTGCACTATGGGCATTTTATTAAGTCCTATATTTTGGGAGTACTATTTATGTCAGGGGTGTCCAACCTTTTGGCTTCCCTGGGCCACATTGAGTGAAGAGGAATTGTCTTGGACCGCACATAAAATATATAATATATATTTTAATATATAATATAAATATAACATAATAAATATATATAATATATATATTTATTATGTGTATATATTTATTATATATTATATTATATAATATATATATTTATTATGTGTATATATTTATATATTATATAATATATTATAAATATAAATATAAATATAAATTATATACAATATATATATATATATATATATATATATATATATATAATGTAGCTATATACTATAATAAAATAATATAACATAAAATATATAATATCCCTCTTAAGAATATTTAAAAAAAGAAAATCAATGCTCAATTCTATGTCTTTTCATGATTGAGAAAATATTGTTCTCGTACTCTATCGCGGGACAGGGGGGCAAGGCCGTGGCGCTTCCAAGGACCGGGAAGACGGCAACAGGGCTCTGGGCAGGAACCAGCTGCAAGGCAAAGGCTGGACAGGCTTCCGGAGCAGATTCTGTGGTAGCGGCAGGACACGGGGCAGGAACCGGCGGCAAGGCAAGAGCTGGGCTGGCGCCTGGAAGGGTTTCTGTGGTGGCAGCAGGGCTTGGCGCGGAGGAGTTGGTGGTATCGGCGTCCCTTGGCTCGGGTCCAGGGCTACATGTGGCACGGGGGTAGCTCTCTTTGGCGCATGCAGGCAGCAGGTAATGACCGGCTGCGCTGGCCCTTTATATCTTTGAATTTCGCGCCTCTCTGTCCTCCTTTGCCGCGTGCTAATTGGTGGAGGGGCTTCTTCCGGGCTGCCTCCGATCGGCAGCTCCGGCTCGGATTCCCCTTTCGCGCCATGCCAGCCTCTTCCGTAGTCTGGCATGGCGGTGGGGACAGGAGGCTCATTCCGGACTGGGCCGGGCTGCATTGCTAGCCGTTCAGGGCCGCATGCGGCCCATGGGCCACAGGTTGGACACCCCGATTTATGTTTTAGATTGATAGTTCTTGGATAACTATTGATAAATATTGCTGAAAGGGTATCATATCTAGAGAGCCAAAGATCCTTTCCTCACTCCCAAGCTATAGAGCTCTTCGCTTGTCCTTGACTCAGCAGAAAACTATTCTGGTGTGATATTTGTTGTCCTCTTTTTCAGTCCTTGTCCTGCATCTCTTCCCAATCACTGCCTCCTCTCTGACTTTCCTTCAACCTAAAGGGAAATAAAGCCTAACAGATTTTATATACTTTCAGTCTGTCTGTGAATGGTGACAGAATTAGAAGGAAAACAGTACTTAAACTCCAGCAAAATATTTAAAAATATTTTGTGAGTCAGCATGTTTTTTTATCCTGGAAGAGAGCATTTAAAATTCTATGTCTTTTCATGATTGAGAAAATATTGTTCTCGTACTTTAGGAAAACTGAAGTCCTGACAGTTTGCCAGTCTGAAAATGTATTTCAGATCTGTTTGCCTGCTAGAGAAGGCATCTATGCTAAGGAAAAGGGCACAGAATCCTATGCTTAACAGATAGAAAAGGAACAGATCAAGAAAGAGCATGAGTGTAACATTATACATCAGAGCTTTCCAAACTTTTCATGTTGGTGACACACTTTTTAAACATGCATCATTTCGCGACACACTCTTAGAGCAGGGCATCATTTCGCGACACACTCTTACAGCAGGGCACAAGGCAGGCACTAGGACCTGCGCGGAATCCTGGCAGGGCAGGTTTGGAGGCAGAAGGCACAAGGCAGGCACTAGGACCTGCGCGGAATCCTGGCAGGGCTCGGAGGCAGCAGCACCCGCGACACACCCAGACACTGCAGCCGACACACTAACGTGTCCCGACACACAGTTTGGAAAGCTCTGTTATACATATAAACAGGTATTCAGCCAAGTTTTGTTATTGACGTTTTAAAGTTTAAATCTCCTCTCAAAGTAGCTTCCAAAGTAAAATATAAGTAACAGTAATCTTAACATTTTAAAATAATCTTTTTGAAAAATCTGTACTAATAGGAAACAGTTAAAAGTTTTGGGTTGGGAAAAGAAGAGACAGCAGCAAGACAAGGGAATTAACTCAGCTGCATTGGGGAAGAGGCATGCTAAGGTGTCCTTGCTGGCAGGACTCCAGCATTTTATGGAAGATTTACTAGGCATCTGTTAGAAAAGACTTATTAATTGTGCATGTTTAACTAGGCTGATTGTTCCTTTGGAATCATTAATATTTTTTAAAATTGTTCCTTGCAAGATAGAAAGAAGAAACAGATTCCTGCAACTCCTTATCCACTGAAAGAATTCTTGTGACACAACATTCCACAGCTAAGAATCTACTTCATTGACCGTGAAAGTATATTGGATGGTCAGGAAAGTAAGGGAGAAAACTTATTGACAATGAATTGGTGAACAGCCACTAATAAATAACTTGGATGTCAAATGATTTCCCTGCCTAGTTTTAAAGAATCAGGGCTTACTACAAATGTTGAATAAACAACAGATAATAACTGACATACATCTTTTGCTCAGAAGCTAACTTTAGTTCAGATACAGGCATTTTGGAATATACAGTATATGGAGGATTAAATACAGCGGTGATTAAATTGTAAAACTCAATTGAGGTTGTTTTTCTCCTTTGTGCCTGTGATTTGCGATTCCCAATACAATCTCAACCTTCCTGCAGCCCAAATGGTAGACAGTTGAGAACTAAAACCTCATGGATAGTTTTGAAGACTTCTTGTAAAATACATTAGAAGTTGCAACCATTTTTTTAAAATTATGAAACTATTGTTTGAAACCTATGCTCATTTTTCTTTTATTAACCTATGCTCATTTTTCTTTTATTAAGAGCCAAACTAGAAAATGCAGTTAACATGCACATTTTTATACAAACAGCAGCTGTATTTATATGAGTAAGCGCCTTCAGAACCTACAGGGTATGATAGAAAAGCTTAATATTACTTTTATTCCTGCTGTGGATAGTTCCCAGCTCAAATTTACGTCTCTCAAACTGCTATTAATACTTAAGGAGAGACTCTTGATTCTCCTTTTTGGATCCTCTTGCTTTCAGAGGTGAACGATGTTGTGATTTTAGTCAGGGATTTTTCAGTGGTGGTATCCCATCTTTGGAATACTCACTTGGCATTGTCTATGATGTCCATTCAGTACCAATTAAAATATTTGTGTTTCTTCAGGCACTTAAGAAATCTGTTTTTATTTATATGGTCACCCATACAACATATTGATTCAAGTCAATAAAAAAAATAATGCAGAAGAAACAATAAAAAAATAACTTAAAACATCACAGTGCTCTAGGAACAATTCAACAACATACTACCAGGAGCACCAAGACAGGCTCACCCAACAGCCTGGCCCAATACCCAGGAGACGAACCAGGTCTTCAGTGCCTTATGAAACTTTCAACTGAAATTGTCTTTAAGGCCTTAGTCAAACTGGGATTTAGATCTTCAAAATGGTAGGGCCCAAGTTTCTTACTCCCACTATGGTGCCGTTGCAGGTTTCCCATGAGTGATCTCCAGATATTTTTATAACATCTTGCATGTTCCTTGTAGGAATTTTTTTCCCCTGGCTCAAATTGGCATACCACACATTATAGAGACAATAGGTAAATATATTAGTCTCCCATACTATAAATGCACTTGTGTGTGTTCAGAGATAGAGGTCAAGTTAGTAACTCACATATTACTATTTTAGCATTTATTGCATCTGGCACTCATAAGCCCAATTGTCAGAAATCTTAGTTGTCTCTCTAATCCAGAGCTTTCCAAACTTTTCATGTTGGTGACATGCTTTTTAGACATGCATCATTTTGTGACACGCTCTTACAGCAGGGCATCATTTCGCAACACACTCTTACAGCAGGGCATCATTTCGCGACACACTCTTACAGCAGGGCATCCTTTCACGACACACTCTTACAGCAGGGCATCCTTTCACGACACACTCTTACAGCAGGGCATAAGGCAGGCACTAGGACCTGCGCGGAATCACAGCAGGTTTGGAGGCAGCAAGGCACAAGGCAGGCACTAGGACCTGCGCGGAATCCTGGCAGGGCTTGGAGGCAGCAGCAGCCGCAACACTCCCAGACACTGCAGCCGACACACTAACATGTCCCGACACACAGTTTGGAAAGCTCTGCTCTAATCATTGGTCACCAATCTCCTTCCATGAGATCAAATATGGGCAACTCCCTAAAGGTTCCCAGTTCTCATTAGTAGCTATGGTTTGTGAAGTCAACACCTCCCTTTCATTACTAATTGTTTGATTTTCATGTACTTTTAAGTATTGTAGTTGTGTTTTATTGGTCTAGGACCATCAATCAATATATAAACAACTGATTTTTTTAAAGAGGCATTACATTGTCTGAAAGCAAATGCAGAGCCGGATATAAAGAGGTTGTGCTCACAATACTTGGTATGCAGTTTTCTTTCTCTGTCACGGAAATGTGAACATTTGGGACATGGGGAGAGAGATTTGTTTATCAGTATACATATGTACACCCGTACAGAGCCAATTCTTTTCCTGAACTTTGTCTGTGGAACTGGCACTTCTTTCTCCTTCCCTTGGGAAGAAACTGTATATCCATCTCCTATATCTCATAGGATAGAAGTTACTTTTTCCACCAAAATCTGCCATGCCTAATCACTTAGTTTAATGGCTTTTGATGAATAGCACTAGCAATGCCTTCATTATTTCCTGCTTGTTAAAAAATAGGGCAATGAAGTAGGTCATCAAATGAATAGAAGAAATTGTACTGTCACTCATTACGTAGTCCCTTGACTAAAGTCTGCAGACTGAGCAACTTCCCTCTCTGGATGTGAGTTTGTGTGCATATGTAAGATATGTAAAGAAGAAAAAATGTTATCAGACATACATAGACAAAACATAAATAGAAGAAAATAGAAATTTTACCATCATGTGTCTATGAAGGTTCTCAGTCATCCAGGTGGAATTGTCTGTAGCTTGAATCATGTCAACTGGATTTCTATTTTCTTAGTGGAAACGTTTCGCTCCTTATCCAAGGAGCTTCTTCAGTCTGAGCAAAGTTGGTAAGGGAATCCTAAATATGTTCCTAGGTAGCTGTGTGACCTAGGTAGCTGGGTCACGCAGCTACCTAGGAACATATTTAGGATTCCCTTACCAACTTTGCTCAGACTGAAGAAGCTCCTTGGATAAGGAGCGAAACGTTTCCACTAAGAAAATAGAAATCCAGTTGACATGATTCAAGCTACAGACATTTACCATCATGTATTTGTAGAATAAAGGTTCAAGCAACTATGGAATCTTCTAGTTTGTTCACTGGGGTTCATATTTAGCTCAGCAGGGGTGTGTGAGTAAAACCATGATCATTAAGAGCTCATCCTTGTGTCCCACTAATCTTGGCATGAAGATGCCTCACTAATAATTTCTAGAGGATGTATTTTTAGGATATGATCTTGAACTCACACCAGCCTTTTGCAAAAGCAGCTTAACATTGTATTGAACAGTTCCAGAATAATGTTTTCCATTGTCTTCTGATGTGCCTTGCACTGGGAATTAATCTTGACACCTCATTAGCAATGTCCGTGATGGCATGGTCAGGGGCTGGGATTTGTCCAACTCTTGGCCATTGTGGGCTACTGCAGGCATGCCCCTGACCTTCATGGCCAACTTGGGTTGGGCTGCCAGAGAGGCCAGATACCTAGGTCCTACAGATGCATCTGCCTGCAAAAAGCCTGACATATCCTTGTGTAAACAGGTTTAGTGCTCTTCTGGAAGAGCACAAATATATCTTTTAAAAAAAGGACTGGCACTCAGGTTATTTTAAAATGGGCAAGACAACCAGGTTCTGCATTGCTGACAAATCAGGTGCTCCTGACCATGGCTACTCACTGCCTTGTAGCACTTATCAATAACTCTTCACTGCTTTATTTTGTATCAGATGACAGGTGGTATGCTTGGCAAGGGGCACAGGTGAAGTAAGAGGAACTCTCCTAATGCTCCACACCAGCCCGTTGACATTCCTGTGACATGTTAGTTGGGCTATTTCTGAACACACATGCTATTCTGGAAAAGCGCTAAACCTCTGTCCAAAAATAACCTGGTTGAAGATTATATGTGTGGCAAGAGGGCACAGGATGAAGCAAATCAGAGCTCTTGGGGGAACTCACTCCCTCTTTTGGAAGAGCACTAGAACTGTCTTTAAAGCATTGTTTCTCAACCTTGGCAACTATCTGTGGACTTCAACTCCCAGAACTCCCTGGCCAGCATGGCAGGCTGGGGAATTCTGGGAGTTGAAGTCCACATATCTTAAAGTTGTCAAGGTTAAGAAACACTGCTTTAAAGTAACAGGTCCAGCACTCTTTCAGAAGAGAGCTAGACATCTCTTCAACAATAGTCAGAGTGACAGATCAGTGGTGCAGAAAAGCTCTGTGCTGCAATTTGTCACTCAGTTATCTGCTCACAGTTTCTGAAGCCTGCCTCACCACATGTTAAGGACAGCGGTTTATTTTTCCTACTGGCAGGTAACTGAATGGGAGAAGAAATGTAGCCTGGGGAATCTCCCCTTGAATTGTTTCACATTAAAACAGCACCAATGGCCAGCCTTGTCACTGAGGCAGATTAGTTCTTGACCATCAGCACAATTTTTCTTGGCATAATTTTCTGTCAACTCAAAGATTGGGAGAATACACATTAACGCAGCTGTGAGGAAGAACCCATAGACTATATAATGGGGGAATGGAAAGAAGGAATTAAGTCCTCTATTCTTTCCCTGGGAAACAGATTGAAGGAGGAAGGTTAAGAGTTTCAATTTGCCATTTGGAGAAGCAGAGCTGAAGCAAAAGGAGGCTTGCTGCCTCTATTTCGAATACTCCAAATTGTCAGTAGGTTCAAAGGTCAAAAGAGTTGAGGCTTGCAGGGCTGCATTTTCAAAACTATTTGCTTCTGTTTTTTTTAATGTTATTTTATCACATATAGTGACAAAGACACAAACTGTCTTTCTTGTCACAGTAGAGCAAGAAAATCTTTGTGCAAAGGCTTCCCAAAAGGACTCACATCTAGGTAGGGTAGCTGTCAGTGTATGTGATACACATATTAAAAATCTTCTGTTTAATAATACAGAATAAATTAAAGTATATAATTTACATTGGGCTAATACAATCAAGCTAGAGCAGGAATTGGCTCACTCAATGGCACTCAACTAAATCACTTTCACATACTACTGAAAAGAGTTTTCCGTATCAGCCAGAACTCCCAGAGAGTGAGTCTTCGAGATTTCCTTCAAAATTATTTCTACATATATGATATCAGAAAAAAAAGGCTCTGCTTCCTCTCCCCCATAAGGATGTTATCCAAGCTGGCCCTGGCACAAAGAGCAGATGTCATTTGAAAGAAATGTGGGGAGTGTACACAAAAAAGCTCTGCCCCCAAAGAAATGTGAGCTGTGCCAATTTAGCATCTCAGACTTAGGATTTCATTTGTCTGTCTATAACCCTGTCCTTAAAGACAGGGAGGGCTAGAAACCAGGAGACTGAGATTTCTAGTCCCGTCTGAGGCATGAAAGCTGGCTGGAAGACCTTGGGCCAGTCACACACACACTCAGCCCTAGGAAGGAGCCAATGGCAAACCAGGAGTCTGTGAGTTCTAGTCCCGCCTTAGGCATGAAAGCCGGCTGGGTGACTTTGGGCCAGTCACACACTCTCAGCCCAACTCACCTCACAGGGTGGTTGTTGTGGGGAAAATAGGAGGAGGAAGGAGTATTGGGTATGTTCGCCGCCTTGAGTTATTTATAAAAATAATAAAGGTGGGATAGAAAAATAAATAGAAACAGGCATTACTTAAGGAACTCTTATCTTCGGCCAAATGGGGGGACAGAAGGCTTGAGAACTAGGGAACTGTGATGAAAGAGGCCCTAAAGGATGTTTAGGAAGGAAGGGAAATCTTCATACTCTTTCAAGGCTTGTTTCTTTCTCTTAAGTGGCGTTTGGCAGCAGAAGAAACAGAGATAGCAAAAAGAGAAGGCACACACCCACATTCATTTCAAGGAGATTGGGGTAAAACTGTAGGAAGGTTTCGCTTTTGAAGGGAAAAGTCCTCCTGAAAGAAAGGGTTTAAATACTTGTCTTTCTTAAAGATCCTGTTGGACTAATCTAGAGGTAACTAGAGAGTGGAGGTGGCCAGGATTTAGACCACAAATAATAAAAAGAATGTAAAATAGAATGGCCACAGTACTGCAAAGTGCTGGGATGTCTTTTCTTGCCCTTCTTTGGCTGGAACTTTACTACAAGAATGTGTCTTTGCACATTAGCACTTGAGAAAAGTCTCCTCAGTTCTATTCAAACAGGCTTGCTTATTCCTCCAGGTGAGAAATACAGGGAATTTTGAAGCAGAGAGCAACTATAGCTTTATTTAGGATAAGTCGAAAACTGATCCTCAGGAATCTTACCTCACCCAGGATCACCAAGGATTCCATCAAAGCAGGTGTCTAAAACCACCCACTTACAGCCTCTCCGAGTTTCTCTAGGAAGAATAGGATAGAACTGTAGGGCTCCTGGGCCTTCAGTTCTGCCTGGTAAGGTTGCCCAGAATAGATGGGTAAATGATACATTTCTTGTCTTTGGGGCTGCAGTTACAGAACTAGCCACAAAGGAAAAATATATTTGCATATATTTGATTGGATTTAACTCACTAAGAGTAAAAGGTATCCTAGAAGGATATTGTCTTTGTGGGAGAAGAGTGTCTCTTAGAATCATTTTCTATAAAAGCACGTCTGCAAAGCTTGAATATACTAAGTGTTGATTATGCTATTTCTCAGTGTTTAGAAAATCAAGATTGCTGTTACTACATACGATGCTAATAGTTGCATGAAGAAAACTGGCAGTATTTCAGCAAGTTAGCTGCTGCTTCTCTGACAGCCCATAGTGTGTGAACTATTTCCTCATGGGGAGTGTCCCAATCTCATGAAGAATTTTCAAATGAGCCCAAATACTGAATGAGAAATTAAGATGGAAGGAGTCTATGTACAGATAGTTATGTACCATGCACTTGAGAATTAAGTAACACCAAAGGATTCAGGAAATGTTCACTTTCAGGCCAGGGGTCATGACAAAATTCTGCTGATGGACCTCCTTGATCATAAACAAGAACACCCTGTTTCTGCTGGTATTTAATAATTAACTCCTGAATGCTAAGTGTGCACTCTAGTATTTAGACTGGACCAGTGACCCAAGGTCATTTCAAGCTTTTTCAGTTCTGTGTTCCCCTTCCTATGTTTCTTCTTGAGTCCATCCTTTATTCCATGTTGATTACTTTCCCTACAGTTTTATCTGTTGTGTGTGGTTTTGTTGCCCTATTACTTTCTGAATCACAGCAGCAATCAGGGAGAGTAAATGAATAAAACATGTCAGGTCAGTGGATACCTGATGAGACCGAAGTGCTTTTACTGCCCTCTCTTGATAACTCTGAGTGACTAGGGCATAATGGGTGACCACATGGTGCAGCCACTTTGCTCAAGTTAAACAAGCCTGATTTGATCACGGCCTTAATGGGGAAATCACCCATTATGTACACTGCTTGAGGTACATGCGGGGGGGGGGGGAAACACTTAGGTACAAAGATACTGAATACATATACAGGGAAGTGAAACACTGTTTCACGCTGTAAATATCAACCCTCTGTAGCCATTCATCTCATCTTGCTAGGATTCCAAGTCTGCAAGCTTAAAATACCAAGTTCTGTTGTTTTCTTTATTTTTATTTTTGTATGCCACATGTCTGGATTAAAGCAACTCAAGATGAAGGACAAAATTTAAAAGCATAACAATCTAATAATGTATCAAAGTAAAAATTTTAATGTTGAAAATCAACTATATGTTAACACAGGGCTTTCCAAACTTTTGCCGTTGCGCATAAACCCGGAAGCGCCGCTGCAGCAGCGTCCTGGAACCCAGAAGCGCTGATGGCCCGCCGCTGCTGCTGCTGCCCCTTCAAAAGGGCAGGCTCCGGGGACCCTGAAAATGCCCTGGTTCCGGCAGGGAGGCAAAAATCACGTGCGCACGCTGCTGGGCCGCTTCCCTGCTGCACAGCTGATCGGCGTGGAGAATTCCCCCCCCCACGCCGATCAGCTGTGCAGCAGGGAAGCGGCCGGGCATGTGTCATTTTCGCCTCCCTGCTGGAACCGAGGGCATTTTCATCAGCGCTTCCGGGTTGTCACGCGACACACTTGGGGCCCCCAGGCGACACAGTATTGTGTCGCGACACACAGTTTGGAAAGCCCTGTGTTAACATATAATGCAGCCATTAGAATCAACATTTCCAGAGCTGTGGTAATAACATACAGATAAAACACATCGTTTATAAAGAGCATTCAAGAGAGGTGGGGTTTCAGAATTTTTAAACATTTTGCAAGTGAAAGAGACAACTGCCAGTGAAGGCATATTAGCAAATGCATTTTAAAAAATTACACACGTCTTGCTCTTGATCCAAGATTTAAGGGTTAGCATTCTGCACTAGACCAACCATATGTAAATATAATATTGTTTGTATGCCAGAACACTCACAGTCACAGGATACAAGACAATAGGTCTTTGCTATTTGTGCTAATACAGAGTGGAATCTCAAAGGTAGAGATAACATCAAGCTTTTTGTTTTGTTTGCTTGCCTTTTATGAAGATGTTCAGCACATCAGGAAAGGAGCTACTGGGTGCTGCACTATATACTGTATATAAAAAGCACCTCTGTCTAGACAGGTAAAATGTGTTTTGTAAAATTATCAAGATTTGCAACAGTTGTGGATGCTGAATAGAATTTGGCTCAGGACCGAGTGATGTAAGGGAAGTGAGGCTTTGGGGAGAAAAGGCTCCTTTGTGATGCTTCACTGTTCTAACTCCTCACTCTTTATAAAAGGAGGCAGGAAACAATCATTCGGACTTCCTCCTGCATGGAATCCCTTTCTCCATGCAAGAGAAGATGGGGGTTGTGGATAACTTCCTACCCCATATAGGGAGTGGATCAGGCTCTGCCATATCCCATGTGGAGGAGGTGATTCAGGGCAGGTGGACTTGAGCAATCATTCCCCAGTTCTTTCTTTGTGGCTTGCTTTGTAGACAGGCAGTGGTATCTGCTGCAAACTGCAGTAACTCCCCAATGATGTCCATCATAACATCATCACACAAATGCCTCCATTAAATACTTGTGTTCTGCCATCTGACCCAACAGTGGAAAATGTGGTTTTTGCGCAGTTATGTCATCATGCATGTTACCCCATCAAAAAATGAATGAAGGTTAGTCTGATAAGACTTGTTCTGATAATTGCCACATTGTTTTCAAGATGTTTACAGATCCTCTTTATGAACTTTATGACCTGCTCAAAAACTTTCCAGTTATTAATATCACTTTGTCTGGTCTGTAGTTCTTCCTTTTTCCTTTTTTGAAGTAGGGACATTGTGCCCTCTTCAGTCATCTGGCTCTTCACTTGTTCTCCTGAATTTCTCAAAGATCAAGCTTGGCCTGATTATAAGGAAGTTCCTTCAGTGCCCTATGATGCAATTCATTTTGGTCTATCCCAAATTAAAGAGATATATTCCCTGACCACTAAAAATAGGTATCCCAAAAGATGTATAGAGCAACTGTTACATTTCATGTATTTTACATTATTTTATCAGTTTTGTTAAAATGTGTGCAACTCATCTATAGAATCAAAACAGCTAACATTTCCAGTTCAAACATCTGCAAACAGAGCATAAACTATAAAGCACATGCAAATTGTCATTTAATCATCAAGCAGCCAAGTAGGAATAATCTACTCCCAGTTCTTGGATTCCATTTGAAACATTACAGTTCTCGCTAAATGCTGGATGGTTCATAAGGAAGAGGCAAACAAATAATTATCAGGAGCAAACAACTCTCAGTGGTACTGCCTCTTCCCCATGGGACCACCCTTTGCTACACTGTATTGTAGTGTTTCTGGGGATTCCACGCATTTTCAGAAGTAATTTTCCTCCATACTCCTAAATGGATCCATGCAATTTATGTCCAGGTATCTTTTTAAAATTCCTGGCATAAATCTGACAGAGCTTAAATTCAGCCATACAAAGCACAAAACAAAAAAATACTAACTTTGCCACACTCTGGATGTCCCTAGTGTGTTCTTTGTTTAGAGTTGTGTTTGTTCAGCAATCAGCTTAATGATCTTACAAGAACACTTTCTTCACAGAAGAACTCATCTTCTTGTACTGTTTTTTCTGCTTTTCTCAGTGTTGTTTATTGTTTTTGCCTGTTTCTTTTCTTCGCAGCCATGCTAAAATTAATTGAATAGGAAAGAAATAAGACACAAGTTCCTTTCAGCTCCCTCAGCTAACATTTCACAAGTCTTAGCAGGCTGATATGTTTCAAGTTTCAAGTCAGAAAAATCTTTATTGGTGTTAATGTGCTTATCAGGTCTAATTTTTATTTCTATATTTCCAGTATTGTTGCACTTTTTAAAAGGTAGTCATCCAAACATGTTTTTTTAATGAAAAATCACTTAAATAAAATGTAGTAATAAAACAATGGATTGTATCCAATGCACTATTAGCATAAAGACACACATGCAAGGGAAATTTTCTGCCACTTCCTCCCTTCTGCGGTCTCTACTCGAGACTTTCAGAAAGATCTGTAGTGGTTAAAGAGTCTGTTGTGAGAGGATAATTGGGGGAAAGGCAGCTTTTGTAGACTCAGTTTGGTCCATATCATTGTGATCCAGATATATGAAAGCCTCAGGTCCTGGTAATATTAATCTGTGTACCAGATGAAGAGCTTTCAAGTTAGGTATTGGGAGGAATTTCCTGATGGTAAGGGCTGCCAACCAGTGGAATAAGTTGCTTCATGAAGTGTATGTTCCCCTTTTTTGGAGGTCTTGAAGCAGGAGCTGGATAGCCATGTCTCAGAAACACTTTAGTGGTTCTTGCACTGAGCATGGGGTTGGACTAGAAGTCTCCTGAAGTCACTTCCAACACTGTTGTCCTATGATTCTGTTGTTTGGACTAGATGTAACATCTAGGAAGTAACATCTACAAGGACGTCAGCAGCCGGCTCAAGGCATCTTGGGATATGTAGTCCGGAGCCTTAGAAGAGTCGGTTCCCTTACCCCCCCCCTTACGCGCGGGTAATTGCACTGTATAAATTTGGTGAATTGTATAATTTGTATAAGGATCTGTGTATGTAAGCCGCCTAGAGTCCTCTGTTAGGGAGGGGATAGGCGGGGTATAAATATCAGAATAAATAAAATAAATAAAATGTTCTCTGACATCACTTCCCACTCTGATCCTATGATTCTTTCGTTGACTATAGTCAACATAGCCAGTTTATGGGTATTAATATAAGATTTCATGCTTCGGTTTATACATAAGATAAAAGATAGTAAATAATCACTAACGCTTGACAAAGGTACTGCTAAGGCAAAGGGAGAATTGTGTATTTAGAAAGTTGCCAGGTCTCCTGAGTGGTAGCTCTCTTTTCTTCGGGATTCAGAAAAATTCCCCTGCTGTAATAGTGAGGCTGTGTTCAAGAATTACCTAGGATTTAGCATTCTTGTGCATTGGAGGTAGGAAATCAATGGAATCGGTTCAAATAGTTGGGAACTGAGACATGTTGGGCTTCTCTCCAACCCTTATTTATTTCTTCTCAGTGCTGGTGGGTCAGATGTCAGTCGCCTTCCTGCTCCTTGTGTTGGTTCCAGTTCCTGGGTTATGGCAGTTTGTAATCAAATAAGTAGCCGTATAATGCCATGTTTTCTTACATGGTTTGAAAGCAACAAATGGTCTAATTTTCTTTTCTAATTTCTCAGAAAATTGCTGTATCACACATAAGTGAAACCATATTTTCCTAGACCATGGAGTGGTACATTTAAAAAAATAAATCAGATAACTAGTATTTTTCCCTTTGGGGGGAAGTTTTCATGTAGGTTGACTGAGTCATTCTGATTTACTTGGTTAGTTTTGAGCACATCACAGGGTTTCAATTTAGGATATTTTATCATTATATAAATTTCACATCATACTAACTCCATATGATCAGCAAGGGCCTTGTGGACGGTATATGGCTAATTTCTCACAGTTAACATGAAGTATGTCTATGAAGGTTCTCAGTCATCCAGGTGGAATTGTCTGTAGCTTGAATCATGTCAACTGGATTTCTATTTTCTCAGTGGAAACGTTTCACTCCTTATCCAAGGAGCTTCTTCAGTCTGAGTAAAGTTAGTAAGGGAATCCTTAAATATGTTTCTAGGGTGGCTGTGTGACCTTGCACCTGGGGCTAGGTCATGGTTATTTTTGAGATGTTTATTTCTAAGTCCCTTTATCATCTAAAGGAGGATCGTTAAGATTACCCTGCTGCTGTTGAGCTTGTGAAATGGTCTTAATCTTCCTAGGCACAGAAGACAAAGCAGGAAGGAAGATAGGGGAAAGGTTATGCCTGAGGCCCCCACCTCTATTCAAGGAAGGATTTTCCAAGTTGGCATGAATGGATTCCTTGACCCCTCTCTCAAACCAACTATCTTCTCTGTCTAAAATGTGAACATTAATGTCCTCAAATGAGTGTCCTTTTTCCTTTAGATGAAGATAAACTGCTGACTCTGGTCCTGTGGTGTTACTTCTCCTGTGTTGGGCCATCCTCCTGTACAAAGGTTGTTTGGTTTCTCCAATGTAGAGTTCAGAGCACTCCTCACTGCACTTGAGTGAGTCATTAAGTGCAGTGAGGAGTGCTCTGAACTCTACATTGGAGAAACCAAACAACCTTTGTACAGGAGGATGGCCCAACACAGGAGAAGTAACACCACAGGACCAGAGTCAGCAGTTTATCTTCATCTAAAGGAAAAAGGACACTCATTTGAGGACATTAATGTTCACATTTTAGACAGAGAAGATAGGTGGTTTGAGAGAGGGGTCAAGGAATCCATTCATGCCAACTTGGAAAATCCTTCCTTGAATAGAGGTGGGGGCCTCAGGCATAACCTTTCCCCTATCTTCCTTCCTGCTTTGTCTTCTGTGCCTAGGAAGATTAAGACCATTTCACAAGCTCAACAGCAGCAGGGTAATCTTAACGATCCTCCTTTAGATGATAAAGGGACTTAGAAATAAACATCTCAAAAATAACCATGACCTAGCCCCAGGTGCAAGGTCACACAGCCACCCTAGAAACATATTTAAGGATTCCCTTACTAACTTTACTCAGACTGAAGAAGCTCCTTGGATAAGGAGTGAAACGTTTCCACTGAGAAAATAGAAATCCAGTTGACATGATTCAAGCTACAGACAGTTAACATGAAGCTTTCCCTAGAGAAAAGGATTATTGATTTTACATCTACCCAGGGTGAGCTGGACATGGATGTAATTACAGTACTTAATTTGAATTAGGACAGTATTCATATGAACAGGATCTGGCATCTTCAGCAACAACGTGTAACTTTAAAATCCAACCTTTTAGCTCACAGGACTGCAGAGAAAGGTCTTCTTGAATGTGTGAGCAATATTTGGCAAAATTGCTGAAACCCAAGAGGGGATCCAGAGAGAAACTCCAGTAAATTGAAACTGGAGAACTTCAGTATCCTGTGCAAGGCTTTTCAATATTTCTGTGGTTGTTTGTGAAATCTCTGCTCTCACCATCATAATTCAGTAGAACTTTCTCTTGTCTCTACCCTCCACAAACCTTTCCAGTTCAGCCCTTACAACAATATTACGCGAAATCAGAACTTGCAAATTTTACACTAATTTCCTGGTTCGCATTATGAGGAGGATTTTAATGTTTTATGTTATAGAATGGGTTTATATGTACATGCACTCAAACACACACACAACCCAAATAAGAAAAGATGCACGCAGGCCTTTAATAAGCAGTGTCCAAATCTTAATGCTGTATTTTGGCATCAGATGAGGTTGCCTTAGCCCTAGGTCCCCAAGTCTTTTTTCATAATGTTGTTGCCATTGTTTGCATAACATCATGCCTGTATTCTAATCACGGGCTGTTCTCTTCTGCAGCACGTTAGACATCTTTCCTACTTTGGTGTCTCTGGCAAATGCAACCCTTCCTCCCAACAGACGATTTGACGGCATAGATATCTCTGAAGTCCTGTTTGGGTATTCAAGCAAAGGACACCAGGTATGGCATGAACCTTCTGAACACTGAGCATCCGCATCCCTGCTTGGAGGAGAAAACTCTGCACTTCAGTAAAACTGCTTTTACTGAAAAGACATTAAGAAAACACAGACTTTTTTGCAAAATTGGCCAGGTTTAGAAAGATTGCTCCTACCGGCACCCTCATACCTGTTGAGTATGGCAGTTGATTTGTAATCAACGTAACACTTAAGCAAAATCCATCCACTGCCTCTTAGAAACACTATGGTGGCTCAGTGGTAGAGCATTTGCCTTGAATATAGAAAATCTCTGGGTCACGTACAGGCAGGGAGCGACTTCTGTCTGAAACCAATTGCCAATCCTTTTATATAACACTTTTTGAGGACCAGTAGTTTGACATGATGCACAGAGTGTGTGCATGCCCTCTGTGGCTGGGATTCTCAGTGTGCCATTTAGATTTTCTTTCTCAATGTACATAAAATGGCAAACGCTGGAACAGTAGGAGGTTACTCCCAAGTAAATGTGTATAGGTTTGTGCTGTATCAGTTCCATCCTTTGTTTGATTGGGGTTCTTCTAATAGGTACAGCTTATATTGCACTTGGTCATAATAACAATTATTTTCTCTGCACAATACGAACATCTATGTAATTGTTCTGCTTTTTGTTGTTTACTGGCTGAAGTTTTTTTAAGGGTAGAAATGCAGAATATGATTTCTTCTCATAGTAATTCAATTGTCTTCTATTCTTTGTGCCTGAGAAAAAGAACTAGTAGCTTCCCTCTCACCTTGGTCTGTGCCTTAAGTTGATGACATTTCCATCTCTGAATAAAAGACTTTCTTCCCTCATCTTTTACAGATTTTGAAGAAAAACTTTTAAAGCTTTTTAAAAGAAATTTCAGTGAAGATTCTTGTGTCGGTCAATGACATCTAACTTGTGGCTTTTCTTGGCGATTGCATACATTTTATTTAAATTTTTCCCTTGCAGCTCTATTCTTCAAATAAGTTGTGGCCTGCAAAATGTCCAGGACTAATCAGCATTCCAAAATCTTGAATCTTAAATTCTATGCATAACTGCTTTCTAGAAGGTGATTAATGCAAATGGAAAAAGCCCAGTTCTGGACTCCATAATTCTAAATACTTCCACTGAAAAGCTCTGTTGATGGTTTCTAATCAGGGGAAAAGACTGTGATGCCATCATCTGCAACAGGAGGAAGAAGGAAACAGGGCCCAGAAATGCTACCTCTAGCTAGGAGGAACAATTTGCATTTTTTTTCAGACACATACAGTATCCGTTTTTTCAGTGACTATGTTTCTCATGCCAGAATGGTAGAATAGCTCCATCATGTTCCAGTGATTGCACGTGTCTGTTCAATGGAACTATTCATTTTCTTTTAGAATTGTTATAATATCAGTGTTTTTCAGTAAGCATATATCCTCATATACCCTTAATAAATCAAGCATATATCCTCATATGCCCTTAATAAATCATCATCATCATCCCTATAAACTGTACCAGGATTAAGTATGGAGTCATACTGATTACAATTGTTTTGTATTGTGCCTTTAGCAATTTTAGTGAGTTAGAATATAATGACATAGACTTAAAGGGAACCACTGCCATTACATAAATTATCACAAATCATCCATATAATGGAATACTGAAAACATCATAGAATTTGGGATATCTAAAATAATATTCAAAGCCATACACTTTGAGCTGGCAATTTCTAGCTCAAATCTCAGCACAGCTCTGAA
This sequence comes from Charina bottae, assembly GCA_023362775.1. Classification (NCBI taxonomy): domain Eukaryota; kingdom Metazoa; phylum Chordata; class Lepidosauria; order Squamata; family Charinaidae; genus Charina; species Charina bottae. Next base: position 140,318,598 of record JALMGJ010000002.1, on the reverse strand, counting down.
TCTTAACTGCTCTTCCTTGCATCCTAGTGTTAGAAGTAAATTTTATCTTACCAGATTCGTTCCTGAGCTGGGAGTAAAGAAACTGATAAATTGCATGAAGTTAGGAGTTTATTCACCCAAGAGCAAAAGCAATGCCAGCAAGCTGTTAGGTGGGCGGCCGCGCAGGACCCCCTTCCTACAGCACATTATATAGATTCCATTCAACTCCTCCTTTAGAAGACCACCCCTTACTCAGTTACCCATACTCCACCTTACCCTCATTCCATATTAGGAATTTCCTTCCTTCACTCCATATTAGGAACTTCCTTCCATCCTTGCTAGGGCCCCTTGACCGTTATTAAACAATGTATTTCCCCTGGAGAAGCTATCCTTGGAAAGTACACTTTATCTTTCTATGGGCACAGCTATCTATCAAGGCCTGCTAGAAAGGAAGGGTGTCAACAAAACTCTTCAAGGAAATACAACATGGTTTCAGAGCCATAATGCAAGTGCAAATGTTTCTAATATATGAATATGAAATATATTTGTATTTATATATACAGAAATGTAAGAATATGTTTACAATCCAACAATAGCACCTCAGAAACATAGGTACAATAATAGTGGTTTACCTTGGTGTGCTGCTGTAAGTGACTAAGGATAAAGGCATATAACATTTATAAAAGGATGGATTAGATTTAGACATGACTTAAATGTGCTTAGTTCAAAAGGGTGGGTGGGTGGTGGTCGGGAGATGTTCTTGCAACATGGCACAACAATGGTTGGCTTCTACCTGTGATGTTACTTGGGAACCTTTAAAACATGTTTCTTTTTAACTGATCCATTCATAATGGATCTATTCATAAATGGGTAGACAGGAATGTAGCCAACATTTAGCTTACTCAGATAGTTGCGTGTTTTGAAACCTGTGAAGACAGGACATGCTCATTCAGACACATCAGAAAGCCATAGATTCACGGTAGAACCTAGGCTCATAGAAACGTAGCCCTTTTCCTGTTTTGTGTTCATGAAGACAAGATCCAAAATTAGTTTTAAATGAATTAAGAGTTCTTTGTTTCAGCCATATTCAGCCATATACTGAAATTATGAGAACTGTGCAGGCTTGGAACATGATTCGGAAGAAGTGCTTTAGACCTTGTATGAGCACAACGCCTCTCTGCTACTAATTAAAGCAGCTGGTCTTTTTAAAAGTTATCTGCATGTGAAAAAAAAAAGTGCAGCAATTGGAAGAATCACATTAATTTTTATGAGTTGACTCTTTAAAGCAATGAAAAGCCTGAAGAAAGATGGGCTTCTTTAATGAAGAGCAGAGAGGCGTTCTGCAAACCTGAATTTTGAAGCACATATTCCTAATCATGTTCCAAGCCTGCACAGTCCGAGAAATTATGCCTAATAAAAACAAGCCAAGCTTTGAAAATTTACCTTAATCCCTCTTCACTTTCAAGAGCTAGAAGAAAGACATTTATTTATTTATTTGTTTGTTTGTTTGTTTTTATTTCAAAAGACCCAAAGAGCAAAGTATAGATATAAACTAAAATTTTAGCATTAGATAAAACAGTTTAAAAAATAAAATAAATTATAAATATTACATAAAACATTTAAATCTCAAACATACGAACGTTTTTTACAAGACCTTGTTTTTATAACCATAGTTAAACATTTGGCTGTTGCCCCTGTAATTTTAGGATTTTTATCTGCAAGTAAAATTGTAATATATTCAGAAATATCTCTTCCTGGCTTTGATGATGCAACATATTATCATTTTCTAAATTAAGAATTACGGTTTGCTGTAAATACAGAAGAACAGCTTTCCATCGCCTCCCTGCAACATGAAGGAATTAAAAATGGAAGGATGATCAATTTTTATTTTTGGCTTACTTGTATAACACGGGGTAAGATACATTTTTTTAAAACCCTGAAGGCTCTGTTCCTGTGAAGAGCATAGCAGTGCAAGGAAGGGCCAAAACTCAGTCCAAAATGTGTGCCTGATGACTTGCTCTTCTTTCCCTTTCCCACACACCTCCCAGTCTTAAACAAATGCACACGTGCTTGGGTGGTGCACCCTGAAATGGAGGCCACTGTTTTGAACTTGTGGTGTAGAAGAGCGGGGAATTGCCCTCGAGGCTCAGTTTCTTACCATCCAAGATGCAAAATGCCGTCACGCTCCCACAACTACTTCCGCTGGCTCAATGCTCAGCACCCAGCCTGGGTGCTCCCCACGCATGGTCATTTTCCGTCCTAGAATTCTCAGCAATGAACTTGCTGGGTGGGGAATTCTTAGGGTTGAAGGCTCAGGGAAAAGCCAATTTACTGAATTCGAGTCAGTTTTTTTTACCCCTGGACTAGTCCCTGCAGTTTTCTTGGCAAGGTTTTTTGGAAGTGGTTTGCCATTGTCCCCTTCCTAGGGCTGAGAGGGAGGGACTGGCCCAAGGTCACCCAGCTGGCTTTGTGCCTAAGGCGGGACTAGAACTCCCGGTCTCCCGGTTTCTAGCCTGGTGCCATAACCACCACACCAAACTGGCGCTCTCTAATATGAGACATAGTTACTTCTTTTTATACTACATAGGAAGAGTGTTATATATTTGATTATTTATTTTCCTTCTGTGCAATTATATGATTTTTTTTCCAGACAAGCACTTTAATTTTTTCTTATATATATTTGTAGTTCTGTGCACTGATTGGGGAAAAAGCATTATTTCTGTGGTTATTGATGATAAGTGGTATCATCCCCTGTTGCTTATTAGAAGCAAAGATGCATAGTTGCCATATCCAGTGGGAAATATTCACTATCGAGTCCCCCAACGTGCTTGTGATTGAAAAGAAAGAAGGCAATGGCCTGCTCAAAAAGGGGAGTGTTTCACTGACCAACAATAGAAGGCTTTTGTTCTGGCATTCATGTTAACTCCAATTGCCAGTTTGGGATTTGGAAATATGGTCCCGAGAACCAGCAATTCTCTGAAGCTGTGTACGGTTGAAGCTTGCCCCAGTGGTGGAAAGAAGCTGAGAAGAAAGTGAGGAAAGAGTGTTAGTGAGAAACAACAGAGTTGTTATCCTAGCCCTGAAAATTTGATGACCTGTCCTAATAATTTCTTATTATTTTTTAATTATTTGTAACTATTATACTTTATTCTACTTATTCTCCCAAGAGTTCTAGAAGCTCACGACCAATATCTAACACTTAAAATAATTATAAGAACCAACTTCAGTCTGTCGCTGGCACCTCTTTCATCACAAATCTAGTTCTCAGAGTGGTTTTGTAGCTCTTTTAAAACGGATTTTCTTTGTGACAAAATATTGTAAATTAAAATAAAAATGCAGACAGGTTTCCTGAAAACTGAAGGGAAGAAGTTCTTTCTTTTATATTTTAGAAGCAGTATCTGAGGTTTTACATAAATGCATTTTTCAAGAACATATTTGGAAGTTTTGCGTACAATACTATATTGTCTTGGCACAGTGAAAATAATAGGTACACTTTTTTTAAAGAGACAGTAGTACATTTTTACTGTTGCAGAGTACTCATGCCTGCATCCCACAATTGTTGGTATTCTTATTATATTTAACATTTTTAATCAGAGATCTAATATTTGATCAATGAGAAAAAATACTATCAGTCCCTTGGTAAAAAACACGTACCAGTCAATTTGATATGATGATATGTTGTACTCAGATATGGTTAAAACTAGCTGTACTTTCTGTTATGTCAGCCATTTTCCTGGCAATGCTGATATCCTATGTTGTATAAGGAAGTGCTAAGATTTAGACTGTCAGTCAGATGTTTTGATAGTCTGTTCCTGCAACTGTTATTTAATGCTGGAATTTATTTTTCATGCTTCTCTATGTATGTAGGATTGTTTATTATAGTAGCAAATCTTGTACAAATGAATTAATATATGTTTCTGTAGTCCTCGGAGCATAGAAATGCTGTTGTGGCCTTTGTAAATATATGGAATTGAGTGCCAAGGGATTAAGTGTTGGGTGAGGTAACTAAACTGGCTTTACTGGAGGAGAAATACATGAACGAGCTGAGATGCATCACTATTGGAAGTGGAAGAAAGCTTTTTTGGGACTCACTAGCTCTATAAAAGCCCTTTAAAAACAGATTTATGGTTGTTTCCTACTGGCTCAAGAATGTGAATATATGAAACAGGCATGCAGAAAAGAAACAAGTGAAAGGTCCTGTTTTAATTGTGGGGGTGGGGGGGAGAGTTTATTTCAGAGGCAAACAATAAATCTGTTTTCCATATGTGTCATTTCAGGCCTTTTATCATATTCAAAATGTAGACAGATTTTAGAAAAGTAAGCCCTGTTGAATAAAATGGATCTTATTCTTAGGAAACGGAGTTAAGTATATAGGCTCCCTGTAGCATACACGCATTTCTTTTGCCCCGGTCTTGTCCTGTCTTGCTTAGTTAGTTTTACATAGTTTTAAAAGCAACACACAAGCCCACTAGACTAAATGCACACGCTACGTAGAGCCATTTTACTTTCAAAACTCTTCTGATTCTGAGGAGTGTGCAGAGTTCGGCCCAACTAGGTTTAAAAAGTCCGCGGGAATGGAAATAAGCATTTAACAGTTTGGGTTCTAAGTGTTACTGGGCGCAAAGTAGCTAGAGGCAGTTATCTTCTGAATCTGTGTACTGTATGTGGAGTTCTCGATTCTGTCTGAGCTTGGTTGGTTGCTTGCAGACATTTCATTACTCAGCTAGGTAACATCAGTGTGAGTGTAACATCATCACTCGTTACCTAGTCAGGTCACGGAACGTCTGCAAGCAAACCACCAAGCTCAGAGAGCACCAAGAACTCCACTGTTCAACCCTGAGCTACAGATAATTCTCTTCTGCTGGAATCTATGTATCTTTCTATAAGTGACATTAAGCAAGAGGCAACTTTCTAATCTTCCCAGTTTCTCTTTCCTCTAGACGTTGTTCCATCCCAACAGTGGAGCAGCTGGAAAATACGGAGAAATACAGTCTCTTCGGCTAGACCAGTATAAAGCCTTTTATCTCACAGGTATGTTATTAGGGTATATTAGGTGTTTCTGAATGTTCCTATAGCGTATTCTTTCTGCTAGTAATATGTGGTTGAAAATAATGAAATGTCAATAAAACAAATCTTACTAGTTAGTTGCTGCTAATCCCTAGTATCAGAACTTCCTAGTGTCCCAGCAGTTATTTGTTTCCAGCTGCCAGCTCCTCTCCAAAGGGAGGATTTTTTTAAAAAAATAATGTTCTACATACAGAACAAGAAAGTAATTCCACAGAAGGGGATTTTTTTTAAAAAATAGACTGAATAGAGAGAGAAGGATCAACAGAAAATGATGGTTTTATGAAGTATTATCGTATCATGTGAGTTTATTCTGGCTGGGTGGGTAGAACCTCTGCTTTGCCATGGTTTATACCAATATCCTGGAGTTCAGGTAAAAAGTTTGGTTCTGTCAAGTGTTTTATTTCCAGACTTCAACAGAGGAGCATCAGGAATCACAGGAGGATTCCATAGGTAAAGCTGGCATGGAGACAATATTTGAGAACATTTGTAGTGAATCCTTGGTAAGAGACGTCCTGCCTAATGAAAGTAGAGGAATTCAGCCTGTGGGGCGAGCAGCTTTGATTCGCATCCTGGTGGTTGTTATAGGCTGGTGGTTCTGGAAGTATATATTTAGTCTGGAGATTCAGTCCTGAGATAAAGGTTGCCCAGCCCCCGTAAATTTAAGGGAGACAGCTTAATATAGCTCCCTCTGGGCTTATGTTTCATTTTGTTTTCAGACTTTTACTGACATTGGGGATTCCCATTTATATTCTACCTTGCGGCTCAGCAAGGACGTTCGGCCTGTTGGACCTCGAGCAAGGCCCCTCCCTCCTCCTCAAATCCAGTTGGAGTGCCAGCCTGTGAAGCTCACTCTTGGCTGCCTCATACCTTCCAGCTGTAGAAGGATCCAGTTCTCCACCCCTGATTTACAGCTTAGGCAGTCACATGTACCTTTCCTTGGAGGAAAGAGAAACATGTGAAAAAGAAATGCATATTTTACCTTGCAAAGAGGAAGCCTGCAAGACAACGGCACGCATTCTGCTCCATCAGGCCAGGCCTGCCTGCAGTAGGCAGCACAGATAAAGACACAGGAAACTTCCTTGTGACCTGCTCTGTCTCAATGCCAAGAGCTTGTTGAACTACAGGACGTTCCATCCTCTTCCTTAAAATTTACACAATATTGCGTTGTGATGAAGATTTCCATATATCCACATTCTGCTTGTTTGAATCCTGCTTAATAGTTAGCCCCTCTACATCTTGAAGTGCAGTCCTCCTCCTCCCTTCTTTGATTGTTAGAGACTTGATCTTGCTACTTTTAGAAACACTCATTTGCTTCCTTCAACCCACACCCTGGCATGTGCTGGAGTTTGTATTAAGGCACGTTTCTCTCCATTCCTTGATTAGGAGAAAATGCCTCCCTCACCCCTGGTGAATTAGAGGAGCACGGGGCCTCAAGCTTGCGCACACCTGGGTTCTTCTTCAGGACAACACCCCCACCAACACAGGCAGGACAAGCCAGGGTACATAAACAGAGAGCAAGTGCCACTCCCTTTTCGCACTGAAGATGTTGCCTAGCCTGGCAATGAAACATCTGCAAGAAAACAAGGGTCAGAGAGCACCATGGACTCCTCTCGTCAGGATATATTTTCTAGGTCTCTGCAAGGTAATTTATATTTGCCTTGATGAAGAGCCTAATGCTCCAGAGGCAGCGTGATTTAGCCTAGTGACACTTCCCTATGCCTCGTTCTTTCCTCTGTCACTTGCAAAGGCCAGAAGCTTCTGGCTTTGGCGAGTGCCAGAAAAGAAAACTAAGAGGAGAGCATTGCTGGAGTGCTCCAGAAGCACCAGCCGAAGCTGGTAGAGGCTTCCATGTAGATGCTGTGCTCGTGCAGAACTGCCTTTGGCTTTGCGAAGGCTGAAGGATTAAGAGGGGACACTGTAACAACAAAGCAAAGCAACATGGTCCTTTGGTTTTGCTCTTAGGAGCAGGGGAAGCCCGTTGCTTGGAGAAGCAGCTTTAAGAAAGAACTTCACTTGAGTCTCCATCAGTGCAAAGCACCCCTTTGAAAATATGTATATCCCAGATATTTTCATTTCTCAGGTCACATGTCTCTCCAGACAGTTAGTTACTGTGTTATATTAAGTCGGTATTTCCCTCTGGGTATCTGCTCCTTTTTTAAACATCATTTAAAAAGCAGGACAGCATAACACTTTGATGATACCTATTATTTTGGAATGGGGATGAAAATCCTATAGGCAGTTGGAGCGGTTGAGCTTCTGAGCTATAAATACCAGGTTCTTGCCTTGTTATCATCTCTGCCAGACAATATACAGTAGATATCGCTGCATATAACTGATGGCACGGCACTTCCTCCCACAGTGTTTTCCCAGTGACTCCTCCAGGCCTGACTAACTGATAAGAGTCTACGCTTGGCACTCTCAGTTGTGATGGGAAGAACCCTTTTTAGCAATCTAGTATTTATTTTTATCTCTTCTTTCTCCATACCATCATCAGATTACAATCTGGATGCATTTATGACTACAGATGAAGCAAAGTAGTATGCTCTGTAATAGGGTTTAAATCATTTGCTACTGGATTATGCCAGTGATCAAAATCAGCTTATCAGTCAGGTTTAAGGATTGTGAATGTTCTCTTCTTTGTGCCATAGAAGGAGCTGCAGCCTACACTTTGGGGAATGAATGCAGGCAATCCTCTAGTTATATAGGGGTTCTATTCCAGGAACCCTTGCATTAACCCATTTTCCCTGTACTGATTTGCATGCCGTGTAGATTTATTTATTTATTTATTTATTTAATTTATATAACCGCCCATCTCCCCCAACGGGGAACTCTGGGCGGTTTACAGTAAAAATAAATTAGATAAAAACATAAAATATAAATATATATACCAACAATTTATACAATTAATATAATAAATAGATATAAAAATCCAAGTGGGAGATAGTGTTAATAAAAGAAGGGCATTATAAAATTACGGGATTAACCACCCCCATGAGGAACTATCGTTTCCTCCCTCCCATGCCAGGCGGCAGAACCAGGTCTTCAGTTCTTTCCTAAAGGTCGGGAGGGAGGAGATCTGTCTCAACTTTGGGGGCAAGATGTTCCATAATGTGAGTGCTGCTACAGAGAAGGCCCGCCTCCTAGCCCCCATCAGATGACATTCTTTAATTGATGGGGCTCGTAGCAGGCCCTCTCTGAACGATCAGGTGGGGCGGGTCGATAATATGGGGATAAGACAGTCCCTCAGGTATTCTGGTCCCATGCCATGTAGGGCTTTAAAGGTGATAACCAACACCTTGAATTGTACCCGGAAGCAAACCGGCACCCAATGCAGCTCGCGGAGCAAAGGTGTTATATGTGCGGATCTTGGTGCACCTAAAATCGCTCAAGATGCTCAAGAGCTGGCTACTGTTTCTGCTCCCCTTGCTCAAAAGTGCAAGATCATTGATCTCATAATAATTTTCAAATGAGTGATCTATGACAGAATTGTTTCATAATTAATTCTTTATACTCCCATGCAAGAACAGTACATGGCCACAGGGTTTACCAATTTCATTTCTGTACGATTTGGTATTCTGGGGATGGATAATTCTGCCATACTTTTTCATGAGATAAGATAGCATAATCCAACCGCTCCTGATGCAGAAACACCAGAGAATTAATCCTTTACAGAGGAGGTTGCCAGTTGTGGCTGTTAAGTCATGGAATAGTAGTGACTTACATATAAACATCTAGATACAGGTAGTCCTCGCTTAATGTCCATTCATTCAGCGACCGTTCAAAGTTATGACAGAGCTGAACAAATGGACTTACGACCAGTCCTCTACCTTAGGACTGTCACCGCACCCCTGTGGTCATGTGATAAAAATTCGGGCCCGCCCACACCCGCATTTACAACCGCCCCCCCCGCCCCCAGCTGACCTTTCTCCCTGTCCTCCTCAACATGATCATGGTGTTCCTGCTGCACCATGGCACTGGGGTTTCTCGCCACGCCGCAGCAATGGGGCTTCGTGATACAACAACAGAGGTGGCTGGGGCTTCGCACTGCCACACCAGGGTGGCTGGAGCTTATTGGTGCTGGGGTGGCTAAGGCTTTGCGCAGCAACGGGGCTTCACATCATGGCAACAGGGCGGCTTGCCATCCTAGCATCACGGCACAAAGCCCCAGCCCCCCCAGCACTGCCCCACAAAGCCACAGGATCAGTCCAGGCCTCTACTTCCTCCTCCTCCTCGTCAGGAAGGCCGCAAGTGAGAGGACGGGCAGAGTGCGAGTGATAGGGTTCTCCTCTCTTGGAGCTTTTCAGGCACCAAGGTAACTCCTGCCTGGTGGCGCAGGGGCTGAAGGAGAGGCCTGGAACAGGGCGAGACTAGTGAAGGCCCCGGATCACGCCTTTGATTAAATCTAGGGGGGGGGGGATTTAACATAGTTGTGGACATAATTACATATATCACAGATTTTAGGCACATCAAGCTCAAAAGAAGCATTACTTTGCAGGTGGGAAATAGTTAATCACTAAATGGTAGAAACAGTCAGAGATATACATTTTTTTTACTGCAGACCAAATTCTTTTATAGGGCAAAGGAGTTGGGGTGGGGGGAGAGATCTGTTTGTGTATTTGTTTGAGGTAAAATATATTAATTTGATTAGCCTTGCATAGCTGAAAGACAAACCAGTGCTTCCTATCTTGCAATGCTACAAATAAAAGGAAAAGAGTTCACAAGACAGTCTTTGTGTGCCGGGGTTTGTCTGGCTGGATCCTGAGAATCAGTCCCCAAGGCTGTGACAAGCAAATTTCCAACAATGGAATACCAAAGACAGATCTGCTTGCATAAAGTGACCTTGAATGCTGATGGGATATGGCTTTTTGGCTAAATCATCACATATGCAGTCATCCATTTGGCAAAATATTGTGGGAAAATAGGCAAACCCTGCCTTGTACAAACAAACATGGAAGCTTTCATCATGGAAATGACACACGTCTCTAACAGGAGTGGGGAAAACCGGCATAGGAAACCTGAAGACTGGTGGAATTGAAAAGGATCTCTATGGGATGTTAGGCCTACTCTGCCGTAGAAGTCTCAGTGCTGGCTGTTACAATAATTGGCAAAGAAATCTGTCGCTGGTATTGCCACATGCTGAAAGAGGAGCATGAGCATGGAGGGAAACAGTTTCTACTGATCAAGATGGAGTAGGCAGAGTATCCATGAATAGGCTGTCCTGAACTGCCAAGTGTTCTGTGACTAATGGAATGAAATGCAGGACCCACAAGTTCCACTTTTTGATGTTGAGTTGAAGAAGCAGAAGTGATTTGGTAACCTTCCACTTGTTCAGATACAAAACCATAATTAAATTATGTCACTCTATCTGTACTATGCACCCCATAAAAATGTCTTGGAAACTGGAAGAAGCTGTAACTAGATCCCAGCCACTTCTTATCTTACAGCTTCAACAATATCCGTGCTCTACATCCAATAAGCAGCATGGCAAAAGTTCAATATGCTTTGAAAACTGTAAGGAGCTCTAACTGGCTCTCAGCCTTACTTCACAACTTCAGTGGAGAGTGCCCCAGCCAGTATAAGAAGTTCTCATGGGAATCACTACTTAACTGGTAGGATTAGAATGAGAAATGGCAAGCCATACAGTATGCTCTTTGGATCTCTCCATCAATCCAGTAAGATGGAGATGGAGTCTGAACATGTGGGACAAAATCAGTATTGAATCAAAGAACTTCTAGTTCCTCATTCATAGGCTAGCCAAGGGAGTTAAACTGGTGGTAGTCAAGTCTGAACTGGACAAGTTGCTGAAAGAATGGACGTTAGGCATCTAATCGTCTTTGTTTGCCTGGAAGGAAAACTGCTCTTCTGATTCCATCAAGATATGTTCCTGAATGACGTACGTTTTGCAAGATTGCGTTTGAGGAGCAGCCTAGACAGAGAGTTTAACATATGGAAAACATCTTTTTTCCACTCTTGTGTAGACAGTTCCATAAGTAATCAATTTTCTAAGTAAGGACACCTTACAATACTCTAGGCATAAACAGGCAGCTATAGCTACCATACACTTTATACACAATTGGGACTGTGGCAGAGGCAAACAGGAGGATACAAAACTGGTATGATTGAGAATCCGCTGGAAACAAGTATCTTGGTAGTTAGTTTAAGGAAATAGTACAATATTGTAAAAACAGCATTCTAAGGAAACGGGTCTATTTCAAAGTACAATACATGAAAAAATATTTCCGTAAGGCTAATAAAGCATAAAACAAGATCACCAGTTTCTCTGAGGCCAAATATGTAACTCCCTGTCAACTTTCCCATCAAGCTAAATTCTGATATTAGAGTCCACAGGGGAAATGTGACATTGAGAAAATTCTCATCTGCAAAAGAAGTGGTATTCTTGTCTGGGGTTGACTACGTAAAATTATAGGTGAGTGGAGACAGGCCTCATATGATTGGAAGTTCCTCAAAAAATATTTTTGGGAAATCTAATGTCTAACTATGCACAAGGCATTTTTTTGTATTTTAGTGAGCTCCCATCTGAAGTCTCAAGTAATACAACCCAGACACATTACCATTTCCTCTGTTCTTGCCTGTTATGACCCAAAATCATTGGTATCTGTATTTGTCAATAATTTATCCATGGTCTTTATGCAGTAGAACAGTGGTTCCAAAACCTTTCAGGATCATATCCCCTTTTTGACCCTTATACCTCCCCACCTCTAATTTAAACTAACTCCCCTTTTAATAAATCATTCCATTCATAATTAAAAATAAGCACAAAAACTTGCTAGACAATTTTCATTTAAATATACGTGACAATGGTGTGCGTGTGTGCGTGTGTCTAATTATTAATGAAAATGTGAATTAACATAAAAGGAGCAGAAGTAAACCAAATTTAATGTGAAGGATAATGCTTTTTCTTTATGAATTGAAAAAGTTTGAGAAACCAAAATATACAGTGCAGGTCGATTTTGAAATCCAGTTGATTCCTTTGTTTTGTTTTTATTGTAAGTCAGTGGTTAAGACGCCAAGCTTGTCGATCGGAAGGTCAGCAGTTCGAGACCCGAGTGCCGCGAGACGGAGTGAGCTCCCGCACTCGCCCCAGCCCTTGCCAACCTAGCAATTCGAAAGCATGCAAATGCAATTAGATAAATAGGTACCACTTCCGTGGGATGGTAACAGCATTCCACGTGTGTCATGTCGGCCACATGACTGCGGAAGCGTCTTCGGACTGCGCTGCTCTTCGGCTAACAAACGGAGATGAGCACTGCCCCCTAGAGTTGGACACGACTCTACAGGGGGAAACATTTTACCTTTTTTTAAAGTTTAAAAGCTTTTTTCACAGAAGTACCTGGAAAAAAACGAAAGATAAATTCCACTTTCCGACTCCCCAAGTTAATTACCAAAATTCCTCCAGGCTTGAAGTTTTGAAATATTTTTGTATTTGAATCATGTTTTACAGTGAGTGCTTAAGAACATCTGGCAGTGGATCAATTTCAGCACTGAATGAATTACATACTAATTTATGACTAGAGTTATTAGAAAAGTTGTCTGGGAAATAGTAGATGAATTCTTCTGCAAGGCAGAAGGTGAAACACAACTTTGTCCTTCACATTTTTATAATATTTATGTACATTAACCTTCATTTTCAGCGAATGATGAAAACATGGAAAAGATGGAAAGTTGGGCATCTCAGTTTGCATTCCATATTTCCAAAGTTGGATTTTTCCCCCCATAAACACTTTTATAACTTTGCAATGGGTTATATTTGCAGGGTTTTCTATGCAGCTTTAAATTGAAGTTGTTTAGATTCAAGAATGTTCACCATACATGCCAGTGAAAGTGGAAAGGTTTGGTCTATAGAGACATCAGACAACCCTTCTTGCTTGCTTGTGGAAGAATTCTGTTTTACCTTTCAGTTCAAATAATCTGAAAGCCAGGGGGTTGTGTGAAACAAAAATGTTTTATGATTTGCTCCCAAATACATGTAAAAAGCTGCAAAAGGTCTCTCAATTAAAGCATTGCTCTTCACAAAACTTAAAATTTGATTTGATAATCAAATTCAATGAATCACTCAGATGATCTGGAACAGTTGGAGCAGCCAATGGTTGTCTTTATATGACAAAATGAGTTGTGATTAAAACTGATTTCTTTTTCTTTTACCAATATGACAAATCCAGAGCAAGAGCTAAACACTACTGGACCATTGCCTGGGCAATGAGTTTTTCTCATTTTCTTAAAAAAAAATTAAAAAGGTCAGAAATCATTTTCATAATTTGAAGCCTTTGATGTGGTTAGTTCCTTTGAAAAAGGGGTTGACAACCAGTTGCATCATTAATTAATCAAATGTATATGAACAGTGTCAACATTGTGCTACATAAGTGCTAGCATCATACTGAATTTTGAAGTCATTGATGTAACATTTCACAGATCTGTCAGAGAAATTTTTGGTAAGTTTTTCCTGTTTTCAGCATCTAGCCCAAACAATATCAGATGCTTCATCAAGTTAAGACTTTCTCCTAAATTGGGCACTTTTTTGGCTTTAGTACCACTTTGGCAAATGCTTGATGAAAAGCTCCAGATGAAAAGCTCCAGTGGAATAGTTCATGTCTTTCATATTTTGAGGTATAGCACCAAAACATTCCTTTGCCTTGTATTTCAAAGGACTGTGGTTTGTTGTAAGGTATCACTCAAGATGACTACATCTCGTGGCTATATTGTGTACTATGCTTTGAAGATAACCAATTCTATTTTTGTCCATGACAGTGAAACCATATTAATATAGTCTTCATTGTACTTCTTTTTCCTAATTGGAGTTACATATAGTTCAGACTTTGGTAATACATTTCTCAAATGCAAGTTAATTTACAAGATCAGTATTGCTATTTAGTATTACTATTAGGTATGCATACTGTCCTTTGTATCTTATATCCCATTACCAGTCATCAGATAAAATCAAACAGCCCCGATCACTCCCAAATATTCATAAACATGTTAGAAAAATTGAGAGTCAAGCTTTTTAAAACAAACACTGGTCTCTCCATTCAACATGTATACTTCTATGCCAAATAGCAAAAATTACAAAATATTTTTCAGTTCATTGTATGAAATTTGAAAGTTATTTTTATGCTTTTTTCTTTCTAAAAATTCCATATCCTCCTAGCCACTTTTAGAATTTGTTCATACCCCTCTAGGGGCATACCCCCCCCCCCCCCGTTTAGGAACTCTTGTAGGCACTTTTTCAGAAAATACTTTAAAACGTAGGAAAACGACGGCTGCTCTCCTTGAAAATGTTTTAATGGGCAATTGGAAAAATTCTGCCCCCTTCACTCTCTTATTGCCCTAAGAAATATGTGTCGTCTATTAATCTGAAACATTAATCTGTTTTGTCTAGAACTGAGGAATTCTGTCATGATAGTTATGCCCCTTTTCCTTCTGCTGAAATCAATGGATTAAGTGCTTACCTTTCGGCTGGACTGTGCTTCTGCTCGGCCTACAGCAGTGCGCCCAGATTATCATTTCTTGTAACGTAGAGCTGCTGCCACAAAGATGAAACTTTCAGAGGAGAGCAGTTAAAAGAACTCGGGTGGTTTGTCTCTTTGTAGGTGGTGCCAAAGCATGCGATGGAAGCATCGGGCAGGAAGCGCATCACCAGCCACCTCTCATTTTTAACTTGCAGCGTGATATTCAGGAGCAAGAGCCAATGGACATCCGGAGTGCTGAGTACCGTTCTCTCTTGCCATTGGTAAACAAGACTCTCACGGACATTCTTCAGGATATTGCATCAGACAATGTATCTATAGCGGACTATTCTCATGATACAGGTGCAGTACCCTGCTGCAACCCCCAACACTTGGTCTGCAGGTGTGAATCAGCTTATTCTAACTTATCCTTGGAAAAATGCTAAACAACTTCTAAGTTATCAGCTATCAGTAGTATCTCCCCACGAGAACTAGGAGTCGTGTGGGTGAAACTGCTGCTACAATTGTAACATTCTAAGATTTGTTTTTATACAATAATTTATAAATCATAACTCTCTACTGAATTCATCTGGACTCCTAACTGAAATATGGTATTACAATGTTTGCATGGCTATTTGATACCCCTCAATTAAGTCCAACTCTCATAGCTGGATCCCAGCATCACGACGTTATATTTCCTTGTACCCTCTGTGCATCACAGAAAGGCAGTAGTGGTGATGTCAGGTCATAAGACAATTGTACGAATTGTAACAGAAAGGCAGGAAAGAACTATATGGTTAAGATTAGTCATTTTTAGCAGAAGCCATATGCATCTCATAGTCAAATTATAATCCAAGTAGCTCAGAGAAAGTTTGTGATTTGAAGTCAGTCCCAGGCAGCAGATGTCACCCCATAAAGTTAGAGAATGTTACCCCATAAAATTTGAACAATTAAGACAAGTTATGATTTTTTTAATAAAACAAATTGGTTAACTTTTTTTATCAACAGTTTGCTAATATTATACTTAACAGTTTCTCTCTGCAGTCATTCAGTTTCATAATGTATTTTGAAAAAAAAAGTTCTCACTATTGATCTCTGAACTTGATTTGCGTCTGATTCCCTGTAAAGAGTAACTGTGGCAGGGGAATAGGCTGCCACTGTACAGTAAAAGTGAAAACGGTTTCTGTGAATATGTATACATGCAACGGTTTATCCATGCAACTTAAACTGGACTGGTATCTAGGCTTTTCTTATCCCTTTTCTGCACTTTGCTTCCCTGAAAGGGAACAGTATGATGGGGAAGATGCATCCATTTATTTATCAGGCTACATAAGAAGAATGAACATGAGTGGAGACACAGCTCCTGCTAACCTCATGATGATTTTATTGACAAATATTTCAGCAGACCTCCAACTCTGAAAGTTGGGGTTTCCTTTTTTTTCAAGTAGATAATTGCAAAAATATTCTGCATGGGTAACTTCTTATGCATATACTGTACAAAGACATAAATCCATAGATTCTTCTATAAGTACATTTATACATGACATAAATAAGAAAAGGGCTAGCATGAGTATAAAATTCAGATTCCATCAGATACATTTACACTGTGGTTCTCGAGAATAGAGCAATGTGCATATACTGTACATTGATACCAACCATAGAGCATTTTAAGAAAATACACAAAAAGGGGCAGAA
Source organism: Charina bottae (assembly GCA_023362775.1). Taxonomy (NCBI): domain Eukaryota; kingdom Metazoa; phylum Chordata; class Lepidosauria; order Squamata; family Charinaidae; genus Charina; species Charina bottae. Next base: position 140,302,396 of record JALMGJ010000002.1, on the reverse strand, counting down.
AAGGTCAGCTAGGGAAAAAGAAACATACTGTGTGAAAAGCACTGGAGCGTCTCTGGTTTATCCCTCACTTGTGGGTTCTTCTATATCCCCCTTTTGTTTTTCCAAACTACCTCCCATCCGCCGCTCTGGGCTCTGTTGTTTGCCTCTCCTCAAGATCTCTTCACTTTGTTCGTCTGGCTTCCGCGGCACAAGATTATCTACCAAAATCAAAACAGAACGGCCTTACTTTTCCCGGTCATGTGCCGTTGAGCGTGGGGTGCTGTAAACGGGCTTGAGGTGCATGCAGGGAGAAGCAGCAGGGAGGTGAAAGTCATGCCACTGTTTCGCTTTTGGCAAAGCTGGAGGGTTTCTGGGCCTTGCTTGGTGCTTTGTCCTTCAATGACAGAAATGGTCTGACTCAGAAATAAGTGTGTGTTGGGATCTAGACTGAAAATATATTCCTGGGTTAAACAATGGTTCCTACATGTGTTTTGACTGCAAGCTTAGCACATGCTGGAAAACTTGAAGAGTCAGTTATTTAAGCATGTATACTGGCCAAAAGTAACGTTTTAGTGTGGGTTTGTCACTCCAAAGGCCATCACGAGAAACTGTCAATTACAGTACAAAACAAGCAGAGCTCTTGCAACCATTTGTTAGGGGAAAGCCAGTCTCTGATGACCTGCAGAGAAACTGCTCCCGGAAGACCCAGCAAGCCTTCCCAGCTCTTTGGGAGGTGTTTGACGCTTCCATTTTTCAAAATCTTAGTCACACTGTTAGTGCTGTACCTCACCAGTACACAGCTTCCTTTGGTCCTGTGAGCAGCTACCCACCGCTTACATTCTGACATTATAAAGACACAACTGAACTGCACATTAGCAAGAGAATGTGAGACTGCTGCTCCCCATCTTGGGCAATGCGGTGGTAGCACCGAACATGCCTTGTGCTCCAGAGCGGAAATTATTTCACAAGCAGAAAAATAGATGGCTCTCCTAAAGCATTCATGTTTAGAGGCAGATCAAGGCCTCGGTCAAATTCCACAGTTGTACCCATTTTCCATAGAGAGATGACAACCTTCAATCCAGAACTATTCCAACTAGAGAACAATGCATGCCATCATCTCTGGCAATGACATGTCCATTGTATTGGTACACAATACAAGACAAATGAGGCACATAAGGAAATGCGGTGTATTAGTGGATTATGGGTCTCTGGTAATGGTTGTTTATTATTATTAATATTTATCCCACCTTAGTATCTTAAATCTGGTAAAGGTAAAGTTAACTGAATTCCCTTTGGCTTCATGGGCACATCCATGTAGTTTTTTTGGCAATAATACAGAAATGATTTGCTGTGCCTTCTTCTAGGATTGATTTTTTTTTACTTCCCAGTTTAGCCAACACCCCTGAAATTTCTTGGTGGTCTCTCCTCCAAATACAGTACACATCTGACCCTGCTTAGCTTTTTGAGATCACCTACATCTTGTTATTTAGCTGTGCCTAAGGCCAGGATGTTTTGGCAGATGAACTTAACAGCAGATATCCAAGAGCATCACTTTAGATAGTTAATTTGGGCAAAACATAGTTAATTTCCAAACTGGATTGGACCAGTTAATGCATCTCTAATATGTGTTCTTAAGAATAAAGAACATACATACTTCCTTCTCTGCTGGAAGGGCACCTGTAAAATAACCGGAATGTACATGGGCCAGAGAACATGTTACACTTTGGATGGATATAGGTTGCAATCCTGCGTCCTAGAATTCCTAAGGGCACATCTAAAGAAATACTGGATTTGAGGGGTTTCCCCCTCTGATTTCAGGAGACAAGCTATTGACGGGAGAGAGACAGATGGAAATATTTCTCCATTGCTCCTACTCTGCTGGTAGAAACATAGCAGGTCTTTAGAAACCTCCTACATTTTGATGCTGGAGTGTCCCAAGAAGAAAGGTAGGATTACTCTGGTAAGAAACCACAGAAAGGTCTTACAGGCTGTCTCTTGAAGTCCCATGTTTCTGTTTATTAAATTTAGATGCCACCCGATTCCCAGCAACTCTGGGAGGTTTACAAAACGTTTAAGAAAACATTTAAACAAACAAAAACAACATAAAACAAAAAAGGGCAAAGATGGCAAAGATAACTACTGTAACTCAGATGGGAACCAAGAACAAGGAGGAGGACTTCAATCACGCTTGCCTCATTTGCTGCTTTCTTTTCATTTCTTTTCATACCTCACTTATTCTATGAATAAGATACTTTATTATCACAATTTTACAGTGTATTGAGGGTGCATAAGTAGCATGGTAAAAACAAAGGATAAGAGTATGTCAACCAATCAAATTACTACTATTCGAGAGGAATGACAAATACTAAGGAACTGTAGTCCACCCTCTTCTATTATGGCAGCCAAAGGTAAAATAAAAATAAAAATGCTTGTTTTTTTTAAAAAAATGGAATAGCTTCTTAATGACCTGAACAATATTGCTGAGCACACTAAAGCAATTGCTAATCAGGGCTACCGTATCTGGGCTGCAGCAATCCAGATTACTACTAGATATGGGGTGGGTGGGTGTTTCACCTGCAAATTTTATTTATTCTTGAATAATGAAATATAAAAAACTACAGCACCACCACCAAGCACAACAAAGATAGTCATTATACAGTGAAGAACAAAAGCCTAAATACTGTACTGTATATTATAGTAATTAAAATTGGCTAAATGTGAGTGAATGACCACTAGATGGCAGCAAAGAGCTACGGCATAGCTTTCCAAACTCTGTGTAGGTGTCTGCCTGTGTCCTGGCTGCTGCTGCCAGAATTCCGCGCAGGTCCTAGTGCCTGCCTTGTGCCTGGCTGCCTCCAAACCTGCTGTGATTCCACACAGGTCCTAGTGCCTGCCTTGTACCCTGCTGTAAGAGTGTGTCACGAAATGATGCATGTGTAAAAAGTGTGTCACCAACATGAAAAGTTTGGAAAGCTCTGAACTACGGTTTTCTGTATCAGTTTGTTGCCATCTAGTGGCCATCCTGGAATTCTACAGCCCAGAAACAATAGCTCTAGAAACTCAGTAAATATGTATGCCTGCATATTAATGTAAGAAATAAAAACTGGAAGAAAACAAATCATTTTTAAATATAATACTTTTTTCCTGAATACTGGTCATGGTCATGGTTATCTTTAGAAAAATAAAAAGAAGAAAAAAGCAAAATGAGAATTCCAAACTGGCCTAGCCACTAGGAAGTAGAGCAACGTATTTAGCTCTGGCTTCCCTGTACAACTAGCAATAAATGCCCAAATTGAATGCCTTCTGTGTCCAGTTGTAAGTACAGTTTACAACTTGCTGTGACTTTTATGGAAAATACATGTAAGTCCAAGCACATACCTAGTGGCAAAGAAATGTGGGCCTGACCATGTCATCATACCAACCCCAGGGCATGGGAGGAGGAAATCTTTGAGGCCAGTTGATGCCCTAGACTGAGCCACTTTCTTCAGAAGTTGCAGAGAGCAGCACACCACCTCCTGATTATCCCTCCCAGCTTTTAAGGGCCGTGACAAACCACTGTCTTAGATGTCTATGAAGGTTCTCAGTCATCCAGGTGGAATTGTCTGTAGCTTGAATCATGTCAACTGGATTTCTATTTTCTCAGTGGAAACGTTTCGCTCCTTATCCAAGGAGCTTCTTCAGTCTGAGCAAAGTTAGTAAGGGAATCCTAAATATGTTTCTAGGTAGCTGTGTGACCTTACCCCTGGGGCTAGGTCATGGTTATATTGAGATGTTATTTTAAGTCCTTTTATCATCTAGAGGAGGATCGTTAAGATCACCTGTATATTTCAAACCCACCAACACACTGAGACAGAGGCTTGTACACCCCAAAGATCAAACGCCAAAACACAAGAAAAGCAATGTAGTTTATGCAATCCAGTGCAGTGAGGAGTGCTCTGAACTCTACATTGGAGAAACCAAACAACTTTTGTACAGGAGGATGGCCCAACACAGGAGAAGTAACACCACAGGACCAGAGTCAGCAGTTTATCTTCATCTAAAGGAAAAAGGACACTCATTTGAGGACATTAATGTTCACATTTTAGACAGAGAAGATAGGTGGTTTGAGAGAGGGGTCAAGGAATCCATTTATGCCAACTTGGAAAATCCTTCCTTGAATAGAGGTGGGGGCCTCAGGCACAATCTCTCCCCCATCTTCCTCCCTGCTTTGTCTTCTGTGCCTAGGAAGATTAATACCATTTCACAAGCTCAACAGCAGCATGGTGATCTTAACGATCCTCCTTTAGATGATAAAAGGACTTAAAATAACATCTCAATATAACCATGACCTAGCCCCAGGTGTAAGGTCACACAGCTACCTAGAAACATATTTAGGATTCCCTTACTAACTTTGCTCAGACTGAAGAAGCTCCTTGGATAAGGAGCGAAACGTTTCCACTGAGAAAATAGAAATCCAGTTGACATGATTCAAGCTACAGACTGTCTTAGATGGTTAAGGCAGTGGCAGAAAGGGAAGAAGGGGAATAATAAGGAAGAGCAGAAGCAAGACAGATGCCTAAGTAAGCCATGGTACGGGAGGTACCCACTTCTTCCTGGCTACTTCCAAAACAACTCTGTAATTAAAACCACCTGAGAAGGAAGGGATCACCTGGAGGACTTCACGCCAGCGCCTTCTCCCAATCGCCAGGGCTAGCAAAACTGCTCCCCCACGACCCCATTCTACATTTGGGATTCTTTTTCAGCCATCACCATCTCATATAAAGAACAAGCTGAAGCACCCTTGTTATTACGGAAAGTCATGCATCTCGGGAAAGGGTTTGTTAACTCTTAGGAACAAAAAAGCCTTGACTGAAAGACCTGGCAAGATAACAAACATCCACAAGAAGGAAAATGCCAGCTAATATAAACAGCTTATTTGAAAAATGCCTCCATGAAGAAATTTTAAGTCCCCCTTTTTTAAAATAAAGCAAGCACAACTCTTCTTCTTCCTATACCCACTATATTTTGGCAGTGAACCTGCGTCAACAGAGACTGAGATGCTTGGAAGATACAGCATCAAAGCTCAGTGAATTCAGGCATCTGCTGGGATTGCTGCTCCGTCTTCTTTTGCTTTCTGCTACCTGAAACAGGTAGACTCTGTCTCCAGTAGCCCAGTCATGCCAGTAAATCCCCCTGGCCACTGCAGCTACACAAATAATGCTTTCCCCTGGTCTTGCTACAAACCTCCTCCTTCCACTACAGCCTAACGCAGAAAAGGCAGGGCTGGGGAGGTCCAAAGCTTTGGATAACCTCAATGCTGCAGCCACCAACAAAAGGACTGTGGGATGTAGAAGAGAAGGAAAGAGCAATCCAACAGGAACTACAAGGCATAGACAGCCCTCCTTTCCAATTTTTGAGACAGCAGCCCTTCGTCAGTTTCTCTTCTTTTGGGGCTTGTTTTGATCCACTCGAAAGCAGCAAATGGGTCAGAAGCTGCTCTGACATCTGAAACACGTTCACAAATCTGGACTACGCCCTGAAGACGTCATTAACTTGGAAAGACAGCCTGTTTTGTAAGGATGCCGGTCATGGCCTGGGATTGCATGAGGCTGCTACATGATTGAACCTGAACAGGCATGGAACCCAGCACCCCCTTAACTGGCAGCCCAGAGCCTTGTGCAAAGGTGGGATTTACTATTACAAATACACTTGGAAAACAGGGTTGTTTAGTCCAAAAGCCCGTGGTGGGAGTCACCCTCCCCCCTTATTTCAAAAGTGGAACAGAGCTGGCTACCATGAGCTACAAGCAGGAGAGGAAGGGATAGACCTCCTGGAAGGAAAGATCAAGCTTTTCTTCTCAGCATGAATCTCACAATGCTGTTTTAAGTACTCCTAATGCTCACAGGTGGAAATTCATTTTCATCATCCAGACATACTGGCCCAGTAGCAAATTCATGCTCAGGTATTATCTCTCCTCGAAGGGCTCCTCCATCTTCTGAGTAACCTGTAAAATAAGAAGACAACTTACAGAGAGGCTTAGAAGCCTTCAAACTGAATCTGATAGAGTGATTTTTACACACACACACAAACACACACACACCCTAATTCCATGTATACTATTCGATGGCTACAGCATCAAGTAGTGGTCTGTATGTGCCATTCAACTATCACAGATGAAACACCAAAATTAGGATTTTATCTTAAAAATCCTGTCTGATACCTATCAAACCATTCACGTATTCATGTGCAAGTAATACACAGATCAGTGCTTTCCAAACTGTGTGTCGCGACACATTAGTGTGTCGCGACAAAACCCGGAAGTGGTGATGGTGCGTCGCCAACGGCATGCCATCAGCACTTCCGGGTTTTAGCGCAAAACACTAGGTCGCCGCCACCCCCACCATGCACGCCACCACACCGCCGCCGTTGGTGTGTCGCCAACGGCGGGAGTTTGGAAAGCACTGACATAGATAGACGCTGTCTGAGGTATTAAGGGATCTTCTGACATTTTGTGAACAGAAATTTTCAAAACTGATCATTACTTAGGGCAGTGCTTTCCAAACTGCTGAGAAACCAGAGTATATAAAGTTGAAGTCCACACATCTTCAAGCTGCCAAGGTTGAGAAACACTTCTCTGGAGCCACAAAAAGAGAAACTCTTTGAACTTGAGATTGATACACTCTGTTTGCCTGAAATATTTGGGTTGCGGAAAAGGCAGAATGTCATGCAAACCTCTGAAAGTAACCAGAGGGGCTTAGTTTTGGTCACAGCATGTGTTGGCTGTGTAGCCTTTTTAAAGGGGGGAAACAATGGGGGCAAATGCCTTGGGCAGAACAGAAGGAACAATCTATACAATAGTTCAGTTTTCTGATCCTTTCAGTGATAGTATTCATTAAAGGCATTAAAGCTAATCAGTTAAAAATACCCCCAATATTCATAATTCTGGATTTCTGGGTGAGTTTTTTTTTTAACAGAATACTATTTTCATACCATTTTCACACTATTTTTAAATACAATTAACTTCCTTTATTTACTTCTGCCTCAAAGAACACAAATATTTGAGGCAGAGTTCCCCGCTGGGGGAGATGGGCGGTGATATAAATTTAAATAATAAATAAATAAATAAATAAATATTTTAAGGCAGCTTACAACAGCTTCAAAATACCTTAGCATATCTCCATGAAACAATGTTGAAATATAGAATGTGTTAGGACCTGGTGTTGGGTAGCCCTTTGAGACAATCCAGTCCAACTGAACATGACTAAGAATCTGCTATCTGCCGCATCCTTATCTTTCATTCAACCTTCCCAACTGGTTGAAGATAGCATAAAGAAGAGCTGGGCCAGAATTCACTCCGGTTTGATTCAATGGGCAGAAAGCAAGCAAGAGAAAAAAATGGATGCAGAGAGAAAATAGCACTGATTGTGGGATTCAAATCAGCATTCTGTCCCTGGACCTCTCAAGTCTGGAAAAGCTCTAAAAAAGTATTTCCTAATTACTTCATGAACACGTCCATGTGGTTTTCTTGGCAATATTGTAATACAAAATTGTCTTCTGGGATATTTTTCAATTTCCCAATCTAGTCTACATCCCAGATATTCCTTGGTGGTTTTCAGTCCCATTATTAACCAGGTCCAACACAGCTTCACTTTTTTTCAAATATCAGCGAAGGTCAGCCAAATGCTGTAACTGGCTATGTTAAAAAATAAAGTACAGGAAAAGGCAATTTGGGGATAGACTGCTGTCCAGAATTCCCCAGCTTCCTGTGCCTTTGTGCTAATGAGTTCAAAATGCATGTTTACCCCCACCCCTCATATGTTGAGGTTTGAATGGAAGGCCTTCTGGGAGAGGACGACTTGGAATAGAGGAAAGAGCAGTGGGTGAAATGCTGCTTGGCTATTCAAAATTCACCAAAATTTACTTGGAAGGAAGGATATTAGGACTACTATATGCTATGGGATCAGAAGAGTTAAAAACAAGACTTCCATGTATACATAAAATAATTTAATTCTACAAGATGTAATGCAAAACCAAGAAAGCCATGGATGGGGGGGGGGGGGCTTGCCATTGTTGCATTTACTTTGTATTTTAACCCAAGAGAACAAAACATAATTGAAAAAGATCTTGCTATAATTTTGGCTCTTTTCAGAGTTGTATAATTGTTCATACTGATACACACTCATGCATACAAACACACACAACCCCGTATCTATCTACTTTTACTTAATATACATTCTTGCTTTATGGAAGCTGAGATTTTTAAGACACTGAAATCTATGTCATGATTGATTTCCCCCATGTTTCTGCAATGCATCCACAGCCTTGATGATTTTATGTTACGTATTACACACAGTTTGGCCTATTTATTTTGTGTCTTACCACAACAGATAACAAGTTTGGTTCTCACAAAGTAAGGAAGAATTAGCAAAATGTGCAGAGATGTTTCAATTTCTTTGGTTTGAACTGAATTCAGCATAAATTTCAATGCTACCGATACCTGGTACAGGAATTGCCAGAGACATCAAGTAATACAGTATACCTATTTTCATAAGAATATAAAAGATGATGCATATAAATTCCATTACTTGCAAATACATAGTGATGAGCAATTCTGATATGACTAAAATGAGTAACCTGTAGCTTGCTGTAAATCTGGTACTGACCTGGCATCATAGAAGGTGAAGGCACTGAACTTTGCCTAGCTACCGTTGCAGCATAGGTTTGAGTTGCTGGAGGCAGAAGATCATTTTCTTTGTTTTCTTCTGGCTTTACCAAGTCAAGCAAGCTAAAAGTATATGGGCCGGGGAGAGGGAGGTTGAAATAAAGGCTAGTCATTATATCCAGTCACCCAGTAACTCTAACAACTAATATACCTTTATTTGTTGCATGATTAATGATAAGATGGACTTAACAGAGATGGAGGTTTTGTGCAATCTCCTGCCATAAGATGCATTGTTTGGCCAAGCCAAATGCAGAGAGATAATGCTTCTATGCAGAACACAGATGCAGCCTAGGTTCTTCAAAGATGCTTGGAAGACAGGAAGGAAGGTGCTTATGCTGATGTAAAGTTATTGCAGAGACATCTGAAGAGGATCAAGCCAATACAGACCTCCTGGCAAAATTTATTTATTTGTGTAGATACAAAACATCTCTTCTATGGACTTTATCCTACCCTTGTTCTTTCAACCAAACCCTAAAGGTACTACACAATGCAATATCCCCAGAGAATAATTTTAAACTACAGGCAATACTTAAGTGGTCATTCAAGGAACAAATAAAGTTCTGCAGGTACACATGATGTGGACACACTCACGACCAGGTACTGGTTAACATCTAAATCAGGTGGCTCTGCCAGAGTAGAGCTCAGCTGCAATCTATGCAACATAAGTGTAAGAATGTAATTAACAGCTAAATAAATTCCTAGAATGCTTAAAATGCCAGTCCAGGGGCTTTGCATTACTGATGACATGAAAGGAACATGTTGTCAACATCAGCTGTTTCTAAATTACAAAATAAGTACAGCACAAATTGGGCCTACCTGTTTCTTCCATGTGCTCAGGCAGCCAATTTAGCTACCCCAAGCGCTCTTATGGTTCCTTTGCTGCATTCATTTTCCCTTCAACATGCACTTCCCTTGGGCTGCACTTTGGACCTGTCTTGTTCTCACTGCCTATCAGAACATGACTGGAGAGGCTTTCCTTGCTATACAGGATTCGGTTTCTGGGAGAGATGAACTTTTTGCATCCTACAGTAGCATTCAGTTCTATCATCTGATAATTTCCACTTCGGTATTCTTTAATCAGTTTTCCATGCCTCAACATTATTGTACAGTATCACTTGTTTGTGAATGACCCTTATGAAGAGATTGTTACACATACAAAACTAACATGATCCTTCTCCCTAACATCCTGTTTTATAAACAAAGGGGACTATTGCTGATCCGTTATACAAATATAGTGTGCCTACTCCCTTTTAAATTATCCTACATTTTCTTTTTTTAAATTTTCTCTACATTTTCTTTGAATTCTTGAAATAGTTAAGCTGTTACCTGTGCTTCTTGATTAAAACACATTCTCCGCCATCTTGGGGATCCAGGTTGTAGATGTAAAGATGTCCACCAGATGTTGTAACTAAGAGCCGAGGCAACTTTTGGATCCTAACAAAAAATGCACAGGAACATAGCTGAAACATCCTCTAAATGGGTTGTACCATCTATTTGCCCATCCAGATTTCCTGGAGTATGGATTTGTAAGGCGAAGATGCTTATGGGAGAGGTTTGGCAGCCAAGTTTTACCTATTCCTCAATAAGTAGATTTTATAGTAAAACAATTACTGTAGTATTTTTTCATTAATAGCAGGAAGTATACATAGGGAAAAAAAGTAGAGACATATATGCAGGCATACACAAACATACTGGTTTTGAGCCTACTATACAATTGTATTAGCCACATCAGCTAGGACATTTTCCCCTAAATATAGCCACCGTAAGTATTATCAACAGGAATGTGATGTTCAGCACAGTTGTTGGAACAAAGCAAAATTCATTTCCTTCACTTACCAATTTATTTCATGCATTTCTCTTTATTTGCCATGGAATCCGAAGCCTATTTCTAAAAAAAGTACTGTAAGGTACTTTCTTCTGCATTTGAGATTTGGCCCAATGTTAAACTTAAAAAAAAAATCATTTCCCTTTCAGCCCTGGGTCATGAAACAATAGCTGTGAATGGTACAGCCTATATTATTATGCTCTCAGTCATCCCCTAAATGTGGGAAAGATATCCACAGAGATAGTTCAGGAGATATATGAAGGGCAATGCAGAATGTTTAGCACAACAAAATCAGTTCTGCTGTGTATATAAGATACAACCAACACAATTGCAAATTTTATGAATGCAGGATGTATATCAATGCAGAGGAGAAAGGTTTGTGTTTTGTGCTGTTTAAAGCCTCTCTCTGCATAAACCAGGATTAGATAAACCATGGTTTGCAGACTGCCTGTGTGCTCTCTATACACCCCAGGGAGTCCTGCCCAACAGATCAACCATCAGCTGGGTGGAGGAGAATAAAATCAATAGGGAAATGTCTCTACTTCCCTTGATCATTTTCAGCAGAGTAACCTCAATCAACCCAATGGACAATCAAATCATAATCAGAACAAGATTAAACATGATGCTGGAATAAGATCTCCTAGGGCAGAAGATATCCAACAATCAGAGAGTAAACACAAATAGCAGTGGTATTAATGAGGTGGCTGGATTAAAGCTGTACAGACATTTAGCTGCTGAAGTGCCTGGAGTCAAGATATATATCAGAGCTTTCCAAACTGTGTGTTGCGACACATTAGTGTGTTGGCTGCAGTGTCTGGGTGTGTTGTGGCGGCTGCTGCTGCCTCCAAGCCCTGCCAGGATTCCACGCAGGTCCTAGTGCCTGCCTTGTGCCCTGCTGCCTCCAAACCTGCTGTGATTCCGCACAGGTCCTAGTGCCTGCCTTGTGCCCTTCTGTAAGAGTGTGTCGCGAAATGATGCATGTCTAAAAAATGTGTCACCAACATGAAAAGTTTGGAAAGCTCTGATATATATGATTGGTTCATAGAATGTCAGAACCATGAACCAATGCAAACGTGATGTTATTGTGAATGTTGGTTATATCATATCAAGTCAGTGTCATCTTTTAGCAACCATAATGTTCAGATTGATGTCCTGCAAATCAACAAACTCAAATGGAGTGGAATGGGTCACTTTACATCAAAGCAGCAGCAGATCTGCTGTTGACAAGAAAATCATAGATGAAATGGACCAGCCACAATTATTACAAAAGGGACTTTAAGTCAGTGCTTATACAGAACCCCAAAAATGAATAATTTCAATTTGAGTCCAAGGCTCAATTACTATTACGGTGATCAAACTCTATGCTCCAACCACAAATGCCAAGGAAGCAGAAATGAACAGTTTTAAAGCAACTTGCAATAACTTGTTGACATCAATACTTCCAAAAAAAAAGATGTTATATTAACTAAGGAAAACTGGAATACTAAAGTTGAAAATAGAATAGCATTTGGAATAACGGGAAAATCTGGCTTTGGTGTATGAAGCAAATGTCAACCCGGTATGAACACATAGAGAATATGGTGAAATAGTAACAGACTTTATCTTCCTAGGCTCAAAATTTCATAGTAATACTGACTGTAGCCATGAAATAAAGAAACATCTGCTACTTGGGAGAAAGGCCATGATAAATCTAGACAAATATTAAAGTGCAGAGACATCATACTGACAACAAAGGTATATACGGTCAAGGCTATGGTTTTCCTAGGTATAACTATGGGTGTAAAAACTGGATCAGAAAGGTTGGATGAGGAAAAGTTACAGCTGGTCCTCATTTACCGACTGCCTCATTCAGTGACAGTTCTTTTGTTGTTTTATAAAATTTGTGATCAGAGTTATGGAAAATATTGAGAGATAAGCAAACTGAAAGCTTGCAGTAAAAAGTTGCTTTATTTAAAACAAAAGAACAAAATTGAATATTGCTTTTCTTCAGCAGAAGAGAAGCGCATGGCTTAAGTACTTACATTTTAAAGACAAAGAGATAGCAGAGAGCAGAGAGACCAAAACAAAAGCAGAGATAACACTTTTAAAGCTTTTTACAATTGCAACTTGGCCATATCTGAGTGGACAAGGTTTAGCATGTGACCAAACACCTAGGCAACAGATTCCCAATACGGGCAAAGCTCTAACAGGTAATTCTGATTGGTCAGAACTATCAGACTAGCTGGCTCCAAAGTAAATTAACATTCCTAAGGTAGCCAACAGGTGTTCCCCAAGAGCCCAAAAAGAAACTTCAAGGCTTGGCTTTTTAAACTAGCCTTCCATATTTCTTTAAGACATAAAAAATATATGCAACAAGTTCGAAGTTACAACAGTGCTGAAAAAATAACTTTATGACCAACGGCTGCATTTATGACCTTTGCAGTGTCCCTCAGCCACATGATCACCATTACAGTCAGTACGCATTGTCCTGTGCCTGACCTGTTGTTTTTCCTTTTTCCCCCCCTTGCAAAGCAGAGAGACTGGAGAGGAAGGGATTACAAGAAAGTAAGCAAGCACTCAATGGGAATACACATCAAAAGCAATGTGCTGGTGCTGGCAGCTGCAAGCACGCTATGCAAACAGCCTGGTGTATTCACTTTTGTGTGCCTGCTTACTCTCTTGTAATCCCTTCCTCTCCAATCTCTCCGCTTTGTGAGGTGGGGACCAGCAATTTCTATAGGCAATCTCTCCTGTGCCTGACCAGTTCCCCCTCCCCTTGCAGAGCAGAGAAATTGGAGAGGAAGGGATTACAAGAGAGTAAACAGGCACACAATAGGGAATACGCCGGGCTGTTTGTGTAGCGCACTGCCAGCGCCAGTGCATTGCTTTTGATGTGTATTCCCCATTGTGTGCTTGCTTGTTCACTTGTAATCCCTTCCTCTCCAATGAATGTAAATGTAAACATAAACATTAATTCCCTTCTTGCTAATTATCCCAGTGCAGGGGTGAGCATTCCAAAGGGTGGGGGAGTGGGAACAAGGAAAGTACAATCACGGTCATGTGATTTCCCACTTAGCAACCACTTTGCTTAGCGATGGAGTTGCGGGTCCCAACTGTGGTCACTAAACGAGGACCACCTGTAATGTGTTTGGACCACAAGAAGAATAAATCAGACAATACTTGAACTAAAATCAGACTATTTACTGGAAACACTAATAAGGAAACTAAAGCTTGCATATTTTGGATACATCGTGTGAAGTCAAGGCATACTGGAAAAGGCTTGGAAAAAAATGGAAGGCAATAAAAAAAGAAGCCAATAGACGACAAGGTGGCTAGATATTATCACTGATGACACATGCATGAGTTTACAAGCATTCAAAGAAAGAGTTTCTGAAAAATGGTCCTGATAAAATTATGACCACTGGTTGTGAACAATCAGAAGTGACTGAATGACAAACTTCAATCTGCACCATGATCACAAATACGTGCATGCATGAGTGCATGTGCTTACATTTGCAGTTTGAAGTTAAACATTCTTGATCAATATTGCCAACCCTGCTGCTAAAAGACAGGCATACTTCATCAAAACAGCCTGAATGAGAAGTAGATTTTCCCATTCCAGCTATCTTGACCAAGATCTTCTTTCTCCACTCTAATTCTAATCAAGGTCCTTGTTTTCCTGCTGCTTTGAGAAAGTAAGCAAGGAAATAAGAGTGTGTGGAGTGTATGGGTTCATTTGTATGTGCATAAGAATGAGTTTCTGTCTGTGCATGAAAGAGCCTTAGGTAAGGTAAAGATTCCCCCCGCACATTTGTGCAGTCGTGTCTGACTCTAGGGGCCGGTGCTCATCTCCGTTTGTTAGCCGAAGAGCCAGCGTTGTCCGAAGACGCTTCCATGGTCATGTGGCCGCATGACACACACGGAACGCTGTTACCTACCCACCAAAGTGGTACCTATTCATCTACTTGCATTTGCATGTTTTTGAATTGCTAGGTTGGCAAGAGCTGGAGCTAGTGCGGGAGCTCACTCCGCACGCAGGGCTAGGGATTTGAACCTCCGAACTTGCGATCTTCCGATCGACAAGCCTGGCGTCTTACCCGCTGAGCCACCATGCCTTACTCACCACTATTTGACTCACCCCACACTGTGCCATTTATGAAACATTTCCACTGGAACCAATGTGCCTCCCCTAAATAAAATAGCTTGTCCAATGCAAAGGAAGACAATCCTGTTTAGTTGCTATAGCCCAGCTTACGTACGTGGAGAGCACACAGATGTTCCTTTGTCCAGAGAAGTTCAGGCGCACAGTAGCAAAGGCCCGGTCCTGACTCATCATGCCAGATACTTGAGAAGGGAGGTAGTTGGTGGCAGCCATGAACATCTTGCCCATGTAGCCACTCCAGGAGGGAGGTTCTTCTGGCCGACTAAGAGAAACAAAATACCAGATTCTAAAGTTCTACTCCAGCATCTATAACAAGGAGCATCAATACATAGCAACAAGGTCTTCATTTCCTAAAACCTAAAGCATGTAATTTCATTAGCTCTCCTTTATTAGACTTTCCTGTTTCCCCTTCACTTCAACATCTCAGAGATGGGGACTGCTGGCCCTTCAGATGTTCCTGATGCAAGAACACAACCCCAAAACTTAGTGAAATGCAATAGATGTGGATGGTGTTATGTAAATAGCAGCAAGAAATCTGAGATAAAAACATTATTGACATTTGCACCAGCTGTTTAATTATGTGTTACTGATTTACACAACAACACTATACTCCTAGGCTTATTTAGGCAACAATACCAGAGATCACTGTCTATCTGCAATAATCAGGCAAGGTTCTCTTGCACAGAGAAGGGGAAAGCCATGATCAATTAGTGATGTCCCATCTCATGAAATCCTATTTCAGAGGAAGTCACTGCAAAAGCCCCTTCTCGCTAAGCACTCACAGGTGGCTAAAAACAGTCTTGTGGTAGGCACAAAGCTTGAACTCCCCTTTTAAAGCTATCACAGGACGAATGCCAGTTATCAGCGAGGATGGAGATTTCCAAAGGCAATCGACAGCAATAACTTTAAAATATGTTATAAAATCAAAACAATCTACTGAAAGATCAGTCTGAGCGTAAGAAAAGCCAACATAAAAGGTGGCATTTTAAAAAGCACTCCAGCAGTGAAGTACTACTGAAGGGAAGTCATTCACAGGAGAACTGCCACTGCTGTGAAGACCCACCTTCAGGTTGCCAACTGGCAATCTGCAAGTCATGCCAGAGGACCTCCTCCAAAACTTGCAGGCATTTGCGGGAGCTAGTATAAAGTAAACTGATCCTGAATGGTTTGGGGTTTGCATGCTAATACCAAAACCCTGAACCTGGCTTAGTAGCAGGCTGGAAGCAGCTAGCAATGATCGTTTTGCCCACTTCTGGTAAGGCAGCTCAAACAGGACCTTGTTGTGGCATTCACCTCTAGATACTGCAAGCCCACAGCAATGTCACACAGAGCTTGTCATGATAATCCATTCTTGAGGTAAGCTAGGCATGAATCTTTATGCTCAAACTTTTCCTGATAAGGAAAGGATACAGCTGACACACCAGCCTGTAGTGGCAATGCGGAAGACCATTGTTATTTCGAGGAGTTTAAGTGACATATTTTGATTTTTCTCCTTCACACAAAGAAGCTTAGAGTTTATTTTGAGTTATACTAATGTTTAGCTGGCTTGTTTTTTATTTCTGTTTGAAATGTGGGGGAGAAGAGAAAACCCCAAGATTGTTTTTGTTAAGCACTATCTTGTCTGTAGTGTTTCCCAGGCTCTTGGATTAAACAGGTGCTCCAGACCCTGGGAACTATCCAGTCAAGGTCAGATCCTGTAGCCTCAGTACCATGGAAACAGGGTCACGAGGCTTTAGGGCCAGACTTTGACAAAAACCTGAGGATTGCCTTTTGAGTTTGGGAGCTTCTGCACAGACCTGAGCACTGGGTGCTGTGGAAATGGAACCGCCCTGGGGTATCTCTGCTGTCCTTATTAAGGGGCTCCTGACAGCCTATGGGAGATTGGGTATCAACTTGCTTGGTATGTTATGATTTTTCTTTCTTTATGCTATGCTGTTTATGCTTCTGTTTAATCTGCCTAAACTATGTTTCTGTTTAAATCTGTTTGCTTAAGTTAATAATAAAGCTTAAGATCTCTTTATCCACGGGTGTGCTTATTGTCCCTGGATCTAAAAGAACCAACTGTCTGAGCACCAGATCACTGCTTGGACACTTGGCAGAACAGTCTAAGTGGACATAGGCACTCCTAATCATGAAGTTTTCTACATTTATGATGGATGGTTACCATACATTCCAGTGTTATAATAAAGATATTTCTTTCCACGATTCTGGCTTGCCTCTCCTGTGATTTCACTCTGGCTGGTGTTCAGAAGGGGAATGCAGCAGCTACGTGTTCAGACAGGAATTCAAAGTATGATGCAACATACACAAACATTCTCATCTGGTAACCCATGCTACATGCATAGGGTCAAAAGCAGTCATTTCTGCTAGGAGCTCCAAGCCTCAAACTAGCTGCATCAAAAATTTGAAACAGGAGCAGCGAAGAACTCTTTCTAGGCTTGTGTTGGTAACATGATTGCAATGCTGCCACTTTCCCAATAAAGGAGATTAAACAGGATTAGGATAAACACTATGGCCAGGAAACCAAGCCTTGGCCAGACAACTGAACAGGTTCGGTGGTCAACGCTTCTATTTCTGAGTCTAAGCTCAGTCTAAGCTCCAGTCTCAAGTCCACCACTTTGCTATTCCTAGCTTCCTGGCTGATCCTATAACTAGGTGTACAGCTGCTTTTATGAACTAAAATTCATTTCTCAGCCACAACTGTATCTCATTGTGTGACTTCATAACAGTGTCAAAAGTATAGATGCCAATACTGCCATTTGCAGTCAGCCATTGGAAATGAGTCAGCTTGAACATACATCTGCCCAAAGCCCAACTCCTGGAGCCAATTGGCAATGATAACTTGGATACGAAAGAGCCGTGCTTTTCCATTCTGCCCACAGGCTTGCTGGGATGGTCAAACCTGCTGCCACATCAAAGCTTGAGTGATTCATGCAGGAAAAGAGCTGTAGCAAATTGGGAGAGCTTACTGCAGTAATTCTCCCAATAAGCAAACCTTGGTTGTCTGTGAGCAGGTCTACCTGGCAAGGAGTATTTTTCTCAGCTTCTGTCTGCCATCTACAAGAACCTGCCAAGAGGGGCGTTGCTCAATACAGCTCAGTTCTCTGTGGCACACGAAGCATCATTTGGATACCCACCTGTCTGTGAGATGCTCCAACTTAAAAATATGCACTGTCTCAGTATTGCTTGATGCACACAAGAACTGGGAGTCCATACTGAACACAAGGGAGCTGATGTTCACGTACCTAAAGGGAAGGGAAGAAAGAACCCAGACAGCCTAGTTGGAAAAGGTAATAGATTGGTCCAAATAAGCAAGCTTGAGAGATTCTTGTAGGATGGAAATAAGCACAGTATAATCAGATGAAGCCTGTTACGAAGCTATCATTTCATCAGGCATCCTAGAGTGTTGCTTAGGACATGCAAACAAGCAACTTATAGAGGCAATATAATACCATGGCTAAGAGATAGAGCTGTGAAGTCCTGAATTCAAAATCTGTATGTATTAACTTCAGCAAATCACTTTTCCAGTTCAATCCCCTGCCATTTTCTATTCAGTGGCATGAAAATTACCCTACATATTTTGGTTTTTACACAGAATGTTCATCAATCAGATTTATGAGAGTGAACATTTTTTAAAAATCACATGAGCAACACCCCTGAACAATTTATTAGCATGGTGTAGTGTTGAGGGTATTGGACAAGGAGCGCAGACAACCAGATTCTATCCATTCTTAGCCATGGAAGTTTCCTGGGTGACATTGGGCCAATCACTCACTCTCAATTAAACCTATCTCACGGGGTTGTTGTTGTGGAGAAAATGGGAGGAGGGAGCTCTATGTAAGTTACCTTGAGCTCTTGAATGAAAGGTGAGACAGAAGTCTAGCAAATCATCCAGTTTCCCTGTATTTCTACCTCTGTGTGTTTCTGCATAAGAATATCCTGAAGTCTTACTACTTTACAGTAAGAAAAATAATATATAATGTATCACTGAAAAGTTTCCACTAACACTCTCCTTCCCAGGAATAGTGTCAGTAAATTCCACCCAAAGATGATTCCACATCTGGAAAGACAAGCAGAGGCAGTGCATGGGCAGGCTTGCACTGCTCTGCAGGGACAGACTGACTAAAGGCAGTCCAGCTGTCCCTGCTACTCTAAGGTCCTCATTCCCTATGGGGGCACCGAGGCATTTCATATCTGGTGTGCAACAGAGACAGCGCTGATCATGCTTGTTGATTACCTTTGGCTCTTTGTGATTGTGGAGACTTGCAGACAACACATATGTATACCTGCCCTTTGTGCCCTGATCAATGCACACTTGAGGATCTCATGACAGCGCGACAGAACGCAATTAATGTTCCCAGTTTTGGGGCAAGATCTGTCTAATTGTTATATATTTTAACTTGTACATTTCACATTTTAAATGTTATGCTCTATAGCAGAGCTTTCCAAACTGTGTGTTGGGACACGTTAGTGTGTTGGCTGCAGTGTCTGGGTGTGTCGCGGCTGTTGCTGCCTCCGAGCCCTGCCAGGATTCCACGCAGGTCCTAGTGCCTGCCTTGTGCCTTGCTGCTTCCAAACCTGCCCTGCCAGGATTCTGCACAGGTCCTAGTGCCTACCTTGTGCCTTGCTGCCTCCAAACCTGCTGTGATTCCGCGCAGGTCCTAGTGCCTGCCTTGTGTCCTACTGTAAGAGTGTGTCGCGAAATGATGCCCTGCTGTAAGAGTGTGTCGCGAAATGATGCATGTCTAAAAAGTGTGTCACCAACATGAAGAGTTTGGAAAGCTCTGCTCTATAGTATGTTTTTTAACTGTGATGCTTCTGACACGAATAATAATAATAATGACCTTTGGCAGAGCTAGGATGGGTGTGAACCTTGTGCTCCTTGATCTCTCAGCAGTTTTCAGTACCATCAACCATGGTATCCTTCTGGGCCGGCTGCAGAGGTTGGGAGTGGAGGGCACCATGCTGCATTAGTTCACCTCCTTTCTCAGTGATTAGTTCCACTCAGTTTGACAGGAGGGGAAACATCATACCTGCAGCCCCTCACTTGTAGGGTGCCTCAGAGTTTGATGCTCTTGCCCTTCTTCTCTATCATGAAACCACTGGGTGAGCCCCGGACTGTGCAGGTAAAGCTGTCAATGTATTGACCCAGGGTTTGGAGGCTGTTTAAGTCTGGATGGGGACAGACTTTAGCTCAATCCTGACAAGACTGAATGGCTGTGGCTGTTTGGACCACTGGGTCTGGGATGTTTTCACCATTGCACTTCCCCATTTGAGACTAATGTGCAACTTCACAGCTACAGCTTGAAGAGCAGGTACAGACTGTAGCCAGGAGAGGTTTTGCACAGGTTCACCTTGTATGCTACCTGCACCCTTTCCTTGACCAGAAGGCCCTTCAGATGGTTGCTCATGACCTAGTCATCTCACAATTGGACTACTGCAATGTGCCTTACATGGGGCTGCCCTTGAAGACCACCTGGAGGCTACAGCTGGTCCAAAACGCAGCGGCATGAGCAGTAATGGATGCTTCTTGCTATGCCAATGTGTCATTGCTGCTGTATAAGCTGTATTGGTCCCAGTTGGCCTTCAGTTGCAATTCAAGGTGCTGGTCATCACCTTTAAAGCCCTTCAGTGGCACAGGGCCTGGTTTTTTGAGGGACCTCCTGTCTTGAATTGTTTCTGCCAATCCATTTCACTTGGGCAGAGTGGGTATGCTCCAGGTCCCCTCTATTAAATGTTGTCATCTTGTGGAACTGATGAAGCTAGCCTATTTTGTGGTGGTCAACAACATCCCCCCAGAGGTATGTATGGCTCCCTCTCTTCAAGTATTCTGGGAGTCTCTTAAGACCTGGCTCTGTTCCAGCCTGGGGTTAGGGTGTTTGTGGAGCCTGTCAATTTTTTTTAATGTTACTGGTTTTGTCCAGGTGGTCATGTTTGTTAAATTATGTATTTTTAAATATTGTAAGCTGCCCAGTTGAAAGAACAGGTTAGGGATAGATCATCATGGAGAAAATCTATGTGGTTGTTAGGAGTCAAAAACAACTTGATAGTACATAATCAATCAATCAAGCTGCCCAGAGTCTTTTTGGAGTCAGGCAGCCTCAGAATCCAATAAAATAAATATCATGTTATTTCAATTGGAATACTGGTATAAGAGCAGCAGACCAACCTCTTCATTCCTCTTCTGAATTCATAAAGCTTTTGTCCTTCAGGGATGGAGAAAACACGAAAGACGGTTCCCTGAAAGGAAAGATGTGAGGCACACAAGTCATAGGCAATCGGGTGAGAAGCAACAGCAGCATTTTGCTTTGATGCTTTTGGAGAAGAGGTGCTACCATCATTTTGACTTGGGCTGAACAAACTTTTTGTAGCTAGGGGCACAGAAAAGATGTGTTGTCATCGGAGAGAATGACTAGAAGAGATTCTACTAGACTGATCCACTTTAAGGTCATGGAGGAAGCTTTTTATTATTATGAAATAGTTGGGTTAAACAGATGCTCAATGCAGCTATTTCATTGCTTTTTAACAGAAAATGCACCAAATTTCAACAGTGTGAAACTGGGGGAGCCACAGAACTACATGCAGGCCACAAGCTTGCCCACTTATTATACAGCATGGTAGAATAAATTAAAAGGTCTTCAGTGCCAGAAAAGGACAGGGACTTATTCCAAACACCTATGTGCTCTCCATCTGCTTTTTTACCCCTTCTTCCTAGCCATCTCTTTTTCCCCTTATCTGTCCCATTTTCTAATTTGAAAGCTTCTTGGTAGGGCCTAATATTAGTGATTTTTAAGTTAACCTAGGAACAATTATAGGTAGATATCAGAGCAAAGTCCACCCTAAATAAATACACAAATGAACAGATGACTTACTTTTAACTAATACCACAATCCTAAACACCATTATTAGAAAGCTGTTGCCTCTAGAATTTACATCTGAGGAAATATGTTTAGGATTAAGCAATATGTTTGCCTAGGTTGGGTGGCTACAGCTGGGTCATAACGTGCTGTCTTAGAACAAAGGCTCCTGGTCTCTATGGGATTTGTTCCTGAGCATACATGCTCTGAATGACAGAAGTTTAGCCTATTTCTAGGTGTAGTCATTTTTGTGCTATGTATAACTAAAAGTAGAGTGGTTACTCTGATAGCAATCTTTGAATACTTGAAAGGATATCACACAGAAGGTCTAGACTGCTCTCGTTCTTGAGTGCTGGACACAGAAGAATGAAGTTACAGGAAGGCAGATTTCAATCAAAAGTTAGAAAAGACAGTAAGAATAGTTTGACAGTGGAACTAACAACCCAGAAAGGTGATGGACTCTTCCTTCATTGGAAGAGGTCAAGGGATATATTTGTCTGGGATGCCTTAAATTTGAATTCCCATACTGTGTTGGAAACTGTGGCCTATATGGCCCCTTCCAGCTAACAATTCTAGACTCCTTTCCTGTTACTTCATCAAAATGAATTTTTCACTCCTCCAGGTTCTAAAGAGCCTTTTGAATGACCAAGCACTCCAAGTGAATGGGTTTGTTGGACAGACATCTGTTCAAGTTATTTTCATAAAGGCCATCACATTAAAAAGGATAACAAAAATGTTGGAAGGGTGGAGGAGCAGTAGACTACATTTTTGTCCTTTGCTGAAGGGAAGGCAAGATAGCATTAACTTAAGAGAAAAAAAACTAAATGAAATATTTGGAAGCTTCTCCTACAGGGGGAAAAAGATAGCCAACAGAATCAAATGGTAATCCAAATACTCATCTTCTTTAGTCCACTTCCTCTGAGAAAATACAAGATCTACTTGTCATTCTCCCATGACAGCCACTTGGTTTACTTACCTTTTCAGAAGCACTTGCTAGTTTTGACCCTGTAGAGTTGAAGGCCAGGGCCGCAAGAGGCCCTTCATGGGCAGAAATAGAACAAACATCTCTCTGTTAGCAGGGGAAAAATAAAATATGGTTGTAGTAACTAAAACACATTTCAGCCCATTGAAGTAAAAGACAGTGTGTGATATCAGGCCTTTCAGTCACTTCTACTTATCCTTACAAGCAAGGAACTACACTAGTATTTTCCTTATCTTTCTACTACTTCTGTTCAACTCCTCTTCCTTTGCTATGCTGAAATTTAGGCATCACCATGTAAGGATTCAGTACCCCACATGAAAAACACAGCAGAGATACAGTAAATGCCACTCTTTGTTTCTGCATGGAATATTTGCATCTCCAGTAATTGTTTTCCGGTATCTAATTAGCAGCCCAACAGATAATCTTTTTCTGCTTATGGCAGATTGCAGACACCAGAAGAAACAAGCAGCCCTAAATTAACAGGAGGCTGTCCTGTTCTTTTCTAGAGGTCACAATGTACTTTCTTTGCAATGTTGAAAAGAAAGCTCCCTCCTCACACACACACACACACACACACATTTTGCAGTGAGTTTTTCAAAGGGGCTGAAGGATATTCAGTAATACAAGAACCCACAGCTCTTATTTATTTATGTAGAACTGTTCTTGTTTGTCACCAATGGCACCATCACATAGCTAAATACATTGGCCATCTAACATTATGACATAGGCCTATGCAGGGGAGAAGAGAGAGTGGGGACAAGTCATGACCCATCAGGAACCAATCTAGCTGAATCCCCCAGCCATATTGTTTGTTCCATGCACAGAACGAAACACATTTTCTCTTTCTTGTGTCCCTCTATAGTGAATTAATCACGTTCATGATATGATTCCCATTAAGCTGGAACAACAAATGTGATTATTCAACAGGGGATGGGAGGGATGATTGGGAAAACAGCTGGGAAAATAATGGCAGCAAACAATATAAATAAAGGGGAACATCCCAAATGGACTCCAGAGTGTCAAAACATCTAAATAAGAAAACTTTCAGCACAGCCCTAAGTGGCTAGATGTCTTCTGCTTTACTTTCTAAGCGAAAAGCATCAGCTAGTGGTAGACAGAGACAGGCTGAACATACATATAAACCATATTCTACTAGCATTCGAATGAGTTTAGGAGCAGAAATGTTACACTGCATGCTACAAGGACTATCTGCTCCTACCTCGTTCAAATTCCAATCTCAAGCCACAAAGTCACCAAATCTGTGCCCCAGAATACCTTTATGGTTCACTTTTGCACTTACCAAATGGTTTCCATCATACAACACAATCTCGCCAACAACAGGACTACCAGGATATGCCACGTAGGAGTTGGAATGGTTGATAGAAAGTGCACATAAACCTGCCAAGAAAAGAAATAGCATTGTCAGGAAGTAATTAAGCTCAGGGTAGAAGGGAGAGTTTAAAGACAACAGTATCAGCATGGCTTCACCTGGAGTTTAACCTGTGCTTGAGTGGTGTTTGTAGCCACAAGGGTTCTGGAGAAACTCTCTCTTGACTCTTGTGACATCTACAGGTGACAGATGGTATAGCTCCACTCAGAGCCTGCCCATAAAAAGTGACATTCTGATTGATTTTCCCCTTCACAAATCCACTCTTAACTGGATGGCTTTTCCTTTTTGCGACCATTCAGTTTCAGAGATCATCAGGGAGATACCAATGGAATTCTCCTGGGAAACTGCGGGCAAGGCTAGTTTCATGGTCTAATGCACAACGGGCAAAGCAAAATAATGAGTATAGGAAAATAATGAATTCACTTGAAGGTGAGTGTTTTTGTTACTATACCGGAAAGAGATCAGCAGGCTCTATAAGCAGGAAGAGTGGAAAGTAGAAGCAAGAAATAAATAGAAGTTGAAATTGTTCAAAAACCATAAGACAGCAGTTTAAAGATTTATCGCACAGTGGTTGTTACCATGTAGAGAGATAACCTCCAACCACACACTATGTCCAGCATTATTCCCATTTGTTTCCTTATTTTCACTTCTTTATGAAAGCTATAAAGAATTAAAATGTTAGGTGTATCACATCAGAGATAACACATTCAACAAATTCACAGATTCAAAATCCATCCAGTATACTTTCAAGACACTGTAATTGGATCTCTTCTCAAAACTGTTTAGAATTCTTCTTATATTTCTAAAGTTGTTCTAACTTTCCAAGTCCCTTTGTATTTTGTTTAAAGCAAACGCCCAAAACTGTTTCAATGAAACAGAGGTTCAAATTAGGGGCTGCTAATTGTACCTCTCTTTTCAAAAGCTCCCTTTGGATTCCCTATCCTGAAAAATTAATAACCACTTGCAGATCCTGCCTTCCCAATACTCCAAAACTGCCTGCTTCAATAAATAATTTCCTAGTGACGTGCAACATCCTTTCTGTTCAAATGTCTTACATGTGAAAGACTCCATTTATTCAAAATGCTCTGTTCTGAGTTTGAAACACCTATTCTCCTAATGTCCTCGGCTTAAAACAGGCCTATTTCAAGCTGTTTTAAACTCAGAATGACTGAAACAGCTTTCAGACACTTCCATTAACATCAGAATAAAACTTTTCTGCATAAAGGGATAAAGGTGTCTTTTTGAGGAGAGAGAGAGAGAGAGAGAGAGAGAGAGAGAGACTGAGACTGAATTAGGCAAACTAGCGTGTCTCTTATATATCTTAGATATAACAGACATACATTCAGAACAGGAACAGTGGGATGCCCAACTTCTATCAGCTGAAATGCCACTCCATGCTTTGAGGGACATGTTAAAGGCTGCATTCCAATGTTTTGGGAGAGGTTCCAAGAGTTTTAAGGGATACCTTAAGCATCCACAAGTTTAAGGCACTTGTTTTTCCCCTCTAAACTTCTCCCAGCCAAGTCCACAGCTGGTGGTAAGAATGATCCAGGGACACCAGCAGACCACCCACCACCAGCAAGCGTGAGCTATGCTGCCTGCAACCACTGCAAGGCACAGATCAGCTGGTAGAAGGTCATGTAGCATCTTCTGATCTTTAGATCAGTTGAGGTGAAAGGTATATGTACATCTGCACATTGATGGGGATGAAGCCAGAGGGGCCACTTGCTGCTAAAGACCAAAGCACATCTCATAATGCAGGACCCAGCCTCAGACATACGCTGCTTTGTGCTGAGGCACTGGACTTGGCCCATACAGCATATGAGGTAAGCACAGCCATGAACTCCCTGATTAAGAGCTGCTGACTCCATCAATGATGGTTTGGTAAGCAAATACATTTC
Source organism: Charina bottae (assembly GCA_023362775.1). Lineage (NCBI taxonomy): Eukaryota > Metazoa > Chordata > Lepidosauria > Squamata > Charinaidae > Charina > Charina bottae. The sequence continues at coordinate 140,276,620 of JALMGJ010000002.1, read as the reverse complement.
AGCCAACAACTAATGGGGAAAGGTCAAGATCAGACACATCACCACAACAACATGCATTTAATTGTGCAGGATAGCCTAATGCTAGCAGGGGCAAACACCAAGATTATTCCAGCACTCTTACAAATAAGAGCCATGAAATCATTGATTATCTTCACCAGAATGCAAAGGGTAGGTGGATGCCATATATGAGGGTTAGGTAGTGCTCCATCTCACACAATGTCTATTTCATCTACCTCTTTGAGTAACAAATGGTCATGCTTTTTATTTCGCTTTGAAGATGGAACAGTATGTTTCTATATGGTCTCGATTTAATGATATTTAAGGAATGAATTCATTTTATATTGATAATATATGGCTCTTACTTTATTTTATTAGTTCCTTTTTCTTCTTTTATTAGTTTACTTTAATCACGTTACATTAGAGTGTTTTACTGTATAATCACTACTGTAATTTGTTGTCACTGTAGTTGTTGTATTTTACTAATAAAATATTTTCACCCTCTTCTAGCTTGAGTCAGCCATCAACAGGCATATAGAGGTAAACAACATTTACACACCATTCAAAAGAGACAACAAAAAAGCTAAAAAGGAAACAAAAAGACCAGAACACTTCCTGGTCAGTAATCAACACCCAGATATGCAAAGATTAACATCAGGATTAACACCAGACAAAAATCAAGCAGTACACAATACCCTAATCAAGGAACTATTAACTCAGTCAATCAACCAAGCAGCAAACAACAGCCCAAAGAACTACCAAGGAGAGAACAACACTCCCACCAACAGAAGCAGGACAAGCCACTGTATCTAAACAGAGAGCAAACCCCACTCCCTTCTCGCACTGAAGATGTTGCCTAGTCGGGCAATGAAATGTCTGCAAGAAAACAACCAAGCTCAGAGAGCACCAAGGATTTCACAATTGTCAATTCCTACACACAATGACAACAAAATGGCATGATATCATGATGCCTTCCACCCCTTCCCCACTCTCCTCCCACATTTTGGATTCTGTCGACTGGTTGAGGGGCAGCTATTTGGGGAGCAACCCAGTGAATTGCAAAAGAGGAATAGGCACTCCATGCATGCTCTTGTGCCCTCCTGATTGTGGACTCTTAAGAGTTTGTGCACTATGTTCATACTCTTGTGCACCACTGATGCAATTCAAAATGCATTTGCTGCAAAGATGCATTTGCCAATTTGGGCTGTATGTTGAGCCCCCCCCCCCCGCCCCCCAATGTGTTGGCAAGTGAAGTATAAAATACCTTATTATTATTTTTGCTGAACAATGGTTGTATGCCTGATGGCTTTTATTTATTTATTTATTTAGTTAGTTAGTTAATAAACTGCAGGAGTCAGAAGTCAACTTCCAATGGCTTATGTAAAGAACATAAATGCCAAAAAACCCACAAAACTACCAGAAAACAATAGGTGCAATGATGACCATTCACTCCCCAAAGGCCCTTTTTGTTCTGTGCTGAGTTTTGAGAAGTAAATGCCGGCAGGGCTTTGTCTGGTTGGGCCTGGGGATTTGAAGTTTGTTGCAAGGGAACGCACAATGCTGAAGCTGTTTCATCTTTTGTTCCAACAGAATGTTCTGAGTTAGACTGCTGTTCTAAGCTCAAAACAAAATCCATTTTCCATTTTGTGCACATTCCTTGTTTTCCATACACAAAAACCTTATTGCATATCCCCATCTTCTGGAACCCACTTCGCCCAATCTTTCTGCACATTTCAGCAGTAAGCACATTTTCACGCTAACCACTGGCTTTCGTAACGAGAGATGATCCTGCAGCACACACAGATAATCCAGTCTAAAACTAGGAATGTGCTGTGTCAGAAAGCAGAGGAGAAAAGCCCATCCTTTGTACAGATCAGCCCTCTACAACTTGCTGCCCTCTACATGTGTTGGAGCTATAATTCCAAGAGTTCAATTACTGTCATGGGCTGGGCAGACGGAACTAAAGGAAGGGAAGGGGGTTCCCAGAGCACCTTCCTGGCCTACAGGCAAACTTACCATCACAAATATTAAACTGTTGATGTTTGCAAATGTCATAATAGTCCAGCCAAGTCCTTGTGCTAATACTGAAAGATCTCTTTGTATTCCTAATGCCGCTTGGTGCTGGGCCAAACATACTATTTAGCAGGTTGTGTTCACATCATTGACATGAAAGTATGGGAGATACGAAGTATGGAAAATGCCATCTTGGGACCAATTTTATGCTGTTTTAAGGAAAAGCAAATTCAAAATACTTGAGTGACCAGAAATGGCATTTTTTTTAAATTTAAGGCTGCCAAGTCCTGTTATTGTGCTTGCACTAGAGTGGTTAAGGTAGGACAACCAGATCTGGGCCCCACAAATCTGGACAATTGCTAGATAACAGCAGAGAGATACTTTACCTGTATTGCGCCCCTGACAACTAGTAGCCATCTGGATTTTTGGAATCCAGACCTGACAGCCCTGGATAACTATGAATGTGCTGCCTCTACCGCTCACAAGCCCTCAACCATTCAAACTGCAATATTCACATGAAGTGAAAGAGCTTGTATATTATAGAAGAAACAATCTCATTATTTTGAAGATGCATATATTTGTAATATCAGCATGAAAGCAAAATTTCTGGGACCTTCTCCATAGTATAGATTCTTGTCTGACTTTTCAGACATTAAAAATGAAGAGAAGAGAAATTTTAGAGTAGAAGCAGGGAACCCCTTGTCTGTTAGGCCTGCCAACCACCCAGAAGCTGCATCTAAAACCCTCCTATTATCTGCAATGATAGCTGTACTTGCAAGTGCAGCTTCCCCCTCCCCCATGTCTACCTCTGCAGCTGAGACGGGGTATCTGCAGATAGCATTCTGTCCAAACTTGAATACTCACAATCTTCAGCTGTTACCAGTAGGGCAAAGCTGGTAAACCTAAGAAACAAACTTCTCTAATGTCATAGCTGAGTCTAAGATTATGATGTAAAATATTATATTTCTTTACTTCTGAGGCCTAACAGCATTTGAGGAAATACTAATTACACACTATAAAGAAGCTCTGGGTTCATCTTCAGAAACCAGGAGTCTGTGAGTTCTAGTCCTGCCTTAGGCATGAAGGCCGGCTGGGTGACCTTGGGCCAGTCACTCTCTCTCAGCCCAACTCACCTCACAGGGTTGTTGTTGTGGGGAAAATAGGAGGAGGAAGGAGTATTAGGAATGTTCGCCGCCTTGAGTTATTTATAAAAAATAATAAAGGTGGGATAAGTTTCTTTCCACAAGAATGTTCAAGGAACTTGAAATGTAGCCTTCAATTATGCAGTACTGATCTGGTGCAGAATTCAATTGTCTAGAGATAGGTTCAGATATTATGTAGATGGATAAAACTCTAATATATGGCATAGAATACAGTTAGGACCAGAAATATTGGAACAAGGATAACTGTTTTGGCAGTTGGCCTCTGTACACCACCACATTGAAGTTGAAAGGAAATACACCCAGATGGGAGCGAACTCAGGACTTTCAGCTGTAATTCAAGGGGTTTGACAAAAGTGGGGCACTAACCATTCAGGAAGTACAGCCAGTGGCATACACACACACCCATCAACCGTTGGTGGCTCATAAGTAATGGAACAAACCAACATCATTACAAACATAAGGATCGCCTTCAATACCTGGATGAAAATCCTTTGCAGTCAATGACTGCCTGAAGTCTGGAACCCATGGACATGACCAAATGCTGAGTTTCCTCCTTCGAGATGCTTTGCCAGGCCTTTACTGCAGCTGCCTTCAGCTGCTGCTTGTTTGTGGGTCTTTCTGCCTTCAGTCTTGTCTTCAGTAAGTGAAAAGCATGCTCTGTTGGGTTGAGATCAGGCAACTGACTTGGTCATTGAAGAACATCCCACTTCTTTGCCTTGAGAAACTCTTGGGTAGCTTTTGCTGTATGTTTTTGGTCATTATCCATCTGCAATATGAAGCAGCGTCCTATCAGTTTGGCAGCATTTGGCTGAATCTGAGCAGAAAGTATAGCTCTATACACTTCAGAATTCATCCTGCTGCTTTTATCAGCAGTCAGGTCATCAATAAACACCAGTGACCCGGTTCTACTGGCAGCCACACATGCCCATGCCATAACACTGCCTCCACCATGTTTGACAGATGATGTGGTATGCTTTGGATCATGAGCTGTTCCTCTCCTTCTCCATACTTTTCTCTTCCCATCATTCTGGTGCAAGTTAATCTTGGTTTCATCAGTCCAAAGAATCTTATTCCAGAACTAGGCAGGCTTTTTCAGGTGTTTGCTGGCAAAGTCTAATCTGGCCTTTCTGTTCTTGAGCGTTACCAGTGGTTTGCACCTTGTTGTGAAGCCTCTGTATTTACATTCATAAAGCCGTCTCTTGACTGTAGATGTTGACAATGACATGCCTACCTCCTCAAGAGAGTTCTTGACCTGGCTAAATGTTGTGAAAGGGTTCCTCTTCACCATGAGCAGAATTCTGTGGTCATCCACTTTAGTTGTCTTCCGTGGTCTTCCAGGCCTTTTGCTGTTGTTGAGCTTGCCAGTTAATTCCTTCTTTTTCAGGATGTTCCAAACTGTTGTATTGGCCACTCCCAATGTTTTTTCTATCTCTCTGATGGGTTTATTTTGTTTCCTCAGCCTAATGATGGCCTCCTTCACTTGCATGGACACCTCTTTGGACCTCATGTTGGGAGTTCCAGTGAACAGCTACCAAATGCAAATGTAACACTCAGAACCACCTCCAGGCCTTTTACCTGCTTGATTGGTTATGGGGTACCCAGGAAACAGGCCACACCTGGCCATGCAGCTGCTTGTCAGCCATTTGTTCCATTACTTATGAGCCACCAACGGTTGATGGGTGTGTGTGTATGCCTCTGGCTGTACTTCCTGAATGGTCAGTGCCCCACTTTTGTCAAACCGCTTGGATTGCTGCTGAAAGTCCTGACTTCGCTCCCATCTGGGTGTGTTTCCTTTCAACTTCAATGTGGTGGTGTACAGAGGCCAACTGCCAAAACAGTTATCCTTGTTCCACTATTTCTGGTCCTGACTGTAGCAGACACATATGACATTGTTATACATGGAATGTAAATTAATATGTAATATGACACTTCCCACACATAGATGTAATTTACAAAGGTCTTGTGATAAGGGAATACATCTGAGATTTGATCAGTATGGCTACGTTTTTACTTTGTACTTGTATTATACTGTATATTACCATAGCCACAGGGAGGAATGCTTGTCTGCTTACTATTCTACCACATCAGTGGGGTTCTGGAGGGATGAGAGTAGAAGATCTCATCTTTAGATCATCAATTTATGATCATATTTTTTTCCTCTAAGGCTTTAGAAAAATGTGTGAAGACCTGTTAAGATATATCTCATTAACAGAACAGTCCTGTATAATCTTACTCAGAACTAAGTCCTCTCGCTAAGTTCAATGGTGCTTATTTGAAGTAAGTAAACATCAGGTAACAAACCAAGTATCAGCAGCCAGAGACTGGGGATACTGGGGAGAATCTGTAGCAGGATGTCCACTGCTAAATGTGAGCTTTAGGTATCCTGAGGAACACTTTGTTCCAGGACTAGAAAACTTGAGAGCCACTGCCTGTCAGACTAGACCAGCCTTTCTCAACCTTCTGACCCTGGAGGAACCCTTGAAATATCTTTCAGGCCTCAGGGAACCTCTGCCCATTAAGGGGTTTAAATGTATAGGCCAGAAGTTACAAAATTATTATATTTGTTTCACGTATAGGCCTGTACACATGCATTAACAGTGTTCTTAAACTAAAAATAAAGAATGAAACTTACCTCTTTAATGTGAAGTTGCCCGAATTTGAAATAATTTTTTAAACAAATCGTGATCTCCCAGGGAACCCCTCGTGACCCCTTGTGGAACCCTAGGGTTCCACGGAACCTTGGTTGAGAAACCCCCGACTAGACAATCCTGAATTGAAGGACAAATAGTCTAACTTTTTTTGTTACAAAGCAACTTTCTACTTAATTCTGACTATTCTTCCTAACTGTCCTCCACAATACCATCAACAGCTAAATCAAATCCATGTTTTTTGAGAACCTTCATCTCAGCAGTGCTACCATATATTAAAGGCAAGCAAATACATGCTATGGAAATAACTTACATAATTCCTTTTGATTACAGGTAGCAATATATCTTCACATAAATTTTCAAGGTCATCTTGGAAAAAAAAGGGACTTTCTTTTCCTTTGGCAGAGAATACATGCAATTCTGACAACATTAACACAAAAATGTCTTTGCAACATGATATCTGAGCATAGCATAAGCAACAAAGCTCATTATTTTTGGTTCAACCCAAGAGAAGAAATCTGCGAACCAAAAGCTGCAGAAAAGCCTCCTTAGCAGCCCCCATCTTGAGCAGTCAGCAAGTTCTAAAAAGCACTCTGAACGGCCAAGATGAACTGCTCTGTGGGACAAGAACCCTGGGAATGAGAACCAATCTTGCCCTCCCATAGAAATACTTTCTTCTTGAAATATCTAGTAGCCCATATATGCAGATTAGATGTAATTCAATCCTAAATGTATTCATTCAAAAGAATGCTCCCCAGGCTTGTGTTTAAATAAGGAATTTTAGGACTGCAGTAGAAGTACATTTAAAGCAGAACGCAATATAGGCTGGGTTGACACAGTGTGCTAAGTCAGTTTACTGAACAATTTATCACAATCTAAGCACTAAACTATTGTTTATGAATTATCATGGTTGAGCTCATACATCACACTAAGCTGTATTATGGTTAGTTCAGTTTTGCCTAACACAATATTTAAATCCAGCTACACCAGAGCTTTCCAAACTTTTCATGTTGGTGACACACCTTTTAGACGTGCATCATTTCGCAACACAGTAATAACAGGGCTCCCTGCCCCCCGGCCCACGTGATTGGCTCCCGGGTGGGAACTGCGGCCCCTGGCCCACGCAATTGGTTTCCGCCTTGGGCAGGGCAGGGTTGCCCTGCCCCGCCCCGCGGCTGCCCTGCCCTGTGGCTGCCCTGCCCTGCCTTGCCTCTGCCAAGAAAAGCTGCGGTTGTGAGGCGAAAAAGCCTCGGATTACCGCAAAAAGTGATGGTGGGGGGGTGCCCCAGGTTGGAAAATATCCGTGCCAATCAGCTGTGCGGTGGGGAGGCAGAGGCGTGCTGGAGCTACCCTGGTAGGGACTGAAAAAACCACGGGGAGCAAAAGTGTGTGGGGGGGAAGTCCGCCCCGCGCCCCGCCGGGGTGCCCCTTCAAAAGGACCCCGAAAATGCCCTCGGTTCTGCGGAAAAACGCTTCACCGAGCGGCAGGGAGGCGAAAAGCCAGCAGCGCAGTCCCTGAGGAAGCCTCCCTGATGCTCGGTGCATCACCCCAATCAGCACTTCCGGGTCACACCTGGACATTCCCGGCGACACACTGGTGTGTCACGACACACACTTTGGAAAGCTATGAGCTACACCCTTAAACCCCATCCATGTATTTATTTATTCTCTGTGTTGCTCAGGATTAAAACAAGCATTCTGCTTTTTGAACTGTTGGAAACAGCTTAACTCTCTGGATGCAACATGCAATCCATATACCCTTATGTCTTGCACTGATGCAAACAGCATATCATTTCAGTGTCTTATAGAAATACATTGCTGATGTATTTAACTTACAAGCCCCAAATGCCCAACCATCTATGTATAAATATGGGGGGGGGGGCAGAATAGAGGCTACTGCCTAACAGCTACAGTGTGAACAATGAACAATTTCTGTAATTTGAAAAAAAATAAAGGTATTTTGGACTGCTTGGAACATCAGTCCCCAAACATACCTTGCTATTAAGTAAGCTGATCGCATTTCAATGAAACTTTTATTTTTTAAAAAATATTGTAGTAGTACAGATAGCCAGGCAAATAATACATTATAGCACACTTCTACAGATGGTGCAGCACTGAAATGGGGGATGTGGAAGCAAAAAGAGAATCTTGCAAACCACATACTGGGAGGCACGATCATTTTGCTTCCATATGAAAAGAAGCAAGCTTCGGAGGATAGCTGAAAGATCCAACAAAAACTGTGGAAAAACTTGATGGGAGAGAGAGAGCATCAGCAGCTATTCCCACTGATGTGCCTTGGCCTTAGAGAAAAGTTTGTAATAGAGCCAATATTAGACACCAGCAACTCTGACACAGCACTACGAAGAGAAGAACACAAGCAAGATTCTTCTATTCACAAAGTCCCTTACAGGTTATCTACTGTATATTAAGTTCACTCTTCTTTGGCAATTCATGCTTGTTCCCTTACCTGTTGTGTTTGGAGGGGTATTCAGGATTGTTTTCAAAAGCTTCATATCTTTAATGTTATGAACATAAATAGATTCTTCCAAGCAAACAATCAGTCTCTGCAAGGATAAAAATAAAAATAAAACTCTCGTTATTTAGACACTAGAAAGACCCTAAGCATTGCCAGAGCCCATCAGGGCATTCCAGAAGGATTCAGTCAAAGGCCAACTCAAACTACCTGCTGAGTGGGTGAATGGGAGGACTCCTAGCTTTATCACTTTTGATATATACTGTATAATTATACTATCTTTTCCTCAATGGAATTTTTATGGAAAGAAAAACTATTACTGAAGTGATAGGGAAAGACAGAAACAAGACCACATACAGTTCTCCATAACATGCCATATTTGATATTTCAAAACAGGAGATAGATATAACTCAGAAATAGTATCTTACACATCAGCCACTCATAGTTCTCTGTGACATTTGAGTGTTGTCTTTAAAAAAATGTTTTGCTTCATAAGAAAAGCAAGTAAAGACATCCTCATTTTTTTTAGAAAACAAACTCCTTTTTTCCTAGGTACAGCATTCCAAACAAGGATTGTCAAGTGATTGAACCATGTTATTTCAATAAATAAACATGTTATTTCCAAATAATATAGCACTATATTTTCCAGTACCTCATACATAATGCTAAGGAAACCAGAGAGTATCCATTAAAATGATTCATGCAGAAGAGAGTGTATTCTGAGCCTGTTTCATTATCAGTGGTTAGCTTTAGATTTTGTAACAAAATACTATGGTTCTATAACTTCCAGAATTCTCTATGAGATCAATGTTCTTCATATATAAGAAATCCCCATTTGTTTTCTAAAGCTGGCTACTTTTTAAAAATTCCCTTCTATTATTTCCTCATATTTCCTCATACCCCCTTTTGTTTCTAAATCCTTAAAAAAAAGATGGGCTGACCAAAAATGCACACAGCATTCACAAGAATCCATTTATACAATGGTCCCTGAGCTCTAGTGCCAGTGGAAAAAAAACTTTTTAAAATTAGGCCTTATTGGATTGAAATCTTCACAACAGGTTTCAGCCAGTCTACAAAGTGCCCCTGAAGAAGGTGTAAATCCAAAATACATCAGGACTTTCACTGGCATTGGGGACTTTTCCCCCTCCCTCTTTATACTCTTTGGTATTTAGCGCCTGTCCTCCTTTTCTCATGGTGAGCTCTGATCAGTGTGAGGGGTTCAAAACAACATTCCCTATTGGCACTATGCCAATCTTGAGATTAGATTCTCCGGTGAGGACTTAACACTATACATGCTGTTTTGCAATGGGCCATGTGCCTTAACCTAAGTTCTAGGTTCCAGTGAGACTCAATTCCAAGTGCCAACAAGAAAGCAGTAATTAGTTCAGAAACAAATTGTTCAGAATTCTGGGAGTTGAAGTCCACACATCTTAAAGTTGACAAATTTGAAAAACACTGGTCTAGACGCAGTCTTCCACATTCCTACTGGGAGGAGGGAAAACATTCTATGGAAAAGGGAACATTTGCATCTCTCACCTGGCATGAGCAAAGGATATTAGGATGAAAAAAAAAAAAGAATAACTAAACCAGAGTACAGCAGTTCAATTATAAAGAACAACTTGAGAAATTATAGATATTCAGTTAAGGGGGGGGGGAGAGGCAGTGCAACATGGCAAGTCTCTCTATATAGAATTTTTTTCTGATCATGAAAATAGCAGAGAGACGACTTCTGGTGGGAATATGGCGGACTGAGCAGCTGTGCCTGCGAGCTCCGCGGGCAGAACCGGCATTGTGGCTTTTTTTTTTTCGGGCTCAGGCTGGTTTCTCCTGTAGCCCAGAGCTTTTTTCTGGATCAAGGAACATGCTGGGAATCAACCCATTTGTCCACCAGACAGCGAGTTGCAGCCAGGAGATTGTGGACAGGCGTGCGCGATCGATGGGTAAGACTTTGCCAGAAGGCTGGGATTTCACCATTTCTGAGTCGCGCTGCAGCCCTTAAAGGGACAGTAAGTCCAGCCACCCAATTTCTAAACTACCAAATTTACTTTTCTTTTTAAGTTATGTACTCTAAGAGAGGCTTTCTACAGCAAGAAGAAGCGGACTCTCTTGGTGCTTATCGTTATTTCTGGATTAAATTTTTAAAATCTTTTAAAGTTTCGGCTTGTTTCCCTGTTAGATTAAGGAGAACTGAAAATAAATAATTGCCTCCCTATTATTTTTGAACTGAATTTGAAGAATGTAATATTTTCCTACACGTTGAATTTGTTGTTTTGAATCTCTAGCCCTCTGTTCACTTTCTTTAAGAGCTGCTTGTTAGTACACTTTCTCCTCTTTCAATTTCACTCGGTTTTTCATTAACTCATTAACTTCTATCTGCGCAAGTCAAGTATTTAGGGGGCTCCATAATCTACTGCCTGAAGCATGGAAGATTTTAAGGAGATTCTCTCAGAATTCCGTGGTGAGCTTCGCTCTGATTTTAAACAGATCTTTTATGATACCCGTCAAGCTATTCTGCAGAATATTCGGGACATTGGGGAAGATATTATTTCTAAAGTGTGTCGTCTGGCTGAAGATGTGATGGAAGAAGATGGAGATTTGGACAGGGATGGAAATCTTTCTGTTGACGGCGAGATTGGAGCAATGCCAGACGAAGACTATATTTTGGTGCTGAAGGGGTTAAAGCAACAGTCTGAACTGCAGATTACAAGGAGAGTTGTTTATCTGTGGGAATGTTATGGCTTTCTGAGAAAATGTTTTGGGAAAGAAAAGAACCTGTTTTGTGGGAGTTATTTTGCTGAGAACTCTGAGTTTTTAAGGGGGACAGTTGGGCTGTTTGATTTCCGCAAGAAAAATGCCTTGGGTGTAATAGGGAGATATGTAAATGTCCTGGTTTATTTTGAAGTGGGGTAAAAATTTAAGAATGTGCAATTGGATGGATAATGAGGTTATTATGATTTCATTTCACTTGAATGTTTTGGATTAAGATTTACTGGATTTTTGTTAAGGTCTGTTTGATTTGTAAGATTTACAAGATATCTATAAGATATAATAATAATTGCTTGGTTTAATAGGGTTAAGATTGCAGTAGTATTATTAATTATTAAAGCAGGCAATTTATGTTTCTATAATTTGATTTTTATTATAGTGGACAGAAATATATAGAATAGTGGTAGGAAGGAAATAATTAAATAAATGTTGTCTTATGGGGGAAGGAAGCTGATTTAGAAACATACATACATACATACATACATACATACATACATACATACTTATATTGTCTGTGTATATTTATTTATTTGTCACATTTATATCCCGCCCATCTCCCCCACAAGGAGGGACCCTGGGCGGTTCACAATAAGTTTAAAATCAATAAAAACCATAAATAACAATAATAATCAATAAAAATATCTAATACAGTCCAATCCAAGCAACAGTAGATCTTTCTTATCCCATGGGCTGGTAAGGCTGGTCAAGGCAGATCTAAGAGACCAGCCAACCCCAAGACTGGCTGTTCCCTCCCCAAACATGGTGGTAGAACCAGGTCTTTAGGTTTTTTCTAAAGTCCAGGGGAGAGGGGGCCGATCTTATTTCAGGGGGAAGAATATTCCAGAGGGTGGGGGCTACTGCAGAGAAAACACGCCTCCTGGACCCCGTCAGATGGAACTCTCTTACAGACAGGGCTCGTAGCATGCCCTCTCTGCAGGACCAGGTGGGACGGGTTGATGTGACAGGGATGAGACGGTCCCTCAGGTAACCTGGTCCCATGCCATGTAGGGCTTTAAAGGTGATAACCAACACCTTGAATTGAATCCGGAAGCAAACTGGCACCCAATGCAGCTCACGGAGCAAAGGTGTTGTGTGTGCTGATCTTGAGGCACATAAAATCGCCCGCACGGCTGCATTCTGAACCAGCTGAAGCTTCCGGACGCTCTTCAAGGGTAGCCCCATGTAGAGCGCATTACAATAGTCTATATGGGAGATGACCAGGGCGTGAGTGACCGTTTGAAGGGCCTCTCGCTCCAGGAAAGGGGGTAACTGGCGCACAACACGAAGTTGTGCAAAGGCCCTTCTGGCCACGACTGCCACCTGCTCTTTGAGCAGGAGTCGTGAGTCCAAGAGGACCCCCAAGTTACGCACCGGTTCTGTCTGGGGTAGTGCAACCCCATCCAGAACTAAGGATGATAAATTCCTAGACACCGAGGGGCCATTAATCCACAGCCACTCCGTCTTACCAGGGTTCAGCTGAAGCCTGTTGTTCCCCATCCAGACCCCCACAGCCCCCAGGCACTTGGACAGGGTAGTCACAGCATCACTTACTTCCCCCGGGATGGAGATGTATAACTGAGTATCATCAGCATATTGATGATATCTCATCCCGTGGAGACGGATGATCTCACCCAGTGGTTTCATGAAGGAAATAGGAGAGGAGAGAGCCCTGAGCCCTGCGGCACCCCACAAAGGAGGGGCCGTGGACCCAATCTCTCCTCCCCTATCAACACCAATTGGGACCGGCCCTTGAGGAAGGAGGTGAACCAGCACAAAACCACGCTGCCCACCCCCAACTCCCCGAGTCGTCCCAAAAGGATATCATGGTCGATGGTATCGAAAGCCGCTGAGAGGTCGAGAGCCAGGATGGATGCACTGCCCCCATCCCGCTCCCGCCAGAGATCATCCATAAGTGCGACCAATGCCGTTTCCGTCCCATATCCTGGCCTGAAACCTGACTGAAAGGGGTCTAGACAATCCGTTTCATCAAGAATCCTCTGGGGCTGCAACGCCACCACTTTCTCAACCACCTTCCCCATAAAGGGGAGGTGGGAGACTGGGTCCAGCGATAGTTTCTTGAGGAGGGGGCGCACCAGCTCCTCCTTGAAGGCCGCCAGAAACACCCCCTCCTGCAAGGATGCATTTACCATTGACTGGACCCAGCCACACGTTACCTCCCGAGCTGATTGAACCAGCCAGGAGGGACATGGATCTAATTTGCATGTGGTGGCATTTACAGTCCGGAGGATCCTATCCACTTCCTCGGGTCCAACAGGATCAAACTGTTCCCAGATAACTGGGTAAGTACGTTCCTCAGGCATCTCCCCAGACCATGTTTCATGCTTAGAGTCTAACTTAGAGTGAATCCGAGCGATTTTATCCTGCAGATGCCTAGAAAACTCCTCAGCACGGCCCTGCAGATGATTTTCTGAATCCCCTTTCCCCAAAAGGGATCGGGTGATCCTAAACAGGGCTGCTGGGTGGCATTCTGCAGATGCAATAAGAGCGGAGAAATACTGGCGTTTTGCCGCTCTTACCGCCACAAGGTAGGCCTTAACCGCGGCTCTAGCTTGTGTTTGGTCAGGTTCAGTCTTTGTCTTCCTCCAGCGGCGCTCTAGGAGTCTCTTAATCCTCTTCAGGACCCTCAACTCCTCCGTGAACCACAGGGAGTGTCGGGTTCGATAGGATAAGAGAGGCCGCACAGGCACAATCCTGTCCAAGGCCCCGGCCGCCTCCCTATTCCAGGTAGCAGCTAGGGCCTCTGCTGGACCGTGCAGCAGATCTTCGGGGATAACCCCCAGCTCCCTCTGAAACCGAGTTGGGTCCATCAGTCGCCAGGGGCGGACCAATCAAATAGGTTCTGCCTCCCTGCGGAGTGGGGCGGCATAAGAGAATCTCAAGGCCACCAGGGCATGATCTGACCATGACAAAGGGGAAAGATGTAACTCTCCCCTCAGAGCACATTGCCACTGCTCCGACAAGAAAACTAAGTCCGGTGTGAGACCACTGTCTCTAGTCGGGTCCCGAATGATCTGAGTCAGGCCCATGGCCGCCATGGTGGCCATGAACTCCCGAGCTGCCTCTGAGGACCGTCCCAGGGATGGCAGATTGAAATCCCCCAGAACCATAAGTCTGGGGAATTCCACTGCCAACCCCGAGACAACCTCCTGCAGCTCAGGCAGGGAGGTTGCTACGCAGCAGGGAGGCTGATACAGCAGCAACACTCCCAACTGCTCTCGGGCACCCAATTTGAAAAACAGGGTCTCACAACCAGCTACTTGTGGAGCAGCGCCCCTGAAGGCCACAAGAGACTCTCGGATGACAACTGCCACCCCTCCTCCCCTGCCCTGACATCTCGGCTGGTGCCACACCTGAAACCCAGCTGGGCACATCTCTGACAAAGCCACTCCTCCCTCCGAGTCCAGCCAGGTTTCGGTAATACACGCCAGGTCAGCCCCCTCCACCGTGATCAAGTCACTTATGAGGGGGGCCTTGTTGTTAACCGACCTGGCGTTAAGCAGCAGCAGCAGCCAGAGGTCAGGGCCCCCACGAGTCTGCTGTCCAGGGCCTAGGTTTAAGTCCGGAGAGTCGGAACACGTCCCAGGTAATAAACATCTGGGGCGTCTTCCTCGACGATGACTCACCCTCCGGCTTCCGTCATAACATCCCCTGCCCATCACCACCTCGATAAAATGCCCCGCCCTATATCCCCCAGGGTTTCCCAGTCCATTCGCCCCCAATCCTGTACCTCTAAAATCCCTGGTTTAAAATAGGGATCCCTCCATCCTCTCATCCAACCCTACACACAACCACACAACCACAAGGAGATGGTGGACCACCAGCGCACCAGCTCTCACTCTCGAATGTGTGTGTGTGTGTGTGTGTGTGTGTATGTATGTATATGTATATATATTATATATATAAGGGGAAGGAGCAATTGCATTAGTGATTTGTATACTGTAAGGGCTAATGGAAGGATTTATAGAAATAATGTGATCTTGGTTTGATTTAGAGTAAGGGACTGATTATGGAACTTGCTGTATATTCTTGCTGTTGAAAGTCGGAAGTCACCTTTATATGTAATCTCTAAAATTCTTTTTTCTTGTGTTTTACACTTTTATTTTTTCCTTTTTTTCCTTTTTGTAGTTTTTATCTTGTCTTAAACTTAATAAAATTCTTATATATAAAAAAAGAAAATAGCAGACACACACGTGTTCCTCTCAAGGTCACACAATGAATCACACAGACAAAAAGTGTGGAGTCCTTGGTGCTCTCTGAGCCTTGTTGTTTTCTTGCAGACGTTTCATTGCCAGACTAGGCAACATCTTCAGTGCGAAAAGGGAATGGGACTTGCTCTCTGTTTATATACAGAGTTGGGTTGTTGCTTTGGTAATGGAGCACTTGGTTAGTGTGGGTAGATTTCCGGTAGACTTGTGTTTCTAGAATGCCATCATTTCCTCTACTGATGAGGATGTCCAAGAAGGGTAGTGTGTTGTTGTTTTCTTCTTCCCTTGTGATGTTATTGATGGTTTCATGCATATATTTGTGTAGAAAATCCAAATTCATGTGTAGAAAATCCAAAAGATCAGAACACCTCCTGGCCAGCAATCAACACCCAGATATGCAAAGATTAACACCAGGATTAGCACCAGAGGAACAATCAAACAGCACAATATACCCTAATCAAGGAACTATTAACTCGGTCAATCAACCAAGCAGCAAACAACAGCCCAATCAAGGAACTCCTAAGGGGAGAACAACACCTCCACCAACACAATCAGGACAAGCCATGGTATATAAACAGAGAGCAAGTCCCACTCCCTTTTCACACTGAAGATGTTGCCTAGTCTGGCAATGAAATGTCTGCAAGAAAACAAGGCTCAGAGAGCACCAAAGACTCCACAGTTCAACCCTGAGCTACAAATATACTCTTCGATTGGTACAGACAAAAAGGTCAGGACAGGTTTAAAAAAATTCCTACCATATCTAGCACATTGTTAGTTTTTGAAATTCAGTTTCCATAGGAGTGGCTGTGTTAGAATTTTACAATAGAAACAAAGTGTTCTGTCACTTTAAAGATTAAGGAATCTCTTACTGAAGAAGTCTTCATGGATAACAATCCATGTATTTAGTGAAGTAGACTATGATTATGATCTAAAAGTGTATTGAATAATCTGTTAGCCTTTCCAATGCCACAAGACTTTGATGCTGCAATGGTGGTGAATTTGAGAAACAACTGGTGATGGATAGTAATAAGTTTTGAGTTTTCAAAGGATTAAACACATGTTTTAGATAAGCCTTCATGTCCGAGCAGCATACTTCTTGTTCTCAAATGTTCAAAAGAAACAATGGAAGGGCAAAAACTTCATTCCCTGCTTGTATCCCAGAGGATCCTGGTGGATCATAATTAAATGATGGTTTATATAATTGGTCCGATACAAAAGGCAATTTTCAAAATTCAGCGTTATTAGGTACAAGCAAGGCAAGCTGAAGCACCCTGCACATTTGATGAGGGTGATCAAGAGTATACCCAGTCCCACAAATTAGAAGCTTCTGGAGAAACCATGAAGCAGTTCATCCAAAAGCCTGGAACCTTCTTGCTAAGAGTCAGAGCCTGATGCAAACCAACAAAGCAGGCTCTTAGTGCCAGAAGGACAGCTCATATTCACATTCCCATTTTTAAAATTTTGCTTATAAAAATCATACCCTTTCACCAACTAGAAACCAGATTTGATTTTGCCAACATATGCGATTAATAATGATCTGGCACTGAAGGGCTTCAGCATTTTAATCTAAAAGGATTCCTCTATTCTAAAAAACTAAGATTTTCCACTCATGTGTCCAATCAAGAAAAACAACTGCACAAAAGCTCTTATACACTTTTCATTATTTGTAACAATAACACTTCATAGTTTTCATCATAACATTCATAACGCCCAAACGCTTTTTGTGTTAAGGACTGGACCCATGCTTGATAGAGGGTGCTACAATAGAAGGGAGATTGACTGTTAAGGCAAATGGATACACTTCATAAAATTAGAGGAGTATGAAAGACTGCAGTTCCGGTTAAGACTGAGGCTTACCTTTGATATGGAATAGATGACATTAATAATGAAAGATGATGTCACTCTGAAACATTAGGTAGGGTGACATTTCAGTTAAGCCATGGTTTGTTTGAACCATGGTTAGTTGGGTACATAGAAATTGGCTATATTCACACACTAGCTTACGTATCACAGGTGAGACAGGCAAATAATGGTTTAGCATGGCATGTGAATCCAGTCTCTTATTTCTAGAATAAATACCTCACAAGAAAAGGCTAGATAGCTGCTTAACGCTTCTGAAGGTGATCTAGAGAAAGACGGATGCCTTGCCACCAAGAAGATTCAGATCATTTACTGTCAGAGAAAAAACCTTTAGATTTTACCTGACGGTTGAGCCGGATGGAAAGGATATTGCTAGAATAGCTGTAGTTACAGATTTCTGTCCCTTTCTTGAAATGATAGACATTCATTTGCTGCGGCTTCACCCGACTCACCACTACCACCAGACTGCTGGAGAAGAGGCGCTCCACAATGAAAACATCTGGGATTTCATCTGGATGGAAGTGTTAAAAATTATCATAGAGACAGCATGTTTTCAAAAAGGAAGGAAAACGTTATTGGTTTCATTTCTATCTCACATTTCTATTCCAATATTGATGAAAAGGCCAATATGCTGAATCTATTTACTTATTAATTATTGAATTTCTGTTCCATCTTACTTTTTATTCCAAACTCAAGGCAGCTTACAACAATCATTGAAAAATAACAGAACAAAAGTGCAGTAAATATCAAAACCAAAATTAGCCATTAAAATTATTATCAGTTGAAACCTTGCAAAGGATGTACAGTATATTTTACCATTTACTTAAATACTGGGAGAGTGGAAGCTAAACACAATCTTTAAGGAATTGCTATGTAGCCTAGGAGCCACACTAGAGAAGTACCAAATAGTCAGTGGCAGCATATTCAGAGAGGTCTTTCCTGCTACCTAGGTAATGGGGCGGGTTCAGTGGAAGAGGTGGCCCTGCAGATAATCTGGCCCTAACCTGTTTCACTTCAAAGCTCAACACCAGCACCTTAAATTGTGTCCAGCAGGCAATTGATAGCCAGATATTTCAGTACAGGTGTCATATGATCCCTATACCTTGCAATGGTAAGTAGCCTAGCCACCAGTTGTAATTTAACATAGGTAAAGGTAAAGGTTCCCTCCGCACATTTGCGCAGTCGTGTCCAACTCTAGGGGCCGGTGCTCATCTCCGTTTGTTAGCCAAAGAGCCGGCATTGTCCAAAGACGCTTCCGCGGTCATGTGGCCGCATGACGTGCGTGGAATGCTGTTACCTACCCACCGAAGTGGTACCTATTAATCTACTTGCATTTGCTTGCTTTCGAATTGCTAGGTTGGCAAGAGCTGGGGCTGGTGCGGGAGCTCACTCCGTCACGCGGGGCTAGGGATTCGAACCTCCGAACCTGCGATCTTCCGATCGACAAGCCTGGCGTCTTACCCGCTGAGACACCATAGCAAACTGCAATTAACTTCAAGAAGAAACAGAAACTTTCATGTAATCCTTGTAGTTATGCCAGCAGAGGAAGAGGGGAGCAAATCAGTCTGTGGCTAGAAATTCTAATGCTAAAGTAGGGCTACCATATCCGGGCTGTAAGAATCTGGATGAGCACTAGATGGTAACAAAGAGATAAATTTCTGGATCTTTGCAAGCCAGGTATGATACCCCAACTCAAAGTCTGATTAAGATATGTTCTGTGAAAAGAAGGAAGACTTTAATATACTCTGTAGTATAGCTAGTATTTCCTTGTGGGATTTTTGTTTGTGATGATACTGTAACATTGTATCACACAACGCAAGTGTTCAAAGAAGATCCCCTTGCCTCCTTGGCAGTGTTCTTCTGAAGTGGAGCAATCTGGAATAGAATATCCCTACATTTATCTCAATTTTGTCATTCTGTAATATAGCCCTATTGTTTCTCATCCAATCTTTAATGAGAAAGCTAAAATGGTGGTCCCTCTATTATTGATAACAATGATCAAGCCAAAACCAAACAACTTGTAGGGGCCATTCCTTTAAATGCATGTGATAAACAGCTTCCAAAATCAGTTTAAAATAATTATTTTTAGCTAAGTCAATATATTTTTCTTTTTACAACTGCCCTCATATCCTTGCTTAATGTTTCTGTTTCTCAAAACTCAGTACTGTATTTCCATGATGTCTTATTAGGTGGGATAGGATAATATTATTGCTTCCAGGCACATTAGAAATTGTGCTTTTGTTAATTTAAAATGGCCTTTATACTTTATATACGGCAGAATAACCTTCTTTAGAAGCACTCATAGCCATGTAGCTGCGGTAATGAGGAAAAGTTATGTATATTAAATCATTAATTTAATTAATATTATTAATTAAACTTGTATGCCGCCCAACTCTCAACGACTCACAACAATAAAATAAATTACAATAAAACCAATTAAACATAAAAAATAAAGATACTATTTAAAAAGATTAAGCCTTTAATTAAAAAAGATTAAAAGCCTAAGTTTCCATTAGCATGTCCTACACTGTATTTGTAGCATTTCATGTTAAAGAGCACTCAACAACCTTTAAAACCAACTATTTTCTACCATGAAATGTAGCAACACAGAGATATCCATTTGTCTGCCTGAGTCAAATGTAAAAATACTTGGAACTGTGTCCTTGAATAACATGTTGTGTCCTGATAGTAAGAATGTAGTTCAATATATCCTGACCTACCAGGTTATGTTGAGCCACATGTAAGTCCTACTGCTTGACTTTACACAATACTGTTGAAATTCCCCCCTTTCCTTTCCTGCAGTCAAAATTATGATTCACCATTGTTCTTTTAACTTTTCATATCAGAAGGTACATATTTCTAGCTTTTTCAGAGATTTAAGCTGATTGCGTGCACCTATGTTCTGATCTAAATTTCAATACTTGCCATAGGGCAGGGCTTTCCAAAGTGCCGCCGCTGGCAACACACCAGTGGCGGTGGCGGCGTGCGCACGGTGGCGGCGCAGGGAGGGTGCACGCGGACGGTGGCGGCGCGGGGGGTGCGGCGGCGCGGGGGGCATGCGCGCGCGCAACCGCTTCCAGGTGGTGTGGCGACACACCACGCTGTGTGTGGCGACACACCTGTGTCGCCACACACAGTTTGGAAAGCTCTGCCATACATAGGGTGTTCTCAACAGACCCACATACATACAGTCAGGACCAGAAATATTGGAACAAGGATAACTGTTTTGGCAGTTGGCCTCTGTACACCACCACATTGAAGTTGAAAGGAAACACACCCAGATGGGAGCGAAGTCAGGACTTTCAGCAGCAATCCAAGCGGTTTGACAAAAGTGGGGCACTGACCATTCAGGAAGTACAGCCAGTGGCATACACACACACCCATCAACCGTTGGTGGCTCATAAGTAATGGAACAAATGGCTGACAAGCAGCTGCATGGCCAGGTGTGGCCTGTTTCCTGGGTACCCCATGACCAATCAAGCAGATAAAAGGCCTGGAGGTGGTTCTGAGTGTTACACTTGCATTTGGTAGCTGTTCACTGGAACTCCCAATATGAGGTCCAAAGAGGAATAAGATTCTTTGGACTGATGAAACCAAGATTAACTTGCACCAGAATGATGGGAAGAGAAAAGTATGGAGAAGGAAAGGAACAGCTCATGATCCAAAGCATACCACATCATCTGATCTGTCAAACATGGTGGAAGCAGTGTTATGGCATGGGCATGTGTGGCTGCCAGTGGAACCGGGTCACTGGTGTTTATTGATGACCTGACTGCTGATAAAAGCAGCAGGATGAATTCTGAAGTGTATAGGGCTATACTTTCTGCTCAGATTCAGCCAAATGCTGCCAAACCGATAGGACGCTGCTTCATATTGCAGATGGATAATGACCCAAAACATACAGCAAAAGCTACCCAAGAGTTTCTCAAGGCAAAGAAGTGGGATGTTCTTCAATGACCAAGTCAGTTGCCTGATCTCAACCCAACAGAGCATGCTTTTCACTTACTGAAGACAAGACTGAAGGCAGAAAGACCCACAAACAAGCAGCAGCTGAAGGCAGCTGCAGTAAAGGCCTGGCAAAGCATCTCGAAGGAGGAAACTCAGTATTTGGTCATGTCCATGGGTTCCAGACTTCAGGCAGTCATTGACTGCAAAGGATTTTCATCCAGGTATTAAAGGCGATCCTTATGTTTGTAATGATGTTGGTTTGTTCCATTACTTATGACCCACCAACAACGAGGGTGTGTGTATGCCACTGGCTGTACTTCCTGAATGGTTAGTGCCCCACTTTTGTCAAACCCCTTGAATTACAGCTGAAAGTCCTGAGTTCGCTCCCATCTAGGTGTGTTTCCTTTCAACTTCAATGTGGTGGTGTACAGAGGCCAACTGCCAAAACAGTTATCCTTGTTCCAATATTTCTGGTCCTAACTGTAGGATTGTACTGCATAGTATTCCTTTATAATGGCTTCATTTGGATATAACCCTAACCAAGTCCACCACATCTGCAAAAATTAGAACAGCCACTAAATAGCAGCAAAGAGTTAACCTTTTGTGTATCTTTGTTGCCATTTAATTGTTGTTCAGAGTTTTGCACTCCAGATATGGTAGCTTACTTTAGTACTAGAAGTTCAAGTCTCAGACTTAGGTTCTCTCCTCTTTCTTTTCTGGCATAGCTGCCAGGGTTAGATGAAAGTTTCTATTTCTGCTTGAGATTAATCACAGTGTAGTGTGCTATGCAAACTATAAGTTATGATTTAGACCTCTTTGCTGCCATTTAGTCATCACAGCTCAGATACAGTTGCCCTAACTCTGAGGATTAGCAGCACCCAACAGCTTCTATGGGACCTGCTCCAACAAACCTAAAGCTCAGTTTATCAGTCAATAATATAATGCTAAGCATAAAAGTCAGGGAAGGAAACTTGAAGTTAAATTTTATTTATTACATGTATATCCTGCTTTTCAGACTGTTTATAAGAGGATACCTGGTTAGCCACTTAATTTCTTCTGTGCATAATGTTGGTTCACAGCAGGTATGCTTTAGTAGTGTATTTTCTTTATGACTTCTGCTCATTTCTGCATTTCTGGGAGAGCTAAATCTTGGGAAGCAGGGTTATCTATCAACTCAAATTTTGTGGGTGGAATTTCATGGGAAGTATTCCTGTGGTCAAATCGACACTATGTTAGGCTATTTAAGTATAACTTCAGTCAGCTAACAATCAAACATGAAAAAGAAGTACAGTTGCATGGAAGCCGCTAACAGAAACAACAGCTCTGAAATGGCTAGAATAAGATTCAATGAATTTCCTCATTAAAATAATGTTTAGCTGATGTGGAAACAATCTCATGAGGTATGAGAATAGACCTTGGCCCACTCCCTACTCATGCACTCAAGATAGCCACAAGAATTTGAAAGCTTCGACTTCTGCATTGTATAAGCCAAACTTGCCATTCCATTTCCACCAAACCTAGATAAAGTAGGATTAATCTTAATTATAGTTGGCAAAAGCAGTTAAATTCAAAACATAATTTATTAAGCTGACATCATCATCATCATCATCATCATCATCATTATTATTATTATTTACTTGTGCATCTAGTTTGGACAAAACACTAAACTATGTTAACTCTAAAATGAAACTTCTAATTTCTATGCTGCTATGCTAGAGGCATCAACGGTGTCACTCTCATAAACTAAATCACAGTATAGTATAGATCTGGATGCAGCTATTCTGTGCTGAACAAACCTGAATTATTTTGATCTAACTGCACTGTGTTTAGGAATAAATGGTTTTTATATTTCAGACATCTGCTTATAATCATCTCTTCTCTCCACCCCTTGAATTGTACTTTCTCAGCAATGATCTTGCCTATTTATTTTGTAGCTTTCATTCTGTGATTCTTAACAGTGTCATAAATAAATGTCATCCCCAATAAATAATTTTCCTCAATAAATAATTTTAAAAATTATAATAAAATAATTTTATGTTTATTTTCCTCAATCAGTAAATGAAGAAGTATAGTGTTTTTGACTCGTTTGTTTAATTGGGTTCTCTTTATCTAGCTTTTTTTCCTAGGGGCGTGGTGGCTCAGCGGGTAAGACACCAGGCTTGTTGATCGGAAGATCACAAGTTCGGAGGTTCGAATCCCTAGCCCTGCATGCGGAGTGAGCTCCCACACTAGCTCTAGCTCTTGCCAACCTAGCAATTCGAAAGCATGCAAATGCAAGTAGATTAATAGGTACCACTTCGGTGGGTAGGTAACAGCGTTCCGCGCACGTCATGCGGCCACATGACCATGGAAGTGTCTTCAGACAACGCTGGCTCTTTGGCTAACAAACGGAGATGAGCACCGGCCCCTAGAGTCAGACACGACTGCACAAATGTGCGGGGGGTACCTTTACCTTTTTTTATCTAGCTTTAGGACATGTGGAGAACTGATCATGTTTTATGGTCATATTTATGCAGAAATATTGATAATTCAAAAGGGTTCACAATTTTTTAAGCACCACTGATACTGGTATCTCTTCTACAGGAGAATTTCCCACGCTGTTTTGATTTATTTAGCGTGCAACTGTCCCTTTAACATAGCTGCATCTAGAATGCTGCTTGAATACAAGCAAGACTGTGGCCAAGAAATGCCATCTGCTTTCTAGCAGGAAAGATAAAATGGAATTGCTCATTTGAGGCACACTAATGTGCTATAACGCAGAATAAAAACTATCACCAGCCACTATTTTGTCATGCCAAAACACAACAGACTTACTGCTTTCATGGACCTGATCCAGCTGTTCCACAGAACTCAGAGAAAAAAGTCTGTATCCAGTTTTGGTTCCAATGGCCAAGGAACTACAGAAGAGAAAAAGGACACTAATTAAATGCAGTAAGGTACATCCCATATAAAAGACTCTTGAAATATTTGGATATTTTTCCAGAAATAGCTATAGTGGAAGATTAACCAGGAAACACAGGACAGATATGAAAGAATCCTTGAGAAGTCGTCTTACACAGGAGTGGATCAAACATACTTTTTTTAAAAGAGTATTATCATCAGTGTGCATGAAAATTCTAAAATATTTAAGGAATAATATTGAGGGGTAACAAGGAAGTTAGATAGACATTAATTGCTGGCATATTCTTCAGGCTACTACAGCAAATGTGGTATGTACAGTTATTCTGGAATCTAGGTATTGAATATAGGCCCCTGAGGGAGAGTGTGAATGTGGAACATCATTCACACCCCTGGCATTTCTAGAGAAAAGGCAATATAGTCCAAAGATTCCACTACTCCACCACTTCAGGTTCCTAGATCCTAAAGGACCTTCTTATACTGTATCTGTCTTCTATCACTGCTGGGGGGGGACTTCAAAACACAGAGTGTAAAAACAGTGATGTTCAGAAATCATAAGCTGATCTAGA
Organism: Charina bottae; assembly: GCA_023362775.1. Classification (NCBI taxonomy): domain Eukaryota; kingdom Metazoa; phylum Chordata; class Lepidosauria; order Squamata; family Charinaidae; genus Charina; species Charina bottae. Next base: position 140,252,059 of record JALMGJ010000002.1, on the reverse strand, counting down.
TGCCTGTCAGGTTTATAAGCATTTCAATTTCCTGATGAAACAAGAATTGAAATTCTGCTGTGTGAGATTCGACAGTTCATGTCTAAGACTCTTATCTAAGCTCTGCCTTGATCTGATCATAGCCCAAGGCTAGCAATGATTGAGGGGAGAACCTATGCTGCAACAGATCAGTTCCTTCTTCTTTACCCAGGAGGACTGATCAAAGGAAGTCTGAGGGGCCAAACTTTATCACTGGAGATATATTTTTAATAAGGCTATGCAGCACCGCAAAGTGCATAGAAGTGCAAAAGTAGCTGCTCTGTAATATGCCCATTCACAGGATAATGCAGCAACTGTGGAGGCCAGCCACACAGTCCTAGGAAAAGACCCAGCTACTTTTAATCCAAAGGCTACACAGCCCCAAATTTTAGCAAACAGTTAAAGGTGACAATCCAGCCCCTAGCCTTCCTTTTGCTCAGAGTAGCACATTTGGGGCACAACAGATCACCCGGAACAACTTCTCTAGCAATTTTGATTTGAGGGTTTTGCGAGTAGCAAAGTTAATGTCTGGATTTAACTGGATCCTGTGCAAAAGTTGTTCCATCACCTTGGCTTCAAATAATGTTCTTGCAGCTGGGATATATCTAGTGCAGCTGGGATGTAGTGCCTCTATTACTGGAAAAGGATATGATGGCAGCTCAATTAAGGGATTATGGGAGGTATATGTAATAGAGGAATTTTGCCCTCTGGCAGTGTGAAAAATTACCCCTCAGTATTTACTGTAAAACACGCCTTGCTTGGTCCTATATTCAATATTCCAGGAAAACAATTTTTTTTAATCAAAATCCACGAGTTTAGTTTTTTTTAATTTAATTTTTAACAGGCGGGCTTTACAAAAGAGTGCCGCTTTCCTTACTGCTGTTCTTAATCTGACTATGATCATACCGTTGTATCATTGGCATACAGCAATACTACGGTATGCTTGTTTGCTACTCTGGGGGAACGTTATGTTATCGGGGTCCCCAACCTTTTTGGTGCCAGGGACTGGTTTCAAAAGACAATTTTTCCACAGACCGGGGGGCAGGTCTTGCGGGCGGGAGCCAATCGCATGCACTGGGGGGCGGGGTTTGTGGGCGGGAGCCAATCGCGCGCACCAGGGGGTGGGGTTTGCGGGCGGGAGCCAATCACGCGTAAGGGGGCAGGGTTTGTGGGCGGGAGCCCCGCGGCCCAGTTCCTAACAGGCCACGGCCCACAGGTTGGGGACCCCTGGTTTAGATCATTTACTATGTAATTAACAGAGAAGTAAAATAAGAGAGGAACAAGGATACTACTTGCTTGAAATCACTTCTGATAACCATTCTGCTGGATGGCATTCCCTTCTCAGACTGGCATTTGTATATGGGAATGAGCTCACATGACAATGAGCAGGAGTGAGCCTTTAACTTTTGCCACAGAATTTCCCTGGATATGAAATGCTTGCTTAACATCTAGAAATGCTGCGGGGAAAAGGATCAACGTTTGTAGATCTTTCAGTTTGTTTTTTGTTTGGCTTATAGATGTTTTATTATATTGTTTTTGTTGATTGTTGTTAGCCACCCAGAATTTGAATGTTAAATGGGTAGCCGTATACAGTACATTTTCTAAATAAATAAAGTAAAACCAAACCCTGGTCCACTGTGCACTTTTTTCTGAAGCCAGAAAAAAATTGTTTATTAAAATGTTCTCAGTTACCAGCCAATTTTGCAATTCTCCACACAAGCGTTTTGCATACATTTTGCCACTTGTACTTACAGTAGGAGGCTTATAGCACCAGAGAATGTCTACAGATCATTCTTACTTTACCTGAAGATAGGAATAATGGCCAAAGGCCCATCTTTGAGGATCTGAATTGAGTTGTCAGTGGAAGCGAGGCCAGCACCTGAGATCACCAGTCTGAGTGGCTTTTAATCAGCTCCTCATGGGGCCTTCCCTCATCCAACGGATTGATTAAGCCATTTCAATTTTTAAAAAAGGTAAAGGTTCCCCCCGCACATCTGTGCAGTCGTGTCCGACTCTAGGGGCCGGTGCGCATCTCCGTTTGTTAGCCGAAGAGCCAGCGTTGTCCGAAGATGCTTCCACAGTCATGTGGCCGGCATGACACATGCGGAACACTGTTACCTTCCCACTGAAGTGGTACCTATTCATCTACTTGCATTTGCATGCTTTCGAATTGCTAGGTTGGCAAGAGCTGGGGCTAGTGCGGGAGCTCACTCCGCCACGTGGGGCTAGGGATTCGAACCTCCGAACTTGCAACCTTCCGATCGACAAGCCTGGCATCTTACCCGCTGAGCCACCACGCCCCTTCATTTCATTTTAATTTACTTTAAATTTAATTAAATTTAATTAATTTAATTTAATTTATAAATAATTAATTTAATTTATTAATTTAATTAATAAATTTAATGTAATTTAAAATTCATTTCAATTTACTGACATATTAATTAGTCTACCTCTGACACTGAGACAGATACAAGCAAATTGCCCATACCCTCACCCAAATGAACAGGGAAAAGTTTTTGGCTGCATAGAAAAGGACCTCTCAAGAGATCACTGAGATCTAGTACAGGACAGTTCAGCATTCAGAGTTGATGCAACTGATCTCCCAAAGGTAGCCAGTCTACCTTTTGCTATTGTTGCTATTACCAACTGCCAGCAAGCTTCTTTAACAGCATTTCTCGTTTGCTGTTAACAGGGATTTATAGCATTTTCTCTAGTTACATCCAAATACAAGATGCTTTAGAGAGTTTATCTCTTCTCTTCTCTTCTCTTCCCCCCCCCTCTCTCTCTCTCTCCCTCCCTCCCCCTCCCTCTCTCTCTCAGACGACCTTCCTAGCATGTATGGAAAGACTAAAAACTGACACCTTTGGGTTAGATTCTTAGAGCCTCAAGGGTCACACAAATATTTGATTCATGTCATTGAAAGAATTGGTCTCTTTTTATATCTTTAAATAAGCAGAATAGCTTTAATAGAACTGCAAAAACAACATGGAATTCTTATAGATTTGAATGAATTTGAAAACCTCCTAACTCAAAATTTGGAGCATTTGCTAGGCCTTGTTTACAAACTGTTGGTGAAATATGACTCAGAAACCAAACAAATTAAAGACTATATAATCAAATGGATTCAGAATTGAGATATAGTAAGTAATATACAACAACGGGAGAATAATATTAAATTCACACTGAATATTATATTTAGAGAAAACTGGTATAAGATGTTTTACTGTTAGTATATTACTCTAATACTGGTTGCTAAAATAGAGAGTTTATTTTCTAAATATTGTTGGAAATGCAATAATCAGGTTGGATCATTTCCCATATCTGTTGATAACGTTGTAAGGCTCAACAATTTTGGAAAGTGATTTTAAAATTTGAATTTCCTTTCCAGACTATGTTTCTGTTAAATACTAATAAACATTACAGTACACTTCTATAAAGTATGCTGAATTACTTCTATATACGATAACTGCTGCAAGGATATCCTATACTTCCTGATGGAAAGGACGCTCAGTTCCTTCTGGGAAAGAACAGCTAATTAAGGGATTAATTCCTTGATGTCTAACTTTTTTTTTTCAAAAGTAAAACTGACATAGAATTTAATTCAACTTGGAAACCATTTTGGATTATAACTCATCAAATGCGAAATTTAGGTTTCTCTTAAGATAAAGTGTTTAGTTGCTCAAGAATTACAGAAATTACTGTAATTCTTGATCTCATTTTGTTACTTATAGCAGGGGTCCCCAACCTGTGGGCCGCGGCCTGTTAGGAAGTGGGAAGCAGGGCTCCCGCCTGCAAACCCCGCCCCGGTGCGTGCGATTGGCTTCCACCTGCAAACCCCGCCCTCCAGTGTGCACGATTGGCTCCTGTCTGCAAACCCCGCCCCCCAGAGTGCGCGATTGGCTCCCGCCTGCAAACCCTGTCCCCCGGTCCATGGAAAAATTGTCTTCCATGACCAGTCCCTGGTGCCAAAAAGGTTGGGGACCCCTGACTTATAGTGTGTTGACCATTGCTGTTGATATTCATATATTAATTAGATGTTAATGATTGGTAGTTTTTAAAACAATATAGTATATTCAGTTAATGAAATACTGAAAATTTTATTTTCAATAATATTGAAATTGATAATTCTATGATGCTTGTAAATTCCTTATCTACTTGCTTTATTTTGTTCTTTTTCCCTTTTTTCCCTTTTTGTTTTGTGATTTGTGTTTTCTTTTTCCCTGCTCCTTTTCTTAAAAATGCTTAATATAAAGAACTAATCTTTAGGAATTGTTTCACATTCAGGAGATTGGCTATAGATATATTTACCTTGGTTGTCCATCTTACACAAGGGGACCTTAAGGTAAAGGTAAAGGTTTCCCCTGCACATTTGTGCAGTCGTGTCCGACTCTAGGGGCCGGTGCTCATCTCCGTTTGTTAGCCGAAGAGCCAGCGTTGTCCGAAGACGCTTCCGCGGTCATGTGGCCGGCATGACACATGCAGAACGCTGTTACCTTCCCACCGAAGTGGTACCTATTCATGTACTTGCATTTGCATGCTTTCGAATTGCTAGGACATCAAATATACAGTAGGCCTACACGAAGGACTAATTAATAGATGCTGGGCTCAGATCCGTTTCAAAACTAGGAGAGTTATCTGGACAGTTATCAAGGTGAATATTCACAGGAAGTTAATAGATCCTGGGAGAATGCTATATAGTCAGTCATGCTTAATTTTGTTCCTGCCCAATGTGAAAATTCATATGAATAATCCTCACTAATAGCACCATTTAAGATGCAAACATGTTATTTACAGATAGCCTGCAACTGGCAATACCTAGCAAAATTGCAATATACAGACTTTCCATTTGCTAAATATTTGATTGTAATGTTATCTGATAGATAATTGTTGAAATTCTAGATCAAGAATTATGTTCATATGGATCCTTCAATCACAAAGAAGTATGTTTTTTTTTAAAGCACAGCTCTCGGCTGCAAAGAAAGTTGCCTGACCTATGGTCAATAATCCTTAAGCTTTGATTAAACTTGAAGATGAAAAATAATATGGCAATCTAAATTAGGGTGCAAAGTGGCCGATCTCTGCCAACCAAAACCTTGACAGCTCACACTATTTAGGACAGGAGGTATACAAGTGGTGGACACTTTTTCTTCTGACATATTGTCTCTCCCAACTAACTCCTCAAATGAAGGAAGAAATTATGTAACTCCAGCCCTGGGATATTCCTGGGAAATGAAGGGATTTTGGATCCAAAAGCAGTTGCATTCCACTTTTCTTCAACCCCGCAGAAATGTCTCATGTTGCGGGCCTACTGTTAGCATCTGGAGTAGAGAACCTCTTCATTAGCACAGCAGTAAACGTGATTCTTTCTAATTCCTCTCTGACAGCTGTCCAAAAAAGGCTATGACTGAGCAAACTACTGATAGAACAAAGTATTTCTATAATTCATATCTCACTTTCCTTACAGAAAAGACAGGCTTGGTTCACACACTCTGTTAAATGATAAAGTGGTCTGTAAATTTTTGCTTTAGTGTAATGGGTGAGCTTATACTTTAGCTTTAGACTACAGCCTTAACCTTACATACTACACACCTCTGTAAGTAATAAAGAAAGCAACCGCATAACAGTTGAATATAACAGCTATATTGAATATTCTAAAACAAAGCTGAAGAAAATACATTTGCATATAACATGCATGCATCCTACCAATTTTCAATCAACCATCTCTATGCTTTAATACACAAAAAGTATCCCATTCTCAAAACAAAACAAAAAAAGCATTTCTTTCTAGTTTCTTCCTTGCCTGTCAGAAATGTTGGCATTTACAGACCATTTTTTATACTGATAGCTCATGAATGAGAAAGTAATTGGAAGACCAAAACAAAGAGCAATAGCAAAATGTATCTTAGTGAAATATGTTTGCAGGAGTTCACAAACTGTATACCATGACCCTCTGAGGAGTAGCAAGCAAACCTGATGGGGGTCTCGCTCTCTCCCATTCTGCCTGGCTACCGCTGTCAGCTTTTCCTGGCCAAGTGGGAGCACAGTCAGGTGTGTTTGCAAATCAGATTTACACACTCAAAACCAGATTGTCAGAACTCATGTTGTCAGTGGCAGCTCTAAGATTTACCATCCTACTTCCCTACAATTGAAAGGCACTTCTGTCTCTCTGTCGATCATCCACTGCCTGCATGGGAGTGGCTACCCCACCAGTTCAGGAGGTTCTCTTTCTGGCCTAGGCTCCACAAAGCTGCTTCGGGGGACAGGCAGACAGCACAAAAGCAGAAAAGGAGAAACAGGAAAAGGAGGCAGCTTACCCTAGCTGCTCCAGGCAAACTAATAAATGAGTTCCCCCCTGCCCATGAATAAAACTGTCAGACCACACTCTGACAGGCTTCTGCTGTCAGACAAGGCTCCCATAATGGCAGCAATCCAGCTGAGCATGTGCACACACAAAAGCAGAATGGAAGTACAATCTGACAGGGCTCTGACTTTGCATACACAATTCAGATAACCTGCACATGCTTAACTGGATTACTGCCAGACTACAATTGCATTCAATAAATGAATATTAAATATACATTTAATATTTTAAGGGATCATGGCACCACAAAGTTGAAGAAGCCCTGATACATAGGATTGCAACTTAACTGGGCTACATCCAATTGAAAAGAGTAGGGTTTACTTCAAAGTTTTTATGTGTGTGTGTGTGTGTATATATATATATATACACACACACACACACACACACACACACACACAATGTGTGTGTGTGTGTGTTATTACAGTCAGTACACGTTGTCCAGTGCCTGGCCTGTTGTTTTTCTCCCCCACCCCCCTTTTGCCCCACCCCCCTTTTGCAGAGCAGAGAGATTGGAGAAGGATGGATTACAATAGAGTATGCAAGCACACAATGGGAAATACATATCAAAAGCAATGCACTGGTGCCAGCAGCCACGAGCACACTAGGCAAACAGCCTCGTGTATTCCCCATTGTGTGCCTTCTTACTCTCCTGTAATCCCTTCCTCTCCTCTCCAATGAATGTAAATACAAACATTAATTCCCTTCTTAATTATCCCAGCACCAGGGTGAGCATTCCAAAGGATGGGGGAGTGGTTGGGAAGCAAACAAAAATGGAAGGTGTGAAACTGATTAGTGTTGTCAGTTTTGAGCTGGCTGTCCCATGGCGGGGGAGCATTCCAAAGGGCAGGGAATGGGGAAAAGGAAAGCACAGTTGCAGACACGTGATTTCTCACTTAGTGATTGCTTCATTTAGTGATGGAGTTGCCAGTCCCAATTGTGGTCACTAAATGAGACCTACCTGCATACAGTGTGTGTGTGTGTGTGTGTGTATGTATGTGTGTGTGTGTATATATATATATATATACACACACACACACACATACTGACCACTAATTACCAAATCCCCCAGTAAAAACAGCATTATATAATAAACTGGAATCCTCCAGAGTAAATATATATATTGAATATATACTGAAAACCTAACAAGGATAATAGTGATTGGAATAGGAAGGGTTTTTATTTTGTTGCTCTCTTGCTTTGAAACAACATTTTGAATACAACTGCAACCATAAAAATGAAACAAAGGAAGCTGTTGTATCCTAAAGATCAGTAAAATATAATAGCATAAGTTTTCATACACTGATCCCTTGCATGCAATACATAAAGTATCTCCCAAATTGGGATATTACTTATCTCTGCTGAACACTAGGCCAAGACAGTTTATGCTGTCACAGGACTGTTTTTCTGCAAAATGCTACTGTATTTTGGTTTTTGCTATGCAGATATGAAGCTGTTACCATTTAAAAGAAGAATTAAATACACTGTACTTATACAGTGTGGCTTGTACAAATTCAGTTTTCCTATCTTTATTCACCACAACAGTATTCCACAGCAACAACCAAGGCGTAACAGAAGTTCTTCAACAGATAGCAGAAAGCTGACAATACCAGCAATGGTCTTTGGACTTCACTGGGTGAAGCAGTCATATTCTAAGGACCACAGCTGTGAGATCCAGTTTTAACCAATGGAGCTGCTTACTGGATTAAGATAATGGCAACGTATAGCAAAGAATCTTGTTACTTGGCGCAAAATAGGTAAAGACAACAGAATAAATGCTAATGACTATCTTGGTTGGGAATATGACACACAGTGACACATCTGGAAGGTTGCTTTAATTTGGAATGGAATGCTTATTGTTATGTTCTCTTAAAACAAGGCATAAATAAAAAAATTAAAGAAGTACTCTCTCTCCCTTTTCCCACTCAGTCAAGTTATTTCTTTTTCTTCCCCAACAGTGAATACAAAACTAAGATATTTTAGCCTATACTTTTTCATCTGCAGAAGTTAAATTTCCCTTAAATGTAAAACCTATACGCATGTAGTTTTAAAAATCTTTATTATAAAGAAACAATTTCCTATTTCACTACATATCCAAGTCCACTCTGGTACTTATCCTATTCACAGTAGAGCAGAGAAAAGCAACTTTGTTTAGTTGGGGGCACAACTGGAATTTGAGGGCATAGTGGGCACACTCACAAAATAGCTGCTGCAGAAGACATTCTTCTTTACAAAATTATTTCAATAATGAGAAAGATCTATTTATGAGAAGGCAAACTAGCCCTTTAGAATGCTTACTACCATCCCAGTAGTTGTTGTTGTTGTTCAGTCGTTCAGTCGTGTCCGACTCTTCGTGACCTCATGGACCATAGCACGCCAGGCCTTCCTGTCCTCCACTGTCTCTCGGAGTTTACTCAAATTCATGTTCATTACATCGGTGATGCTATCTAACCATCTCATCCTCTGCCGTCCCCTTCTCCTTTTGCCCTCAGTCTTTCCCAGCATCAGGGTCTTTTCCAGTGAGTCCTCTCTTCTCATTAGGTGGCCAAAGTATTTGAGCTTCAGCTTCAGCATCTGTCCTTCCAATGAGCAGTCAGGGTTGATTTCCTTTAGGATTGACTGGTTTGACCTCCTTGCAGTCCAAGGGACTCTCAAGAGTCTTCTCCAGCACCACAGCTCGAAAGCATCAATTCTTCGGCGCTCAGCCTTCCTTATGGTCCAACTCTCACAGCCATACATTGCTACTGGAAAAACCATAGCTTTAACTATACGGACCTTTGTCGGCAAGGTGATGTCTCTGCTTTTTAATATGCTGTCTAGGTTTGCCATAGCTTTCCTTCCAAGGAGCAAGCGTCTTTTAATTTCATGGCTGCAGTCACCGTCTGCGGTGATCTTGGAGCCCAAGAAAATAAAATCTGTCACTGCTTCCATTTCTTCCCCTTCTATTTGCCAGGAAGTGATGGGACCAGATGCCATGATCTGGGTTTTTTTAATGTTGAGTTTCAAGCCAGCTTTTGCACTCTCCTCTTTCACCCTCATCAAGAGGCTCTTTAGTTCCTCTTCACTTTCTGCCATTAGGGTGGTATCGTCTGCATATCTGAGGTTGTTGATATTTTTCCCGGCAATCTTAACTCCGGCTTGTGATTCATCCAGCCCGGCATTTCTCATGATGTACTCTGCATATAAGTTAAATAAGCACGGTGATAATATACAGCCTTGTCGTACTCCTTTCCCAATTTTGAACCAGTCGGTTGTTCCATGTCCGGTTCTAACTGTTGCTTCTTGACCCACATACAGGTTTCTCAGGAGACAGGTAAGGTGGTCTGGTACTCCCATCTCTTTAAGAATTTGCCACAGTTTGTTGTGATCCACACAATCAAAGGCTTTAGCGTAGTCAATGAAGCAGAAGTAGATGTTTTTCTGGAACTCTCTTGCTTTTTCCATGATCCAGCGAATGTTGGCAATCTGATCTCTAGTTCCTCTGCCTCTTCGAAACCCAGCTTGCACTTCTGGTAGTTCTCGGTTCACATGCTGCTGAAGCCTAGCTTGTAGGATTTTGAGCATAACCTTGCTGGCATGTGAAATGAGCGCAATTGTACGGTAGTTTGAACATTCTTTGGCATTGCCTTTCTTTGGAATTGGAACGTAAACTGACCTTTTCCAATCCTGTGGCCACTGTTGAGTTTTCCAAATTTGTTGGCATATTGAGTGCAGCACTTTAACAGCATCATCTTTTAGGATTTTAAATAGCTCAGCTGGGATACTGTCTTCTCCGCTAGCTTTGTTGTTAGTAATGCTTCCTAAGGCCCACTTGACTTCACTTTCTAGGATGTCCGGCTCAAGGTCAGTGACCACACCATCGTATTTATCAGGGATATTAAGATCTTTCTTGTATAGTTCTTCTGTGTATTCTTGCCACCTCTTCTTAATCTCTTCTGTTAGGTCCCTGCCTTTTTTGTCCTTTATCATGCCCATCTTTGCACAAAACGTTCCCTTGATATCTCCGATTTTCTTGAAGAGATCTCTAGTCTTCCCCATTCTATTGTTTTCCTCGATTTCTTTGCATTGTTCATTTAAGAAGGCCTTCTTATCTCTCCTTGCTATTCTCTGGAATTCTGCATTCAGTTGTTTATATCTTTCCCTTTCTCCCTTGCCTTTTGCTTCCCTTCTTTCCTCAGCTATTTGTAAAGCCTCATCAGTCAGCCACTTTGCTTTCTTGCATTTCTTTTTCTTTGGGATGGTTTTAGTTGCTGCCTCCTGTACAATGTTACGAACCTCCATCCATAGTTCTTCAGGCACTCTGTCTACCAGATCTAATCCTTTAAATCTATTCCTCACCTCCACTGTATAATCATAAGGGATATGATTTAGGTCATACCTGATTGGTCTAGTGGTTTTCTCTACGTTCTTCAATTTAAGCCTAAATTTTGCAATAAGAAGCTCATGATCTGAGCCACAGTCAGCTCTGGGTCTTGTTTTTGCCGATTGTATAGAGCTTCTCCATCTTTGGCTGCAAAGTATATAATCAATCTGATTTCGGTATTGACCATCTGATGATGTCCATGTGTAGAGTCGTCTCTTGTGTTGTTGGAAAAGAGTGTTTGCTATGACCAGCGTGTTCTCTTGACAAAACTCTATTAGCCTTTGCCCTGCTTCATTTTGTACTCCGAGGCCGAACTTGCCTGTTATTCCGGTTATTTTTTGACTTCCTACCTTAGCATTCCAGTCCCCTATGATGAAAAGGACATCTTTTTTTGGTGTTAGTTCTAGAAGGTGTTGTAGGTCTTCATAGAACCGGTCAACTTCAGCTTCTTTGGCATCAGTGGTTGGGGCATAGACTTGGATCACTGTGATGTTGAATGGTTTGCCTTGGATTCGAACTGAAAGCATTCTGTCGTTTTTGAGGTTGTACCCCAGTACTGCCTTTCCCACTCTTTTATTGACTATGAGAGCTACTCCATTTCTTCTAAGGGATTCTTGCCCACAGTAGTATATATAATGGTCTCCTGAATTAAATTCGCCCATTCCTGTCCATTTTAGTTCGCTGATTCCCAATATGTCGATGTTCAATCTTGTCATCTCATGTTTGACCACATCCAGCTTACCTTGATTCATAGTTCTTACATTCCAGGTTCCTATGCAATATTGTTCTTTACAGCATCGGACTTTCCTTCCACTTCCAGACACATCCACAACTGAGCGTCCTTTCGGCTTTGGCCCAGCCGTTTCACACTTTCTGGAGCTACTCAGAATTGCCCTCCGCTCTTCCCCAGTAGCATTTTGGACACGTTCCGACCTGAGGGGCTCATCTTCCGGCGTCATATCTTTTAGCCTTTTGATACTGTCCATGGGTTTTCTTGGCAAGGATACTGGAGTGGTTTGCCATTCCCTCCTCCAGTGGACCACGTTTTGTCAGAACTCTCCATCATGACCTGTTCTTCTTGACCTGACTTCATTGAGTTACGCAAGCCCCTTCGTCACGACAAGGCAGTGATCCATGAAGGGGATCCCAGTAGTAAGTAGTAGTAAACTTTTGCAGAGCCCAAAGACATTTCTGTAAAATGACGCTAGAGGTTGGTGCCAGATTTCTTTTTTTTCTTTATAGACAGACAGACAAAAAGCCTTACAGATACCAAGAAAGATACCTCCACATAGCTTCCAGTGAGCAATATGTCACTTACCCATGTGCTAAAGAAAAAGTCAGTGCATTTTATTTCTCAGAATGAACTGGCAGAAAAGCGGTACTGAATCTAACACACCAGCAACCTAAAACCTCTGTCAAATATTTCTAATGGGATTTGAATGTTACTGTTTAGAGCAATTTGCAAATTGCCAGGCTTACAGACATGAACCAGATATAAAACAACAGACGCAAACCTGTAAAGCAGGAAATGTGATGCAAGAGAAAATTAGAAGCTGTGATGGTCTAATACTGACAAATACATTCCACTTGATACAGCTCCAGGAGGGAATAAAAAGAAAGGCTCCAAATGACAATAGTGAATATACTAAGAAATATGTAAGCAGCAGGAGCTTCAAAACTAAACTGGCCACACCCTGCGTGTAAAATAGATGAGCCCAATCAGAGTTCATGTTTTTCATTAGCCAAGTTTCATTAGATCACGATCATATTAGAACATAGCTTTCCAAACTGTGTGTCGCGACAAAACCCGGAAGTGGACGTGCACGGCGGCAGCGCAGGGGCACACGCGGCGGCGTGCACAACAGCAGCGGCGCACCATCAGCGCTTCCGGGTTTTAGCGGAAAACACGAGGCCACTGCCGCCGCACACACCGCCGCCGCGCGCATCTCTGCCACCGTTGGTGTGTCGCCAACGGTAGCAGTTTGGAAAGCACTGTATTAGAAGCTATTTCTTTTGGAAAGAAAAGCATTTAGAAGAGATCAAAATTCTAGAAAATTAATAGAAAATAGCCCTTTCTGAAATATATCATTTTAGTTTCAGATAAAAATTAGATAAATAAAAAATAATTTGTTGGCTTCCTTCAAACTATCTTCCATTATCACTCTAAAGTGGTAGAGTCAGGACGCACTACAAAATATTTCTGAATATACAGTTTTACTCCAAAAAGCTAACTCACACAAAAGGTCATAGGAATTATCTAAGTAGCAGCCAAGGAGGGAGTACCATATATGCCACCTTAACTTGCTTAATGAGAAGCAGGATATAACTCTAATAACTTAATATTTAAATAAAGATTTAAATTAATAATATTCTGTGCTTTATAGAACTGAATAAAGTATAATTTTTTTTCATCTGCAATTTACTTACATTTAGCTCAAAAGATTGGAGTATATATACTGAACCTCCAACTATGGGAGCAAAAGCATCAACACGTGGACAAAAATCTGGAGCAAGATGATGCTGGCTCATTTGGAAGCGATTTGCATGTTTCCTTTCTTAGTTCCATGCTTTCTGAGCAATTTCATGTTGAACAATTTTGTTTTCAATTTCTTCTCCAATATCCAGTTTCTCATCTTAGTCTTTTTTTTTAGTCAATGTAGCTTTGCTTTATTTCATGTTCATCTACTGCTTTTCCCCTGTTCCTACTACATTTAAAATCTATTATTTACTGACTTCTTCACATTCTATGAGCCTTCTTACTGTTGTGCTCTCCAGACACATGGGGAGTACAACTCCTCAACACCACTCCACGCATTATGGCCATAGGAGTTGTAGTCTCAACACATTTAAAGGGCACCAGATTAGAGAAGGCTGCCCTATATCTATAGCTGCCCAATTGACATAAGCTGAAAATAATGGGAAGATCATCTATAGGCCTTTACAGATTGCTAAGGGAAAACTCCCAGCACCTGGAAGAGTAGGACCCAGGAAACATTGCAGCACCTGCCCTCTGGAATGATGTTCCCTCAGAGATTCATGTAGCTCCCTCCCTTATGTTGTTTCAGAAATAGCTGAGCATCTTGCTGTTCTCTCAGGCCTTAGGGACAGAGTGGTTGTAGTGCCCCCTTCTGTTGTGGGTGGTTTATAGTTGGTACTCTGCTCTCCTGGATAGTTCTGTGTATTGTTTCCATGCATTTTTTTAATCTGTAAGCTGCCCAGAATTCTCATGGAGGCCTCAACATTTGATTAAATAATTAAATATCTTACCACTGTTCATGTTTAGCAATGGGCCGGGGGCGGGGGGAGACACAAGTTCCTAGCGATGTAAATAGAGATACTGTGTCAACCCCAGTAATGCACATATCTAATACAAAATAGCATGTCTGGAGCAAGCAGATTTTGAGGTGCAGTTAGGATCCCTTTCCTGCTATGAATTTAGTGGACAGCTATGGACTAATCAATTCAATAGGTACAATACAGGAACAATAACTTATTTGAACATGATAAAAATGTGAAGTTCCTAAAAATCACAAATATTACATAAATTAACAATGACGCCAGCCGCACTTTGGATCTCCACAATCTGATACATTTTTCTAATAACATCAAATAACATTACATAGAGATGAATACCAACTCATTGAGCGACTCCATCCAGAGCAGCTTATTCTGAAAATACAAAAAGGAGAAGCCTCGTATATTTAATTCAACAAAAGCTTGAAACAGGCATATCTGGTGGTCAGATGGACAGAACCATGAGGCACTTTGTATATGAAGAAACAGCTACAATGCCTCCTACCAAGTTGAAAGTTAGTTTCTTTAGAAGCCAACACTCTCACTAAGGTATTACCTGAATGTTATTTTATTAGCTATGCTTCGTTCAGTTTTAGGAAAGGAACTGGACTACAGATCAACAGTAGAACACATAGCTTGCATGCCAAGATTCTAGATCCAAACCCAGCATCTCTAGATAAAGCTAAGGAAGTGTTTTTCTGAAATCCCAGAGCCAAAACCACACAGGTTAACAGTACTGACTATTGGTTTATGTCAGCATTATGCAGTTTCCAAAATCACCCATGATTTCTTGTGCAGAACCTCCAGATTCACAGGCTGCTGGGAAGAAACACAGAATAGCTTGTTGGTCTATATTTTACTACTTGTGCCTCTCTAGACACCTTTGGGTAACTACAAACTAGAACAGGAATACAGTGCCAGTGGACCTTTAATCTGACCCAGCAAGGCAATTTCTTTTTCTTTCTTGTTCCTTTGCTCACTTGTACATAAACAAATAAATATGTATTCCAATTTATAATTTATATTATTCTGAGTATCATTCTATTGACCAGAAACAAGAACTGCTACAAAAATAAACTATCTCTAGTATTGACAAGATACTGTATCTGAGGAAATGAAGATGTTAAGGATCTAGGATTTCTTCTTATATCCAATTCTGAAAGCAGGAAAAAATATTTATATCCCAATCATTCTAGCAAGTTAACCCAGAAGGTGCTATGTATTTTAAACTAATTGGCAATAAGACACAAATAGCACAAATTGATGTGTTGCACAGACCAATAATATCAAATATTATGAACATCTATGTTTTGTTCATTTTGAATCTACTCCTTAGCAATTTCAATATATATCCTTTTCTTGCATTTTACCAGAATACCAAGATATTTCCTGTTGACTTTTCTTTCTGTGGTTTAGATGCTTCATTTTTACCACTATTACTTAATAGTATCCTCTTAAAGCCAGACTACAGTACATCTTCCTCTACATTTTTAAAAATAATGTCTACATTCACAGAACTTACTACCAATTGCTCAGTATCCTGCAAGTATATTAGAGACAGATGCCTTTGTTTAAATGATAACCGATTGCATATAACTGTATAACTTGATTAGTGCCAAATCGCAGTTAGAAGTGGCAATTTAGTTATGCCTTTAGCAGGGAGTTGCTAATTTCAATGTTTGAAATACAAAAATAAGAACCATGAGATGGGGGAAAGGATGATGAATAAAAGCATACATACAGTTGTTTCCATTAGTTTTCATTCTTCAGCAATGCTTGTTATATTAGAATCAATTTCTTTTCTGCCATCATGAGGATTTAAGGTTTGTTTTTATTTAGTCAATTGTGGGTAGAATTGGAAAAAAAGCTTTTCAGAGTCACCTGGCAAGTGAGCAGCCATATAAATTGAACAAAAAAGAAATAAAATATTATGCCAAATCTTAGCTTGGAAGAATGTATGAAGTCATAGCAATACAGAATTCTAAATTATGCCAGTTCTAATATTAGCACACTAAAAGCAGTTTCATATATCTCAAAGCTTTAACATATATTCTGTTAGTTATAGTATACAAAATAGTTGACACTGTTTTTTACTGGGTCAATTACAGCTTCCCTCAGCTTGTTTCCTAAGTATGCAACAAGTAAAAAGGATATGCCTACTTACATACCTATTGCACTATTCTGTAGGCAATGTTATGCAACTGCAGGAAAAACGGCAGGATATTCTGTGATATAGCCCTACAAGATTACGTGCTTAATAGTAACAGAAACACTAGAGACTTTATACTAAGAAAATGTCTGGTTTCTTTTATTTCAAAGCTCATTCACGCAGGAAGACAGTTCCTTTTCTCCAGGCATCTTTCCAGCTAACTTTTAAAGAAGCATTTAACCTGTGAACACACAGATGCAGTATTTCTTTTTTACTTTCCTGTTATAAACAAGACTTTCCTTGATACTTGGATCATGGGATGATAGAAAAGAAACAAGTCAGCACCCAGGACATCATCAGTGCAAAAAGCTGGAGGGAGAAACATCCAGCCTCTGGCTTCAGATTTTTGAAAGTACCAATATATTCATAAGCTGGTTGGAGGCGAACTTAAATAGAATCAGGAGGACCGGAACAATCCTGACGTTCATTAAGTTCACCTCAATACCATATTTCAAAAAAGGGTGAGAAAGGGAAACACAGCCACACAGGACAACCCACATCTTATATTATATTATCTTATAGGACTATTAAATACCCCAAGCCACCAGGGACTACTCCAAAAGCTCCCTCTTGAATAACTCTATTTGCCACAGGCTGTTTTTGCTTGAGCCCCATTTGCTGACAGAAAGGGCAGACTAAAAGCTAAACAAATAACCGACCAAACACCCTCGGAATCTTCTATATGTAGTTCTAAATACCCGGCAAGTGACTTAATGGGCGACTTTTCTAAAACCGCCACTTCCCGCCCATCTCCAGCCTAAGTTGCTTCATTTCACTTCTTCCCTTCCATTACACATCCTTGTCCGTCCCCCACCCCCTCGAGTCTTCTGCCTCCTCCACAAGACTGGTAAGGCTGGCCGCCGCCGCCGCCGCCGCCTCCCCCCTCCGGACAGCGAAGGGCTTGGTCCCGCTCGGTCCCATCCCCATTTACGTACGTGCAATCCTGGTTATAGGAAAAGCAGGTCAGAGCCTCGCGCTCCCCTTCCCCGGCGGCGGCCTCCATAGACACCGACAGCACTGAATCCTCGGCCTCGATTTCACCCGGTCAGCGGGGCTCAGGAACTCCCACCAGTCCTCCTACCCCTCGCTGTCACAGCTCCCGGCGTCGGATCACAACAGAAGAAACAACTCACATAACCACGGCCGGCCGATAGGCGGGGCCTTCTACCCCCCACGCTTTGCTATTGGGCAATGCTGTTTCGAACTAACCACCTCGGCCCGACCACCGCCAACCGGGTTCAAGCTTTCAATCGCACTAAGGAGGCAAAGCTCCCAGGCCACGCCCAAGACGCCAACAGGGCCGGCAGCGGTTGGATAAAGAGGTGGAAACAGCTGACAGTGGCCACGTGGTTGTGTTATGGTTGCATCAGACTGGAGGGAGGACAAGAGTGGGCGGCAGGTGGGCCGGAAGGGCTGAGGTGGCAGCTGCTCTTGCGGACTCGAGCTCCGCGCTGTATCCTGGTGTACGCTTACAAAGCGGAGCAGTTTCCTGTTCCAGCTGCACGTCACGCTTGGGACGATACTGTGGATGTGCAGCTCTTTACTCCATTAATTTTTGTGATAAACCTATCCTAGATTTCAGTAGCATGATTACTCTAAAACAGGGTTTCTCAACCAGGGTTCCGCGGAGCCCCAAGGTTCCGTGCGAAGTCACTAGGGGTTCCCTGAGAGATCATGATTTATTAAAAAATTATTTCAAATTCAGACAACTTCACATTAAAGAGGTAAGTTTCATTCTTTATTTTTAGTTTAAGAACACTGTTGATGCGTATATACAGGCCTACACATGAAATGAATATAATAATTTTGTAACTTCTGGCCTATATTTGAGCCTGAATGTATTCCCTCTGTTCCCCAAGACTGAAAAATATTTCAAGGGTTCCTACAGGGTCAAAAGGTTGAGAAACGCTGCTCTAAAATAATAAATTAAACATTACTTGCAACTGAACATTACAGTCCTATGCATTCTTAGATCTAGCTCAAGCACTGCTACTCAAAGAAAAATGCACATTATCATGCTACACACGCAGTTATTTATGTACTTACTTTGGTCCCTAAAAGTCGACACTGACTTGATGGCACATAATCAAAGACTTAAAGTGGCTAATCGCTCAGCTAATTCGTTTATCTAAGCAGTCTAGGTCCAGAGCACACACAAACAGCTACAAAAACAGGATGGGGATAGATCAACTGCAGAAGCAAATTAACAGACTTGGGGATGTTTAAACAAATTTAATGAAAGATGCTATACAACATTCTCCTGGCTGTGTACAGCAAGTGGTATTTATCAGTGATTACTTCTGAATATGTTTTCATCTGGCCTGCAAAGAGTCATCTGTTACAAGAAAAGGCATCATATTTATTCAAGAGTAAATCATTGAAAATCTTCAAATGCCAGGCTACCAAAAATCACTCTGCATTGGAGAGTTGGGCCACTTGTCATCGTCAGGTCTCAAAAACAAAACTAGGTAGCCTTACTTGTAAAAGAGAGTAGTGAGTTTCAAAGATCAATGTCCAGCTCCTAACAGCAGCAGACGACCAAAGAGCTTCCATTACAGAATCTTGGAAATCAAATAAGAGAACTACTGTCCTCATTTATAAGTGAGTACATTAAGGTGGGGTCTCTATGACTTGTTTGAATTTCTTTCTCACAGATTTCCTGACAGATCAATACCTTGCTTAAGACATAAAACTGAAATGTCCACCTGCTCATTTGCCATGTTTTGAACACCAAAACCAAAAACTTTTCCCCCAGATTGCAAGAATTCCATTACAGTTACAATCATGTTTTACATTGATTGTCATAGATTTTACAAATTTTGGTGTACAAGTGCATCATTTTCTGTAACTCTCTTATTAACAAGTACTGCAGCTTGTAGCACAGTATAAAAAAATCCCTAGTAATGAATGCTGCCACCTAGTGAAAGCTCAACCTAGCAAACAAAACTGAGAGAACGTCATTTATTGGATTGTAAGCTTCATGGTATATAATGGTCTTGCTTCCAAGCTGGCATGATTCCAGTAATAATGTGCAATAACTGATTTGAAGTCCTATTGAGAGGATTAAACAGGAGCCTTAAAGTGGCTTTCACACATTGCATTGTGCATAATATAATTTGGTTGTAGCTTAATGCATTGTGTGAACCGAGCCACGGTCATTTGTGAAGCATATTTTACAGCTTAGTGCAGGGCTTTCCAAAGTGCTGCCGCTGGTGACACACCAGCGGCGGAGGGCGCGCGCACGGCAACGGCGCGGGGGGGGCGTGCGCGCATGGTGGCGGCGCGGGGGTGTGTGCGGCGACGCGCACGGTGGTGGTGCGGGGGGGGCATGCACGCGCGTGCCGCTGCTTCCGGGTGGTGTGGCGACACACCACGCTGTGTGTGCCGACACACTTTTGTGTCGCGGCACACAGTTTGGAAAGCTCTGGCTTAGTGTATTATGGAGCCCAGGCTATTGTGGTTTATTTAACAAATTATGGCTAATAAACCAACCCAAAATCATATGAAGAAAAGGTGTTAGAGTGCAAAGTAGATGTTCATCCTTTTATTGTCAGACTTTAAAACCATCTGAACTGCCAATAATTTCCATTTAGAAGCATGTCTTTCTTTGAAGTCTAAATTAGTGTTTCTCAACCTTGGCAACTTTCAGAGGTGTGGACTTCAATTCCCAGAATTCCCCAGCCAGCCATTTCACCTCTGAAAGTAGCCAAGGTTGAGAAACACCTGTCTAAATAACTTGAAAAGTTAATGCATACAGTGCCAAGTAATCATTCTTGGCAAATGAAATAAAGTGCTCTCCAGGGCAATCTAGGTAACCATTGCTAGTAGAATCAGGACAATCTAGGTAACCAATGCTAGTAGAATATAAACGGAAAACTCTTCATGCCAGCAAATTATCTATTCAATATTACCTGCCCAATGCACTGTAGAATTCTGTTGTTTTTTTTTTGGAATCCAGACACTGGTTTATAACTCATAATTTTTAAAGGTGTATTATGTAAACGCAGCCAATTGTAGCTTATCCAGTAAATTATACTTAAATGTTTTACTGTGATATATGAATCCAATCTAAAAGTAAGACAAGGCTCAAACTGAATTAAAATAGCAGGAGCAAAGACAAGCTGCACTTTAGCTGAACAGAACTTACTTCTAAATAAATCTGAATTCGGACCTTGCCTTTTATTTTAAAATTTTCATTTTAAATGGTGTGTTACTTAGCTTTTAAAATTGAATTTCTATTTTGCACGAACGGATACTTTAAAATACATTGGTTTGCATCAAGCACAAAAGAGCCACATGAAAAAGAGATTGAGAAACAAATCCACAGCTTTTTGCTGTTGTTTATTCGTTCAGTCGTTTCCGACTCTTCGTGACTTCATGGACCAGTCCACGCCAGAGCTTTCTGTCGGCCGTCACCATCCCCAGCTTCCCAATGGTTGAGCCCGTCACCTCCAGAATACCATCCATCCATCTTGCCCTTGGTTGGCCCCTCTTCCTTTTGCCTTCCACTTTCCCTAGCATCAGCTTCTTCTCCAGGGTATCCTGTCTTCTCATTATGTGCCAAAAGTACTTCAGTTTTGCCTTTAATATCATTCCCTCAAGTGAGCAGTCTGGCTTTATTTCCTGGAGTATGGACTGGTTTGATCTTCTTGCAGTCCAAGGCACTCTCAGAATTTTCCTCCAACACCACAGTTCAAAAGCATCTATCTTCCTTCGCTCAGCCTTCCTTATGGTCCAGCTCTCGCAGCCATAGGTTACTACAGGGAATACCATTGCTTTAACTATGCGGACCTTTGTTGTCAGTGTGATGTCTCTGCTCTTAACTATTTTATCAAGATTTGCCATTGCTCTCCTCCGAAGAAGTAGACGTCTTCTGATTTCCTGGCTGCAGTCAGCGTCTGCAGTAATCTTTGCGCCTAGAAATACAAAGTCTGTCACTGCCTCCACTTTTTCTCCCTCTATTTGCCAGTCATCAATCAAGCTCGTTGCCATAATCTTGGTTTTTTTGAGGTTTAACTGCAACCCAGCTTTTCCACTTTCTTCTTTCACCTTCGTCATAAGGCTCCTCAACTCCTCCTCGCTTTCAGCCATCAAAGTGGTATCATCTGCATATCTGAGATTGTTAATGTTTCTTCCAGCGATTTTAACTCCAGCCTTGGTGTAAGGACTGCTCCCAACGATGTCTATCAAATTCCCCTTTCTCAAGAAAGCTCCGAAACGCAGGCTTCTTTAAAAGTAAAGAGGTTTATTGAAGTACATAGGTGCAGGAACAAAGACGTGAATGAATTGGCATGGCATGGTATGTTACATTTAAACATTTCTCCCCCCATTGTCCTTTTGAAGTTGATGTGTGAAGTACTTGGCTCCAGCTTCACTAGACAGTCCTTCCTGGGCTGATACGTTCCGTTTCACAGCTCGTTACGTTGGCTTCGGCTGCTTGTCAGTTGCGAGTCTATTTCCGCATGTCGGTTAGCACGTACTTGTATGAATGGCAGAGGTCTGCCGAACTCTGACACTTGGATTCATCAAGCCCAGCATGTTGCATGATGTGTTCTGCGTACAGGTTGAATAGGTAGGGTGAGAGTATACAACCCTGCCGTACTCCTTTCCCAATCTTAAACCAGTCCGTTGTTCCGTGGTCTGTTCTTACCGTTGCTACTTGGTTGTTATACAGATTCCTCAGGAGGCAGACAAGATGACTTGGTATCCCCATACCACCAAGAACTTGCCACAATTGTTATGATCCACACAGTCAAAGGCTTTAGAATAGTCAATAAAACAGAAATAGATGTTTTTCTGAAATTCCCTGGCTTTCTCCATTATCCAGCGGATATTGGCAATTTGGTCTCTAGTTCCTCTGCCTTTTCTAAACCCAGCTTGTACATCTGGCAATTCTCGCTCCATGAATTGCTGGAGTCTATCTTGCAAGATCTTGAGCATTACCTTACTGGCATGTGAAATAAGTGCCACTGTTCGATAGTTTGAACATTCTTTAGTGCTTCCCTTTTTTGGTATGGGGATATAAGTTGATTTTTTCCAATCTGATGGCCATTCTTGTGTTTTCCAAATTTGCTGGCATATGGCATGCATCACCTTGATAGCATCATCTTGCAAGATTTTAAACAGTTCAGCTGGGATACCATCGTCTCCTGCTGCCTTGTTATTAGCAATGCTTCTTAAGGCCCATTCAACCTCACTCTTCAGGATGTCTGGCTCTAACTCACTGACCACACCGTCAAAGCTATCTCCAATATTATTATCTTTCCTATACAGATCTTCCATATATTCTTGCCACCTTTTCTTGATCTCTTCTGCTTCTGTTAGGTCCTTGCCATCTTTGTTTTTGATCATACCCATTTTTGCCTGGAATTTACCTCCGATGTTTCTAATTTTCTGGAAGAGGTGTAAGGTGCTCCTTCTGATCGCTATAATCTCTCTGCGCTGAAGTAACTCCCAGGCACCAGAGTTCTTAGAAGCAGAAGAGTTTATTATAGAATACAGAAGTTAGCACTAGCAAAGACTGGAATGCAGGTAACAGGAACAACAAGCACCTTTAAACCTTTCCCTCCCCCAGTGTCCTTTGCTGCTAACACGTGGGGTCAGTCTGTCCGGTTGTCCAGGCAACGTTCGGCAAGATGTGTATTCCCGATCGATCGTTGGTTGAGTGCGAGCCAGTCTTCTGATGATCTCTTTGTCTGCTTGCCTTTTTGGCAGAGATCGGGTGATCTCTGACAAGAGGTCTCTTGTCCTTCCTATTCTATTGTCTTCTTCCACTTCCGCACATTGCTTGTTTAAAAATAATTCCTTATCTCTTCTGGCTAACCTCTGGAATTTTGCATTTAATTGGGCATATCTCCCCCTATCACTGTTGCCTTTTGCTTTCCTTCTTTCTTGGGCTACTTCCAGTGTTTCAGCAGACAGCCATCTTGCCTTCTTGGTTTTCTTTTTCTTTGGGAGTAGCTTGAATCATGTCAACTGGATTTCTATTTTCTCAGTGAAAACTTTTCGCTCCTTATCCAAGGAGCTTCTTCAGTCTGAGCAAAGTTGGTAAGGGAATCCTAAATATGTTTCTAGGTAGCTGTCTAGGTAGCTGTCACAGCTACCTAGAAACATATTTAGGATTCCCTTACCAACTTTGCTCAGACTGAAGAAGCTCCTTGGATAAGGAGTGAAACGTTTCCACTGAGAAAATAGAAATCCAGTTGACATGATTCAAGCTACAGACAATTCCACCTGGATGACTGAGAACCTTCATAGACATTTTTCTTTGGGACGTTTTTTGTTGCCGCCTCCTGAACAATGTTGCGAACTTCTGTCCATAGTTCTTCTGGGACCCTATCTACTAAATCTAGTCCCTTAAATCTATTCTTCACCTCCACTGCATATTCCTTAGGAATATTAGTGAGCTCATATCTAACTGATCTGTGGGTCTTCCCTATTCTCTTTAGTCTGATTCTAAATTTTGCAGTAAGAAGTTCGTGATCTGAACTAGTCGGCTCCAGGTCTTGTTTTTACCGACTGTATAGATGTCCGCCACCTTTGGCTGCAAAGGATGTAGTCAATCTGATTTCGGTGTCGACAGCTTTTTAACCTTTGCATTTATCACGTCTAAGACAACGCTTCGTGCGCGGTCAGGCTTACGTTCTCCCCTATGAAACTTCGTATAAACTCCCAGCAGCCCCAACGATGATGATAACTAGAGAGGGTTTCTGGGAGTTGCAGTTCCGCAACACCTGACAGTTCCGCTTTCCTGAGCCACAATATGGAAGTTTGCCTAGCTACCGGGAGCCTGAGAAATCACAATGTACGAGTCTATTTTTCCTGTCACGTTCAAAGGCGATTGCCAGTAAATTAAATAAGATTACCCCAAAGTTTAGAAATGCAGTTAAATTTCAAGACAAATCCTCTCGTTTTCGCTGCAATAAATTGCTATAAAGCAATCAGCAGTCCCTTTTATGTGATTGTTTGCATGCCAAGGTAATTTATGCACAGTAACTGCAACTGCTGCAGATTAGAACCAACGCTCCGCCAGCATATGCACGCCTTCGCTCTCCCTTCCTAAGGCACATTTCCCCTCCCTCGTGCTTCACGCCCGGGGAACGAGGAGGGTGACGGTTCCGTTTCAACCCGCAGTCTGACGTCAGCGGGAGTTAAAGGAAAAGCTAGCAATTGCACGCAGTGGTTCTTTCCTCCCCCCCGTCCCGCGCCTTTTTTTCTCTGGCCTCTGCTACTGTATAACGGGGGAAGGAGACGTGGACAGAACTAGCGCGTCCCCTTTAAGGTTGCCACGGGGACGGTTCGGCAAGTGAGAACGAGGCTCATTGACGTCAGGCTGAGCGGTGATTGGTGGAGAAAGCAGGGTTTCCTGTGGGAGCGATTGCTGGGACAGAGAAGGAGGCCGCAAATCGGGACAGGAGAAGGGGGCTGCCCATCGCGGAGAGGCCCAGGCAGGGAGTTGCCGCTAGTACCCGGGGTAAGTCGGGGCTGGGCCTGAGTCGCTCCCGAAGGGGCTTCTAGCGGAGCCGCGCGTAGGTGGCGCGAGGCCCGGTGAACGGTGTGCTCAGATGAGGCGGCTTGTGCGCCGGGAGACTCGAGGAGCCTGGGGCCTTCGTCGACTCCTCCAGGGAAATCTCGCCACAGTGGAAACCGTCGAGCGGCGGGGGAGGAGGAGGAGGACCGTGAGGGTCTTGGGGGCGAGGTTAGGCGTGGGACGCTCAAAAGTACGCTGCCGGGGGGCGGGGCATGGCGCTGGCGGGTACCGCGTTGTGCCTGGGTTTGGAGGAGGACCGGGAGAAAGCAAGCGGCGCCTCTGCACGCGAGGATCGCAGTGAGTAGCGGAGGGAGCATCAGCGCGGCTCCTGAGAGATGTCGCCGCGTTGGCAGAGAGCGAGAAGCAATTGGGACGAAACCCTGCTTTGAAGTAGTGGCTGGCTGGTTTTTACTGGTAGCCCTTGAGACAAAAATGAGGAAGGGTTTGCTGTGCTTCTGCCACTAACTGATCGATTGGTTGAAGGGAACATCCTTTTTGAAAATAAGCCACTCAGGCCTCTGATTTGGGGGCAAACTTCAGCTTAAGGCAGAATTGTGGTGAAAATAGAATGTATTAATACAGGCCTTGTATATGTGAAAAGAAAAAAAGTAATGTTGATGGTCTTGTTAAAAGGTGGAGTGAACAAGAGCTTGGATTGCTGTCTTCAGTGTATTTATTTGTTTTAGGATATCTCTAAGCCATATTATATTAAAAACAAACCCTAAGCTATTTACTGCACAGTTTACCATTTGTTGTACCTGTAGTTGCAGACCTAGTTTAACTTGGCTGGTCTGATCTCAGGAAAGCTAAGCAAGCAGGATTGGACCTGGTTTATACTAGGATAGGAAACCATCAGAATCCCAGAGCTGGAGACTAGACTGGAAAAAAGAACAACCCAGAAGATGTCAATGGCAAACCAGTTTAGTAGTGTTGTCAAAACATGGTGGACATGTCCATGTAGTCATCGGGAGCTGAGATTGACTTTGTATGTTTTAATGTCACTATTTGTTGGGTCTTTCCAGAGTGCTTCATGTTGGGCTATGTTTGCACACATAAGTTTCATCTCCTATAGAAAAATCAGTAGAATTGTAATCTGAAACCCAGAGAGCTTTTGCAAGTTGCCTGACTTTGTATAAGGGTATGGGGAAAGGGTCCTATACCATTTTATCATGCAGTAGTAAAAAGCATGAAATCCTCCAGATGATTTTCTCAGCACTCCTGTATTTTATCATTGGCCATTCTGACTGAGGCTAATGAAAATTGAAGTTTAAAGCCCATAAGGGTATCAGGTTGCTTATTCTGAAAGTTGGTTAAAATGAGAGAGACTGTTCTCATAGTTTTTGTTGTTTATTCGTTCAGTCGCTTCCGACTCTTCGTGACTTCATGGACCAGCCCACGCCAGAGCTTCCTGTCGGCCGGCCGTCACCATCCCCAGCTCCCCCATGGTTGAGTCTGTCACCTCCAGAATATCATCCATCCATCTTGCCCTTGGTCGGCCCCTCTTCCTTTTGCCTTCCACTTTCCCTAGCATCAGCTTCTTCTCCAGGGTATCCTGTCTTCTCATTATGTGGCCAAAGTACTTCAGTTTTGCCTTTAATATCATTCCCTCAAGTGAGCAGTCTGGCTTTATTTCCTGGAGTATGGACTGGTTTGATCTTCTTGCAGTCCAAGGCACTCTCAGAATTTTCCTCCAACACCACAGTTCAAAAGCATCTATTTTCCTTCGCTCAGCCTTCCTTATGGTCCAGCTCTCACAGCCATAGGTTACTACAGGGAATACCATTGCTTTAACTATGCGGACCTTTGTTGTCAGTGTGATAGTAAAAACTGCTAAATTTAAAATAGCCCATAATTTATGATTTCTTGGTTTTCCTGTCCTGGTGAATGAACTCTTAGTTTTTAACAGAAAGAAAGCATTTTGTAACCTCCCAGTTGCTTTTTTTCCCCTAAGGAGAATTACAGGGAGTTAACTTGAATAAAATTCAAGTAAGTTAAGTGGTTCATTGTTAACTGTTGAAAGTTATTAGGGTCCTGCTGTGGTAGTCTATTCTTCAGGTGTGCAGCATTATTTCAATAAGATGAAGGGCTCCCTTTATCACTCACTTAGAAACTTTGCATATTGCCATTAGGTTCTTTTTTGTTCATTTTTTATCCCTCTTGATTCATGTAGGAATCAAATACATATTCTTTGTCTGAAAGCAGACTTTAATTGCAGTGAATTTAGAAGGATGTTACTTGGAATCTGTTTAATTCACATTGCAAGTACTGATGGAAACAGGTGTTTATAGAACTGAATTTTCAGTTGATAAGGGTGTCTACATGCAAAAATATGTTGCCATTGTTCTTAAAGTAAATTCTACTTAAAAATGGAATGACTTCTATTTAATTAAGTAGCATGCCTCACAAAATACTTGAGAAAAAAGTTCTTATCTAGTTTTTGCAGTTACTGTACTTAAGCACTGTTGTCTTCTGCTGTGTGTCAACAGTGTGAATGCTTTTTCCACAGACTAATTTGTAAGCTGTCATAGAGCCACAGAGTAATTCTTGGACATTTAATTAAGCTGTGTATTACTGACCTTCATTATGCAAGTTGTCAAAACAGAAGAGCTAACTGATACTGTAGAACCTAAGGCAATATGATTGTAAATGTCACCTAAATATATGTGTGCTCTTTAAACAGAAAAGAGTTTACTGTAATCTTTAGACTCTGCAAGAATTAACAAGAATGCAGTGTCTTTGGAGGGGAGGCAATTCAGCATCTTCATGTTTTATTTAACCTGCAAATAATCCTCAGCAATGGAAACAGAGGCATGTGTTTGTAACTATAAGCATATTACCATATGTGTGGTGTATCTAAATATGTCACATAGGAAAGCATGTATTAATAGGACTTAGGGGTGTTCCAACTATTCACTTTCTTATTTCCGTTTTGAAAGGTGATACTGGGATCAACAGTCTCCTGCAAATTCTTTGCATACCTATAGTTGCTGTTGATTGCATCTCAAGTAAGTGGTGATCAGCTGGAAAATACTCTTATGTCCATAAAATTTTATTTTTAGAAAATCCATTAATGAATATTTTATTTAATTATGGCAGTTTTCTTTCCAATCAAATTTTTCTTGGGAGTCAACATTAATGAAATCATTAATTTTCACTTTAGCTTATTTTGTTACCCTCACATTCATTATTGGAAGCAGCTTAGCATCTGACCTTCCTAAAATAATTGAACATGAGCTTTGGTTGAATTTTGCTTTTATTTTTACTGATTTTTCCCATTATTTATAACCAACTACAGTACCATGTCTGCAAATAAGTTAGGGTTTGACTGCTATGTTTTCTGAGGGATGTAAGGCTAGTATACTTAGTGTACACTACTAGTACACTAAGGTTGTGAAGGATGCTCGGGTGTTTCAAATATGTTTTCTTTCAGATACCAGCAATGGCAGCCTCTGGCAGTAGCAGCAGTGAAGAAGAACGTAGCCTCCGTGAATGTGAGCACTATGTCCAAAAACACAACATCCAGCAACTCCTGAAGGATTGCATTGTCCAGCTTTGTACAGTGCGACCTGAGAGACCCATGGGTTTCCTCCGGGAATACTTTGAAAGACTGGAGAAGGTAAAAACTAAACTTCATAAAATAAGTTGAAAATGGGAAAACCACTTTCAGCATCTCTCAGAATAACAATGAATCCTATGCTTGACTTGGAGCAGATCAACATTTCAGCATTTCAAAAAAGGACGGCATTGTTTAGTTCTCTGAAATGTGAATAGGACTAGCTTTGAGGAAATTACAAAGGCAGATCACTTTGTGTAAGATTCTGGATTTTTTAATCATATTCATAGGACAATTTTGGTTTGCCTTCAAGGGATTTTTATGTAGAATATTTTAGCTCTTTGCTTTTCACACATGCAAACAAAAAACCTGAATATATTCTTAAAATCAACTTTAACATCAGTTTTCAAACTGGATATGAAAAGCTTCATCTATGTGAAGTACATCATGGTCCAAAATGGAAAGCAATCATTGGAAGATAAAAAAACTTACTATTTAATTACCATTGGCAGGTAGAAAAACATTTGTGATTGCATAGTATCTGAGTATTCTGTGGTGCAGAGAAGTTTTAACTTTTTGTAGAGATTAGGATTGTAATTGTTCTGTGCACCTACCTTTTTTTTTGATAAATGAGAAGTTACATCTGATTCTTCTCTATACTATCCCATTGAAGGGGATGCACTGTATGCTACTCAGAGTCAGTTCTGATTGGAGTAACCTATAAGCCCTGCAAATAAATATGCATGACGTTGGCACCATTTTTAATGTTTTATTTAATGGGAGTGTAGATGATAATTCCATTCATGTTGTTGAATCTTATGCTGTCTTCAAAGAAATTGGGTTTGTTTTGCATGATTGAAGAAACCAAAATAGCTGGCTTCAGACATCATAGTAAGCCATAAAACATGGATTACAAACTCAGCAAGTAGATACACACAGCATGTCAAGCTAAAATCATGAGTTGGCTTAGCATATTGTGTGAATGAATTGGTAAACGCTGTTAAGCATAAACATTGTTTACAGACGAGGCTGTTTTCACACAGAACAATAATCCCCAAACAAACTACATTATGGCTTAGTATGAATGCAGCCAGCATCTCTCAATTGTGGATGGCCAACAAGCGAAGAAAAATTTATAGAGTGTTAAAATGTTGCTAAGAAAAGGTACTTCAACTCAGTGAAGATTTGTCATAGAGATACAGTCTTTACATATAATGTTATGCTCATAATCCCAGAATCTTTGGTTTTGATGTGCTTTATAAAAATATGATCTTCACTTAAGACAGAACTGGTTTGTGATTAACATACTGAGTAAGATACTTAACCCACCGGTCTGAATTAACCTATTTTGGGGACTCACACCATAAATAGAACAAATTAACCAAGTGGGCTGCAAAAAACCCAGTGTTAAAACTAATCTACCTTAACATATGCAAGTGTATATGTGTATATAAGTATACATATGTAGCATATCTGGTTAAACATTTTGCACAACTGCAGCCGTTTTCTGCACATTCAAAAAGATCCAAGTACGTAAATTTGGTTTACTGCACAACATGACTACAGTAATATTTTCTTCTTGTTCTTTGACTGCTGTGTCAGTAACAGCTTCTCCCATCACTGTGTCAACATTCTGTGGAAGGAGAGAAGGTCAGCAACATTCATAGCATGGCAGCTGATTATCTAAAGGCGTATCACAAGACCAATAGTTAGCGATTTCTGCAGTCACTGTTAATTGTTAGATTAATTCATGTAATTCTCTTGGGACATAATATTGGAAAAGTATATGCCTTGTTTTTTGTAGAAGAGTCACTTTGCTCAGATATTGATAATTACGTACAAGTACTTTCAATTCACCCTTTAAAGATGGACATATAAACACACCACTGCTTTGATGGGTAAGACTCTTGTGATCTATGCAGCTTTGCATTTGGCTTGATCCAAATGTTGAGTTACGCAGTTCTTTAAAAGCAGTCAAGTGATTGTGTGAGCTTTGAAGTTCCTGGCTTTGATTCAGAGATGTCTTGTGCCAGCTGAAAGGACCTTCTACTCACTGCACAGCAGCATGGATCTCTGGATTCTTCTCTGTACTTATCCCCTGGGGCCTGCTTGTGCCATGTCAGGGTTCTTCAGTCCACAAGAGTGGAATTGATTTGTACAGGGGGTTGTCATGGGAAGAAGAGGCAGCCAGTAAAATTCCTGTTTCTACACCAATGAAGTCTTCTTACAGATGAAATTCTTCATTGTAATTTGATGTTTTGAAGTGCCCTGTATCAAACCAATAGATTAATCTACTGATTTTTTAAGTTGATTTTTTAGCAGGAGCCTTTTTGAGTAGGGACTGATACTTAAGGCAAGTGTGTTTATTTTAAAACTACATTGATACTATGTTTAATAAAATATTAAAAGTCATATTTCTTTGGAATAAGTGCTTTTTGTTTTCATCAAATTGGTTCCAAACAAGTATAAACAGTAAAGCAATGGGCTTTATGTGCAGCAGACCAAATTTCCATGGTGATTTACATAATTTGCATAATTTAACATAGTTTGCATAATGACATAATCATACATGACATAATTTATATAATTTGCAATAGTGTCATGAAAATGATGTAAATTGTTGCAATAATGTGCTATCTGGTTTAATGGACAGTCATGAACAATGGATATCTCCCCCTCTGATTAGTATGTTAAATTGAGATTTCACTCTCAAACCTACCCATTATTTAAAAGAAAATCCTGGTCATGTGCATATTTGTGATACATTCTTGCGCATTTCGCATTGTTACCCTATTCTCTGTCATTCTCCCCTGTTAAGTGCACTTAATTCTTAAAATGTTGTCTACTCTTGTAATAAAAGACTACTACGCATGGCAACATGTTCTTTCAAGATCTGAACTGCTGGTTGCATTGCTTGTCTGACATACTTCTTATAGTATAGTAATTGTATTCCAAAAATAGATATTCACCTTTGAACCAGCAAATTGCATAAATTTATATATTGAGTTTGATGTCAGTATGTTCCTAATTGTCTGGTTTTTTTCTCTTGTCATGTATAATGTATAACATTTTAATTCACAAAATTGTTATATTTTAACAATTTTAAAATGATCATAATTTAAATTAAAATTAAATAAAACAATGTTAAATTATTTTTATTATTTTAAAATTTTACAAAACACATTACACAGAATCTGTCAGTTTATGCAAACTGCTAGATAAGAATTTCAGCATTATGTTTTAAAAATAACTCTATGAGGTAATGACGATTTTTCAGATCATTGGGGCCCCAGGACAAATAAGCTGTCTCTCTTTTTTCTAAAATGTAGAAAGCTAATGCAGATTGTTCCAAAATTACAGAAACCTATAAGAATATGTCTCTTCCCCTTTTTAGCTTTAATATGCAACCTGACTATATCAAAGTTTATGTCAGTTTATTGATTCAGTAATATAACTCTAGCTGATCTTCAGTTCAGCTACTCATAAGCAGTTGGCAGCTTAAAATGACTTCTACTAAGAATCAGTAGCAGCCTTAGAAAATTCTAAGACCCAGATAGTTGACAAGAACATGAATTTGGTTTCTATCATGTATGTGATCCAATTTAAACCATATTGTTTGTGTGTGTGTCACTATTTATGAGTTTAATAAAGCCAAAGAAGGAAGAAGAAATAGACTGTAATGTCTATATGGGTTAAACTTATATTTCCTTGTAGGAAGAAACAAAGCAGTTTATCAGTCAGCAGAAAGCCAGCTCCCGCACAGATTCCCGTGAAGATGAGATTTCTCCCCCGCCACCGATGAACCCAGTGGTAAAAGGTCGCAGAAGGCGTGGTGCCATTAGTGCAGAGGTTTACACTGAAGAGGATGCTGCTTCTTATGTTAGAAAGGTGTTGCTTCGAGTTGTTACTTCATATAAGCCTCTCTTCATGGCTCATATATTTGTCTTTTTTCCATGCTTGGGGGGCTGGAACCTTGCATAGTTTATTCGAAGCCTGACTTTAGGAGTGTGAACTATGATAAATTCATAAAATGTTTACTGGTTACTTGGTGCCATTATGCCAGCAAGAGGGAAGGGTAAAACTAAGTTTTGTTGCTTTGTTCAGTTTATCTCCAGCAGAATCAAAACGTTTTGAATTATCTGGATGTTCAAGAGATGGTTTCTAAGACACTCTAGTTAATATAGGCCAATGGCAAATGCTTTTTCTGTATCTTAGGACTTCTGCTATTTTTTCTGGAAATATCAATAGATCTGCTATTCTTTTGGGAAGAATAACTCTCATTCAAGTTTCTCTTTTCTGAGTTTGTATTCAGAATATTGGCAAAACTGAATACATTTGATAATTGGTAATTTTTTTCTTTCAAATTAATAATTACATCTTGTTAGATAAAACTTGCCTCCCCAGAAAAATGGTATATGATTGTGTCAAATAAAAAATGCTGGAGTCCAAGGATGAATGATGAATTAACTTAAAATGTCTTCATCTAAAACTTCTTGGGTGTCTTCCATACTACAGGTTATTCCAAAAGATTATAAAACTATGGCTGCTTTGGCGAAAGCCATAGAGAAGAATGTGCTCTTTGCTCATCTTGATGACAATGAAAGAAGGTAAGGTCTGTTCATTTAAATTAGACTTGAGACTGAACAGATTCAAAGCTTCAAACATCTGAGGATTATTTTCCAAAGTAGTGGATCCCACATAGAATATGCCAAGTTCTATGCCAAAGTGCCCAACACAATCTTACAATAATGCTGGGCTTTTTAAAAAATTTTAGTTTTGAACCAAGGTTTCCCAGTTTATTTCATTAAAGTTTTGAGGCAAAAATTCTTGTATGAATCTTATATGAAACTCAAGTTAGGTCAAACCTAGTGTATAGCTTTTAGAATTAATTATTTAAATCAAAATATTTAAAAGCAGTAGTTAAAGTTTCTAACTGTATACCCCACATTGTTTTTTGTCTTAAGGCTGGATTTTTAAAGGTAAAGGCAAGGTTCTCAATTGCAATTTTTTAACATGCCTGAAATAGAACTTGAATTTGACTCATTCTATATTGATAGATGTGCATGGAAAGGAAAGTATGGATTGCTCTGTATGCAGAGCAAACACACTGTGCTGCATAGACGCTATCATTCTGTTTTGAATGCAGCAGGCTCTGTAACTGCTGCATCCAAAACAGAATGACAGCTTGCCTGCTCCAAGTTTTGTCAGTCCAAAATCCAGAACACATCCAGAAATTGTGGATCTAGCAAACATTGGAGTCTTCAAGCTGCAGTCACTAGTTCTAATTTATTTTAATTTAATTTCAATAGAAATAGAAATAGAAATCTCTGAAACTAGCAGATTATCTACTTATTTTCCAATTATAGAAGAGCCTTCAAACTGGCTAGGTATAGTGCCTTAACCACAGTGGCTCTCTTTGGAAAATATGGGGAAATCTCAAAAGTTTGCTTTTGCATCCTCAGGAGGTTCAGTCTATCGAACATTCCTCCTAGAGTATGTATTCCATAGGGTATGTATTCCATAGGGTCTCATCACCCCCAGTGTTTTCAATCTACTTTTTTGCTTCCTAGACCTAGAAATATATCTAAAGGCAAACTGTAGGATTAGAGAAGAAAAATCAATCATTGTCCCTTGATTGGCACAATGCAGCTTCATTAGTTCTCAAACTCTTTTTTATCTGAGATAAACCTGTTTTGTGATTTTAGGTTTGGGATTATTTTATGGTAGTTTATACCATTGTAAGACAACTCTAATGAGCACCATAATATCTATATTATGAAATATGTAGAAGTGTTCTTTAATAAAACTAAGCTAGCTGTTACCCATACAATGCTCCATAGATATTTTTAATATTAATAAAATATGTCTTTAACTTATCCAGCAGTTTCCTGGCTGAGCCAGTTCAGTTGTTTTGAAAAAAAAATATGGTGCTCATTAGAGTTGTCTTAGAATCTAAACATAGAAAACAACGTGGGTTGTTAACACATTGTTCCATATTCCATTATGAAAATGGAATGGGATAGGAAATAATGAACACTTCAGTTGAGCAAGTGAATGCCGATTCTAGAACATAATCAAATTTAGAATTCTTAGAAAATCATTCTTTCTGATGACTTGGTCTTAGCTAGCAATATTAGCATAAATGTGCTCTACTTTTTTTCTTTTCTGCTGAGTAAATCTGTAATCTCTTTCAGTGATATATTTGATGCCATGTTTCCAGTCACTTATATTGCTGGTGAGACTGTGATACAGCAAGGTAAATGATGTTTTATTTTCTTGGTTGGAATTAATTTAACTTCTAAGATATTAGCTATATGTAATTGTTTATTATTTTACTGTATAAGGTTTGATATAGAAAGGTGTTCCAAATATATTATTCACCTGTCCTTCCTCATTTTTCTTAAGGTGATGAAGGGGATAACTTCTATGTTGTTGATCAAGGAGAAATGGATGTAAGTTTTTTCCCCCTTAAATATATGCCCTTGGATGGTTTTAATACATGTAATATTATAGTTACACATGATTATTAAATGTAATGCAAATAACCAGTTGGGATATGAGTTTCTCCACTTTAGTCTACCTTTCTCTAAACTTGCTTTAGCTATGCATTTTCTGATATTTTTTGATATAGCACAGGCTATTCTTGAGGCTAAATTAAGATACTGGCTTGGTGCTCTCACTGTGTTAAGCGGTTTGTTTTAATCATGGCTTATAAAAGCCATGGTATATAAAACATCATGGCTGAGTTTGCAGATCTTGCTAGCTTGACAGCAAACCACATTATTTCTTAGAAGAGTGTGCAGTCCTACTGTTGAAATATAAAGGTTATGTAGTGGTAAACCCAGAAAGAAGAGCTTTTCATTATTGATTCCAAATAATAATTTTAGCATACTTTCCTGGCACTTCAAGTAATATAGAAATAATGAAAAGTATGAACAATAACCACCCAGAGTCATTAGGAGTTGGCTGGCATAAACATTTAATAAATTTAATAAATAAAATAGAGTTTTCTGTGTATATCTCCTCATATGTAGGTTCCGGTGAGTTAAATTTAGCTCATTTCTAGGTATATAAAGGTAATCTTCAAATCTCAAAATACATCAGGGAACATCTTGCTAAGTAGGATTGTGCCCTCTAGTTCCACCATAAAGAGAGAGCTCAGCCTGGGTTTCCCCACCCTACAGGAGGTTAAGGGGACTTGGTCCAGGAGACCGGCCTCTTCAGCAGTAGCTCCCACTGTATGGCACATGTTCCCTCCTGGAGGTATGATTAGTTCCCATCCTTATGCTCAAGAACTTTCTCAAAATGATTTTATTTCAGCAGAACTTCGGCCCTAGATTGGCACACATCTGTTTTTATTGTTTTGTGATATTCTCGTATATCAATATTGAATGGGTTGTTTTAATATATGGAAATATTCACTGTTTGGATTGGTCACATATACTGCTAAAGGCCATTCAGATTGGGGCAGTCTGTAAGCACTGTAAAAAAATAAAATCCTAGTAATACCTTTGAAAAAGCAGGATAGAAAGAGTATTGATGCTTTTGAACTTTGGTGCTGGAGAAGACTCTTGAGAATACCGTGGACAGCCAAGAAAACAAATAAATGAATCATAGAATAAATTGTTCCAGAGTTCTCACTCAAAGCACGATGACCAGGCTCATATTATATTATCATATTTTGGATATATTATGTGAAGACCTAGCTCTCTGGAGAAGTTTTTAATGCTGTGAAAGGTAGAAGGAAAAAGGAAAAGGATGACTAACAGCAAAGTGGATGGACTGAATTTCAGTGGGTTCATCATTGAAAGACCTGAAGGGTTGGGTTGAGGACAGATCATCCTCTATGTGGTCACTAAGAGTCACATGATGGCACGTAATTAATCAAAAGTAACTTGCACCCTATGTAGTACATCAGGGTAAATTTATAGACTGAATCCTTTTATCATGCAAATAATGCTTAATTTTTCCGAACAAGAACAACTTCTTGGTGTTTGTATATTGTAAACCCATGAGAAATTATTAAGATGTTACTTATCTTTGATTTCATTCCAACTTCCTGCTCTGAAAAGTCCTTGATGCTGCTCACAAAATTTAAAACAAAACAGAATGTAAAGGTTTTTTTTTTAAAACAAGGTTAGAATTAACAAGAAAGTAAATACTGAAAGTGAAATACCAAAAATATTCTGAAATATATATATATATATATATATATATATATATATATATATTTATATTTATATTTATATTTATATTTATATTTATATTTATATTTATATATTTATATATTCCTCCTCCAGGTTTATGTAAACAATGAATGGGCCACCAGCGTTGGAGAAGGGGGCAGCTTTGGAGAACTTGCACTGATCTATGGAACACCCCGAGCAGCAACTGTCAAAGCAAAAACTAATGTGAAACTGTGGGGTATTGATCGAGATAGTTATAGAAGAATCCTTATGGTAAGGATTTTAATGTCTTGAAAAAAACAATGTATTTATACCATGTTTTTGTGTGTTTGTGGAAGCATGCCAGTAAACAGTAAGGTTGTAAATGAACTGATAGGCGGGACAAGTGGGTAGTGATAATTTTATCTGATTGTAGCCTTTCACAAAATGAATTGTTGGATGTGACAGAGGTGTGTTTATATTAGTGAGCAGACTAGTATCCATGTCTCTGCTTACTTCATGAGTAAGAATGGAACCTCCTGAAGAGTTCTTGTTCATCATGATTCATGAATAAGTCTGCTTTGTAATTTTTTGCTCAAGAATACTCTTCTCACAATAATCATTTATGAAAAGTTTATGCCAAAGTAGTTTATCTTTAAGATATCACAAATTAGTTGTTTATACTAACTGATATGAAAATGAGGCACAGTTCTTCAATTTCCACACTGCAGTGGGACCTGTACAGTTTTAGCTTGCTAGTTCCCAGTGAAGTATTTTTATGGTTTTCATCTGTGAAGATGAATGACTTGACAGCTCAGTTTCAGAAATTCACACTTACTTTGTTGTAACTGTTAAAAGTGGCTTAATGTGAATTACAGACATACAGGTTTCTCAGAAACTTTGAGCCATGTTAACTATGTTATTGATTGAATACTGATTTTACGGAGTTTTCAGTAATGGGATTATTCAGCTGGGACACATATGGTGGCTAGGACTGGCATCTGCTCTAACTTGACCTGATAAACCTCACTTAAGCCAAGCAAGTTGAGTCTTTTTTACTTTTAATGTGCCATTTAATCTAGTTGCACTTCAGAGTCTTAATTTAAATGAATACTTTTATGGGGTGGGAAGGCAATGAAACTCTGATCATCAGCATCCTAATAAAGTTAATTTATTCAACTATAAACTAAATTAATTGATGTTCCTAAATAGACACTGGTTGAAGGAAACAAATTATTTTGACAGCCAGAAATACATAAAGCACTCCCAAGTCTGCTTATAATTAATTTGTTCTGTCTCATGATTGCTAGAGAGTACAAGGAAAAAAAGGAATTAGTGAAAATAACTTCTCCCACCACTGAGAGTGTGTTGTGAACAGAATATAATTCATGTGAATATTGGACCAGGTGTCTATGTCCACGGTGTGTGTGTGTGTGTGTTCGTATTAGATATTAAGAACCTCTTAAAGGCTAAAATCTTGTCCCACCAAGTTTAGCAAGACTGACATCTTAATAGATGCACATGAAACTGATGCGTAAGTGTCTATATGACTTGTTCAGTGTATTTATTTAAAAAATTGTAAGTCATCTTTTTGCTCACCTGGGTCTCTATATGATGCACTTTTAAATTATTGTTTACCTATACGAGAACTCAGGAGCTAACAAGAAGAGTATTTCTGGCTTCCTAAAACAAAGCAAAATGGAGATAATATTAACTTTCAGGTGTGTTTCCTTCCTCAACTTCCAGGGTAGTACACTGAGGAAGAGAAAGATGTATGAAGAATTTCTTAGCAAAGTGTCAATACTTGGTAAGTGTGACAAATTTCTTGGTGTTACTGTTAGATGGGCAGACTTGTCTTTCCGGTAGAGAATATTGCATGCATTTTGCAAAGTTACTAATGTTCTTCTAGATTTTGTTGCTGCTGTTCTCCTTTTTATTTATTTATTATATTTTATTATATTGCTGTTCTCTTTATCATTCTGCTTATACTTTGTCAATAGTTGGAATGACATAAATCCAGAGGTCTCATTCTTCCTTTTGACAAATGTTTGGCCTTGTGACTATCTTGTATTGCTGAAAAAATATAGAAGATAGATTTCATTACTGTATATGCTTCAGCATATCGGTTTGCTGCTGCTTTCTCTTAAATGTTTTCCCCCACAGTTTTGTTTGATATCCTTCAATCCTTTATTTTTTATTCAACTTTTTTCCTTATTCATGCTTCCTATGCGTGTGTGTGCGTGCGCGCACCCGTGTGCATATCATTTACTTGTTTATCTACTCATGTAGCCTGTCTCCAAAACAGGATTTATTTTGAGTCAAGGCACTGCTTCAGAACATCTTTCTGTGCTATACATTAAATATTTTGTCAAAATTATTTCAGCCTTGCTATAGAGGAAAGCAACTGTGCATGAGAATCTTGCCGCTTGTAAGGATCTGTTACATTCTCAGTTGGGAGTTGATCTATCTACAGTATTGTCAGTTGTAAGCACTCAGCTATTTCTAAAGTGTATTAATTTTTGATTGCCACAGGAATCAGTTTATTATTTTTAAAATACCCTGTTTGTATTGATGAATTGTTATGAAGGGATAACATTTTGAATAACCCCTCCCACTCCCCCCCAAAAAATGAACTTGTCTTTGACCTAGGGAACGTTTTTGTTTCTTAGGATGTACACAGATACAGAATGGGTTTGTTTTGGCGCATTTTCTGTGGAGTATTACCAGCTCTGTGAGTTAAAGAGAGAATCTCCTTATTGAACCTGGAAGGTGCTGCCAGCAAGGAGGGATGTCCATTAGAATTGCTAGTATCTACACTAAAAGCTCCTCATAAGTTGCAGGCTATAACTTCCAGCAGCCCCAGCAGCAGGACCAGTATTGAGTGGTAATGGAATTTGTAGTTCAGCGACTTGAGAAGGACCACAGTTACCTTGGCCCTGACCTACCTTGGCCCTGACCTAGGCTAAAACATAGCCACCCAACCTACTATAAAAGACCTGACAACCCTCTGGGCATTATTGAGATGTTGAAATTTGAGTTACCAAATTTGTGATATGAATGGATGTTAAATTGTTCATGGTAAAGTGAGAGGTTGTAGTTGAACAGGCTGCAGAATGAATGCTGGGGTAGATAGGAGCAGAGGATCCTCATTTGAAGTGAACAGATACCCTAATTCTAAATCTTTGTAATACAGCAAAGTTTGCTGCTAAATAGCTACCTTTTAATTTAGAATCCCTGGACAAATGGGAACGTCTCACAGTGGCTGATGCATTAGAGCCAGTACAATTTGAGGATGGACAAAAAATTGTGGTGCAGGGAGAACCTGGAGATGAATTCTTCATTATACTAGAGGTGAGTAGTAATAGTCTATATTGTTTGTTAGATGGTTACAACTGTAGCTGGCATTTCTCTTGATTTAACTTTGAACTTTTTGCAGTATTAGAATCCAATCCGTCATGAAATGTGAATTGTATTTTTAAAAATGTACATTAAAATGTGCTTAGATTAGAAATGAACACTAGTAATACTACACTGAGCTTAAAATGGCTCTCAGTAAATCTGATTATTTGATCATAATTGGAGACTATGATTTAAAAATACTAAACAGCAGAAAGAATATTTGGTTTGGTTATAAAATAAACTTGTGGGTAATATATGGCACCAAGCGTGCATGCATGCTCGCTCTCTCAGTAGCTTTTAAGGGTTAAGGGAACATATTAATCTGAGTTATTAAATGGGGATGCCTCTGCTTTCTAAATCTATGATGAAACTGTTGTCTTGGCACATAGAGGAAAAATAAACTCTCACTAACCCTCTCATTCCTTTACAGGGTACAGCTGCTGTGTTGCAACGCAGGTCAGAGCATGAAGAATTTGTTGAAGTGGGCAGACTTGCACCCTCTGATTATTTTGGTGAGTTTTCTTCTGTCTTCCATCTCCTCCAACTCTCATAAGCACATTGGCATTACTCTACCACTCTTTCTGTAATAGTGCTTAAGTCCAGGAAATGCATTTCACCATGAGGAAATTTTGACATCAAACTGATAGTAATCCATGTAGTAAAAGTTACTGGAAAAAGGTGCACTATTCCTCAGAGCAAAATAGATAGCATTGTCAGTGAAGATAATGTATTTTCTTCTTGGCTGTGTGATGATAGAATAGCTTTATGTCCTTAACAGGCTTCTTAAACTCTGGATTGTACATCTGTCATGAAAAGCTTTAGATTGGAACATCAGAAATTGATTGAAATAAAAGTCCCCTATTTAGTTAATTTATTATCTGCCATAAGATGATCCTTGGAATAGTGTATATGATTGAGTTAACAATATCAAATTATCAATGTCAAATTATCTGAAGAAAGAACATTGTCTTTTAAATATGTTTCCACAATGATATGGAACATTTCCAGAAATGTTGTGAGAAAATTGTTTTTCTCTTTTTACCCAGAGATTTGAGCAAAAATGGAAATGTTTACAGTAGCAATGTTGGGTCTAAAAGGTAAAGGTAAAGGTTCCCCCCGCACATTTGTGCAGTCGTGTCCGACTCTAGGGGCCGGTGCTCATCTCCGTTGGGTCTACCTATTTTTTAATGTTTGCTATACATATTAAATAATCAATAGTATAATCACTTATAATTCCAGCCCCTCTGGGATAGCTGTCTGAGAGGGGATTAGAATGAGGCAATGAGCTTCTTCACACTGTTTTGTGCTAGCTCCACGAAGCCATTTTGTATGCAGAGGCAGCCCCCTGCCCTACGTCAACCTGTGGTTAGCACAACTCATTTCTTCTAACTGAAATCAGTGAGAGAGAGAGAAGTAAGGGTCAGATACTTTGACCCTCCCATCAGCCCTATATAGAATTGTATGGTTTGCTAAAATACGAATTCTAATATACCCAGTGCTAACAATGAGCAGCAGATACAAAACCTGCAACCACAAGTAATGCTCAGCCAGTTGTGGTTCATTACAAATTAAAAAAAAAGGTGAGGGGGAACATGGCATAACATGATATGTTAACCCAGATTTAATGTCTACTGGAGGTTCTGAAAATAAAGGAAATTTTTATTTTAAAACACAATCCACCAACACTGTAAAAAACATTTTTAACCATTTGAGCTTGAAAAAAGTCTCTACATTCACTATTAGTTAGAAACAAGTGAAGCCTTATTCCCCAAATTTTGAGGCCATGAAGCAAAATTGCACTGGATAATAAACAGTAATTGTTCTAAGGTAAATAACGAGTGAAAATGACTCTCTTCTTTCTTACACATTTTACTCATAATGTTTAAGGACTTGGTTTTCACTTTTCTTTCAAATGGCTACTTTCCATTTGAAAGAAGATGGGAATCCTCAGAGCTTTACATCTCTATCCATCTTGAGGCAGGAATAGAAAACCTTTGGTTGCTAAAAGCTACACTATGCTTTTTCGCTGCATGAGAGCCACAGTGGGTGGAGCAATCATGGAAAACGGGTGGGATTCTGCAACACATTAGGATTTTTTCTGTTTTTTTGCCCTGGGGTTGTGGGGGAGTTTTATTCCTTTAATATATGTAAAACTTATTTTAAGGCTTGCACTTCAGTTATGTTTCTTGCCTTTAAATGTTGGCAGTTTTCTCCAGTTTTTAGCAATTGCTGGAGGAGGCTTCAAAAATCAGGTTTGAAGGTTTCATATATTCTTAGAGCCTCAGGCTGCCCAGCTCTGGGTGAGAATACAAGCTTACAATGCGTACTACGTTATGTTGATGTAATTTTACAACTCTCATTTCCAGGTATTTCCTGTTAAGGAGATAATGGGGGAAAGGGTAGAGCAGTGCTTTCTAAAGTGCCGCCGTTGGCGACACACCAATGGCAGCGGCGGTGCATGCGTGCACGACGGCGGCGGCCTCCACTAAAACGCGGAAGCGCTGATGGCGCCCCACTGCCGCTGCTGCCGTGCACGACCCCGCTGCCGCTTCCGGGTTTTGTGGCGACACACCAGACTCTGTGTTGCGACACACTAAAGTGTCACGACACACAGTTTGGAAAGCTGTGCGGTAGAATATCCACAATTGACTAAGCCCCACTAGCGGGGCCTAAGGAGAGTAAAAGTAACTACAGCAGTTCAGGAGTTGTTAGAGTTTTTCTCTCATAATGAAAGGGAGCAGGTTTCTGGTTTTTCCAATTGGTGCAAAGCCCCTAAGCTCCTCTTTTGAGTTTTTATCTCTGTTGGAAAAGCAATGAAAGCAGAGCTTTCAGGTGCAACCAATACTTCTCTGAAATTGACAACTCCCCATGGCCAAGGCTTGCACCTTATTTTTCACTTCTTTTTGAAACTAATATTTTTTACATTATTTTGTCCATTTGGAATAAATGTCTTTTTTTCTTCTTGTAGGTGAAATAGCTCTATTAATGAATCGTCCTCGTGCTGCCACCGTTGTTGCTCGTGGACCCTTAAAATGTGTAAAGCTTGATCGGCCCAGATTTGAGCGTGTCTTGGGTCCGTGCTCGGATATTCTGAAACGAAACATCCAGCAGTACAACAGCTTTGTCTCTCTGTCTGTCTGAAGTCTCCCTCCTCCTCAAATACATGCTTCACAAATGCAGATTGTTTCATTACTCTTGTGCAGAGCCACATGGCCACTGGCTATTGCAGCTTCCTGTCTGTGAGAGTGGGGGGGGGGAGGGGGAAAAGAAAGCAGTTGCTTTTCACAGCGTTTTAAATTTTAGAGCATTATTTTGGTGCTCCTAGTCCCACTGAAAATAGGGAATTGTATGAAGACTTTTGCTGTTACTGCTTCTCTCTCTGCAATGTACACTGTCCAGTATGGCCAGTTACTGCCATTCCTTTTGCTGGGAGCACTTCCTAAGCACCAAGGTTATTGCAGTAGAGTTAAGGACGTAACAGTGGAAAATTCTAAATGACGCATTCTCAGCAGTGAGTCCTATGTTCCTTTTAGGTTGTGGTCGCTTTCTACTGTACTTTTCTCAGACAGAGAAACTTACCTTCTCAGCTCAACCTCTTGGCAAAATCTTCTGGATATGGGTGATGTTTGGTTAAGTTTACTGAGATCAGCTTCTAGTAAAACCACAGTTAGAAGTTTGATAGTTTTGTGCATCTGTATCCATTTCAAGATGGCTTGGTTATTGTTTGTCAGGTTTTTGTATACAAGCTTTTGTTTTGGCAACTATTGCCAAGTGTTGCTATCTTTGGCACAGCAAATTTTTTCTCCTGTTCTCAGAT
Source organism: Charina bottae (assembly GCA_023362775.1). Classification (NCBI taxonomy): domain Eukaryota; kingdom Metazoa; phylum Chordata; class Lepidosauria; order Squamata; family Charinaidae; genus Charina; species Charina bottae. The sequence continues at coordinate 140,208,353 of JALMGJ010000002.1, read as the reverse complement.
GTGAATATTTATAATATACGCCTCTCCTAATTTTTCTCAAAAGACAACCAATGTGCTAAACCCCTGAATATCGGTGTAGGTGTTTACACTAGTGTACTGCTCCTCAGCTAGTGTGGGTTGTAACACCCCATGCACACTCTCTAGAACAGGAAGCTGAAAGGTGCATCCTATGTATGCAGTCTTATGCCTGCCCTTTCCAAGCTTTGCCTTCCCTGTTAACTTTGGAACCAGATAGTTCAGTGATGCTATTTATGTAACTGGTGGTCAATGCAGGATGGAATATTCAATCTAATTTAGGAAGATGATAGGACTCTGGCTAAACTGAAAGACAGGAAGCAGAAGAATCAGTGCCTGTTTCCTGTCGAACTCCTAAAATATTTAGCTTGAAGGAGACACATGCTCTAATTTGTTTTGCCTCACATTCTCATTGATCTAGTGGAATAACTAGTTTTGGAAAGTTAATCCTGTTGTCAAGTCTGAAATGTGTTTCAGTATTTACCAGGTTTGTGTTAACAATATTCTGTGTGGCACCCAGTGCCACCCACTAGCTTCATTGAATTTCACAGTTGGATAATGTAGGCAAGTCAGTTTGTTTGTAACATAAATTATCTAAAACTACTATAGAGTTTTATATGGGAGTGGCAGCAAGTGTTTTGGATTAGTTACGCAACTATTTCTTATAAATCCCACTTGCCCTGTTAGCAGCCCCTCCCCTCAGACAATTGGACCTGGTATACACCTTTCTGACTTCTTGGTTGTTGGAAGAACATTTGCTAATCATATTTTATAGTTTGAGAAATAGGAACCTTAGCATATTTTTAAAAACCTGTGGGCAACTGTTGATATGTCCACATATCTAGATTTGGATTAAATGTAAAATATACATTGTGAATTCCTTCCGCTCATCCTAAACACCTTGGTAAGGTAAGGATATCCACCTGCATTCTTCAGAGATCCATAAATGTTACTTTTTTTCTCTAAATTCTATTCAGTTTGAATCTATACAGGGATTACTATTCCTTATACCTTTGTTAATTTTTGAAGCTTGATTTGATCCTTGTTGAAGCACCAAAAAGATTTTAAATGTTATGTAAGCGCTACAAAAATGCACATTTTTTTATATAAGGCTTTCTAATCAAGTTTCACTACTGCGTCTTTTTAGCTTGCTGTTTACTCCCTTTTGTAGTTTTACCAACAGGATTTTAAGATGAACCAGCTATGTCTGAGTTAAATATTAATCACAGTTAAAGCTTTACCTTTGTGTGCAATTTAAATATGTTTGAATCCACAGTTGGTATAGTTTGCCTTAGCTAACATTCAGGGCTTTAGAAGATAATCTGTTTTGCTAGGTCACCTTAGCAAATTAAAAAAATCTACTGCCCTAGAGTGCTATAGTAAACCAGAGGACCATTTTTGTATTGTTACCTGACTATAAGTCTGACTTACTGTATGTGCTAATATATTCCTTTTGTTATAGATTGTCCTAATGGCAGGTAAAGCAATAAAATGATTTAAATTCTTAAATGAAATCAGTGTTTCATTTTCCTGTGCACACCCCCCCCCAACCCATTAACCCTTGGGCTGGAACAGACTAGCTGGGGAAGGTCTTACTTTTTTCTGATACTGGCCCACGTTTTACCTTAATTATTGGAACATATCTCCTCAGATATTGTTAGATATGAACTTGTCAGCTTTTCAAAGTAGATCAGACCAGGAAACCAATGCCAGGTAGGTCCATACTACTTTTATTGTAAAGCTACAGTAACAGAATCTTACAAGTCTGAATGCGCTTCCCCCCTCCCTTTTGTGTGAACTAGGGGGGGGGGGGGCTTGTCTGAGACCTTTACTCACCTTACATTCTTGCCCTGGACTCAGGCCTCTCTTATCTGACCATTGACTTGGTAGTGGCTCTTCCTCCTCTCTCTCACGGACATTCCCTCTGCCCTGTACATCACTAGGATTGCTATAGAGGAGCTTCACCTTGGAAAATAGTTACTTGGGTTAAATTACGGTTTGTGCTAGCTTTCTTCTGATTCAGAATTTTGACTCGTATAAACATATATAAATTCAGTGGGATTCATAAGAACAAAAGAACTTGTTGCAGTTGAATTATATGGAAAATGGAACCATGGTTCACACATTGCACTAAGACAAGATTATCTGTTTTTGGCTTAATTTGGAATGTGGACCTACCCATTATGGTTTAGTGTGTGATATGCAAACCAGTCCATTACATTTTATTCAGTAAACCATGGTTTAAAAATTACAGCAAATGTCTGAATCAACCATTAGTATCCCTTGCTGATTGATTGATTAATTAATGATGAGCAACTAATAAACATGGGCTATGCTTTAAAATGTTGAAATTGAACTATAGGCTGACTGGTCAAATGAATGAAATATTCTGTCGCTTTGGCATCAACTTGTGTATGAAAACACAATGTTCATAAATAATGTAAACAGCTTGTAAGATTACGTTACGAGAGACCATTTATTGGGGTGTTCAGTACTGTAGGGGGTTATTCCTTTTGATAATCAAATATCTAGACAGACTTCACGTGTTTGATTATGGCCAACAAATTCAACTTGGGTTTTTCTTTTTATACACTAATGAGTGATGAAGTACACCAAAATTTCCTGTATTGAGAGAGACCCACTGTTGACCATCATACATGGTTGATGTTGGCATTAAAGAGGAAGAAGAGTGCCAGAAAAGTAGAGCAATGGAGGCAATGATTGTACTTCATGGAAACTGATCAGTTTTCTTTACTGCCTCAGATCCAAAGTGACTATGCTGATGCGTTCCTTTAATTCCATGGAATTCCTTGGAACCAGGCAATTTCTTTTAAAAAATGTTTTGAACCTTCATACCTGGAAACTATCAGTAGAGGGAGCTGAACTACTGTACAATCATTGACATAAATAACACAGTATAACCAATTTGATACTCTTTCATGAACATGTTCAAAGATGCTAAGTGCTGAAGTGAAAATGAAAATTTGAAAACTTTGGTTATCAAGATACACAAAATTCAAATATTGCTATTTTCCTACATGGAAATTTATAGAGAGTCTCCAGATCAGGTGAGACTCCAACATGGGATAGGAGTTTACACTAGACTCTTGACTTTGTCTGTACTTCCATCATCATACCTCCTATGCTGGATGACTTTGCCAAAAGCCTAATGGTAATCCTTGGGGGTGGGGGCAGGCTATTTTGTCCAGACCCCCCCCCCAAAAAAAAAAAAGGGTGGGAGAGGATGTGCATGGGCAGTATCTGTGCTGTTAACTTCCATGATCAATCTTTTAAGGAAAGCTTAAATAGAGGTTGTTTTCGCCATGAAACCAACTAATGTTTTGAATCACTGGAAGCAGTAGGGGCTCCATATGGAGTTGTCTACATTCCTTGGTGTATTAAACAAATCTGGTACTTGTTTTGAAGGGGCATTGGTAAACTACTCAAGTTTACTTGGGGGGATGGTTCTGATGACCAGACTTTTAATGATCTTGCATAAATTTACTAGGGAAAGAATCTGTAACAGTTGATATCTCATTTCCTCAAACACCTTGGGTTCCCTATCGGCATCACACCCAGGTCTGATGATAACGTTGTAGTTCAGAGGGCCTGTCATAGCGCTGCCAACTTTAATGTTTCCCTTGCCAGTGCCAGATCCAGTTTTAAAACGGGGATAAAGTGGATGGGTGTGAACTTGTCAGTGTCACTAAATACAAACATTTTAGAGGAACAAAAATTATTCAAAAAAAAAAGAGGAGGATAAAAAATCATTACCCATAGTCAGTGAACACCATGCTTATAGAATGTTGAAGGGTGGTTACTGGCAAAAATGTGACAAAGTGGATGGGAGGTTCCTAGAAGAGTGTGTGGTTGGCTGGCACCCTGAACAGGAGCACTGTGGTGCAAAACTTTTTGGCAACTTCCATATGTGTTTCAGAACACTTTTAGACTTGGTGTAGATCTTTGGTTCACTTCCTTCTACTACTTGCTATGCTGCAGTCCACATTCTGTTTGCTGCTCTTTACATCAGACTTTGCACTGAAGGCTTCCACATATGTATGTGTGTTTGTGTGTATAAGTCCTGCTTCCACTGTGATGCTGCTGCTGTGTGAAAAAGAAGCACCGCTACAGTTAGCTGGTGATGAGACATCAATCAAGATACTACTCTTATAGTTCAATTATTCCAAAGTGAATGGCTGGAAGGATTTCAGTGGCAATCGTTATAATGTGAAATTGCAGCTTATGTGCATTGCCTTGATATCAAGGACATCTGGAACCATCTGAAGGCACCCACAATGCAACCCCAAATTGATGGATCCTTACACAAGGGAAAGAGCAATTTCCCCTTCCCTGGCAACCTTGACACATGTGGAATTTTATGCCTTAAAATAGCATTTCTATGCCTGTTTTTTTCTTTCTACTGTACTGTGTAGTTGTCTAAGCTAGGTTAGAGCCAGAATGTCTGCCACATCAGCATATTTTCATCGCTTGCTTTTGCCAAGGGCTGCTAGACTTTCTGCTATGGTTCTCCACAAACTCAACATCCCTGAGGAGACACATGTCCACCTTGTTAATATTGCCCTAAATCTTGATGTGGATACATGCCAGGAATGTTTTTTTCATTGCCCTTCCCCTACTTTATTCAAGCCACCAATCAAGTCTAACCATGCTGCTGTGTGGCAACAAGAGCCCAGGCAGATCCTGAGAAGGGCATGGTTTGTAGTTACAGAAGATGGTATGTTTTCAGTCTCTTGGAGAAGAGGCAGAAAGATGGTAGGTGGTGTATATGTGATTCCCATCTATAAATTTGAGACCAAAGCTGCAGGTTTCAACCACCCAGTTGTTTCCTGAGTCTGCTGTGACTGCCTTCCTCCCAAGTCTTAATGTCGAGGTTAAGGAAGCACAATCGATCATTTCAAGTTCAGGTTCTATTTTTTCCCTAGACTCTAGCTTGGCCGTGTCATTCTGTCAAAGGCCATGGGTTCCAAAGGCTTAGCAACGGCCACAACAGTGTCTTCTCCAAAGGCCTCTATGCATTTCTCCACAGTTTTCAGGATGATTTGTAACCTCCTGTCCAATGCCAAAAGATGGGCTTCTGTCAACACGGGGGTAAGACGGTCTTGAAGGAGAGACTCCCTCATGATATCACTGAGTTTGTAGTCTGACTTTGCTAAAAGCTGCAGCCGTAACAAGGTGGTCTTCTTTATTCTAAAAGAAGGGAAAGATAGATTTGGGTCAAGCAGTTTATGAAAAAAAACTCAAGATCCAAGCATTCTTACTCATATTTGAAACCTTGAGGTATCCAGTTTACAGCTGAAGAGAACACTTAACATAAAATGAAAAGTTGCTGCAAACTCCTAACCTAAGGCACATGCAATGCCTGTGGAAGGTCTGCACCAGCCACTAAAAGTAAGTTGGTTTGGGAAGGATCCTTGTCTAATGTCGTGAAGATCAGGGAAGCAAACTAGATCTGGATCTCCTGATTCTTGGTGTTCTGCAATGTTTGGTAAAGAATTGAAGCTCTCAGTTGCTTAAGAAAAGGAGCCACAGCCTGGGCACCCATCGTGAACGGAAAAAGAAACCTTGACATGCTCCAAAGTAGATTCTTGTGTGGAAGGACTATGAGCTCCACTTGAATTCTGAAACAAATTCCTGTACAATTAAAACAGGCTGAATTCTAAGTGTCATTCCTTTGTGCAAGGCTCCAGCAGACAAGTCTTAGTCTCTGGTAATCAGGTAGTTAATGGCCTCACTCAGTCTTTATATGTTTAAAATTTACTTTGATATAAGAAGGACATTGAAACAAAACATCTGTTTCCTAATAATAGTATACCTGGTTAGCATCTGAGCTACCAGCTATGTCCTTTTTCAAGATATAATAAATAGTAAAGCACTTAAGCAGAATATTTATCCCCATCCCCCCCCCCCCCCCCCCCCGGTCACATTAATCTTTTCAGCAAATTTACTGTTGAGCGTGCTTAATCTCCTTGCTAGGTTTTTTGTTTGTTTATTTTTGTATTTTGTATTTAGACATATGCTTTAAAAAAATTAGGGGATAACTTCTGCAAAACCTGGGGTTCTTCTCAACACGCTGATACCTCCCTCTTGTTTCTTAGTGTTTCAGTTTTTCATCTCTCTCTATACTCATTTCAGTCTGTTATGGGAAATAATTAATACAATATTAAATTGCTTTCTGGATAACTGCATGCACATAACTGCTCTTGGAGCATCTCTACAAAGGATGGTTAGAAGAACGGGGGCAATAGCAACAACTATTATTTATTAAATTTATATGCCACCTGACTCCCAGTGACTCTGCTGCAATGGCTTCTTCACTTAGGGAGCATTCATTCTTCAATAGTCAACTTTTGAGGGATGGACAAGTGTGTGTAAGTAGGTGGTTTAAATGAGTGGGTTTCCTGTGATGACTGAATTCCAAACAGTGTAGATCAGGGTTTCTCAACCAGGGTTCCGTGGCACCCTAGGGTTCCGCGAGAGGTCACTAGGGGTTCCCTGGGTGATCACAATTTATTTAAAAAGTATTTCAAATTCAGGCAACTTCATATTAAAGAGTGTTTCATTCTTTATTTCTTGTTTAAGAACACTGTTAATGCATATAGTGTATATAGGCCTACACATGAAATGAATATAATAATTTTGTAACTTCTGGCCTATATTTGAGCCTGAATGTGCAGGGATTCCCCGAGCCCTGAAAAATATTTCAAGGGTTCCTCCAGGGTCAAAAATTGGAGAAAGGCTGGTGTAGATAGACCTCACCGTTAATTTCCTACTCTTATCCAAACTGGATCTTATTTTGGAACATCTAATAACATACTTCTCCTCTGCAATGACAAAAATTTACAGAGCTCTCAAAAGCAACATTATTACTCATATCTCTTGGAACTCCATGGAGATGTGTGTTTGCTTGTTTTTATAGAACTAGGAGCAAAGTCCTAGTTCAGCTTAAGCCAAAGTCAGATGACCTCACTGAAATTTCTGACAGACAACTGCTTATATCTGAACTGCAAACTTGTCACAGAGCAGCTGAACCTACGTAAACATACAGGTTTATAAAGTTAGCCTTAAAGCTGGCACACAAATCTAAACTGGGCTCCCTTTTTGTCCATGCACTATAACAAACCCAAAATATACACTGCACACAAAGCCTATTCTGTAATAAAATCCCCCAAAAACTCTTATCTTCTGTACAAAATTAATAGTTATTGGTCAGGATCAGGAGACAGAGAAAGCACAGCAGTTACTGCATTTATCATCATAAATAATCCTGTCCAAATCAATTTTGATTGCTGAGCCTTTAGCACAGGATGGGGAAGAACGGTGGCCCTCCAGAGCTTGTAATACTGTACTTCTCCCATCAGCAGCCCCAGCCAGCTTAAGAAATGATCAGCAATAATGTATTTATTTATTTATTTATATTTCCAACTTATATCACCGCCCATCTCCCCCCATTCCAGAGGGGACTCTGGGCGGTTTACACCAAGCCAGCAATTAAAACATATAAAAATTTATAAAATAGAATACATAATATAATTAAATATATAAGATCCAAGAGGCCCTGATGTTAGGCTTTAAAGAACCCTATGGAGCAAGCCAACCCCAAGAGGAGCTATTACTCCCCCCATCCCAAGCGAGGTGGCAGAGCCAGGTCTTCAGTTGTTTCCGGAAGGTCATAAGTGTGGGGGCTAGCCTCACCTCCAGGGGCAGAATATTCCAGAGGGCGGGTGCCACTGCCGAGAAGGCCCGCCTCCTGGACCCTGTCAGGTGGAATTCTCTTATAGACGGGGTCCGAAGCAAGCCCTCTCTGCATAACCGGGTGGAGCGGGTCGATGCTCTGGGGATGAGGCGGTCCTTTAGGTAACCTGGTCCCATGCCATGTAGGGCTTTAAAGGTGACAACCAACACCTTGAATTGGACCCAGAAGCAGACCGGTAACCAATGCAGCTCGCGCAGCAGAGGTATCACATGTGCCGACCTTGGGGCACCCATAACTGCGCGCGCAGCCGCATTCTGCACCAGTTGAAGCTTCCGGAGAATCCTGTCCACTTCCTCAGGCCCAACAGGATCAAACTGTTCCCAGATAACCGGGCACAGACGCTCCCTCGGCATCTCCCCAGACCATGCGTCACACTTGGAGTCTAACTTAATAATCTTGCCAAAAAAACTGCAGGCACTAGTCCAGGCAGTCACCAGGATTCAAGACTGACTCAAAGCGCTCCCCCCCCACCCAAAAAAAGACTAACAACATTGGAAGGACAACATATTCTTCATCTTGGCTTTAGTAGATGTCACCTATTTCCTAGCTGTTCTTAAGTGAAAGGCATCTGGAAATACACTTGTGTGTAAAAATAGTTTATATCAGTGTTTTTCAACCTCAGCAACTTTAAGATGTGTGGACTTCAATTTCCAGAATTCCCCAGCCAGCATAGGTTGAGAAACATTGGTTTATATATTTTGAGTGGTGATCCCAGTTATTCACATGACTCTACCACCTTCACACAGGACTCTTATTCAGACAATCAATCAGTTCTTTCCATTTCTTGCAGAACTTGATTGTGCAGAGTGAGAATTGCCACTTGGGGCAACCACTCTGACCCTGCCCTCCAAAAACAACACACCCTACAGTAATATTTCAGGTAATTGGTAATGGGTTGAGCTTTCCAGTTATTAATAAGCCAGCTGCATGGATCTTCAGCTGAATCAAATCCCTCAAGTCAGGAAATCTATTCTGAAATAAAAGATGGAAGGAAGGGAAGAGTCTTTATCCTGCAACTGAAATAAAGCCTCAAGGTCAATCTTCTCCAATGGTGAAGCCATTGGTATTGAACTGTATCTTTTATCAATGCCAACCAGTATCACCACTGGCACTTCTGGCTCTGGATGATCAGAGTTTGAATTCAACATATGTGGAAGGCACAAGATCAGAGAAGGCAATGCTACCTACAACAGACTTGAGGCTTTTCTCTGGAAGGGCCAAACCTAACAAAGCTCATCCTTCTGCCTAGATTATGGATGCAAGGAGTCATTGGTTACTTTTCTTGGTGTTTGTTCTGGTATACTAAAAGGTTTGTCCTGTGGCTGATGCTGCTCAGGCCATTCCCTATCAGCCTTTTTGATATTTTTCTATTTTAACGTATCTGAAGAATAAAATAAATGACTACACAACAGAAAAAAAAGAAGAAAATGAGAAAGGACCTAGTGGGTGAAAGGTAAAATATCAATACATAAATAGAATTTACAATTGTCGTAAAATTTAAAATCACTGCAAAACTCTAAACATCTATATTTATATTAATATCACCACTGTTTGTCATTATCTGAAATAAATGCACATGCTCTTATAAAAAATTAAGAAATAAAAATAAAAATAAATACTAAAAAACAATAAGTAAAAACAATATTGTGTTCCCTCCCAGTGTACCTGACCCATCCATAATTGCAAAAATAGATAAATAATAATAAATGTAGTAAACGTTGTGGTACAGAAGGAACATGTTATCATATGTGGTGGTCATGTAAAAAAGTCAAAAGTACTGGAAAGAAATACACATAATTATTTTTAAAAAATATTTAAAAAGAAATCTTGAACTGAAACTACAGTTTCTTTTTTAAAAAAAACCAAAACCTAGGAATCTTTCCAGAACAAACAAACAAATAAATAAAAATCACAGTCTACTAAGATATATGCTGTTGGCTGCAAGGACAAATTTGGCCCAATATTGGAAAAGAGGTACTTTGTCGACAATATCAGTTTGGGAAATCAAACTTGGGGAATACATAGCAATAGTAAAATTAACAGTACACATCCAGAATAGACGTTTGACTAAATTGAAGCAAAAATGGCTTCGCTATATATTACCTGTCACACAGCAAGGCAAACTCATGATACTTGGAGCAGGGTTTTTAAGGGGTATATAAGGACAATACTGTAACCATAAGCAATTTTAATGTTTATAAATGATTTGAGGTAATTACCCTATCATCCTTTTAAAATACTGAGTTAGGAAAAGATTTTGGCAGAGAAAGGTGATTATTTCAGGGTATGTGGGGGCAAAAGCCAATTTAGAGTACACACACTTGAAGGACATGTACAAAATTTATTGGCAACCCTATAATTATAAACCAGACTGTTTGCAAGGTGTGAATAACGGCTTTTGAAACCAGACCTGGAGGCTCTATATATCCGTATGGCTTGAGATTATGCTTTTGACATTGGCTTCTATAGAAATGTAGAGGGAACATAGTGGAAATTGGTTAGCTGGAGGAAGAATCCCAGAGGATGAATAGCTCTTTGCCCAACTTCTTGAAGGACTGGCTGTTGATTTATATGAATTAATAAAATAATAACCCGGAGAGGATACAGGCACTACAATTTATGAGCAAATCCTACACCCCAAAATGACTGCAGGGGGACACAAAATAAATGGATGAAGTTTTGGTCCCTTTAGAAGCCAATAAAGTCTTAATGTTCTTGACAGGGATCAAAATGAATGCCTCAATTTCCTTGTGTTTTGATGAATAGCAGGTGTGAAAGGGAAGGGCGTGCAACCAGTAAGACAATGAAATCTTGGTGACTGCATGCAGCTCAAAATTCATTGTAGCCTGAGTTAAAGATAATTTAGAAAAATACTGTAGAATAACTTTGTCAAATGTGCTAGATGTTTAAAAAAATCAGCTGAAAACACACACACACACACACACACAGAGGGCTGTGACCAAGTGCAACATTGTCCAAGGTGTGAGACCCATTTTTCCTGGTTCTTCAGGACTCTGTCTCACTTTCCAGATGGTGAATCTGGATGATAAAGAGGAGTTGGGAAAATCCTTTGGACATTGCTTCACCTTCTAACAATTTGGACCAATTGGACTTAGCTTGTCTCTCTTAGCACCGTTAGGCAAAACAGGTGAATGCTTGCTTACTAGCTCCCCAGGCCACAACATGTAGCCTTTCTGTATAACTAAATTGATGTGGAAAGTCAAGTACTTACATGCAACACTGTTCAAGTGGAGCCAAGATGGAGATCTCATCACGGGAATGTTTCCCAAATCTGTGAGAACAAGTAAATGGCAGTGTAAGGGCACAGCAAACACCCCAAGATGCTGGAAAATAATGCATATCAGAGTGGTCATCAGAGAAACTGGTCAATAGGATACAAAGGTGTGGCTTGACACTGACTGAATTTGTATACAAAATGCAGACATAGGGAGTTGGAGGAAGCTTACAGATTCAACAGATGGCAGCATCTAGCCAATGTTGGCTGAACTTGGAAGCTAAGCAGGGACAGACTGATTCATATTTGGGTTTGGGACCATCTGGGAATTGCAGGGTTGTTGGCGCAAGTTGGAACCAAAGAAAATATTCTGAAGAAGGATGTGATAAACCACTTTTTTAACGTTGCCAAGAAAACTACACAGATGACAGTATACAGCATAACTGAAGGGTGTGTTTACTGCAGGGAACAAGCCTTATCTCTTGCCTGTCCACTTCCAGTCAACCTGTATAATTCTGACCATATTGTACCAGAGGCCAAGAACAGATGTACTACATTTTCAAAATCATAGCTCCAGAGGACAATACTGCTGACCCACTCGGAAAGTCACCTGACAATCTGTCCTGGGGAAAAAATTGGGCTTGCTGATTGGCTGCACAGCCTCATGCCACTACTCATGTGAAACTTCCTGCTGAACTCAGACTTCCATTCGGTCCTAGCCACATGGCTAATAATGGGGATGTTGAGAGTAGCAGTCTTACAACAGCTAAAGAGCCAGCCATTGCCTTGATTGATTGATTGATTGATTGATTGATTAGATTGATCACTGCCCATCTCCCCCGAGATGGCCTTTCCTGCTCTCAAAGAGAGGATTCCCTATACTGTACTGATTTTCACATGTGATATTTCTGCCCCGAAAGTCCTGCAGCTCAGATCAAATTACATGATTGGAAGTACGTGATTGCATCTGGTTGAACTGGTTTAAAATCAGTTGCAAACTACATCCTTTGAATTGGATCAGGTCCATATTTCAGTACTGATTGACCACTATTACTGAATTCTTCTTCTGGCTTAAAGTGTGATCTCTCTCTGTCTTTCTCTCTGATCTTGGACGGGATCTCTCTCTCTCTCTGTTCTATGTCCTTGGCTTCTTTCCGAGTTCCTGTGAATTGTAGTTCAATATATATATATGCTCACAATTTCCTAACAGATATCTTTAGTGCTCTGGGTTAACATTAATAATTTCCCAGGTTCCCCAGAAAGAACTAAGGAGTTTAAAGCCAATACAGATTGCAGAATATTGGAATGCTCACATCAGGTGCATTGATTTCCATTAATAGCTGAAAACCACATGTAATACCAAGTCAGCATGTATCTCATTTAGCCCTAAGCTGCCTGGAAAGACGAGGGGGCACATGCATGAGATCCATGAAAAGACTGAACATAACTTGCATTAGCTCATATTATTTGTCACACTAGCTGGGGCTGCTAGTAATTGTGGTTCAGCAACATCTGAAGGTCCACAGGCTCTCCTGCAGGGCCCACAACTCCTGTTTAGCATCTATATGAAGGTCATATAGACCTTCATATAGAGAGAGGCCATCTGCTTGCATGGATTCAGGTATCATTAGTATTGAAATGATAGTTGTACATCCCAACCCCAGGCTGAACAGGAGATATAATCTAGGTTCTTCCCCATCCCTGGTGTCAGAAGGTTTCTACATCCACAGCAACTCTGTCTTGCTGGTTGAAGCCTGAGGTTTCCCATTCAGACTCTAATAGTCACCAGGCAATGGATATGATCTTGACAGCATCACTTGGCCAGGGTGAGTATCTGCTAAATATCATCAGCATACTGATGATATCTGACCCTGTGTCAATGGATGACCTCATCCAGTGGCTTCAGTAGACATTAAACAGGAAAGTCAAGAGCTTTAAGCCTTGTGACACCTTATAATTTAGGATGCTTGGGCTTGACCTCTTCCTCCATCAACACTGACTGAAACTGTACAAAGCCAGCAATGGCTTCTTGAAGAACAGGGGCACCACTACCTCCTTCAAGGCAAGCAGAACCACCCTCTCCCTCAAGGATGAATTCACCCATCACATGGACCCAACCACATTTTTTGTCAAATTCAGATTTGAAAATTCACCTTTTCAAACCCAATATCTGAAGTAAATACTAGCCAATAAACAAGTGTGGTGGAGTTGTACTCCCACACATGTAGAGGACATCGGTTTCAGGAAGGCCAAAACACAACCTGTAGGTTTTGTATGCAGCTGGCTGCAAATCAATTCCTGGCTTCCCCAGGGACGTCTGGAAAAGCTTCTGCCAGTTTCCCTAGAGATCCAGGACTAGTCATTATCAACAATCCAGGATAAGAGGAGCAAACATTCTGGCACAGTGCAAAGGGGCACTATGAGCAGCCGTAATATGGCTAATTTGTTTGGGGTTTTCTGCTGTAGGTGAACCTGGCCAGTTATGACTTGGCATGAAATCAGTCAGTTTAAGGCAGTTTCTGGTTTCCTACCTTTAAAGAAGTTCTGGAGGAAAAAGGTAGAAAGGGATCAGGGCTGTCAGTATAGGGAACTCCTAAGCAGATAGAATCCCTGTTTTAGTTTAACTTGGGATTACCATACTGCATAAACCAATTTATGTCTGTTAATTTTTTGGCAATCTGTGTAACTGAAGTTCAGTTCTACCTGGAAATTGTCAGGGCTAGTGCTTAGGTGGAGGATGCTGTTAATGATGAAGTTGCCTTACCCTCTTGCATTATCCAAATGAAGCAAAAAGCCATCATCTCCAAACTTGGTAAACATCTCATAATGATGGCGGTCCATATTGCCTTTCAGAAGACAAAAAGAAAGAGCATGGAGAACAAATCCATTTCTGTATGCATGCAGACCCACATCCAATATTTAAATATAGAAATAAGCTTGGATCCACAGATTAAGAAATGCTGACAAGAGTTACCAAACCTTTTAATGTGAGGGGACCAACAGCAACTTAAAGAGCTTACTGAAAGATTTTGGGTCACATATGCTGACAGTTCAGGATGCAGATCCACAATTGGTTTCCTTAGCACTGATTGATTTACTCTTTGATGCTTTTCTTACGTATGTCCTGTGGGGCCTTCTTAGCTCAGCTTGCAGTTGTGCTCAAGGGGACATCTGGATTTCTCTGGATGGGGTGCAGAGACTGTGCTTACACTGAGTTCCTGGTTATACACACATATTAATGCATGAAATGTCACTATTTCTCCCAGGGAGTAGAATGGCTGTCAATATAATTCCATGTTTGCCTGCTCAGAGGAAAGCCTCATTGAGTTATTTTAGATTTACAGCCAGGCCAGTGTGTATACACAAAATTGCAGCCTCATTTGTTAATGTTGCATGCTGTGGTCAGTTAGGCATTACTGCTATTCTGCAATCCAGCCAGATACCACCATTACAGGAAAGGTTATTAATCTTCATGGCATGTACACCGGATTCTTTATCAGGACTCCAAGCTTCTCAACTATTTAATTATTCCTTCCTCTGGCTGAAACTCAGAGGAGGTAAGATATGTCTTGGTCTCACAACGAGGCCAAGACTTTGACATTTGGAAGTCTGGTAAAAGCATGTAATATCCTTTTGCCCAGCAGAGGGGAGCGGAACTGGAATGCTTTTACTAAACAGTGCAAAGCCAGGATATATAACACGGCCCTCCCACCCTCTCCTGAACATTGTTTTTACGTTCTTTTAATTTAAAAATAGGAACACTGCAAAGAAAAGTACTTCCTGAAACATACGACGAGTCCTACATAAATGCAAAAGGTCTTCCGATTAAATAAGAATAGACAGCTGCAACCCAATGCTTTGTTAGTAAGTGTATCCGTCTGTTTTTGGGTGGAAAGCAATAAAAAATAGAAGGGTAGAGAGCATCTTGGGAGGTAAATGTGGTGATGAGAAGCAACGTTACCAGTTTGCCTTCTGATAAAGGGAGATTTTGAAGGCCTCCAAGCGTGGCAACCATTTTCTGAGTGTTTTCACAATACGGTCTCAAAATTCCAAACAAACAATCGACTGGAGATATTTGCTATATATTATAAAAAGTGTTTGCTCCCTGCTGCTGGAGTGTGGTAGAAAATAAGCTTCTTAAGAGGCTTGTTCTGACATGTACCTGTGCGTGTTAGTTTTTAACGTGGAGACAAAATCTAGCACAAAAAATTCAGAATATCAACGTCAGTGTGAAGTTAATCTACTGGAATGGACTGTAGTAGGCAAAATCTCATGCCACAATGCATCTGATATTTTTTAAAATGCCATGATCAAAATTGGAATGAATGAGTGAGTGAGTGAGTGACTGAATGAATGAATGTGTAGCTCTGCCCCTTTTGCATGACTATATAATATTCAGAGCATACAAGTCAGTGCATCTGGGCTGGGATCTTAGGAGGGGACTACAGCTTTAATTTTTGCTTCTGCTATGTTTCTATCTGGTGTAATTTGGCCATGACAAACAAAAACCCAACCCCAAATGGAGAGTTTAAATGCTGAAACACTGGACTATGATGGACTAGCATGCTCACATCCCTGTTCAGTCAAGAAGCTCACTGGATGACTAGGGGCCGGTCGCTGTTTTTCACCGAGAATGTTGTGAGGATAAAATAGAACTAATTGCCCAATGAACCATCTTTTGCTCTTGGAGAAAAGACAAGAAACCCCCAAAGGCATTGCTTTCCTCTGGATTGTTGATACAGGACAAGGGATTTAGCCAACCCCTTCCACTCCCCACATCGAAACCAGAGAATCATGCTCAGAAAACCAGACCATGTTTGAATTTATCAGCACGTTCTAAGCCAGCTGGATTTCATGCCACATGAGAAACTTCCACTCTTGGACAGAGCACACCAGATCCATGAGATCCACAATCCCTCCCTCTTCCTCCTTACCTATTAAGAAGTCAAATACGGCCATGTCAATGATATTGAGTAGCCGGCTGCCACTGCTGTAAGGATAAATCTCCTTCACAGTATTGCAGTAGAGAGGATTTACTTCCCACCTGGGAGAAAGATCAAAGAGAGGAGGTTGATGCTGGCATCAGCATCTTCTCCATCTGTTGTCTTTTTTTGAAACAGAGGGAAAAGGTGTTGGTGCTGAAGATCATTTGGTGGCCTGTTAGAACCAGTGAATGAAGCAGAGCTTAACGTTGTGTAAACTCGTGCACAGAAAAAGGAATATTGTTTAAAAACACAGCCTGTGAGCATGTTAGAGAGATTCAGGTTCTTATTCTTACACTTTTAGCCCACCCAAGCATAAAGAAACACACGCTTAGACATTGCAGGTACAAAAAGTAAGTACAAAAGAGTTCTTACATTTATTTTGTCCAGGTACAGCCATTTCAGTAGAAAATTGGTTTCAGTTCTTCTTTCTGTTCCCTAAACTGTATACCTCTGGCCCTCTTTGCTGCCAGAGGCTGCGTGGAGAAAGGGGCTTGAGGCCTAGCAGATGGCCTCTCCATGAACAGGAGCAGCCACATGCTGCTTCCTCCTTGATGGTGGAAGAAACAAGAGAGAGAAGAGGAAGTGGGAGGGGCAACAAGCAGCTTCCTCTAGCACAGAGTTTGCCTCCTAGAGCAATCACCCATATGCTAATGAGGCATGTTTGATTTGCCGGATTCTAACAGGTGCAACATTGGAATCTAAAATGAAGTTGATGGTTTGCGGTTTAGCCTGCCATGTGAACAAACCCATGAGCCAAAGGCCAAAAGTGAATGCAATAGGCAAGGATTTTCAAAACTGTAAAGGTTTAAAAAATATCTAAAGAGCATCTGTGGAGAAGCTTGAGCACCCTGGGAAAAAACTTTAATTCTCTTCCTCTCCCCATCACAGTCATGATAATAATGGGCTTTTCAAAGTTGGCATTTATATTTCAAGGGAAGCCTACATTTAATGTTACGGATTTTTCATATTTATATCTTGGCTTTCTTCCAGGAATTTAAGGCAATGCACACGATAAGTGTTTTTTTGGTCCAATTTTATTCCACTGCAGGGGTGGCCTCAAACCACCCAAAGAGCTTCCATTGGCTAGGTATGGAAATAATAGCTTCAGAAGCAAATTTTGTCCAGACTGGGTTAGGGAGAGAATTAAATTTTCCATTCTTCACACATGCACATGCATGTGCACACACACCCTCATATACCAGCTCCTGTTTAGGCTTCCTAGAAGCTGTTATTTTACAGTACAAAATGGAAACAGCATTTATTGCTAGCCTGGCCCCTTGGTCCAAATACATCTAGTTGCTTCTGGCTGGGCCAGACTAGGAATACAAAGCAGAGGTGTGAGCTAAGCCTGGGGAATTAAATGAGACTTACCCTCCGGTAACTGTGCCTAGGATTACAACCCTGTTTCTCTTCTGCATAAACAGAAGTATCAGGGGCCTTTCAGAAGCTGCCATGCCCAATAAATGTAGCATAGCATGTCTTTGAAAGCATTGCACAACTTCGGGTTGTGCGCCAGCTACACCCATTCCTGGATCGAGATGCCCTCCGAACAGTCACTCATGCCCTTGTCATCTCCCATATAGACTATTGCAACGTGCTCTACATGGGGCTACCCTTGAAGAGTATCCAGAAGCTTCAGCTGGTCCAGAATGCAGCCACGTGGACAGTTCTTGGTGCCGTAAAATCGGCACACGTGACACCACTGCTGCGCGAGCTGCATTGGGTGCCAGGTTGCTTCCAGGTCCAATTCATGGTGTTGGTTATCACCTTTAAAGCCCTACATGGCATGGGCCCAGGTTACCTGAGGGACCGTCTCATACCTATTACATCGACCCGCCCCACTCGGTCATGCAGAGAGGGTATGCTACGGACCTCATCGACAAAGGAATTCCAACTAGCGGGGTCCAGGAGGTGAGCCTTCTCTGCAGTGGTGCCCGCCCTTTGGAATATCCTGCCCCCAGAGCTGAGGCGGGCTTCCTCGCTCCCGGTCTTCCGGAAGAATTTGAAGACCTGGTTCTGCTGCCTTGCCTGGGAGGGGCAAAGTAACAGTTCCTCCTGGGGGTGGCTGGTGCCGTAGTGCCCTCCCTATTATCTGAGATTTTAACATCCCTTAGATTTTATACTTATTTATTCTATTTATATTGTAGAATGTATTTTATTATTATGATTGTAATTTTATATTTATATGTTTTTAATTATTGATTTTATCGTAAACCGCCCAGAGTTTCCCGTTGAGGGAGATGGGCGGTGATATAAATTTAAATAATAGAAATAAACAAATAAATAAATAAATTGCATGTGTATGACCAGTAAGCAAAAAGAAAGGTCCATTTACCCACTTACTCCTCTTTTTCTGCAAAGGTGTAGGATCGGATCCATGGGTTGGGGATGGAGATTCGCGGTGCCAAGTTGAGAGAAGGCAGGAAAACAGACAGGGACCCTTCCAACAGGTGAGGGTTCCCGCAGACGGCGTATTCTGTTTTGCACATATAAGGGCACTTCGCGAAGAAACAGACATTGCTGGCTATGGAGAGAGTAAGCTGTATGAGACACAAGACTGATGCAGGGACAGAGGTGTCCATAAGCAGCCACAATGATATCAAAATGAAGACACGCTTATCATGATGTCGTTGTGCAAATGGTGTGATTACATAATGACACTGTGACACCTGATGCCCATAAGTTGCAAATAATAATAAATAATAATAATAATAATAATAATAATAATAATAATAATGCCCTTAAAACCTGGTTTTGTCATCGTGCCTGGGGATCCCATGAAAATGTGGAGCCCATTAAATGGTTGCATTGTGTTTAAGTTTAGAATATACACTCCTGTGTTATTATGATAGTTTTTAACCATTTTAATGGTTTTGTTTTTAATTATTTTGCATATTTGTTTTTTTGTTTCTTGACTGTGTACCCCACCCAGAGTCACAACATGAGATGCGGGGACTATATAAATTTAATAAATAAATAAATAAATAAATTTGTACGATGATGTCATGATGCATGTGCCATTATTTTCCCCTCCCCCTGCCCCCAGATACCCACATGCAAGGATACACAAGTTTTGTAATGCATGGAAATAAATTCTTCTGTATATTCTTGATTCAGTCATCATACGGTATTATTGCAGCCTTTAGGACTGCAGAATGACAAAACCTGTGTTACAAAGCAGCTTTTTTGAATATCTGCTTAGTACAACTATGATGTCTGAACAGTGCTGAGAGATTTAGCTGCCAGGGAAGTATGATAGGCCAAAACCTGTTTTCCCTGATAGTTAAATATGAGGGGCCTTTCTAGTGTGACAAATTTTCTGGGCACACAGGTTTTATATAGATATGCAGAGTATCTGTGGACACTTACGCCTGGAGAATAGGTCTATCTCAGTTTTGTTGCATACACCCACTTGGTGAATTCAGGTTTTCCAGATAAATTTAAGCTGATCAGGCTTGTTCAAGTAAAGCAGGAACACTCTCAAAACTTGCTCCCAGTTTGCCTGGTTAAACCTGGAGCAATCTTGCGCATGCAAAATGGAGAACAAAGCCTGGAGCAAGTTTTGAAAGAAACTTGTGGGTACAGCCATCTGTCAAAACTCCTCACCAGTCACAACAGCTGGTGGCCTCTGGCATGGCCTGTAGTAGCCTGTCCATAACTTTTGGAATGGCTGTCAAAATCTACACGTTACTGTAGCGAAGTTCAGTATTTTTATCTATTATTTTAAATGCTTAGTCTCTTGTGTGGTAAGGAAAAAGCGAGAGATGACCAGTTTACCAGTAGTGCTAAAAAAAGCAAGTCTCAGTCAGGAAAGTGTTGAAAGTGAAACATCTTTAGTAAGTGAAACATTTATGCTTGTCCATCTCTAACCCCAACAGAATAATTAGTTTTATTCATTGTGGAAGCGGATACAGAAATTTGTTTGTTATTTGAGGAGGTGCAAGGGTGGTATCACACATTTTGAACATCCCAATTTAAGGTGTTGCCACTGTCCTTTCAAGTCACAAATAGCTTACGGCATGACTATTTGAGGAACCTTTGGAAGATGCCCCCCGTGTCACAGATTCCTAGAATATTGGAGCAGGCCTTCTCCTGTACAATTTTTAGAATATGGAATGTATCCGTTCCGTATGGCTCCATGTAAACCTTTACAGTACAGAAAATCTGCGAAGACACAGCTCTTTCACCAGGAATTTTACTGTAAAGTGATTACAGTTCTTAATTTATTTTATGTTTTCAACTATTTATATTCTGTTTTGGTTCTTTTAATGTTTCTAGCCACCTTGAATACTCACCAAAGTAGAAAGACTGAATATAAATCAACTAAACAAACTTACCTGGGGAAATAAAAAAGACATTTTGTAAGATTTCATTCTTTGTGATTTCTAAAATTTCTTTTGTGATGTTAATCATTCTCCCAGCTGCTGGAGGGACGCGACGGAAATCCAGAATTCTGCAAAGGGCAAAATGTATTGCTCAGACTAGTGCGAAGAAAGAGATCTCTTTCTTTTATCCACAGGAAGAGAATTGTTAAACTCAATCTGGTCAATCTGTCCATTATATCTTGTATAGATTAGCATATGATTCTTGCTAGATTAATCTGCCTGCTGCAATGGTATAATCCATAGCAGTTTTCCTATCTTTTCCCTGTTGTTCAGAACATCCTCTGAAGGTTGTCTGTGCTCCATAGAAAGGTCTATAGAACTTGGCCATGTTCTGAATACTGACAGCCAGCTGAGAATAAGGAACAGGATGGCCAGGGCTGTAGGCTTACGCTGCACTGCCAGTTCAGATTGGGTAGGATTAACTCTTCTGCAAGGTATTCACAGAGGAGGACCCTTGCAAATTGGACATGAGAGTCATCTATCAGGCTGGAGAAAACTGTGCCCATTTGACTTCCTTGACCAGGCTTCTGTCAGATTCCCAACCAGCTAGAAAATGGCAGCTGTTTTCTATTGACATACATGTGAGTAATTCTCAGTTTCAGGAAAGTTCAGAGTAAATAAGTAGCCCTAATGAAAACAAAAAGAGGATAGGGTAAAGCCAAATGCATAACTGTACAGAAGGCTGAAAATATAGTATCCTTTACGTCTTGATCAGAATGTCGGACTTGTGTGGGTCCTTCATATTCTGAAGTTGGACGTTGACACATTTCTGCAAGCAAAGATGATGGCGTTGGAGTAGTAATTTAGTTAAACATCTCCCAATAAGAGGTTTCCATGAAGAAGCTCATGTACTGTCGGCAAATGATCCATTTTTAATTTTTAATTTTAATTTTTAATTAAATCATTTTTAATCCCAGGGAAGGGTGAAACCGCCCAGGGTCCCTCCTTTTGGGGGAGATGGGCGGGATATAAATGTAATAAATAAATAAATAAATAAATAAATAAATAAATAAATAAATAAATAAATAAATAAATAAATCCTAGAGTTGTTCTCATCATAAGAATGGTGGGCACTGAAGGCCCAGGTTGGAGAAGGCCAGTGAGCCAAATATTGAGCTCGATTAACTTTCTTCCAATCTGATACCCTACTGGTATGTTACTGTAAGACAGCATGTCATAATTTTCAGACATTCTGACTGAGGATTCTAAGAGTTATTTATTTATTTATTAGTTAAATTTATATGACCGCCCAACTCCCCCAATGGGGGACTCTGGGCGGTTTACAATAAAATCAGAGTTAAAATATAAATATAAAATTACAAATTAGTAACATAACATAAATAAATACAAAAGTTATAGTCCCCATACATTTGGAGAATACATTGGGAAAAGCTAAACTGGATGCATCAGTGCTCTGATTCATCATAAGGCAGTTTCTTCTGTTGTGAGCATTTCCAGGGATATAACTTGACTGGACTGATGAGATACTGGGAGAATTAGGGCATTTTGATCTTTAATAATGGCATATATGGAGCAGCTGTGCCAGCCTATTATATCACCTGAAATTTAACACTTCTATTCATGATGGAAAACTTTGTCCTCCTTTGCATTAGATCACAATTTAAGCATGTTATTTAAAATGCCTAGTATTATATAAATTACACAAAGAAAGGAATAATATGATACAATATTCCTAGCTTAAACAAAAAGGGTTTCATGTATTATGCCATAAGAGAGTTAATATTGGCAGCTGCTACTAATATTTAACAACTGTTATCTGGATCTAAGCAACCCCTCATTTATTCATCCTGTAATGGCTTTAACTACACAGGGGGAGTTGATTACAATCCTCCACAACTTTGTATGCTACTGTTTTTGTTCTCCTCAGCACTCAAGCAATTCATTAAGATATTTGATGGATGCTCAAGTGAAACGCTAGATGCCAGCACGATTACTGCCCAACATGTAAATGCTGAGAAGTGGGAGATATTTCTACTGTCTGGGCTGATTCATACCATAAAGCTTGCAAATGATGCTCTGGGGTCTGGTGGTTTTTTGTCAGCAAAACAAAATGCTATTGGTCAGTGAGTCAGTAACCACCAAGCAGACTGACTAATAATGGCACTGAAGCTTCTTACAATGCCCCCAAGAATTGGCTTTTTAGCCTGCTGTTTGCAAAATATAAACACAAATAAAGCATAGGCTTGGAACTTGATCAGGACTCCTGATGCATCAAGCCAAGCATGGTCTACCACCAGCCATGCCTCATGACCTGCCAGATGCATTGCAAGCAGAAAAAAGGGAGTTTAATGGAGCTCAGAATAACTGGCTAGTACAACCAATTAGCTTGGTGGGAAACATGTGCAAATCTTATGTAGCTTGAGACTATATCAAATTTCTCTTCCTCTTTGTTTGTTAAATTTCATTTGTAATGTGTGAAATATGAACATGCAGGGGGTTGTATCTAGTGGCTGTTCATCCACTAGTGGAATGGGATCTGCCGATGGGATGGATTCCTTCTAAATGTGGGGCAGAGATGGAGGAGTGTAGGGGAAAAGCCACTTGCAGAAAGTATGATATAACCTATTATGTTCTAGAAAGTTGGGATGATCTGGAGCAAGAAATGACCTTTCAAATAACTAATAATTTATTTATTTATTTATATTTATTTATTTATTTTCTATCCCGCCTTTTTATTTTTATAAATAACTCAAGGCGGCGAACATACCAAATACTCCTTCCTCCTCCTCTTTTCCCCACAACTACAACCCTGTGAGGTGAGTTGGGCTGAGAGAGAGTGACTGGCCCAAGGTCACCCAGCCAGCTTTCATGCCTAAGACAGGACTAGAACTCTCAGGCTCGTGGTTTCTAGCCCGTTGCATTAACCACTAGACCAAACTGGCTAAATTATTAATAAATTAATAATAAATTAATTATTTATTAAATAATTATTTATTAAACTTGCATGCTGCCTGACTCTCAATGACTCTCGGTGGCTCACAACAATCAAAGAAGTTACAATAAAATCAATAAAACATAAAAAAGAAAGATAAAAGTAATGTCTATGGGAACTGTCTGAAAAGCTTGTACAATGTTTTAGAAGAAAGAGCTATAGTACAAAATTACCAGGAAAACTGTATTTCCCTTTCTATGACAACCCCATGCTTAGATCATATGCAACTGCAATTTTTCATATGCACTTTTCTGCACTGCACAGATAGATGATACAACTGTACCTAAAGAAGCTCAGAAAACATGAATCAATCTTCAAATCATGCAGAGCATGAAATGACGAGGTAACTACTATATTCCCTGCTTATTTTTTACTCAGCTTTCTAGGGAAGACATCATAATTCAATAGGAGAATGTAGTATTCCTTATATCAGCAGTAGGAGTCAGCAAACTCCCAATGTGGCTGAACTACGACTCCCAGCAGCCCAATCAGCATGACTAAAGGAGAGTGATGTTGGGAACTACAGTATAGCAACTTGGAGGGCCACAGATTTCTCACCCCTGATCTAGACTAATTGGCATTGGTTCTTGAAGGTTTTAGACAAGCCCTATCTGGAAAGAGAGGAAATTAAACCTGGGAACCCTATATACAGAACACAATTTCTGTCCCAAGTGATAGTTCTCCCCAATAACGTTGCATTTTTTTCCCTGTCAGTATTTATGCTGATGACCCCTGAAGTTTCCAATTGCCCAAAGGGAAGAGCAGACCAGAACATTCATTCCATGATGCAAACAGCTCCAAAATTCATGGCCTATGACGAAAGGCTGGATGCAGATGCCCAAGTGCCCCCCACCCTCACTACTCACAGGGTTTTGTCTACTGCACCTTGCCTCTTGGAAGCTCTAGTCAGGCTCCTTTCTAAACAAGTAGCTCAGGAGGTACAGTAATTGTCCCTTGGGAATTACCTGTCCAGGTGGAAGGCAGCTATCTCTGCATTGTGTCTCTGAAAGTCAACGAAGTAAAAAAAGTCTTCTGGGGTCTCCTCATCTCGTTTCTGTCTGAAAGAAAGGTCCGGGTGATTAACAGAAAGGAGATTCTGCGTAAAACGAAGTATCTTTCTGAGTCTAAGAAATGTATTTGGCAATAGCTAGAAAGAGGGTTTCCTTCCTTCCCTTTCCGCTTTTCAATGGGTCAGACCTTTTTTGTTCCTTTAAACAGTCTCTTCTAGACCTGCCTCAGGCTCAAACTAACCAACACCACCAATGTGTTTAATAAATATTGAGAAGACTAAACAGCCATGCTATGGAATTGGGGTCCCACTGTGGGAAGAATAGCAACACTTTCCTCTGTTTCCCCCCAGTGTGACCTTGATCCAGGTTGGCTCTTTGCCTAGCTGAGGAGGAAAGTTGTTATTCACACCAAGAGGCCCCAGTTGGGATCAGGACAACAGAGCAAATGATCAGAATAACTCCCTATTCTGCTACACTTCCCTGGTCTGAACTGGCTCATCCCATATATGCTCTTCATTCTCTCCATAATTTTTAAATGGTGTAAATGCTGTCACATCTAGTTGGCACTTAGTTGGCCAGCAACTTCTAGGTGTTTTCTTGCATAATCATTCTGAATTCCCCTCAAAATCTTTGCACAATATTAGCCCTTCACTACAGTTGGGAGGAGCCAAGCTGAGATTGTATGCAGCTTCCAAATCCTCTTGTGTGCTTCATCCTTTCCACACAATTGCTGAAAATCAGCAGCAGAGTTTATGGGCATGCTGAGGTGGGAAAACATGATAAGTATAGTGTAAGCTCTATAATAGACCTTACGTATTTTTTAAAAATTATCACCCTACCTACCACCACAAATAAAAACAAAATTCTAATCCCTGCTCCTTCTCCTCTTATCTTTACACCAACTTCTGCAGCTCTGCCAAAAATGCTTTAGTGAAGAGGACTCTGGCCATTTTCAAGTGAAGCAAGCTTACCTCATTGGTTTGAACATGGCTTTCCCAAAGTCTTGGAACCGCAAAACAAGTTTCAGGTGCACCCCGCTGGGTTTTACAACTGAGAAATGAAGAGAGATTCAGCTCCTTGTTCAAATGTCAAAGGTTTTACTTAGTAACTTGACAGGAAACATAATATTTGTCTTAAAAAAGAACTGGAATGAGCTTCTAACACCTTATGAGGTGTGGTATATGAAGATCAGTATCTAGATCACCTTTATATGTTGGAAGCCATTTATTATGTTGAGTAATATGCTACATTAATCTTACATAGAGAAAGTCTAACCTATTAATGAGCCAGTTTGCTCTAGTGGTTAAGGCAACAGGCTAGAATCCAGGAGACTGTGAGTTCTAGTCCCGCCTTAGGCATGAAAGCCAGCTGGGTGACCTTGGGCCAGTCCCTGTCTCTCAGCCCTAGGAAGGAGCCAATGGGAAACCAGGAGACTGAGAGTTCTAGTCCCGCCTTAGGCATGAAAGCCAGCTGGGTGACCTTGGGCCAGTCACTCTCTCTCAGCCCTAGGAAGGAGCCAATGGGAAACCAGGAGACTGAGAGTTCTAGTCCCGCCTTAGGCACGAAAGCCAGCTGGGTGACCTTGGGCCAGTCACTCTCTCTCAGCCCAACTCACCTCACAGGGTTCTTGTTGTGGGGAAAATAGGAGGAGGAAGGAGTAATAGCTATGTTCGCCGCCTTGAGTTATTTATAAAAATAATAAAGGCGGGATAGTAAATAAATAAATAAAAATTATGTCTCAAAATATGTTCAACCTACAACTCTGAGAATTCCCTGAAAATTTCCAATATAATATTTCTTTGTTTTTCTTTTACTGGTCTGTATAGTGTTATTTTTTTATTGGTTTGCTTATATTGTGCTTAGGCATAAGCACATATACAATAAAAATAGTAAATATTCCACCACCGCTTCTTCACATCTCTCGTTTTCTCTACACATTTACTTGGACTTCTTCATTTGCTTAACTGAGTTGGACTAAACATTGCCATTGTATTAACAAGTTGTTACATGTTGTATTACCATGGCATATTTTCATGGAGATATTGGAAAACCTTACTGATTCCAAGTTGTACACAATGGCTGGGTTTGCACAACACATGCAACTTGAATCCCAGGTTAACAAAGCACATTTTCTGTGTTCATGTAACCAGCCTTGCCAAACAAATAATATCATAGTTTACCATGATGGCCTGATTTGCCCAAGACGCTAAGACAGTGGCTGAACAGCATGCTGAATCACAGGTTACCCAACCTCATTTTAGTTGAGTCTAAGAGGTTAGGTGGACCTAATCATTCATTTTGGGGGGAAGTTTGCCAAGTCCAAAACTTTTGGGCCCCCTGTGAAGCTAAAATAAGTTTGGGTGAAAGAGGTGGGTACAGAGGCTAGCAATTAATAAGTGTCATCCTGACTTTGTTTTCTTCTGTCTTTTTTTTTTTAAAGAAAAAGACAGGGAGAGATACCTTTGGGGATTTTTATTTCTTGGTTTGTTAAATTTTTACCCCACTTTCCTCTAAGAGCTCAGGTACCATACATAGCACTCCTTACTTCAATTTTCCCAGGACATCAATCCTATAGAGTAGGTTGCTCTGCGAGATAATGGCTGGCTGAAAATTACCCACTGAGTGTCTGTAGTTAAATTGGGCTTTGAATCCAAGGCCTAATCCAATAGGATTGGATTAACCCAGGGCCTAATCCAATAGGCTTCATTAACAATAAAAATGTGGGAGACAAACTCAAAGCAGTATACAAATAAATACAAGTTCCCACATATATAGCTCTGAAAAAGGGAGGGAGGGAGGGAAATAATCCTTCTTTCACCCTGTTTGATATCTACAGTAAAACCAAGACATTTGTGGAGGTGTGAGAATTGATAGTGTAGAGGACTGGATTAAGAACAAGGGGAGCAAAGCCCAAGTCTGTATTCACAAAGCAAACTCTCTGGATGACCCTGGGCTTATTGTGACTTGTCAAATCTATCTCACATGTGTATCATCCTAAGCCGCTCGGAGGAAGAGCAAGACCACAGTAACACTACTTGGCCAGGCCATCATATTTCCCATTTTAACTGGTGATCCTAGTCTGGGGAGGCCATCTTTCAAACCTCCTCCAAAGAGTGGACTTGGGGGGAAGAGAATGAGAGAAACTGAAACTAGCGGGGTGGGTTGTGTGTGTGTGTGTGTGTGGTAAGTTTTGTTTTGCAAATCCCTCTTGTTAATACTGGCTGATCTCAAAAAAGCTAAGCAGGGTCAGACCTTGTCTGGAACTCAGTAAGAGACCTGAGGAAGTCCCAAAGTTGTTGGCTAGTCAAGAACATTCTGGAAGAAGGCCATGAGCACCACTTCCACACTGTTGCCAAGAGCACTACACAGAGGGATCCATGCAGTCCCCAGGAGTTGACCTTGGCTTGAGGGAGTCTTTACTTTTATTTTTGCTCTTTAATATTAACTCATTTTTGAAGAGGTTTCTTGCCTGAATGCACTACTAATAATGTAAAATCAAGTGTTTTAAACTCCTAAAATCCATGGGGTGCTTTTAGTCCAATAGGAACGATTGATTTATACATATGTGCAAGGTATTTAAAGGAATCCGGGATTCACCATTATCGATCCAGCTTGAAAATGCAGTGTTCAAAGTGTGCTGGGTCAACTTAGTAGGAACTCCATTTCTGCTGGAAGATGAGGGAGGCAAGGCCATTTTCTTGATTTCTCTTTCTGCCTGTAGCCTTCATGCCTCCTGACACACTGCTACAGAGGGGAGGGGAGCCTCAGAGAAGGATGAGCAGGCTTGTATCCCCTTGAAGAGGGGATCAGGGATGAAGGAATGTCCTTCCTTCCTCCCTTCCTCCAGTAGATTTCTCTCAAATCCCGGTGCCCCTTTGGATCCAGTTCAAGGTCAGGAAGAGATCTGATACTGGTTAAACAAATGCACAGCAAGCCTTTTAATAGCTATGCAACTCCAAGAGGAAATTACACCACAGCACTAGAGTTGCCTTTAAACATTTAGGGCTGGGTGAGATAGACCCCTAAATAAAGACCAGGGGTAATACCAAGGACTTGGCTAATATAACTTGTTAATACAACTCCATCAGCCCCCACCACCAAAAGTACTCCTGCGACACATTGGTCAAAAACAGTAGCAGATAGAGTAGCATTTCACCTACTTTGGGAGCAGTCACAGGCCCCTAGCAAGGCTTTCTCGTCCTGGCTGTAATCTGGAATGAAAAAGAAAACCCCAGAATGTTTTCTTAGAAGGAAGGGAGATAGATGATAGAAGGCATGTGAATGCCCTGGCAACAGCAGGATTGCGATGTTCCATACAAGCTGGAAGGGTGACGAGGTAAGGGGACCAGCAGGACTAGCTGGCAAAATGAAATCATGATATCACTGACATGGGTTTATGAATTACAAATTATTTGTACGATGATGTCATCAGGTGCATGACATCATTGTGGCTCCTCCCAAACCTTAGAGAGGGTTACGAGAGGAGGCACAATAGGAAGAAGTTTCCTTTGGGATACATTCAGGGTTTCACTGCAAGTAGAAACCAGTGAAGAGCATTCTACTTTATCCTACCATTTCCACCCCCTGTCCACACACACCATATTGGCAAGAGTATGGAGACCAGTGGAGGTAGAAAGGGTTTCCCAACCAGAATTTTCCCCTCCAAGAAATTCTCTCCCTTCCAGGGGTTTTCAGACTGCACTCTCAACTTCCTTTTGGACAGATTCCCTTGCACAATTCCTGTCATGGCCCAGGACTCAGACTCTGACTCTGAAGGAGCTGCTCCAGCTGAACCAGTGGAATGTCAGCCCCAAGAGACACCAAGCCAGGAATCACCTGAGGCTGATCAAACACAGGCACCATCGGAACAGCTGGAGCAGTCAGATGATGATGTACGACCTCCAAGCCCTTGGACTAGGTGAGTAGAGCGGAGAGCAGAGCAAAGACGCTCAATGAGGCTCCTTGCCAAGCAAGGGAGTAACTCTCTTAATTAAAGACAGCTGGCTGCAGCCTTATTTAAGAGGCAGCCCTGACCCCTATGTCTCCATTGGAAACAACTGTCTGATTTCCTGTTCTGGTGTGTCATTCCTGTGAGTCCTGCTTGTGAAACTCTGACCTTGGACAGGCTGACAAACCTGACTTGGCTCTCTGAACTTCGGGCTGGATTTTGACTTCTGCATGCTCCTGTTGAAAGTGAAACCACCCAGGCAAGCTTTCTTTCCAAGAGACTTTGTTGATTTACATTCCTTCCTTTGTCTGCTGTCATCTGCTCAGGCTTGAGTAAATTGCTATTCTCACCTAGCAACTGAAACAGGACAGTTCCTCCCGATTATGTGTCTCTTTTTGTTTAATGCTACTTGATGCTTTTTGTTATACTACTTGTCACAAAAGAAATAAAATAAAAATCAGAGGAACCCCCACTAACTAAAGTGCCCATTCCTCTATAAGAACAGACATTGCCACTGTAATAATTAAGGCAGACTTCTTCAAACAGATTGGAATATGGTGCTTTTTTTCAGACTGAGGGCACTTTACTTGAATGTTATCTTGGGAGCCACACTCCAAAGAGCAGAGAGGGCACAGATGTCTGGGAGAAGCCACAATGATGGCATGTACCCAATGATATAATCATACAAATAATTTGTAATTTATAAACTCATGTCAGTGACATCATTATGCCAACGGTGTATAGTACATCACTTGCAAGATTATGTCATGACGGGTGTGCCATCACTTGCCTCCCTTGTCCCTCCCTGCAGATGGGAACAGGACAACAATTAAGATTATTTACTACATTTACATGTAATTAAAACAACCAAGATCTTCTGACCCTATGCAACCCTGGGATGCAAGTTGGGATCCTAAGAAATTGACTGTTCATAACTAATTCACAGCCCTATTTGAGATCTGAAGATGAAGCTCAAGAACATGAATTATATGTGGCTGACTACCAGAGGTTCTAACTCTTGATGCATCCTAGTGGTCATCTGGATTAGTTTTGCACCCCAGATCTGGTAGCCCTACTTTAAGTACAATTCAAAGCATTACTTACCAGCACTGATGGTACTGAATTCCTGTGTGTCCTGAAGGAGCCGGTCAACCATAGGGCTGGCCCGTGGATACAAGGCATGGCGATTGATTCCCAGGTGGAACTGGAGCCAGCTTGCCTCCTGTCTGAGCTGAAGCACTGAAGCCAGGGTTAGGTTGCGTTCTTGTCTGTAAACCTGGTGTCTTCTGAAATACATGAAGCAGAGAACTTGTCTTTACCCAAATATTAAAAAGCACCTCAAAGGAATTCTCGCTAATAGATAAATTCAGAACATGTTCACATGTTCCATACAATTGGCAGAAATTCTCAGGAGTCACTGATCCCAAAGGTCTGGGCTCAGCCACTAAGTAGGGGTGGGGCTGATTAGTATATGGAAGGGAGACCGTCAGAAAATTCCATGGCTCATATCCATCCATCCATCCAGTCCAGAAGAAGGCACTAGCAAGCCACTCCCATACTGTTGCCAAGCAAACTATGTGAATATTTCCATAGTGTCAAATACCTTTACCTTGTTTAAAAGAGTTGTTGCTTTCAGACTGATCCTCCTTTAAAGAACAAAGATCTCACTGTTCCCAGGATTTCTGGTGCCCCCAGGAGCCTACATGTGAAAAGGATCATGGTCGGAATTCCATATAGATTGGGTTCTATGAACCGCAGGCACACTTCTGTGAAAGCAGAGCCGATGACCACGGCAAAGACCAAGGAACCGGTAAGTAAACCGGTTCCTTTGAACCTCTCTGGGTAAACCGCCCAGAGTCCCCTTTGGGGGAGATGGGGCAGTGATAGAAATCAAAAGAATAGATAGATAGATAGATAGATAGATAGATAGATAGATAGATAGATAGATAGATAGATAGATAGATACTGTAGATAGATAGATAGATAGATAGATAGATAGATAGATAGATAGATAGATAGATAGATGATAGATAGATAGATAGATAGATGATAGATGGATGATGGGAGATTGCCCACGTGTGCTCCGGATGGCTGCTCCTCACGAGGAGACCTCAGGACAGTGGTTTTCCATGGGTTTGAGCACCAGGAAACAAAGGGATTAGCCATCTTGCTCACAACTATGGTGGAGCCTTTTAAAGGACACTAAGTTTGCAAACCTCACTTTCTAATCACTTTTGGGAATTGCTCATTAACTACTTCTAAGCTATTAGAGACCTTTGGACCGACAAGTCTGAAAACGCCAGGTGAGTCTGCCTTCAATCCTGAGAGAAAATTTTAATCATAAACTTAAGAATTTAAAGAATCTGAAATAAACAGTAAAAAGCTAAATAAGATTTTGATCTTAGAAAATTATAAACAGGGTTCAGATAAATTTGGACTATTGAACTTTTACAATACGATTTTGGAATTATAAAGAACAAAAAGCTTCTCATGGGAAATAGATCTGTTTTGGTTTTTTGGAAGACATAACAGAGAAAATTAATTTCATTATTTTCATGGACACTAGAGGGGAAAAAATACAAGCCTATAAAATGAAAAAAATTATAACAATGAACATACTGAAGGAGACTTTTGAAGAATGGAATCAGAAAATAGTACCCATAATATCAACGATGTCTGCTTCTATGGATAGGCTATGTCCAAAAGATGTTATTGAAGAAATGACAGATGTAGAACAAATTTTACCTGACAAGATAGGGATGGTATCGAAAGTAGATTTACAACTGACAGGCCAAGAGAATGTCTTGGAAGGGATGTTTCACTGGATCTACAAAAAAATTGGCTGATGTTTTAAAATTCAAAAGGGAAATTCAAATGAAAAATCAAGAGAGGGACTTGGACAATTTTTTCCTATTGGATTTACAAAAGAGGCTTGTTAAAGTCTTGAAGAACTCTGTGTGATGGGACAAAGAAGAAATGAAGAGAAATCAAATCCTGTGACAATATTTGAATGAACTAAAGATTAAGAGTGTTAGAAGTAAAAGGAAGGAATCTAACCTTTATCAAATAAAATTGGTTTATTTGATCAAGGTTAAAACAAGATATGTTGTTACTTCTGGTAACCATTTATGGACTTCCTGCTGACACCAGGACTGAAAAGATGATGTTTTATGGATTTGTTTATAGATAAGAGATGGGATATGGGATGAAGAGATAAATGTTTGTAACCTTAGAGGGGGTGAAGAGTCAATTTGTTTATACTTATTTATTTATTTTATTTTTTATCTGGCCTTTATTATTTTTATAAATAACTCAAGGCGGCTAACATACCTAAGACTCCTTCCTCCTCCTATTTTCCCCACAACAACCACCCTGTGAGGTGAGTTGGGCCAAGAGAGAGTGACTGGCCCAAGGTCACCCAGCCGGCTTTCATGCCTAAGGCGGGACTAGAACTCTCAGTCTCCTGGTTTCCCATTGGCTCCTTCCTAGGGCTGAGAGACAGGGACAGGCCAAGGTCACCCAGCCGGCTTTCATGCCTACGGCTCACAGTCTCCTGGTTTCTAGCCCAGCACTTTAACCACTAGACTTGTTGTGATGAAGGTTGGAAGTAACATCTTTATATATTTCTTTTTCTTTATTATATTCTTACTTTTTTCTTTCTTTTCTTTCTTCTTTTCTTTTTCCTTGCACCTTTTATTCTTTCTTTCTATTTTATTCTATTTCTTTAAGTTTAGTTTATATTAGATTTTACTATAATCAAAATTCTTAATAAAATTATATATCTGAGAACAGGCACAATAGATAATTTGTCTGGAGAGATCCAAGGCTGCAACCTGGACAATCAACAGGCTGAGCATTGCCATCACTGCAATAAACCATGTTGGCCCAAGTGAACAATTCGTCTGGCTGCCATCTGTCTCCCTCGCTTCCTTCTCCCAATCACTGGCAACACATCTGTTCATGTCAGGAATGAGTGAGCAACAGCAGGCAACGCCAATCAGATTTCCTTAAACTTGGTTCACGGACACCGATGCTATTTCAGCTTCCCACCATGCCCACAGCTAGATTGGAAATAAGGCATGGTCTGGTCTGGATGGCACAGTGTTACATTGTGTACCTGTGAGTCACTTTGATTTTGTGAATGTGTGAGCTTAGAACCACCAAGAGTATTATTATTTAGTTTAAAAGATTGCTTTAAATGGTTTCCAAATAGGTGGAAACTGGTTGCCTCAGAAACCACCTGGGGCAATTGTAGTTGATAATCCTGCAGTGACATCACGGCTACACCCTCAGGACCTGAAAGATTTAAAGCACGGGTTGGCAATTTGTGACCCTCGAATCACATGCAGCTCACGGTCCTAATTTCATACAATTCACAGCCCTTTTTCAAGCAATTTATTATTTCAAACCTTTGGTAAAAGTGATCTGTCCGTTTCCTGACAGGCTGATGCAAGCTGAGACTGAGGAAGAGGAAAAGTGACAGAGAAAAAAGAGGATGTCAGAAAGAAAAAGGAGGGCTGTGGGTATAAAAACATGGCCATCCATAAGACAGAGAATTGGAGCCTCTACCCACTTTTGGCTTTGGCTTCACTCCTGCCTACTGATTTGCATCCAGCCTCCAACAAATTTGAGGCCTGCATTAGAAAACATGATTGTTTTCCTGGGGTTAAATTCTTTCATTCATTCGTTCATTTGTTCATTCAATTTAGATGGCTGCCCATCTTGCAAAGTGACTCTGGGTGATTAACATAGGGCTAAAAACTCGCAATACAGGACTTCTAGTGGGGGATTGGCAACTTGAGATGTGTATCTGCGAACTCCGCGGTTGACCCGGCAATACGGACTTTTTTGGGCTCAGGCAGGATTTCCTGGAGCCCAGAAGTGTTCTCCGGATTAAGGAGAACCCCAGGAATTACCCCATTTGTCCTCCAGAAGGCTGGAAGCAGCCAGAAGAACACAAAACAGCGTTTCGCGATCAACTGGTAAGCTGGCAGCTGGGAGGCATGGATTGCCATCATTTCCTAAGCTGTGTTGAAGCCTTAAACAGACTCAAAAGCTGCCTACCCCATTTTTAAAACACCATTTTTTTTTCTTTTTTAATTATTGTTAAGGAGAAGCTCTTTGCAACAAAGAAATGCAGAATCTCTTGGTGGTTTTCATTACTTTTGGAAGTTATTAATTTGTTAATTTGGCTTTTTAAAAAATATATATTTTTATCTCTCTTTTTTCTTTTTAAATTGTATTGTTGGATTTAAAGACTTTGGCCTGTTTACTGTTACTTTTTTCAAAGTTTAAAGGATTACAAAAGAATTACCCACTTTGTTGAATTTGCCCAGCTGAGCTTTGATCTGCTTTCCCGTGAGAAATGGCTTTGTTTACCTTTATTTTTCCACCTCCACTGATTAACACTTTCTTTCTGAAAGACAGCCTTTTGTCTAATATCCTGAGGCACTAGAGGGCGCCATAACGTTCCGAGGAGGGATATGGAAGATTTTAAAGATATTTTTAAGGAGCTGTACCTCAAGGTCAAGCTGTACCTCAAGGGGGCGTGGTGGCTCAGCGGGTAAGATGCTTGTCGATCGGAAGATCGCAAGTTCGGAGGTTTGAATCCCTAGCCCTGCGTGAGGAGTGAGCTCCCGCACTAGCTCCAGCTCTTGCCAACCTAGCAATTTGAAAGCATGCAAATGCAAGTAGATGAATAGGTACCACTTCGGTGGGTAGGTAACAGCGTTCCGCGCGCGTCATGCTGGCCACATGACCGTGGAAACATCTTCGGACAACACTGGCTCTTCGGCTAACAAACGGAGATGAGCACCGGCCCCTAGACTCGGACACGACTGCACAACTGTGCGGGGGGAACCTTTACCTTATCTCAAGGTTACTTATGCTTTGGGCCATCTCTTAGAAAGTTATTTGGAAAATAAGGTCCCGGTCTCAAAGAAAAAAATGAGGAGTAATGTCCCAAAGCCAAAAAGTGAAGGGAAGAAGATTCACCTCTGGAATGTTAATTCTGAAGAAGGAAAAGCTTTGGGTGTAAAAGGAACGGAAATGGCTGCATTCTTGGAATATCGAGATCAAAGACAAGATTTAAGCCTCAAGGGACGGAAGGTCCTTGAAGATGAGTTGGACTTTACAAGGCAAGTCAAGGATTGCAAGGAGAAAGCCTTGTGTGTAACAGTGAGATATATAAAAGCCTTAGTTTACTTTGAAGTGGGTTAACTGTTTAATTGTGTTTATTAGGATGGTCTTTTAGACAGATGTTTTTGCTTTTGGGATAATGAATTTATCTTGGGTAAAAGGATATTAATAAGGTTATTGTTTAAATATGTAATGGTGGAGATATAATGTTCAACTATATAAATGCTTTGGTTAGGAGTAAAATTGTAATGAAGAAGGATAATATGTTTAACTATAGAAATGTTTTAGTTAGGAGTAAAATTGTAATGAGGAAGGATAATATTTGTTTATCTGTCTATTAAGGGAGGAATTTTTTTATGTTATAAATATGTTTTTTTATATATATATCCATTTCAAGGGAAAATTAGTGCTTTAGAGGAAATGTTATATTGAGAATGGAAATATTTTATAGAAGTAATGCTCATTCCAGTTTGAACTAGAGTAAGAGACTGATACTGACTTCTTTATATCTTTGTTGTAGAAAGTCGGAAGTTAGTATGTATGTATGATGTAGTATGTAGTAGTCTATTTTTTTGTATTTTCATGCTTTTTAGTTCCTTTTTTCTCTTGTAGTATACTTTATTTCATTTCCTGTAGTTTTATGTATTTGTTGAAAAACTTAATAAAGCTTTATTAAAGGAAAAACTCGCAGTACAAAATAAACAATGATATAAAAAAATAGCAAAGGTGGGATATAAATAAATAAATAAATCCATCCTCCTTGTGGGGGAGATGGGCGGTCATAGAAATTAAATAAACAAACAAACAAACTAACAAATAAATAACATACTGCCAGTGTAACAGCCACATCTTGGCTAAGTCTAGGGCCCTTTTATATTGGCATCCATTGACCCAAGACCGCTCTGCCCTTCTCTTTTTTCCTGTCAGTTTGCTGGGCGTTTTAGAAGTGGCTGCTAAGAGCTGGCAGCCCAGGCTGTTCTCAGAAGCTGGGAATCTGCACTGCAAATCTGCTTTATGACTCAGGTAAGCAAGTTGTAAGTAAAGAGCAAGTAAGCTCTTGCCAACCTAGCAATTCGAAAGCATGCAAATGCAAGTAGATGAATAGGTACCACTTCGGTGGGTAGGTAACAGCGTTCCGCGTGCGTCATGCGGCCACATGACTGTGGAGGCGTCTTCGGACAACGCTGGCTCTTCGGCTAACAAACGGAGATGAGCACCGGCCCCTAGAGTCGGACACGACTGCAGAAATGTGCGGGGGGTACCTTTACCTTTACCTTTACCTTTAAGCAAGTTGAAGAGAAATGGCCCTCTCTGGAAGGCTGCCCCACCCCTTGCTCCAGTCCTGATTCTTGTAGGCAAATATGCATTCTGTATCTTGACTTGGGTCTCTGTCTAGGTCTTAAAATGAACAGGCCAAGGAAAGCCAGTAGTTACAAGACAAACACATGCTGGGTACAATTACATTTGAAAAAGTCTGAAATTGTTTCCTATGCGAAGTACTCTAAGATCAGAGGTTGAGAATGGCCTTCAGCTCCTTTTTATGTTATGCTTCAGGACACTTGTGGTTTCAAAGACTAGTAAAAAATAACGGGGCACTGAGCTTTTTCCAAACCTTAATAATCAGCCAACCTCTTACAGAGATAAATCCAGTAATTGCATGTGTCACCAGAGTCAGTGACAAAAACAAAGGCCATGTTTGCACGAAACCCTTAACTGGGCCGCTCTAGAAAACTCTTAACTCTGTGGTGCCATCTAATGGTCACCCAGAATTCTTGCAGCCCAGATACAGTAGCCCAGCCCTAGTACTGGAGTTAGAGAGGATTAATTTTAGTTCCAAACAGCCTTGGGTGTAACCTTCCCTGGTGAGCTCTGTCACGCAAACACATAAAGGAAATGAACAGAGGGCTCCTGGAATAGCGACAAGTACTTAGGGTAGCCCACATAACTGGGCCTTCTCTAGAAACTCCCTTTTTCTGATTTTTCTACTTTTTCTACCCCTGAGCTGACAGAAAAGTTTGCCAGCATAAAATTTGCTGTCCTGGTATCTAAGCCCTCATGAATAGGGTCACCAAGTGGTGTTATCCTTATAGTTTTAATGTGGGACAAATGAAGGAAAGTTGGTGGATTCTTCTGACTTTGTTTCCCTTACCACCAAGCATCACCTGACAGTCATTCTCTTGAATGAGTAGTGGAATGGGGATGGGGGAGTGTAGACAGATGCTTGGAGCAGCAAGCAACTCACAAGTTCCCTGACAAAGAGGCTGGTACAGAATTCCCTTGTGCATCATCCTGCTCCCATCCTTGATGCCTGCCAGCAGGGCAATCCTTGGACACGGGTTTAGTGTTCTTTTAAAAAGAGAGCTAGACCCATGTTCAGAAATAACCCAGATGACAGATCACAGGCATGGAAGAGGGAATGAGTGGAGCATTGTGGGGCACTGTCTCCTGCTTCAACCAGTACGTCTCCTCTACGCTGTAGTCAGGCTAACAGGCCTGGAGGAGGGGCATGGAGTGGAATCCTTCCTGAACCAGTACTGCAAAGAATGGCAGTTTGGGCAGGAGTGTTCATGGCTGGCAGCACTCAAAAGAAGTGCATGAAGTATGCAAAATAGTGTAGGAGTAGGCAAAACGCTGCACCTTGTCCCCAGGTAATGGTAATAAAAATCGGTTACAAATGTGACCACCCCAAACCCTTATCAGCAGAAACAGTGGAAAACCTGTAATGCATTCCTTGGTGGCAGGACCAGACACACAGGGCGGCGGTGTGGGGGGGGGGGCAGAATGTGGCTCTTTTCCCTGGTTTGAATTTGAATTGACCTTCCGTGCAGTAGATGAGCACTCAAAAGCGGGCTAAACCTGTGCTTGACAAACAGGTCTAGCGCTGAGAAACCCAGGTATCATCAGGAACATAAGATCTAACAAGAGCTTTGGAAAACAGCACTCAGGTATTCTTGGGCGGATGCCTCTGCCAAGCCATAGTGGCCCAGCAGGGGTGTGCCCGGATCAGCAGCTTATGGTAGCCAATAGGAGCAGGGCAAAACCCAGCCTGACTGCATCATCCACCGCACTGTCAGTGAAGCATGCTAGATCATGTCCACGGCACCAGTTGTTTGGGGAGAAGAGGAGGTACTGGAACAACATGAAAACTGGAACAGCTAAAGCGAACTTGAAGCAGCCTCCGCTGTGGGTTGGAGAGGAGACAATGGCAGTGTCCTGACGACATGGCATATAAATCTCTCTCCACATTGAGGCAGGGGACCACATCCAGAAGGGGCAAATCAAGGATTAATTTGTCCTTTCAAATGAGCTTTCAAATGTTTTGTGGCTGGACTGCTACAGTGCTCAGGAGGCTGACCTAAGTAGGAGCTCTGCCTCTCCATGGAAGAGTAATCAGGTGGAGTCAAGGAAGGATGGAGTATAATGTGCGTTTGTAGCTTAGGTGTATACTGGCTGCGTTGATCTCAAGCCTGATCTTCTCACTTCTACCAAAGGACTCAAAGCTATTTCTGTTCTACTGGATTAACTGAGTCCATTTTCTTTCTGAATCAAGTAAAGTTTGTTAAATTTTAAATGGATTTGTTTTAGTTCATTCAGAGATGTTCTTGCAATAAAACCACAATTATCTAGTGCAAGGGTAGGGAACCTTTTTTCTACCAAGGGCCATTTGGATATTTATAACCGGGGACCGGGGGGGTGGGGGGCAGGGTTTCTGGGATTTCCGCAGACCGGGGGCCAGAGTTTGCGGGCGGGAGCCAATCACAAGCACTGGGGGGCAGGGTTTGTGGGCGGGAGCCAATCGCGTGGAAGGGGCAGGGTTTGCGGGCAGGAGCCCCGCGGGCCTTAGGCAGGAGCCCTGCGGGCCGTATATGGCCCGTGGGCCTGACGTTGCCCACCCCTGATCTAGTGAGAAGCTGCAGGCTGTAAGATACTCTATACCAGCCTTTCTCAACATCTTGACTTTGAAGGAACCCTTGAAATATTTTTCAGGCCTCGGGGAATCCCTGCACATTCAGGCTCAAATACAGGCCAGAAGTTACAAAATTATTATATTTGTTTCATGGGTAGGCCTGTATATATGCATTAACAGTGTTCTTAAACTCAAAATAAAGAATGAAACTTACCTCTTTAATTTGAAGTTGCCCGAAGTTGAAATAATGTTTTAAATAAATTGTGATCTTCCAGGGAACCCCTAGTGACCTCTCGCGGAACCCTAGGGTTACACGGGACCCTGGTTGAGAAACCCTTCTCTATACTAGTAAATTCTTGGCAAATTAACAATGGTTTTATTTAACTCAGAATATCCATCTCCTGCTCATCAAGCTGGACTGAACTTTTCCTCTGTACGTTTGCATAATGTTGCTTATCATTAAAAAGAACAAAGTACAGGTATGTATGTATGTTGGCATATCAGACCTGATTTGTCCGTGTCCATACTCATTATGCTCAAGATTGGCTACAGAATGACTTTAGTTAAATAGGACCATTGTTACTCAACCGATGCAGAAAGGGATGCTAAAACTCTCTGACCCCTGATTTAGCTATGCAAGGGGCTCAGACAGACAGGTAACTAACCTATGCATGCTGAAAATATTCTCAGCAATACAATTATTTTGTACCACTTCAAATAATTTAAAACTAAAATTTAATTTTGGAAGCCTTGGAAAAAGGGACATACAGTATTCCTTTCCGTTCTAGTGTGGTGCAGTGTTTAGAGCCCTGGGGTTAGACTGATGAAACTCAGCTTTAAATCTTCCCTTGAACATGAAGCACACCAAGTGACCTCAACTGATTTACCTCATATGCTCATTGGAAGGATTTCCTCTTGCTGTTAAGCTATCTTGTAGCAACCACCCCTTCCTAGAATCATATGAGAAAGTTATACTTTATAAACTCTGCTCCATACCCCAGTCTGAACCCTGACTGATAAGGGTCCAGATAATCTGCTTATTCTAGGGCTCTCTGTAGTTGGTCCTGAACCACCATCTCAATAACCTTCACCAAGAAGAGAAAGGTTGGAGACTGGGCAGTAGTTATCTAACACATCCAAATCTAGGGAAGGCTAGTTAACGAGGGGGTGAAGCAACACCTTTTTGAGGGCTACTGTCATTGTCCCCTCCCACAATGAGGCATTCACAACCAGACTGAGCTGATTTCTAAGAGGGCAACATCATCACTCTCCCTCAGCCAAGTCTCAGAGATACACACCAGATCTGCCCATTTGTCCACCAATCATGGATTGATGTGGTCTTATTACAGATGGACCAGCACTAACTTGAGGCCAGGTGCCCCAACAATCTGGCCACCAGGTCCCCATGTAGGGGCACCAAATTGGAGGTCTTTCTTCCCCTGGAATGGCTTACATGGTACCCCTCACCACATCTTCCTCAGTATATGCAGCTGTGTTTCCCTCCCTCAACCCATACCTAACCACCATCCTACCTAACATGGGAGCCAGTACCCCATCTTTCACCTTCCCCCAAACCTCCTCACTCAACCATCATCAGAGCTTACAGTGTTGTGTGAAAGAGCCTGCTGTGTGATAACAGAATAATTGTAGGGAGAAAATGTTTAGCTTGAAAATTCTGAACAATCTACAGCTAGAAAGGAAGGAATAAATGAATTTAGCTCAATACAAATAACAAACTTCATCATTGGAACCACTAACCCAGGCAATATATGAGAATTACTGTAATTTTATATTAATGAATAGGGTGATTATGGACTGCAGGGCAGACATTTGTAAAAGTGCCGTACATATACTAACAAAAGCTTGGCTCTGGGAGATAGTTCTGACTGAGTCTGTCATCTTTCATGCAGATAGCATGAGGAAATGGTGCAATAACACTGTTCAACCTACTCCAAGACCTATTTGTAAGAAGAGTCTATTGGAGTTGGGCAGCTAACTAATTCAAACAAACAAACAAATAAGAGACTTTGTTGACCTTCCACAATGTCAGAAGGGAAGTGAACAAAGAAAACAAGGCTACTGAAGGATCTGAAGCAGACAAAGAAGAGCAAGGATTTGGACCATATGCACACATACTAGCCGAGTTTTTAGTGCTAAGCCATGGTTAGTTGAATAGGTTGGATTTGCAGATCATACCAAGCTATAAACCATGGCTTGCAAACAGTAATGACAAGGTTCATACAATGCACTAAAACCAGAATGAAGGAAACCCCATTATGGTTAACAGAAGGCAGGAACCCAGTTACTTCCTAGATTTTTGGACTAATCCAAGAACAGTTAGGGTCCCAAGCATCCATTTAAAAGCTTAGAGTTCTATACCTCTCCTTCCAATTTGCCTGTTCATAGGTCTTTGATAAAACCTAACTATCCATGTTTATGCATATTTTATTCCATCTTCTGTTTCCTTTCATTTTCTGTGATATTTGAGAATGATGGAGTCATGGAAAGCAGTGGGCCCTAGAAACAACAGCAACAAAACAGAGGGTCCTAGCAGGGAGGAACAGGAAACTCTTAATGAAAAAGAAGAGTTCTGACATCTGAAACACATCATCTGAGAATGCTCTGACTTCTCTGACCATA
This sequence comes from Charina bottae, assembly GCA_023362775.1. Lineage (NCBI taxonomy): Eukaryota > Metazoa > Chordata > Lepidosauria > Squamata > Charinaidae > Charina > Charina bottae. Next base: position 140,166,363 of record JALMGJ010000002.1, on the reverse strand, counting down.
ATTCATTAACTGTGTGAGAAAGTTTCCTTTCTAAAGCAACAGCAACAGAAGCTATTATTTAAGAAAGTGGGCTTACATCAGATGCATCCAAACTCGGCATACCGATAATTATACCTATGCATAACATAGACATTGTAGATTTTTTTGATCCTGCAAATAGCAGCAAATCTATCAGTAGCCATGCAGTCATTTTTACCCCTTATAATATGATCCTTACAATGACACTAAATAACACCACTAGATTATCTGGGTGTTATCATCGCAGAAGGATCTTCAATGAACCTGCTTTCCTAGCAGACCCAGTGAAATCAGTGAGGCTTAACTTTGTCATAACTAAATTAAGTCCAATTTCTTTGAAAGAATCTAAGTGTGACCCACTAAGGCTGAGAAGACTCTTGTGGCTGCAAGACATTCATCATGGCACAACCTTTTGCAGGCAACTATTATTTTCGGAGGCATAAAGTAGAGTGAAGATGATAGAGTACTTGTACGTAGGAGGGAAACTGTTTTGCAAGATGAATGTAGAAGAATAGCAAATGCTTACTGACAGCAGAAATGCCACATATGAGTCATCCAGTTTAATCTAATGCAATTTGATTCTTATGGATTGGACCAGGAGTTAAATTCTCCTACTAAAACTATGCTCCATTTGCATGTGAGACAATTCTTGTTCATAGATTGAAACCTGATTCACCCTCCAAATGTATAAGGGGACATTATGCATGACAATTTATAATTCTGCAAAAATCATTTGCAGAAAATTTGGCAGAAGACACTGACCTTTGAATGCCTACTGTATCATACCAACCCTGATGGATTTAGCCCTATTTGCACATTTCGCCATCTAGCAAAGAGGGATGTGTAACCAGAAGGCATCATCATTATTGTTTTAATGTGCTTGTTGTTGTAAACTGCCCAGAGTCCCTCTTTTGGGGGGAGATGGGCGGTGGCAAAATTCGAAAAATAAACAAACAAACAAACAAACAAACATACAAATAAAATCTCCATCTTCTATTATCCACAAAACTGATAATTTGTATAGGAGAGTGATGCCTCACCATATCTGGCTTGGTTTGCTTCTCATGGGCTCAAGTGAGTTGTGCTGAGGAAGCCATAGTACTTACAAATGGAAAAACAGTATTGGAGCTGGTATGAAGCTAATGCTCAAATAATCAGATCTCACCCATGCCAGTTTAATCCATGTGAGTTCTGCTAATTGATGCAGGCTGCGAAGCTATGCTTATTTTCCTGGGCGTAGCTTCTACTGGGAGCTGGACCATAAGGAAGGTTGAGCAAAGGAAGATAGATGCTTTTGAACTGTGCTGTTGGAGGAAAATTCTGAGAGTGCCTTGGACTGCAAGAAGATCAAACCAGTCCATACTCCAGGAAATAAAGCCAGACTGCTCACTTGAGGGAATGATATTAAAGGGAAAACTGGCCACATAATGAGAAGACAGGATACCCTGGAGAAGATGCTGATGCTAGGGAAAGTGGAAGGCAAAAGGAAGAAGGGCCGACCAAGGGCAAGATGGATGGATGATATTCTGGAGGTGACGGACTCAACAGTGGGGGAGCTGGGGATGGTGACGGCTGACAGGAAGCTCTGGCGTGGGCTGGTCCATGAAGTCACGAAGAGTCGGAAGCGACTGAACGAATAAACAAAAAGCTAATACTGAAGACAATGGAAGACTTGCTTCTTGGTAAACATGCTCCCAGAATTTTATTTACTTCCACACAAACATCTATAACTTTGATTTGGAAGTAAGCAAGCCTTACTTCCAAATCAAAGTTATAGATGTTTGTGTGGAAGTAAATACACATCAATCTCGACAGCAGCTCTGCTTACAAACCACATTAGAATCAAGCTGGATAGTCCCATGTAACTTAGAACTGTCTGCATAGGTGTATCGCCATGATCTTGTAAAGGGTATCCCCAAATCCTGGTTCTTTATGAAATCCTTCCACAACCTCTTCAATAATAATGGCACTACTTCCAATCCCAAGAGAGATTTAGAGGAGGTAAGCAATTTATGTCCATCTATTTCAGAGATTGTAGCTGAGTTCACACATTATGCTAAACCCCAATGGAGTTAGTTGGGTTTTAGTATAGCATGTTGTCTAAACCCAGCCACTTCAGTTTCTAAATTATCATTTAAGGTGTGGCCCTGTGAATGAAACAGTCCACTATGGCTTGCTCAACAAATCATGGTTAAAACATATCATGGCTTAGTCCACAAAATGTGACTCCAGTCAGTGCTCCTGAAGGGAAGTGAATCAGGATCCCAGCCAAATGAGTGTGCAGTGATTCTTTGCTTTTTCCAAGAAATGCACAGTTTCTGGTTCTTTCCCATAAAGGCTTCTAGTGCTATTGTGATTGAGCATCGCCCATTTTACTTCTGCTATCGAAATTTACAAGACCAATTATGGCCTGAAATAAAATTGCTGAGCTCATTCAAGGCCAACTGCAGAAATGATCTTCAGCTGTTTTCAGATGTGAGGCTTTAGCCAGCTTTGTTTGCAACAGGCTCTTCACATGAATACAAAATGTGATACAATATTTAATTGCTTTATCTTTCTTTCCAGCTTTCTGATCAGGCATTCTCTTTGTGCCTTCATTTGTGCCAACTACTTGGGATATGCAGGTAAGAAGATGCTGATGTAAGGGTAGCCCCCAGCCTGAATCAAGTTGTGCATCCTTGATTTAAATGATTAGTTGCTGGAGATTCAAGACCATTTTTCTGCCTTTCACTTCCAGTTTATGAGATCGTAAAGTGTCAGCAACACAATCTCTGAATCAGTATGCACACTGGAGTTAGTGTATAAGAATTCACTCTTCCAAAACATGTTCTTGCTTTATTTGCAGCTAGGCATTAAAACACAGGCAAACTTAATGTTAACACAGCTTGTTAAGCTTCTCTGAATGGTCCCTCAATTTATGAGTGCCATATATTGCATTACAAAGCAGCTGGAGACGAATCAATACTGTCTCAGACCCAAAGAATACGATGCAATGCTAAGTCACACCAGGGCAAATGGCTTGCCCAGACAGCACAGAAATAATCTTGGCAGATTATTTATTTGGCAGCAAATAAAAAAAGTGACCAAAAAAGCAAGCCGCAAAGGATAAATCAACTGCAACGGATAAGAGAAAGAAAGGGAGAAATGGGGAAAAAAACACACACGTGGCTTTCCCCCCCAGGAGGGACGGAATGAATATACAGCATACAGAACCATAGTTTTTGTAACCATCCCTTGGTTAGAATCATTATGTTTCTTTGAATGTGTTTGTGTATAATGTTTTGACTCCTACTTCTGAAGTCTGAATGTGTTCCACCTATGTTGTTGGATTTCTAAAATGTAAACTCTAATTGCCAGGTGGTTCGCTTTGCAGAACTAGAACGGAACAACTAGAACAGAGCAGAATGCCTGGAATGTTGGCTGTCTGTGAGAGCACCTCACTTGTGACCTCCTCTTAGGCATTTCTGCACCATGCCAACATGGAGACAAACCTTACAAGTGAGCTGATACGTAGCTGCTCTCTGGGCTGGTGTGCACAAGCCTTGAACTCCTTTATACTCCAGTCACACTGCACAGGGAACGTGTTGAAATATGTATATCTTGTACGTGGGTGCACCAATGCGCACAGACTTTGCCTCTTTCAAACTAGGAGTGCATGATCCTATCAGCACTGAACAATGGGTATATTGGTTTGTTTGGGGATTGGATCGTCTAACATGTTTCCTTGGCAGTCCCAGATTTTTCCCTGTACCTCATCTTGTACAAACTCTATACATTTCTGGTCTTAGGAATTAGCTCACAGATTTACTTGTGTCACTGACTGACACTTGTTTTTGAAACCATTAGTGGACAGCTGGAACCACTGAATGGAGCAGAGCTTAATACAGCAAAAGACGCACACAGAAAAGAGCATTATCTAAAATAGCATTGATGAGCACGTTAGAGAAATATAGGTTATTGTTCTTACACACTTAGCCCACCCAAGCATAAAGAATTGCACACGTAGACAAAGTAGGTTTAAAAATAAGCACAAAAGAAAATCTTACTCGTTTATTTGGTCCAGTTGCATCCATTCAAGAAATATGATTCTTGTTCTTCTTTCTTTCCCTAAACTGAATTGACCCTTAGCCCTCACTGCTGCTAAAGGCTGCATGCAGAAAGGGGGAACCTCCTGACTCTAGGCCCAGGCATGGCTCCTAGATGGAAGGAGCAGCAGCAGCATGCTACCTTCTCAGATGGTAGAAGGAGGTAGAGAGCAGAGGAATGTGGGAGGGACAACAAACAGCTTCCTCCAGAAGCATATAGAGAATTGCATCCTAGAATGAACCCATCCACATGCTAATGAGGCATGCTGATTTGCTGGGACCTCCAACAGTTTTTACCTTAATGTTAGTGGTTACACTAGTTGAATATGATCAGTGACAACAACCTCCATTAGTTGACCACTTAATGCAGGGATAGAGAGGGAACGTTTTTCCAGCTTGTGTATAATCTTGCAGAGAAGGACTGCATACCAGTAGTGGGTGGGACAAAATTCACATTTTCTTTCCCCCTTTTAGACTCTAGTCTGGTTCACACAATAGGCCAAGCCATAAGGTGGATAGATTTGGTTTTGGCTTAGCATGCTGTGCCAATCCAACTGATTGCAAATCATATTGTGTCAACTGTAGACAAAACAAACCCTAGCTTAGGACTGTGTGTGAACCAGGTCACTTCTCTTCTGCATCTTTCCTTTATTCACTGCTCAGAAGTGCCATGGTGTGCAGCACATTTAGTCCACAAAAGATCCCAGGTTCAGGCACTGGCACTGGCAATTGCTGAGTAGCAGATAATAAGAAAGACTGCCAGTCAGAGGAGGTAATATTGGATTAGATGGATAAATGAGCTTCTTATATACTGCCTGTATTAAATGTCAGATATGTTTCAAATAATGCATTTGTAACCACTCCTGAATTACGGTTCATATAGTTGTTCTGGGCCTGTCTTTTAATTCTGACCCTTTAGACCAGAGCTTTCCAAACTGTTCATGTTGGTGACACACTTTTTAGACATGCATCATTTCGCGACACACTCTTACAGCAGGGCACAAGGCAGGCACTAGGACCTGCGTGGAATCACAGCAGGTTTGGAGGCAGCCAGGCACAAGGCAGGCACTAGGACCTGCATGGAATCACAGCAGGTTTGGAGGCAGCCAGGCACAAAGCAGGCACTAGGACCTGCACAGAATCACAGCAGGTTTTGAGGCAGCCAGGCACAAGGCAGGCACCAGGACCTGCACAGAATCACAGCAGGTTTGGAGGCAGCCAGGCACAAGGCAGGCACCAGGACCTGCGTGGAATCCTGGCAGGGCAGGTTTCGAGGCAGCAAGGCACAAGGCAGGCACTAGGACCTGCGTGGGATCCTGGCAGGGTAGGTTTGGAGGCAGCAAGGCACAAGGCAGGCACCAGGACCTGCGTGGGATCCTGGCAGGATAGGTTTGGAGGCAGCCAGGCACAAGGCAGGCACCAGGACCTGCGTGGAATCCTGACAGGGCAGGTTTTGAGGCAGCCAGGCACAAGGCAGGCACCAGGACCTGCACAGAATCACAGCAGGTTTGGAGGCAGCCAGGCACAAGGCAGGCACCAGGACCTGCACAGAATCACAGCAGGTTTCGAGGCAGCAAGGCACAAGGCAGGCACCAGGACCTGCACAGAATCACAGCAGGTTTCGAGGCAGCCAGGCACAAGGCAGGCACCAGGACCTGCGTGGAATCCTGGCAGGGCAGGTTTCGAGGCAGCAAGGCACAAGGCAGGCACTAGGACCTGCGTGGGATCCTGGCAGGGTAGGTTTGGAGGCAGCAAGGCACAAGGCAGGCACTAGGACCTGCGTGGGATCCTGGCAGGATAGGTTTGGAGGCAGCCAGGCACAAGGCAGGCACCAGGACCTGCGTGGAATCCTGACAGGGCAGGTTTTGAGGCAGCCAGGCACAAGGCAGGCACCAGGACCTGCGTGGGATCCTGGCAGGGTAGGTTTGGAGGCAGCAAGGCACAAGGCAGGCACTAGGACCTGCGCGGAATCACAGCAGGTTTGGAGGCAGCCAGGCACAAGGCAGGCACCAGGACCTGCGCGGAATCCTGGCAGGGCTCGGAGGCAGCAGCAGCCGCGACACACCCAGACACTGCAGCCGACACAGTAACGTGTCCCAACACACAATTTGGAAAGCTCTGCTTTAGACATTCAGAGATCTGTCATAATTGCTATTTAGGCCTCCTGCCAGCCTCAAGGTTTGCAGCTATCTTTGACATAGTCATTTAACAGCCTAACGTCCTGGCTTATATTAGTCCTTCTATAAATTCTAAATCAATATCAACTTGCAGGAACTCCAGCATCATCTCCTACTACTTAAACACTTGCAACTCTCCTCTCCTTGAATATTTCAGTAGCTCTTATTGTGATTAAGGGCGGCATCGGCTGTGGTCCAAGCCCTGCACCTGATAAATTGTATGCAAGCTTCAGAATGATATATAAATGAAAGACTGCCCTGAGTGAAAAATATTGGTTTCATTTATTTTAGGGCAAGCTGATCACTGAACATTGCTTTGGGGCCGCCTCTCTGCATCTTAGTGCTAAAGACTGAATGCTTAATATTTCAGTTATCAGACTGCAAAGCAGGAGGAGGAGTAATGTACTGGGGGAAAAGGAGAATTTCAGCTGGTGCAGCTTCCTGTTTGACAAGCTCCACCCCCAAGCCCCCCTCAGCAATAACTGTTAAGATGAAAGGGCCCTGCATTTAGCACAGTTCATAACTATAATGTCACTTCAGCTGAGAATGAAGTTGAGCACAAATGGCCTTTTGAAATTTTCCACCAAACTTGCAGGGACAGAAAGTAGGTGGAGAAGTCTCTTAAGTTTCTCCAGGGAAGGGGAATTTCTCCCATACTTTCTCCAGGGTAAGACTTCTCCTTAACAATGACAGTGGCACTATTACTGAAAAAGCCCGATGGGAGAAGGAATTCCCCCATGAGATTCCCTTGGGATTTAATGGAAGTGTGAGTAGCTGCGGGAGGAAGTACAAGAACTTCAACTGCATTTTTGACCATAACTAAAGAAAGGCAAGAATACCACACTCCATCCCTGAGTCTTTCTGCAAAATGTTCTCCTTTGAAAGGATTTCTAAAGCAAATTCATTTTCACTAAATTGAATGAGATCTGGTAGGAAAAAAATGCAGGAGAATTTCTGGGCTTAGCACTATGGTGGAAGCTCACAAGACTTCAGCATCATCTGAGAAGACTTCCAAGTCTTACAACCCAAACATTAGGGCAAACAGCAAAGAAAGCACTTACATTTCAGATCTGAGGCCAATTTATTTTCCATGTTCTTAGGATTCTGACAACTTTTTCTAAATTTGACTTGTTTTCCTCTTTTTTCTCTATAGTTTTGCCAAGAAAACTTACATAGAAATGTCCATGTAGTCATCAGAAGCTCACGTGGTAGAATATTTATTTTTTCTCCTCTCCTTTGCTTCATTATTATTTCTCTAGATTTGGTCACAGAATGATTGTTGCATTTTCTTTTCTGGCATAGCTTACTTATTTATCCATCCATCACATTTATATCCCTCCATGATTATATGCAGACCCTTGGCTCAACTCACTCAGTACCCAGCCTTACCCAAAGATATTCTACAAATAAAGTCTCCACCTCAACACTCAAACATCCACATCAATGCTTTTTTGTTGGGAAAAAGCTTTATCTATAGAATTCCCACCTTACATCTTGGGTCTTAAAGTACTGTATTTAATAAGCCTGTGATAGACTTCACTCAAAGACTCCTGGGCAGAGATTCAAGGACACAGCTCTTTGATAAGCCAGTTTATTATTATGAATGATAGAAAAGCCACAATAAAGCAGAAAACCAGCAATATAGCAGTCATGAAGTCCAAACTTTGTGCTTTTTTTCCTGCCTTTGCCCCTTAATAGACTGCAAGCAGGTCCTTTCTCAGAGGGAGGGACAGGTGACATCTGGGCATTGGTATTGTAACTGGCCTGTCTGGTCTCAGACTTTTTGTGCCTGACCTTGGTCCTTCCAGCCCTTCCAGCTGTGCACCCTTACATATCTTTACTATTCATTAAAGAGAGCCAGTATAGTGGTAAAGGTGTTGGACTAGGGATGAGGAGATCCAGGTTCTAGTCTGTCGTCAGCCATGGAAGCTCCCTGGGTGAGTGTGAGCTAATCAGTCTCTCTCAGTCCCAACTCCTTTTCCTCTGGGAAAAATAGGTTTTGTGCTGTACTTAGATATACTGTAAACACATACCAAATGGAAATATTGAACCTCTTTTTCCTGGCTTCTGCTGTAAGCCTGAGAGTTGCCACTGCTTTAAGAGTAACTTTAATGAATCAACTCAACTGATGCAGCAGCATCAGTTTTAAAGCCTGCACAGATGCCTGAAAATAATCAACCTGCTTTAATTAATAGCAGAGAGGTGCTGTGTCTGAAAGACTTCTTTCAAATCATTTTTGAAGCATGGACATTCTTAATCATAAGTCCAATGCCTCTAATAGAAGTGATGGAACTGTCATGCGACAAGCAGAAATTCTATCGGCCTGTCTCCCCATCACTGTGGTTTAGGTTGGAAAGTGCACCCTGCAGCCACACAGCAATTAAGAGCAGAGCTTCTGTTTACCAAGTGGTGGGGGGGTTGGTGCCTTTGAGTCAGTTTTTGACTCCTGGCAAATGCCTGGACTAGTCCCTGCAATTTTCTTGAGTTTTTCAGAAATGGTTTGCCATTGCCTCCTTCCTGGGTTAGTGACTGGCCCAAGGTCACCCAGCTGGCTTTTTGTGTAAGGCGGGACTAGAACTCACGGTCTCCCGGCTTCTAGTCTGGTGCCTTAACCACTACACCAAACTGGCTCTCTGTTTTTAGCATGATAAAATGTTCTTGAAGTAAATCCAACAGCTGCACAGAGAGGATATTTGGCTTTTGACACATTTGGTTTCAGTGTAAAACAGACTCTTTAGCAGCAAATACATTTTGATGACTGGGGAAGCAATCAGGATTCTGGAAATATTCTTGGGTCAAATTCCTGATACCTGAGTATAAGGCTTCAAGACATTTCCATCAGTTTAAAAATATAACTGTTTTGGATGGTTGTCCCAGGCACATTTCCAAGGGTCTATGGTTGGTTTTTATATTACAGATGCTTATCCATTGGTTAAAGACAGCTGAGACTTCTTTTTTTCTTGTAAGACATTTCTTTGGTCTGAAGTGAAATTAAGGTTAACTCTGATAGGCTTCACTTCACCCCAGTAGCTTGGAAAAAACAAGAAGCCCGTCACTTTCTGACACAGGGACAATCGATCAATCAATTGCAAACAATCTCCACTTATCATCACCTTTCTGCAACAGCAACCCACAGAAAGCAACCGCAACTTACTTGGGCAGTTTCCCTTTCCTTTCCTTTCCTTTCCTTTCCTTTCCTTTCCTTTCCTTTCCTTTCCTTTCCTTTCCTTCTTTCCTTTCCTTTCCTTTCCTTTCCTTTCCTTTCCTTTCCTTTCCTCCTGAAGCTTTCCTTTCCTTTCCTTTCCTTTCCTTTCCTTTCCTTTCCTTTCCTTTCCTTTCCTTTCCTTTCCTTTCCTTTCCTTTCCTTTCCTTTCCTTTCCTTTCCTCTTTCCTTTCCTTTCCTCTTTCCTTTCCTTTCCTTTCCTTTCCTTTCCTTTCCTTTCCTTTCCTTTCCTTTCCTTTCTCCTTTCCTTTCCTCCTGAAGCTCTCCTTTCCTTTCCTTTCCTTTCCTTTCCTTTCCTTTCCTTTCCTTTCCTTTCCTTTCCTTTCCTTTCCTTTCCTTTCCTTTCCTTTCCTTTCCTTTCTCCTTTCCTTTCCTCCTGAAGCTCTCCTTTCCTTTCCTTTCCTCCTTTCCTTTCCTTTCCTTTCCTTTCCTTTCCTTTCCTTTCCTTTCCTTTCCTTTCCTTTCCTTTCCTTTCCTTTCCTTTCCTTTCCTTCCCTTCCCTTCCCTTCCCTTCCCTTCCCTTCCCTTCCCTTCCCTTCCCTTCCCTTTCCTTTCCTTTCCTCCTGAAGCTCTCCTTTCCTTTCCTTTCCTTTCCTTTCCTCCTGAAGCTTTCCTTTCCTTTCCTTTCCTTTCCTTTCCTTTCCTTTCCTTTCCTTTCCTTTCCTTTCCTTTCCTTTCCTTTCCTTTCCTTTCCTTTCCTTTCCTTCCCTTCCCTTCCCTTCCCTTCCCTTCCCTTCCCTTCCCTTCCCTTCCCTTCCCTTCCCTTCCCTTCCCTTCCCTTCCCTTTCCTTTCTCCTTTCCTTTCCTCCTGAAGCTCTCCTTTCGTTTTTGCCTTGCTTCTTCCTGCATGTACCCTCCCTTTTCTTCTCTCACAAAACCTTTCAGGGTTGCTCCTACAAACTGTTGTCATTGATCTCTTATTTCTTTTTGCAAAGGAGTCAACTAAAAAGCTGGTTCGAGTTGTCATTGTGAATTGGGGGTCTTGTTTTAATAAGAAATACATGGGATTTATGGTTTCCCTCCAGTGTTAAGGGAAACTAGATCAATTGTTCCTGAGCAAATGAACAGTGAATTTCCTCTCATCTCTGAGTACCAATATAGATCAGCTATAGCAACTTTTGCTAGCTGAGAATTTTGCCAACCCATCTAGGGGACTCATTGAGAAAATCTATTTATGTGGTTGCTAGGAGTTGAAAACGACTTGATGGCACATAATCAATCAATCTAGGGGACAGCAGATAGGGAGAAGTTGCATACTAGTGTCTCAGGACATCCACACAGTTGTTTTGCTGTGCTCCCTTCCTATCCCAGAGGTGCTAGGAAATTATGCCATCCTAAATCTTGCTGCCCCCACAGGGAACCCCTACTGTGCACCTGGAATGGCTACGTGCTGGGTTGCTGCTCAGACAGCTTCCATGCACAATATTCCAAAGGCCACAATTGGTAGCTCCCTTGGTTAAAATTCCAGCCCCATCCAATGTCATCCATGATGTGAAAATCCTCCTTCAATTGGCATGCACGAGGGTCTGGTTATTCCTGCATGGCACTCCCCCCCCCTTTTTTTTTCTTTCCCATTGTGCTGTTGACATTTTTTAAATACTTATATATAATACTGTATATATGGGTTGACAGTTTGACCTTTTCACCAATAGCTGGCAGCAAAGAGTCAGGTTTTTAAAAATCACTTGGCTGCCATCCAGTGGTTGTCCAGATGGGTGCAGCTGAGATACTGTACAGCCACTGGATAAGGGTTGTGGAACAGTTAGAGTTTGAGAAAGGGGTTTTCCTTTGCAAATAATTTCAAGTACCTAATCTGAGGAGAAACAGCAGAAGGCAGGGCTTCCCTAGGAGCAATGGCTTTTGGGAAGGGAATTCCCTCACACAGGCTACAGAAGTAGAATGGCCCAGTTCTTTCAATTATATGCCTGAAGCCTGAGGTGGGCTAGTCAATTTCAGCGCTTTGTGCCTTCTAGGTCCACAGCGCAACGGTTTGGCTGATCTACCACTAGGTGACAGCAAAGAGGTTTTGTATCTCTTGGCTGCTTGCTCAACCACTTACAAGGTCAATGGATCATCTGCACATAAGGACAAACAAAAAGCATACACAGCTAGCCAAATAACTAAGTATTTCAGTCATACTTTCCATAGTATTTGTGAAACCAGGGACAGTGTAATCAATGTCAGAGGGATGTTGTTTAGTTTTGTAAATGCTGTAGCCATTTACAAAACTAAACGCAAAAAACTGTGAGCAGCAGGGACGAAGCCTCATTGAAGCTAGAAAAAGGATGAAATTGTCAAGAACTCAACTGAAGGGAACTGGCAGAACCAACTGGAGCCTCATGATTGCCAGCCTGGCACATATTATCCCCAATGTGCATCAGCGCACCCCACAATACCCACATGCAGCATCTTGAGGTGGAATATTAGGGAAGGCACCACTCTTAGGACATTGATGTTGGGTTGAATTTTATTGTTACTGCCATTTTTGTTAACTGCTGCAAGTTGGCTTTGGCATGGGCAGGAAGTATACAAACTGAATCAATGATTAACGGAGAATCTTTCTCTATGGCTGGCTACTTGAGAGAGAGAGGGGGAAGGAGTGAAGGAGATGTCAGAAAGAGAAAAAAGAGGACAAGGGTAACTTTTGACTCTGTCCTACTCATTGCTTGCTTCAGTCCCATCTAATAGATTATTCCCCAGGAATGTGGCCCTCAGGAAAAAGAAAAGGGGTGATCCCACCCCACTCCAGCTGAAAGAGACCAAAGAGCTTGTCTTTCATCTCTGTTGTCATGAGTTGTTGGTGCTAAGTAGGGTGACCATACGTCCCGTTTTGAACGGGACAGTCCCGTTATTTTAGCATTTTTCAACCGTCCCGTCGTTTTGATAAAAATCTCAATTTTGTCCCTTTTTTAAACCTGGTGGGAAGGAGGACAGGAAGACAGGAAGGAGGACTGGAGCCAGACTTGCCATTGGAGGCAGCCCGGAAGAGGCCCTATCAGCGCGGCAACTGGAAGCCCAGTTGCCACATGCGAGCCCAGCAGCAGAAGCAGCACCACAGTCCAGGTTCCTGCCTCCTTACCTGATCCTGAGATTGTCTGCCCAGCAGTGGTGAGGCCAGGGAAAGCAGGCACGGGAAGGTTGTGGAAAGAGGGTGTGTGTCTGTGTGTGTGTGTGTGTGTGTGCATGCACGCAGATTACTTGCTCAGCGTAATCGCGCGCACACACACACACACACACACACACACACACTAGGCCAGGGCTTTCCAAACAAAAACACGGAAGTGCCGGTGGCGGTGCTTCCGGGTTGCCGCTGCTGCCGCTGCCCCTTCGAAAGGGCAGGTTCCGGGGACCCCGAAAATGCCCTCAGTTCTGGCAGGGAGGCAAAAGCCTCCTTCCCACACGCACACGCTGCCCTGGAGCCGGGGTGGAAATTCTCCCCGCAGAACAGCTGAGCGCCGCTTGCGCGCAGCCTCCCTGCCTAAACTGAGGGCATTTTCGGGGTCCCCGGAGCCTGCCCTTTCGAAGGGGCAGCACTGCTGCTGCTGCCGCTACCCCTTCGAAATGGCAGGCTCCGGGTACCCCAAAAATGCCCTCGGTTCTGGCAGGGAGGCAAAAGCCTCCCCTCCCCACATGCACACGCTGCCCTGGAGCCGGGGTGGAAATTCTCCCCGCAGAACAGCTGAGCGCCCCTTGGCAACATGTGCGTGCGCGCAGCCTCCCTGCCTAGACTGAGGGCATTTTCGGGGTCCCCGGAGCCTGCCCTTTCGAAGGCGGGGTTTGCAGGCGGGAGCCAATCGTGTGGGGTGGGGGGCGGGGTTTGGAGGCCGGCATGGTGGCATAAGACCCTGTCCCGTTTTGCCATCCCCAAAGTCCCGTTTTCGTCTGAAGGAAATATGGTCAGCCTATGCTAAGTTACAGGTTTCTTTATCTCCACTGTCACATTCCAGTTGTTTAGGCAGGAGAACACGCATTCCATTGAACTGGAGCAAGGTCACCCATGCTCACTGATCAGCTCTCTGGATCTCATACCAGCTCTTGTTCTTCCATCATGCCTTTTTTTTTGGGGGGGGGGGAGGTTGTTATTTTCTTGCACATTATATAAGCTGTGCTGATTAGAGACCGAGCTCCAGATAGACACATGACAGTTTGCGATAAAGATTTTTGGCTCCTGCACAAGATTTTCAGCATGACTTTTCCTGCAGGACAAAAGTGACCCTGTTAACTTTAAAGGCTACTGGTAAGTTGCTAAACAAGCTCAACTAGTGCATTTGGAAAAGATGTGATTACTCAAACAGCATCTCTTTGCTCTTATTTACACTTCTGTGCAGTGTGGATTTTAACCGCCCAAGACTGCAGTCTGAAACACCCTGACCTGGATGTACCTGCTTGAGCAATCAACAGGACTTAGGGCCAAGAAAAAGTTGGTAGGCAGAAATGTGAAAAGCTGTTTCTCTCCATTACTTTACTCTCTGTAATCTGCTGGTGCGATAATACCTGGTGTCTGGGATAAGGCCCTCCCAGAGAGCAAACCACAAATTGAGCCACACTCTAATCCTGGTTCATTTAGAAAGTACATTTCCATGGCACTGCATTAAGCCACTCCGGCTGATGAATATGGATGCTCACATAACCGACTTACCCTTATTCCATGCGGCTCATAATCCCCCGTCAGCAGCTCATCTATGCTTAAACAGGACATGCAAAACAAATGGTCCCCCTTTTTGATTAGCACTGATCAGAATTTGAATGCTAACAAGCAACCATATTTTCAGATTCTGGTCAGCCCTAACTAGAAGTGGCATCCATTCCATTTTCACACATTATCCTTGCCGTATTAGAAGCAACCAACTGTAGCTCAGGAGATAGGGAGAGGATGTAGTGTACTGATTCACGTTGACTTTCTTTTTGATTCAGAGCCCAATAAAAGCTACCGGTGCTTTGTGTTACAGCCCCAAATGGCTCAGCATCCAAATATCTGAGTGTCTCTCCAAATACCAGTAGAACTGTGTTTTCAGGTAATTAAAAGGTTCTCCCCGCACAGTTGTGCAATCGTGTCCGACTCTAGGGACCGGTGCTCATCTCCGTTTGTTAGCCGAAGAGCCAGTGTTGTCCGAAGACGCTTCCACAGTCATGTGGCCGGCATGACGCGCGCGGAACGCTGTTACCTACCCACTGAAGTGGTACCTATTCATCTACTTGCATTTGCATGCTTTCGAATTGCTAGGTTGGCAAGAGCTGGGGCGAGTGCGGGAGCTCACTCCGTCACGCGGGGCTAGGGATTCGAACCTCCGAACTTGCGATCAACAAGCCTGGCGTCTTACCCGCTGAGCCACCACGCCCCTTTCTTTCAGGTAATTAAGGGACCCTTTATGACATCAGAAAATTCTCTATTGTGCCCCTTGATTGTAGAACTCCACTCTGGCACTGATGAAAATATTCTTCATTCTTTTGGGTGTTACACAAACCCTGATGACAGCTAATGGCAGTTTTCTATATCTCTTTGCTGCCATTGAGTGAGTACTCTGAATTTTGCAGCCCAGATATGGTAGCCCCAGAGCCAGGTCAAACAACTATTTGTTCACACACTTTAATTTTTAAAGCATATCTATTTATTTTATTTTATTTCTCCCTTTTTATTATATATTAATCTGTAATTATGTTTTCTGAAATTACTTGTTGTCAACCACTCTATTAGCAGAAGATTTAGGTAGCATAAAGATATTTTAAACACAGTACATAAAAAATCCCCAAGAACAACAAAGTGTGTGTCTTGCTTCCTATAGATGGCTTTAACCCATATGAAGCTGTATGACAATGTAACCAATGAATTAAACAACTGAAACTCACAGAGTTAATGAATTTAACTGGGTGACATGACACTAAGTATTGAGATTAAACTTTAAGCATCATGAATGGATGTCCATGGGTATATACAGTAAAGACGACATACTGAGCTGATTCACACAAATGCTCACATAACCTGGAGGCTGTGGGAGTCTGGATAGGGAACAACAGGCTTCAGCTGAACCCTGGTAAGACGGAGTGGTTGTGGATTGATGGCACCCCTGTATCCAGGAAGTTATCATCTTTGGTTCTGGACGGGGTAGCACTACCCCACTCAGATCCAGTGCTGAATCTGGGGGTCCTCCTGGACTCACGACTCCTGCTCGAAGAGCAGGTGGCAGTCGTGGCCAGGAGGGCCTTTGCACAGCTTCGAGTTGTGCGCCAGCTACGCCCTTTCCTGGACTGGGATGCCCTCCGAACAGTCACTCATGCCCTTTTCATCTCCCATATAGATTATTGTAATGCGCTCTACATGGGGCTACCCTTGAAGCGTATCCGGAAGCTTCAGCTGGTTCAGAATGCAGCAGCGCGGGCAGTTATGGGTGCGATGAGATCAGCACATGTGACACCTCTGCTGCGCGAACTGCATGACTAGGCAGGGAAGTCTTACAAAAGGTGCCTCACCCCCCCCCCCCCGTTAAAAAGGTCACAAATGATTGACATGCTATATGGATAGGGACAATTGTTTGGTTTTTGTGGAGGCTAATGCGAGACTTTTGCGGACTCAACTGTAAGACGAAGTCAGATCTTTAGAAAAATCTCCTTAGCTGTGCATCTGACTTAATTTCACTGTGGTATCAACCGCAGCACATTTCACTCTCTTTTCCCTGCTTTACTCTTTTTAAGTACACCTTGTGCTAATGGTCACGTTTTGGCTCTGTCATCATCTCTTACAAGGAGTAAAGAAATACAGAGCTTGTCAATTTCTGAAAGGTCAGGTTACTAAAGGAGGACAGATTTTATATCCTGAATCTTGTTACTGTCTGTACTATTCTTTTTTAAAATGGCTTCGTTTCCCTAAATTTTCATCATGACCAAATGCTCCAAGAAGGAGAACACTGGATTTAAACTTGCACCACTAATGGGGAAGTATGGCTTTTTCAAAAATAGGATGATACTAATGACTGATTTTGATTTTTTAAAAAAATTGGTAATGAAAGGAGTTCATAAGACACTGTTATAATGGAAGAAGTATATGGGAATCAGATGGAATTTGTATTTCCCAAAATGGGAGTATTTACAGACATCTGTCTGCTTTATCCTAGCTAGCTTTGGGAATGTCCTTATCACAACTAATATTTTTCTGGTACCCGTTGAGAGCGAATTTTCATGTCTGAAGGCCTTCTATCACTCCACTCAACGATCTAGCTTGACAGACATAGCTCTAGGATCACCTATGTTTTTTTTTCCAACTTGCCTGGAGAAGAGTTATTTAATTAATTTATTTAAAAGACTTATATGGCCACCCATTCGAGATATCATAGTCCTGGGTGGCTCACAAAACAATGATAAAAACATGCCCCCCCCAACAACCACAATAAAAACTCCTGGAGCCAGTATTCCACCTTGCTGGCCTCCAGCCTCATTCTACCCCAAGGCTTGGGGGAAGAGACAGGATTTCAAGGCCTTCTGGAAGGCCAGGAGGGCGGGAACCTTCTGGATCTCTAGGGCAGAGCTTTCCAAACTGTGTGTCGCGACACAAAAGTGTGTCGCCACACACAGTCTGGTGTGTCACCACACAACCCGGAAGCGCTGATCATCATCAGCGCTTCCGGGTTTTCCCACAGCGACACACCAACGGCGGTGTGCAAAAACCCGAAAGCAGCAGCAGCGCTTCCAGGTTTTTGCACGCTGCCGCAACGGCGGCACTTCCGGGTTTTCCCGTGGCGACACACCAACGGCGGTTGGTGTGTCGCCGCGGGAAAACTTTGGAAAGCCCTGCTCTAGGGGAAGGGTCTTCCGCAGGGCAGGGGCAGCTATGGAGGCGGCACGCTTCCTGGGTCCCACCAGATGGCAGCATTTAAGGGAAGGGACTTGGGGTGCACCCACCCTATCTGACCTGGTGGGACAGGCAGATACCCTCAGGGAAAGGTGGCCCCACATATAGCCTGACCCCATGCCATTCAGGGCATGCAGATGTTTCTAACAATTTAGTATGACTTCTGTTAACCTAGTAAATATATATTTTTTATTTTTGCTTATGGCTAACACAGCTACTGCTGTTATTTATAGGCAAGTGAGAATAGAATCACACTTTGTATCAGTAGATACATATTTGCATCTGTGCTTCTCATGGGGAGTGCAGCCAATACAGGATGGTATAGAAACCAGCTAAATTCTCAGGTGCTTCTGGTGTTAATAACATAACATCAGAAAAGGAAACATTTGCAATATCTCGATGTATTGTATTTTCGTGACAGTGAATTTTGTTACATTATAATCATCCTTTCCCAACTCGGTACTGTCCAGACATACTGGGATTGCAATTTCCAGAATTTGCCATTAGCGTGGTGAGCACTTGGGGAGTGCATGAGGATGATGATCTGGGAGATTGTAAGAGTGACCTGGCTATGTGCCCGGGCCTGAGGTCCCGAGTGTGTGAAGGGTCCAGATTGTGCTGACACCGACGAATTATAATACCTCTTGGCTGCTTTATTTTTATTTAATTTATTTTTGTACTGTGTTTAATTGTTTTAATGATTGTTTGCCACCCAGAGTCAGTGGTTTGAGATGGGCAGCTATACAAGTCGAATAAATAAATAAACAAATAAACAAATAAGAGTGTAGGCTGAGGATCTGGGGGAGTTTAGTCCAATATACTTAAAGGGTATCTAGTAGGGGAAGGCTGATATACAGTACAGTATACCAACTCAGGATTAAAATAGGGAAGGGCTATAGCTCAGCTATAAAGGGGCGTGGTGGCTCAGCGGGTAAGACGCCAGGCTTGTCAATCGGAAGGTTCGAATCCCTAGCCCCGCGTGACGGAGTGAGCTCCCGCACTAGCCCCAGCTCTTGCCAACCTAGCAATTTGAAAGCATGCAAATGCAAGTAGATGAATAGGTACCACTTCGGTGGGTAGGTAACAGCGTTCCGCGCGTGTCATGCGGCCACATGACCGCGGAAGCATCTTCGGACAACGCTGGCTCTTCGGCTAACAAACGGAGATGAGCACCGGCCCCTAGAGTCAGACACGACTGCACAAATGTGCGGGGGGAACCTTTACCTTTTTTATAGCTCAGCAGTAGACTATCTGATTTGCCTGCAGAAGATACCAAATCTAGTTCTAGAATCTCCACAATGGATTGAGAAGACTCCAGCTTGGATCCTTGAAGGCTTGGTCCATGTTGATAACACTGTTAGACAGCCTGTTAGGTTTGACTCTACAAAGCAGCTTCCTGTGATCCTAAAACAGAGTGGGAGACCTGAAATTGCCTGACCTCTCTCCCCGCCCTTATTTTAATGTCTTCAGAACATTCCTTTTTAAAAAAAGATGAATGCCTGAACCTTGGCTACCCTTTCTCTATTTCAGATATCACAATTGTGAGGCAATTTACATTAGAAAAAGCTCATCCCCAGCCAACACCACCAAAGAGAACGTATCTCCAGCCAGAGATTCTGAACTTCTCATGTACCTCGATGTCGATCCTCTCAAGCGAAGGCTCCAGGGGGTGCATTTCCCCTGCCAGAGCCATTGAGCCAGGCTCACCACTAGCTCAGCCCCATGGCCGCTGGAACTCAGCTTCAAGCAGCTGCTGTGATTTCCCTCTCAAGACAGTCTCTTAAGTTCACACAAAATTTGGCTGCCTTGCAGCCCAGGCAGTCCCATCCTACAGAAGAATGAAGCGCAGGAATGACCTCTCAGCAGGCCTTTACCCACGGCACACACACGCCGCAGCAAGCTCTGCTTTCCCCATGAAATTGCTTTCATCCCATCCCAAATGAGACAGCCTTAAGCTGTTCTTAGCTGGACTGGTACTTGTCTCCTCATTCCAACACCATCTAAGGGCAGCCTTAAGGTGTGGAAAGTCTGTTAGGCTTTGTCACCTCAGAGGGAAGTCAGGTGACCACAGTGAGTTGAAACCAAGGCAAAAGGGACAGGGCAGAACTGGCAATGGGGCGACACATTTGCAATGGTGTTGTTTTCTGATGGCTCAAGAATGGGTGGGGAGCCCTTCAGTTCAGCAGTGGGAAGAGGCCCAGTGTCACGCAAGGGCTATCCAGTGAGCTCGGACAACAAGGGCTTGCGGGGTGGGTGGAGGCAAAAGGATGCTTTCTAACTTTGGGTGATGATGGTAGGCTGGCCAATAGAGAACAAGGCAATCTGTCCTGCTTGGGGATTTTATAGCAGATTGCTCAGCATAAATCTGATTGCCGCGGGAGGAGGAGGTGCCTGATCCGCTGAACCTGCTCTGGGGACTGTGGCCTGAGATCAGGTCTATGTCCACCCACAGGAGGAATAGTGAGGAGTGTTCAAAGGAAAGAGATCAGAAGCCGGGAGGAAACTGGCAATCTGACCCAGCGCTTATTTGCCCAGCAGGGAGGTTGGCGCAGGCCCATCCTGAGAAATCGCGCCACCTTCCTGGAAGGCAGGCCTCTTCCTCCCAGAGATAGCAAAGGAGGTTCCTCTGAGACACAAGAACTCAGCCACTGCTTAACCAAGATTGAGTTTCCAATCAGCTGACTACCAAGATAAGATTCAGGGATAAGACTTTTAAACTTTGCAAGCAAACCTCGCCCCCTCCCTCTTTCACAGAGGCACGCGAGGGGAACAACTTTCTCTCCGCCGTCGCGAGCCCAAGAAACCACTCCCGCAGCTACGCACGCACGTGCGCGCGCGCTCCCCCCTCTCGGGGGTCGCGGGGCTGCCACCAGCGGAAAGCGGGTTTCCGGCGCGGCTCTCGCTCTTCGCGAAAGGGCCCGAGCAGCGTTTACCCGGCCGGGACCACGCACCTGTTCCAGCGGGCTATTTTCCGCCGGTAGTAGCGCAGGGTCTCCTGCCCGTTGAGCAGCTTCTCTGCGGGACCCTCGGGGGCGCTGTAGAGCGGGTGCACGAAGAGCCTCCTCAGCTTGGAGTCGTCGGCCTGGCTGCTCCGGTTCGTGGAGACGCTCTCGGGCGGCCGAGTCCCGGGCTTCTTCAGACTGGCGGCGGCGGCGGCTTCGGCGGGGCAGGAACAGCGTCGCTCACCCGTTTCGGCCGGACCGAGGCGGCGCCGCATTTGGGGCCAGAGGTGGAAGTAGAGATCGGCGCTGAGCAGCGCCCCGAGAAGCAGCAGGATGAGCAGTCGGTCGCGGCGGGTCCCCAGCATGGTCAGCCCGGCGCTCAGGGAGGCAGGCCGGGCGAAGGCAGCGCACGAGCACCCCGGGGGCGCTGGGAGGGAAGGAGGCGAGCCTTGAACAGCGGGAGCCCGGGCAAGCCTAGGCAGGGCCTCTGCCCCGCTGCCGCCGCAGGAGCAGGTGAGAGGCCGAGGCAGCGCCCCTCTCCTCGGGAAGAGGCGACCGGCTGCACCTCTGCCAAATCCCCTCTCCCGAGCTGCCCTCCCCAGGCAGACCGTGCAGTCTCTGGAAGGATGGATCTGCTCGGGGTGGGGAGAGAGGGAGGGGAGCCGGCATGACCAGCCTCACCTACTACCCTCCTCCTCCTCCTCCTCCTCCCCCCAGCTCAGCTCAGCAAAACGGCGGCGGCGGCAGCAGCAGCAGCAGCTGCTGCTCCGGAGCCCAGCGCCTTCAGATCGGGGCCTCTCGCTCCCCGCCATCCCAAGCGGCCGCCTTTCCCTACCTCGCCCGTCTTGCCGAAACGTCCCGGGCAAGGCGGAGGCAGCTTGCGGGCAGCGAGAACAGAAAGCGCCCGGCATCCGTCGAAGGCAGGGACCAGGCAGCCCGAAAGAGAGCGCCAAGTTAGGAACTACAGTAATTTCACCGGGCAGAGCAACCCGCCTTCGGGACTGTGCTAAGAAAGCCGCTAACGCGCCGGAGTGAGGCAGCTGGAAATAATAGCTTTGGCACTCCCTTTGCTCTCAGGAATGCTAGATTTTAGGCGTGAAGAAGACAAGCTCCCGGCAGTCATGATGAGACCTGTTCCAAATGCGGGTCACCCTTAGTGTGTGAGTTTGGAACTCCTTGGCTTTGTTTGCATCACATGGCTAACCAGGTTAAATAAAGACCCAAAAGCTATATCTGCCCAACCTGGATAGATGGTGGTTTAGCGTGTTCCGTGAATTTGATCAGCTTATGGTTCAGTGTATTGGGCAGACTCAGATCCGCGTTAAGCAGCGCGGATGAATGCAGCCGCTCAGTTTGGGCAACTCTGTGCTATGACTGCTGGCTTGAAGTGCCAGTTTGGGATTGCTGGGAAGCTGGCGGCTTCTCCAGTGGGTAGAACAGTGCAGGGGCGGGGGGGGGGGAGCAAAGCAGGTTAAAAGAGGAACCGTCTCCTCCTTTTGCCCTTACATCGGCCCCCTCTTAGGCTGAAACAATCCTTTGCCATTCAGGAATGCCGTTTCTTTGGAAAGGGAAGATTGAGGAGAGACTGGAAGTTGGTGATAAAGCCCTTCCTTGGCGTGAGGAAGGTCCTGGACCAGTCCTTGGCATCTCCAATTATTTATTCTTTTAAAATGTTAGGCTGCAGTTTCCTTGAAAGATTTCCATTTGGGGAAGCATGGCCAGCTGAGTAGAATAGTCTTTCCTAACAGCCTGCTTCTCAGGTGTACCTTCCATTACATCTGGTCAGTTTAATGCATCTGGAGGAAGGGGGTGATGGAATGTACAGTTGTTGGACAAATAGTCTGGCCTGACATAAGACCAGTTTTCACATTCCGCCTTCCAATTCTGGGTTCTTCTCATTTCTTCCTCTTCTGTTCTTCTCCATCTTCCTTTGAAAGACCATTACACAGCCTCCTCTTTTCTATTCCCATCTTCTTAAATAGGGTAAGCCAACTGGATCTCTATGGGGAGGGGGGTGCCCTCATCAAACATAGGACATAATTACTATGGGCAAAATCTGTGCTCTTCCTCTTCTTCCCTAATCCAGGATTAAATAATAGTAACACAGAGTTGAGGTATTAGGGCTAAAACTGCTGTGTATGTACATGTGCATTCCATCCATCCATCCATCCATCCATCCATCCATCCATCCATCCATCCAACAAACTTCTATCCTGCTACAATCAAAGTGATTCTTGGTGTCTTACAGTATATATAAAACAAGAATTAAACCAACCTAAAGCAATCCCAGTAACAATAACCATGTAAAACCCTAAAACAACAACCATTTTTTAAAAAGATATAAGATAAAGGAAGAAAAGCAAAGTGTGCATATATGATAAAATTATTGGAGAGATTTCAGGATCTAAAGGTAGGTAAACAACTGAGGGTTTGTATTTACACTACAAACAGAAATATGTTCGGCAGCACCAAAATGTCAAGCTTTTATGAGAGAGCTGAAGTCAATCAGTTCTTTTGTTGCTACCTCCATCCCAGCCCTGGAGACAGAGGTTAAAGATGACTTGGAAAGAGTGCCGTTTCAAAATATTTCTTGGCTAGATAAAATAACTTTGATCTTTGTGACTATCCTGCCAAGATGTATGTTCTTCTTTGCTGATTTGAAAGATTACAAGTAAAATTTTTAGACTGAATGCCTTGATAACCATCTTTCCTCTCGACAAGCAACCATCAGAGAATTATGGGACATTATAGGGCATAGCATTATATCAGGGCTGAGGCTAAGAATTATTTCTATCACAAAATATTATCCTTCCTAGCAACTATATTTGTCATCTATGGTCTTAAAGGGTTGGTCCATGGGCACAATTTCAATCAAGTTCTTTAAGAAGTCAAGACATATGATGGACTTTGCAATATGTGAATTAAATATTCTTAAATCTGTTCCTAGTCTTTGTTTTTGTTTTTTAAGAAAAGGAGGTCAGACTATTTTTATATTCACAGTAAACTCTTCATTTTTTCCTTCTGCAGGGTTGTTTCCCTGTCCCCAAATGAGCTTGATATTGACAAGATTATGAGGTGCTTTTTTCAGTTTTCATAAATGAATAGCAAGGATTTCTTTAAAATTGTAACTGAGCTATTATAAATTGTAATATGATGGTGGAATATGATTCTTCCAATAGGGATTTCTGTATTAATGACACTTTAATTGGCCTTCTCCAACCTGCTACCTACAGAATTCTATTTACAGAAGTATCGATGTATCTGGAAGACAACATATTGGAGAAGCCTACTTTAAAGCAAATCAGCTGAGAAATGCAATATCACTGAAAAATCATACCTTGGGGAAATTGAGACTTAAAAACAGCATATCATATCTTTACAATATTATAATGGAATTATACAGAGATGTGCAATGGTTAAATCTGAACTACTTTAATGCATGCAGTTTATTATTATAATAGCTATTTTATGTACAGTAAATCAGACTTTGTAGCTTAACTGCTTTTGCTAGCAGTTAATTTCCATAACAGTATTAATTGCTTTGATCCATTAATAAAAATCATGTTTTTATTTTATGGAGCACTGTTTAAATAAGAATATAGGGGTGCAGGGGTGCAGCATTTCTAAGGAGGCTGAATGACCTCTGAATATTTTCAGAGTTCAGCTCTTGACCATGAAAAGAACAGCTGCATCAGAGCAACTGCATGGAGGCAGGTTGTGAACTGCAGGCTTGTTTTGACCACTGTACGTACAGCAGAGTGAGCAATCTGTTGTCCTCTAGTTATTGTCGGACTGCAGCTCCCCTTATTGGCCAGGCTCACTAGAGATGATGGGTGTGGGGTTTCAGCAACATCTGCAGGGTTGTATGATCCTGATCTACAGATCTTTACTGTATATTAACCCAGAATTGATCATTTTGCATTCATCTGCAATTCTAAAGCAACAAAACACATCTGAAGCTGGGACTGTGTTCTCTAAGGGCTTGTGACTTCCCCCCAGTACCTTCTTCAGCTTTGATTTATTTTTTTGTGTGTGTTTGCCTAGTATGCTATCTAAAATTATCTCCAGCTTTGTTACTATAACAACTCTCTACTTTAGTTTTCCATCTTCTGAAGAACCTGTGTATTCAGTTTCAGAATGGAGGCAGGTTCAAGTACAACTGGATGTTGTTTTAAAAAATGGGATAATGGTCTTGATTGCTTGGGTCTTAATCCCAACGGGTTTAGGTAAATCCTGAATGCAACCTAAACATCACAGCACAAACTGGAGCTTAATCTACCTGTCTGCATTTCCTCTTACATTTCAAAAGTTTGCATATTTTTTTGAGATCTTTCAAGTTGAAGAAGCACCACCTTAAGTCATACTTTGACAAGTTCTTCTGGCTCACATGGCTTCTTTGCTTTTCCAAAACTAAGCATCCTTACTTAGGCGTAAGCCCTATGGAAAATATTGATGTTTACTTATAAAGAAACATCAGTTGGATTGGGTTGCACATTTAGAATAAGTCTGTTTGAGATTTAATACTAATCAGGGACCTTTCCAAAAATATTTCTATCACAAATGATTCATTTTAAACAGAAGAAGTTGCACAAACTATTTAATAAGTCAATGTTTAAAGTCCCTACCTCCAGTAAACTATTTTATTTGACCTACTTAGCACAACATCAAGTTACATATTAACATTTCTAGTGGATGGCAAAAACAATGGTTATACTCAAAGTAGTTATAAAAGTTACTCCAATTATTTTAGTAGAATATAGTTAATCGGTAATTGAAATACTTTTTTGTTACTAGCTGTGGGTAAATTACTCTATCCAAGATGTTAGTATTAAGTAACACAATTAAACATTGTATCATTAAGCAAAGGAACTAAAACAGGTGTCATTTAATTCAACAGCAAGAGAGGAAGAAGTCCTAAAATTATGGTTTCCTTTTCCCATTGTGGTTACATGAACGAAACAGTACTGTAAATCTTTAGGTAGCCTGATGTACCATTGAAT
Source organism: Charina bottae (assembly GCA_023362775.1). Taxonomy (NCBI): domain Eukaryota; kingdom Metazoa; phylum Chordata; class Lepidosauria; order Squamata; family Charinaidae; genus Charina; species Charina bottae. The sequence goes on along the minus strand of JALMGJ010000002.1, from coordinate 140,141,075 downwards.
CTTAAGAAAGCCACGTAAAGGCTTAAATAACTGATGGAAAAAATGTGGTTAGCCAAGAACATATACATGATGGGACCAAATGACTTACTAAACAGAGAAATGTTCTTGCTACCTTCAATGGAGTTTCAAAGAATCACTGAAAAACCAGCAGAAATACTAAGTGTGATAGTGAAAAGACTGGTCTGGTTTTGGGGATTTCTTTGTGATTTGGAAAAGAATGAAGTGAGTTTTAAAAAAACTTGGCAACAGGATCCATGTGTCTACAAGTGTAATGTAGCATACTATTAATAGTATTGTCTTCCATAATCTAGTCTATTGAGAAAGAGGTCCAGTAATTTAACTTCTAAAAAAACTAGAAGCATGTTGATAATTCTGAAAGTTGATATGACCCTTCACTTGACTTAGTTGACAAGCAACATAAGGGACTATAACAGGGTGCTATCTAGGACTTAAGGGGCGTGGTGGCTCAGCGGGTAAGACGCCAGGCTTGTCGATCGGAAGATCGCAAGTTCGGAGGTTCGAATCCCTAGTCCTGCGTGACGGAGTGAGCTCCTGCACTAGCCCCAGCGCTTGCCAACCTAGCAATTCGAAAGCATGCAAATGCAAGTAGATGAATAGGTACCACTTCGGTGGGTAGGTAACAGCGTTCTGCGTGCGTCATGCGGCCACATGACCGTGGAAGCGTCTTCGGACAGCGCTGGCTCTTCGGCTAACAAACGGAGATGAGCACCAGTCCCCAGAGTCGGACATGACTGCACAGGGGAAACCTTTACCTTTATATAGGACTTACATGTTTGTTTCGTCTTATAAAATAGCCCTGCATGGAAATAAGTAGCAAATAACAGGATAGGTTCTAGTGTGGTAAAAAAAAAAAAGGTAAAGGTTCCCCCCGCACATTTGTGCAGTCATGTCCGACTCTAGGGGCCGGTGCTCATCTCCGTTTGTTAGCCGAAGAGCCAGCGTTGTCTGAAGACGCTTCCACGGTCATGTGGCCGCATGACATGCGCAGAACGCTGTTACCTTCCCACTGAAGTGGTACCTATTAATCTACCTGCATTTGCATGCTTTCAAATTGCTAGGTTGGCAAGAGCTGGAGCTAGTGCGGGAGCTCACTCCGCACGCAGGGCTAGGGATTCGAACCTCCGAACTTGCAATCTTCTGATCGACAAACCTGGCGTCTTACCCGCTGAGCCACCATGCCCCTCTAGTGTAGACTCTTCCCTAATTGACTTACTTGGAATGAGCAAGTTTTTGTTTTATGATGCAGAACATTAAAATAGTCTGCCCCTCTAGTGGTACCATCCAATGACTAATGTGCCATTTAATGCTGGTAATCATGGATTTTTAGCTGTAATGTTTACTGGACTGATTACTAATATTCCAGATTTGTCTTTTAACTCTCTGTCTGGTTACTATTAGATGACCAGGGATTTCATGCAGATGAGCACAAAGCAAATGGAAGAGGAATGGCTTGCTAGGTCCCTTCTCCATTTGTGCTTCGTGGTCTTGATGCTAGAAATACAGGCTGCTAGTTAGTGATTCTGTGAGTGTCTTTACAGAGCCGTTGTCTTCTTTGGGAAGCTGTAAATCTGTGAGCTCCAATTTAAAGAGTTTAAAAAAAACAGGTATGTTTTATTTCCTGGGGGAGTTCTGATTGTCATCGAGGAAGGAACCCAGTCTAGAGCTTTTTTCCTTGCCTTAATGGTTTTTCCCATTTGTTTGAATTTGCATCATAGTGATTACATTGGAACTTGTCATAAGCATGTCCTCTAGAACTACCAGAGGTTCTGGCCGCCTTCCAATTGTCATCCTTGAAATGAATTTCCTAATGGACAACTGCCTAAGAGTCATTTATCCATCATGAGATGTTTTTAAAGGTTATTTTTTTTTTTAAAAAAAAGGATTAGCTTGTAGGCTTTAGTGGAATATCATATAATAACTGGGAGGATATTATGGAAGCCTAATAAAATGAGTCAAAATCAGTACAGCACAACCTTGGGATTTAAAGTATGTATTATCTCACTGTAAGCAAACGAGGAACTTCTTTGAAATGTTTTCCACCCAAATACTGAAGTTAACACTGGATTAAATTGTCATTCTCTCTGATACCCTTGTATCCCTAGTTACTGTATGGGACCACTATTCAGTCATTTCTTTGCACAGCACCAATGTTTTAAAAAAATAAAAAATAAAACATGCATTTATTATTCATAAAACCTTGGTATGAGAGATTACTGTTTAAGTTAATTGTACAAAAATCTAACTCAAATCTCAATTTTAAGAATTTTTTTAAGAAGCCTTGCACATAATCAGGGGTGTGTGTGTGTATCTTATTAAAATTAAAAAAATAAAAATTAAAAACACTACCTGGTGTTTTTAAACAGCAAGCTTGGCTCCCCTGAGCAGGTTTGGGTTTCTAGAAAGGGAAGAAAAGTTCCCTACTTTCCTACTCCCATGGCAAGGCCCTAATCCAAATTGGGCCCCTGCAATAGTTACTTCTGAAAAAAAATTCTTGCACTTTGGGACAAGCTACATGATTAACATAATAAGGAATTTGTCTTCCTAATATATATATATATTTAATCTTTAGTGTGTTTAAAGTGCGTGGGTTTGGACTGAGAGACTTGCACTGAAATATTATAACTGGCCATGGAATGTCTTGGCAGGTAAATCAGAAGGGAAGAAGCAAGTTACTTAGCAATGGAAGAAAAGAGCCAATTGGTGCATATGAAGGAGCTAGAGAAATAAAGCAGGCAACGTTCTACTGTAATGAAAGAAAATGGGAAATCGGTGAGAAAAACCCACAGTCGAAACAAGACTGGAGACAAAAAGAAAGAAAATACTTAAACATCAGTGGGAATTAATTTTCCAAGAAATGAACCTTCCCTTAAAACAAAGCCAAACAAGAAACCCACAAAACCCTTGGAGCTTTGCTGAGACAAAAGAAAATATTTGGAAATACTTATGTTAGTGTAGAGAACGAGTTTGGGGGGATTGTGTTTGGGAAAGGCAGCTGTCTGGTCTATGGCAAGACAAAGAAGGCAGTATCTGAGCTTATGGTGAGAGTTTTGTTAGCTGATAGTTGGAAGATGAATAGGGTGGAAGAACAAAGAGGACTGTGGGAAGGAAAATTTGACTGAGCTGAGTGCAACTCCTGATGATTACCTGGGTGGGTTTGTATTGTTTTCTTGACAGTAATATGGAAGTGGTTTGCCACTGCTGCCTTTCAAGATTTTCCCACCTCCCCAGTCGTGTCTACAGTCTCCCATCCAAGCTCTAAATAGGTCCAACCCTACTTTCGTAAGTTTAGTTTAAGTTCAGCCAAGGTTGGTTAGGAATTGGTGTAAAAGGGTTAGAACATCCACCCCCAACTTGGCCATGTTTGTTAGAAATCAAAACTGTTCCAGCATGACTTCAGACCCGAGTCTGGGAAGGCTGATTTAGAAAATTGCTATTTCTATCTGCACTAACATTTGTCATCTCTCGTTCCTCTCTGCTAAAAAGTTTATGGTCAGATTAACTGCAGAGGTCAAAGCCTGCTAAGCATGCTATAAAGCCTTGTCTTTCTCCACTTGCCTTCCTAATTAACACTTGGGACGAGATGCCCAGACATCAGTATCAGTATTATAAAAGCAAGTAGAAAAAAGAAATGAATGCAAGAAATGAAACACATGCTGTGCTTCTAACTTCTAGCACATATGAGAGAAGTGCCTAGATTTCACGATCAATAAAGTGCTGAAAAACAAGCACTCTGTGACATTCAATGCTTAATAATCACAAGGAATACATGGAAGTGCAGGCTATTTTCTTTAGTGTGTATAATCTCAGTGTGAAAGTACCACGTTGGGATCAATCAACCTTTATCAAACCTGCTCAACTTGCCAGATGGCTGGTCAAGCACTGAAGCCCATTCAGCAGTCTGTTAGAACTACTGAAATGGAGCAGAGCTGCAAAGTTCGTGTACAGAAAAAGAATATTGTTTAAAAACAGAGCCCATGAGCATATTAGAGAGATCCAGGTTAATCTTACACCTTTAGCTCACCCAAGCATAAAGAAATGCACGCTTAGACATGGCAGGTATGAAAAGTAAGTACAAAAGAGTCCATACATTTATTCATTCCAGGTACAGCATTTTTGGTAGATAAATGATGTTCCATTTCTTCTTCCTGTTCCCTAAACTTAATACCTCTTGCCCTGCTTGCTGAAAGAGGCTGCATGTAGAAAGGGGGAAAAATCTCCTAGGCCCATCCATGGCCTAGAATGGAGCAGCACACAGCCATGTGCTTGCTCCCGGTCCAAGGAGAGAGAGAGGAAGTGGGAGTGGCCACTAACAGCTTCCTCAAAAGCACGGAGAGCTTGCATCCTAGAGCAGCCATCCATATGCTGATGAGGCATTCTGGATTTGCCAGGATCTCCAACAAGCACAACATAGTAACCAAGTGTGCTGGCCCTCAGAGATTCTATTAACTTACTCTTTTTGCAGCTTGCCCACGGCTGAACAAACAGGAAGGTTGCCCTGTTGCTGGCAGGTCATTCAATTAATATGTAGTGGTGAGTTCCATTCTGCTTAGGAGGCTGTAGGATGTCAGACTTCTGTTATTCTTCACATCCATTCATATCTCCCATTCAGGATACATGCATGCTTTTAATAATCATTCTTAGTTTTGCAAACATCAGTGTTGATATTCTATGTAATTTTTGGATATGGCTAGAAAACCCACAACAAACAACTTATTATTGGGGACTAGAAGTCCAAAGCCAAAGTTTTGGTTGGTTAATTTGAATTAGTACACATTATTCTAAAGACAGCAGATTTCTTGGTACTTCTTAATCTTTTCAATACTGCAGGATGAGGGGAAACCGCAACTGGCAGAAGTCTATTGCTAGGATCTAGACCTAAAAAGCCTGGGCCTGTTATCTCTCTGGCACTCAGTTTCCAACATTCTAATCTGGAAGGACTCTGGAGGAGTCTCGACTCTTTTCAGTTAGATTTCAGAATGGGTTACAACACAGAGAGAGCATTGATTACATTTGTTCATCAACTTTGGCAGGCATGGGATGGGGGTATTGCATCCACCGTGGCCCTCCTTGACCTCACAGTGGCTTTTGATACCATTGAACTCAATACCATCGACCATGGTATCCTTCTCGGTGCACAATTTGGGGGGTCCTCTGGACTCATGGCTCCTGCTTGAACAGCAGGCAGAAGCCATGGCCAGGACGGCCTTCGTGCCGATCCGACTTGTGTGCCAATTGTGCCTGTTCCTGGATTGGGAGGAGATCTGCCTCTCTGTCCTCATCCTTGCTTTGCCATGTTTGTTTAGTTACCAAGAAAAAAAGCCACCCTTGAGATCCATCAGAGGGAAAGGGAGAACATTATCAAGGTTACATTTTCTCTGTAGCAGACACTGAGCAGAAGTTTATCAGATCAGCTGCAGAAGACCTCCCCAAGGCTGACAGTATTGTGGAGACTGGCAAAATGCTAATCCCAACCTATGTAGCCCTTATGCGTGGAAGGCACCATAATGTATGTTCTTTTCAGGCCCTGCTTTTTCTTTTCTGTTTGATTAATCTTTTCTTTAATCCTCTGGCTTTACTGCCTTTGCCATTGCAATTACTATTGTTTCTTCTGAATTACTGAGTCATCTTTGCTCAATCTATTCCTTATTTTCCAGTAGGGTTCTGCAAAACATATTGAGTGTGAAATGTTATGAAACATCTCCCCTCAAATACAAAACTACTGTTCTGAGCATGAAATAAGCAGTTTCAAGCTTGAAATGCTTCAAGAATGCATTGAATAATAGCCCATTTCCCTCTCAGAACATCAGCAGTGCACTTGATGGGGCAAAATTCACATTAAAAAAAGTTTTGAAATAAAGCTGTTTTGCCCACCCCTACATTCAGCCACTGCCTGTGGCTCCCATATCCCTTTCATTACCTGTCTTTGGATCTTTTTCCAGTTGTTGGCCCTTGCTGATTTTCTTTAATCCCAGGCTTGTTAGTGATCCAACTAATCCAACCAAATGAACAATTTCCCCTTTGCTTTTATGCATTGGAATAAGGACAAAACAATTGAAATGCTACAAAGCAAGGCAGTCAGAGATTTTATCACACAAGTAAATTACTTTATAGATGGCTGGATATTAGTGCTGATTGTAGAAATAAATCCAGTACACTGTATTAATCAGTCATAGTTATGACATTAGAATCCAGTGGTCAGATTTTTTTTCTTTTTTAGTTAAAAAAAATGAGCAATGAAGGATCAAAGTGTAGCGGTTTAAATGAGCTTTATTTGCCTGAATCCCATGTGTTTTGAAAAAATGAACACATACCAGGTGACCTGTATGTTCCAGTCAGTAATATCAGTTCCATTTTTCCAGCTGTCTAAGAAGGGTTTTTGTTCTAAAAAGCAGTCTAGAATATTATCACTACATATATGGAGGCATGCATAAAATGTTGACATATAAGACTCTTCACACCTCATCACCATCTGATAACCTTTGTCTTGCCTGAAAAAGTGTTCAAAAGTCAGTGTTCATTTGTTTCCTTTCAGTTTATTCCTACATTCTGTATAGGAATAAAAACTACAGAGGATTTTACAGGAAATCTCTGTCCGAGGTCATATATTGGTTTGGGATGAGGTTATCATCAGAATGTTGATTGATATTAATAAGTTAATCATTGTACCTTTTGTGTTCCTTTTCCTTTAATTGACTATTTATAGTTCCTTATCCTATTACTGATCAGGAGAAATATATTTCTCTACCTATGTCAGGATAATATTAAGCATCTGTCGAAGTGATTTGTGTTTTTTGGTTTTAAGGTAATATAATTTTATATGCTTTTATTGTATTGCACCCTGCTTTTAAATTACTGTATAATAAAAAGTTGGTATCAAATCTAGGATGGGAGGGAGAGAGGAAGCTTATGCCATAGTAAATGTGTTAGATTTCAATGTGCCACAAAGCTTTTTATTGTGCTTGTCGCATAGTTAAATTCCATTGCTGATGTAGCTTCATGTCTTCATCCTACTTAATAGAAAATGATTGATCAGTTCGGATGAGCATCCTCAGGAAGAAAGCTCACATTTTTTTTAATGGCACTTAACCACAACAAGTTGGGAAATAGCAAACGAAGTCTGTGTGTGATGTGTTTTCTCTTTAAGAAGAGGAAGATATTTTCCTATGCCCTAGTTTTGAATAGAAATATCAAAAGAATATGTAATGCAGCCCTAACTAGAATAGGCTTGTGAACCAAATGAATACTAGGCTTGACCAAACTATTAATTTCAGATTTCCAGCCAAAATATAATGATTTTGACCCTGTCAATTATCTGTTATCTGTACATTTTCTATTTCTCAAAGAGAGCACGTGTTTTTAAAGAGCTCAACTTCTGTATTTGAAATGCAACAAAACAAAACAAAACACCAATTTGGGTCCTCATGGGATTCAATCAGATATGTTTTCTTGCTAAGCTATTACCGTTTGGTTAGGAAAATAACTACAGTGAACACAAGAATCTGCAGAGTAATGAAATATATATTATTGTCCAGCTCTATATTTTTCTGTTTCTTCCCACAAATCTGAGATTAGTAATGCTGTGTCTCTGCACCCTTAGTAGAGAGAATGCCTCCTATATTCAATTGTTGATGTGTCTTATAGTTGTGAAAAGAAATGGTAAAAATTGTTGGTGGAAATCAGATCCTGCTCACGAAGGTCAAGAGCTTTATCAGAGCTAGCAGTAACTGATGAGGAAAGAGATCTGATGGTAAAGAGTTCAATGAAAGTGTCAGCACAGTGTGTATCTGCTATAAAAATGGCCAACATCATGTTAGGGATAATAAGAAACAGTATTGAAAAGAGAGATGCCTTGCAATTAAACCGGGAAGATGGTTGGCATATAAGTTGCAAAAAAGAAAGAAAGAAAAGAAAGTGATATTAAAGTTACAAGAAGGAAATACTGCAATAACAGATAACTCAAATATGCGAAAAGTGTTTCATCAGTATTATACTACTTTATACAAAGGTCAAGAAATTTCCTCAGAAAAAATGGATGAATATTTGCAGAAACAGAATTTACCAAAGATTACAGAGAATCAGAGACAAATTTTGAATGGACCTATAACAGTAAGGGGGCTGTGTGAATGTCAGCCTTCCCAGGCAGACCAGACAGGAAACACGACCAGATGAGCTAATACTACTTTATTGTAAGGCTACATTAACAATCTTGCAAGTCTGAAAGTACAAATCTCTTGCTGACTCTTTTACAGTCTGAGAAGTTAGGGAGGGTCCCTTCTGAGTCTCTTTCTCTTCCCATTTTGCAGCTGCCTGCTATGCCCTCTCTTATCTGATCATTCCCTAGGCAGCATCTCTTCCCCCATCTCCCAAGGTCTTTCCCACATACCCACATTCCCATACAGTGAAGCTATCGAAAAGACTAAAATATGAAATGCACCTGGTCCAGATGGGTTGCCAGCCTCTTATTATAAATGTTTTGAGGATGAGTTTTTACAACCTTTACAATAAACGATGAATATTATTTTACAGAATGGAAGGAATCCTGACAGCTGGAAAGAGGTTAATATAGCATTAATACCTAAAGAGGGACAAGATTTGACTTTAACAAGAAACTATTGACCAATATCTTTATTGAATAATTACTACAAATTTTGTACCATGATTTTGGCTGAAAGGTTGAAGATAATTTTACAGGATTTTATTCATGAAGATTAATGTGGGTTTTTACCTAAAAGACAATTACAAAATAATATTAGAAATATTTTGAATATTTTGAATATTTTGAACCTGGATGACTGAGAACCTTCATCGACATAAATATTTTGAATATTTTGGAATACTTGGAGCAACATAATGAAAAACAAGCTGCATTGATATTCTTAGATGCAGAGAAGGCCTTTGACAATTTGAATTGGATTTTTTTGTTTTGAGTTCTGAAACATATGAACCTTGGAGATAACTTTATTAAATGGGTAAGATCAATTTATACTTCTCAGAAAGCACAAATAATTGTTAATGGAGAACTAACGAAACCTTGTGAAATTCAAAAAGGGACAAGGAAAGGTTGTCTGCTGTCTCCACTTTTGTTCATGTTAGTTCTTGAGATACTGAATAGAGATCTAAGAAAAGATGAGTGAATTATGGGAATTAAGACAAAAAAAAAGAAATTTACTGTATAAGGGCATTTGCAGATGATTTGGTGTTAGTTTTAGAAGATCCACTAGAGGGAGTAGAAACATTAATGGGAAAATTAAAGGACTTTGGTAGTTAGCAGGTTTTAAGATTTATAATCAGAAGACAAAGATGTTAACAAAAATACGAAATTAGAAGATCAAATAGAACTGATGGAGAAAACTGGTTTCAAGATTGAGAAAAAAGTAAAATACTTGGGTATTACTATGACAAATATGAATTGAATGTTGTTTCAAAATAATTATGTTAAGACAATGGAATGAAATTAAGAAGGACATGTTAAGATGGGAGAAATTAAAATTGGCACTGTTGGAGAGAATTTCTGTGATAAAAATGAATGTTTTGCCAAGAATGATGTTTTTCTTTCATACAATACCTGTTTTATTATTTATTTATTTATTTATTTATTTATTTATTTTATTTAATTTATATGACAGCCCATCTCCCCCAACGGGAGATGTTTTGACAATGGATGTGCCATTTTGTTGTTGTTCAGTCGTTTAGTCGTGTCCAACTCTTTGTGACCTCATGGGCCATAGCACGCCAGGCCTTCCTGTCCTCCACTGCCTCCCAGAGTTTACTCAAATTCATGTTCATTACATCGGTGATGCTATCTAACCATCTCATCCTCTGCCGTCCCCTTCTCCTTTTGCCTTCAGTCTTTCCCAGCATCAGGGTCTTTTCCAGTGAGTCCTCTCTTCGCATTAGGTGGCCAAAGTATTTGAGCTTCAGCTTCAGTATCTGTCCTTCCAATGAGCAGGCAGGGTTGATTTCTTTTAGGATTGACTGATTTGACCTCCTTGCAGTCCAAGGGACTCTTAAGAGTCTTCTCCAGCACCATAGTTCGAAAGCATCAATTCTTCGGCGCTCAGCCTTCCTTATGGTCCAACTCTCACAGCCATACATTACTACTGGGAAAACCATAGCTTTAACTATACGGACAACAATGGCAAAAAGATATACCTAAATTTATATGGCAAGGGAAAAAAACACAAGTTAAATATAAAGTGTTACAAGATGCAAAGGAAAGAGGAGGATTGGGTTTATCAGATTTGAAATTGTATTTCACTGCTTGTTGTTTGGTCTGGATGAAAGAATGGGTATTGCTGAGAAACAAGAGACTTTTAGAGTTAGAAGGTCATGACCTGAGGTTTGGATGGCATGGATATTTATGGTACGATAAAGTTAATGTGGATTTCAAAAATCATTTTATTAGACGTGATATACCGAGAATATGGAATAGATATAAAACCAGGTTGTGCCCGAAAACACCGTTATGTATTGTTGTATATATTTTATGATTCAGAAACGAATGTGAAAACTGAGTTTTAAAAAGTCAAGCCTCAAAAAGTTTTTTTCTGTGGGAGTCAGAAATGCTCTTGCAAACTCCCCCCTCAGGAATGTTAATAGCTGATGCCTGCAAGTCTAGGTTGCTTAGCCAATCAGAAAGGTTACCTGTTAGTTTTTCCCAAATTGGGATTGCTGTTGCCTAGGTGAGTGATCACATGTCAAGCTCTGTCCACTCAGGTACTGCCAAGTTGTAATGCTTTATATTGTAAAATGTAAATCTGCCTTTTGTTCTTCTGTTTACTTTTTCTTGGAACTATGTCGTTGGTGAGTGAGGAGGCTTTTGCTTCAAGCTATGTTAATTAAGCTGCATGCGTTTTCCCCGGCTGGGGGAAAGGCTGAGAAGTTAAGTTTCAGTTCTTTGTTTTAAAATAAAAAGCAGCATTTTTTCTACTGCAACTTTTCAGTTCATTTCTTTCTTAATATTTCTATAACTCTGATCTCACAAATTATTTAAAACTACAATATGTATCTCAGCTCAAGAAACTTATCATAGAAGAGAAACAGCAGACAAGGACAAATGGTTGACGTATCGGGAATTATTGGAAAACCATAAAGGGGAATATAAAATTAAATCAAGAGAGCAATTAATAGCAGAAGGATATAGTTGTCAATGGTTTTCCCATTTACAGTTATCAGAAAGATTCAAAATGGACGAAAAGATTTATGGTATGGAGCAAAGTGAGACAGAATTTAAAATACAATTGTGTACTGATGAACGTGCAATTGCTAAAATGTATAAAGTTTTGTTGAAATTTGAAACAGAGGAAGAACAGGTTAAAGAACATATGATAAAGTGGGCTAAGAATTTTGTTTATAATATACAGATGGACCAATGGGAAAATATGTGGTTAAAAGGGTTGAAATTTACAATGTGTTATCATCTTAAAGAGAATTTTTATAAAATGATGTATCGTTGGTACATGACGCCAGAGAAATTATCTAGAATGTATAAAGGCACTTCAAATGTATGTTGGAAATGGGAACAAGATAAAGGGACATTTTATCATGCTTTGTGGACATGTAAAAAGGCTAAAAAAATTTGGATTCAAATATGTACTTTGATACAGAGGATTTTAAAGAACAATATTTAATTGAAGACAGAACTTTTCCTTTTAGGACTAATGGATAAACATTAGAAAAAAGCCATGGAAGATTATTCAATATATGATTACTGCGGCGAGATTATTATGTGCACAGAGATAGAAAGATTCGACACTACCCACTATGGAAGAATGGTTGGTGAAATTGACAGATCTTGCCGAGATGGATAAATTAACTTGTTTGATTAGGGAAAAGACACTATCTACATTTATTGGTGACTGGAAACCTCTTATGGACTTTTTGCGTAAAAATGAAAAAAATGAACTTATGATTTATGGTTTTGATGATTAGACAGGATAGATTATAGAAAGAAGAGTAATATGATGTACAGTAACTTCGAGAGAGAGAGAGCCAGTTTGGTCTGGTGGTTAAGGCTCTGGGCTAGAAACCAGGAGTCTGTGAGTTCTAGTCCCGCCTTAGGCATGAAAGCCGGCTGGGTGACCTTGGGCCAGTTCCTCTCTCTCAGCCCTAGGAAGGAGCCAATGGGAAACCAGGAAACTGAGAGTTCTAGTCCCGCCTTAGGCATGAAAGCCAGCTGGGTGACCTTGGGCCAGTCACACTCTCTCAGCCCAACTCACCTCACAGGGTGGTTGTTGTGGGGAAAATAGGAGGAGGAAGGAGTATTGGGTATGTTCGCTGCCTTGAGTTATTTATAAAAATAATAAAGGCAGGATAAAAATTAATTAATTAATTAAATAAATAAATAAATAAATAAATAAAACTTTAGAGAGAGAGGTTAAGATATATTTGTACTTATAACTGCTCTGAAGAATATTGGAAGCCACTTTGTATTTTTTTTCTTTTCTATTTTTCTTAAACTTTTTTTTCTTTTCTTGCACTTTTTGCTTTCTCTTTGCTTTCTTCCTTTTTCTTTTTTCTTCCTTTATATTGGCTTGGATTAGTTTTTAACTTTTTTTTTTATAAGTTTCAACAAATATCATATATGAAAAAAAGATGGATACCATCTTGGCTGGCTTCGAAAAAGGGTTGGGCCAATTCATGGAAGTCTTGGGGATCCATGGCTGTTAGCTTCGATGGCAGGGTGGCTGCCCCTGAAGGCTCTTGGCTGGAAGGCTAGTGGGCTTCCTTGTGCAGCTGCCTGGCCATTGTGAGAACAGACTGCTGGGCTAGACGGGCCAGGGCACTGCTTATGTTCTCATATATGGACTCTGGATGTTTACCAGTAGCAGTGTGGCACTCGGTAGCAAGATGTATAGCCGTCATTTTATATAATCTATGTGCCATCTTTCCAGGGCACGGAGAGAAATTAAAATTGTATTCCTGGTCCTGAAACTCTTTGCATATTAGTGGCTGCCCAAGGATGCTGGATATCCTAGGACAACATGGCAGTTTATGATTTTGATTATCCACTTATATCTGGATACATGCATCTATTCAGAGTTATATTTTGATAATAAGTTGCTTCCAATTCTGGGGAAAAGTGGAAAAGGTTTTGAGACCCTACAAGCAACTTTGTGGCAACTCTTGTTTGAAGGTTGACTGCAAAAGATGATATATTTTTTTTCAGGCAGTTTTGAGATACAGTTGAATGTTTTAAATCACTGAACTGTTTTTCTGAGTCTGGGATGCAGGGCTTTTGGCCTCTCCTTTCCCTGCTTTTTTCATTCAAATGCGTGTGCAGCCAAATTTTTATACCCGGTTCTAATATTTTTTTACCACTCCCTTCATGTAAGCCAGACAGCTTCTCTCAGTCTGGCTAACAACCTTGTGTGTTTAAATGACTCTCTCCTTGGACTTGAAGAGATTAGCTTTCAGGTTTCAGGGCAAGCTAATTCATCCCTGGCATTATATTCAGAGTCCTCTGCCTTCATCCATCCTTATGGGTGACCTTTTAGAACTATGTAATTAGAATTCAGGAAACAAAATCTTTGGCTCGGACACCAGATGTGATGCTAGGAACAAAAACAACTGCGTTCATCAGGCACTTGGCCATTGACGAAGAAGACAGATTTAGTACAGATGTGCCACCCATTTTTCTGGATTATGTTGCGGATGATTTTGGTCTGCTTTTAGCTGCAATGTTTAGAACTGGGATTCCTCCCAGTCTTGGAAAAAGCATGTCTTTCTGCTTCTTGAAGGGCTCTGAGAGTAATTGAAATCCTCAAAGCAAGAGCCAATATGCTTTGGAACGTGTCTGTACAGCAGCTTCTTAAACTCTTAATTTGCCCCTTTCATGCTAACCCAAGTGTGAAAAGTGCTTTTTGGCAACAGATGTCTTCTGTGTGTGTAAATAGGAGTGGACTCCTTTCCATTTCTGAGACTAAACCAGTGTGGTTTTGTGATCTGTCTCTGCGGAAGTCAGCCTGGGAAGTACACATTATAAGAAAAGGACTCATATCTTTAATAGAGTTCTGAGATCTCTCAGCCACAAGAGATTATGCACCTGGCAAGTGCAGCTTAACATCTTGAGTTAAGAAAAAGCTACCTTTGCTGTCAGCTCTCATAGGTGTAGGAGCTTTCTGTCCAAGCTCTGTCATTAGATTTGGATCTTGAGGCAAAGTCCACCATGCCAGATGATCACCCAGGGAGCAAAAGATGATGGGGCAACAAGGCCTAGCTTCAATACAGGGGCTGATATTCCTCCCCATGGCATTGTTTGGTTCTTTTGATTTTAAACTACATTTGGTTTTCTGGGCAGCTGAGCTTTTGCATAGGTATAGGTGCTCATGTTATAATTCCTTTCCTTTAAGGTTATGATACTCTTTTCTGCGGCAAAAGCTATTTCCAAGGAGGAGGAGTCCTGTGAACCCATTAAATCCAAGCCCCCCAATTCCATAGCTGCACCACTGCAACTCCTCCCCACCGGCATGTTCTGGATCTGATCTGATCTGGCCTAGGTCTGGTCTGGTCTGGGTCTCTTCTGATCTGAGCAGAAGAGGCACTCTTGCACCATTTTCACCAACCACATTGCATTCATTTGGCAGCAGCGTGTTTTGTGAAAACCAGAATCCCAACGTCTTAGGCTGTAGCTTTACTGCACCAAGTCTGATGCCTCTGAGAAATCACTGCTGACAGCTGGGGAGCAATTTAACTGCAATTATGAATACACAAAATCTGGGGTAAATGTGAATTAGCCTGGTTCTTGTCTGTGATGATTCCAGGAGTAGAGGATGACCGACAGGCGCTCCTAGGATCGATATCTGTTGGCAGGAGGCCCTCAGGTCTTGGAGATCAGTGCTGCCAAGAATCCACTTTTGATTAAGAGGCAGGCAGCCTAACCAGGTTTGCGGGGGGCAGAGGCAGCCAGCGAGGTGTCTTGGAAAGGGAATAGGGGGGCATTATTTTCTGTATAAATAGACGCTCTGATGTGCCGGTACATTTTGTTTCCTCTTTGAAAGTTTGCTTCATTAGAAGGACTTTGCAGCTTGTTTTTGGCCAAGCTGGGGCTGACTAATGTGGTAACTTCTGCAGACATTCACATTTGGATAGGGCTCAAGGGATGATGCAGTGGGCCTGGCTCTGCTTGGATGCCTTGAATGGGCAGAGAGAAACAAAAGGCAAATAAGCCGCAGTGGCCTGCAGATTTAATCTACCAGGAATTAATACAAATTGCTCCTTTGAACCACAACAGTGGTATTGTGCCAACAGCAATGGTGTCATTTCTTTTTTTTTTTTAATGTATCTATCTGTTACTCATCAAAGACCTCACTGTTGTTTATGATTTAAAAACAGTAAAAAACAAAGCCTCTGAAACAAAATATCATTGAAACCAATGGATATTTCCTACCTAGATATAAGAACAGCTTTAATGGGTATGGAAAAGCACCAGGGAAGGAGCATGTGACCTTCTGTGTATTTTAAAAAGAAGACGTATGGAGTTCGTTCATGTGTTTTCTGTCGCCACACAACCTGGAAGTGGCAGCGGGGGCGTGCACGGCGGCGGCGGCGCGCCATCGGTGCTTCCGCATTTTAGCGGAGGCTGCCGCCGCCGCCGCCGCCACCATGCACGCCCCCACCCGCACCGGGTTTTCCTGCGGCGACACATGAAAATCCAAAGGCGCCGCAGCCGCGGCGGCGCACAAAGACCAAAAGCGGCAGCAGCGCTTCTGGCTTTTTGCGTGCTACCGCGGCGGCGGAACTTCCGGGTTTTCCCGCGGTGACACACCAAGGGCGGTTGGTGTGTCGCCGCAGGAAAACTTTGGAAAGCCCTGATCTAGGGAAACTGCACATTTAATCAAGTTTAAACTCTTCAGTAATTTAGTTCTTTATGTCTAAGGAACTTTTACTATAAATAAATAGGATATTTATAAAAATTTATAAAAATTTATATTTATATATTTATATTTATAAAAATTTTATAATAAATCCAGATGCTTGGAGTAAGCATTATTCTGAGACTTACTCTGTGGATGCTAAATGGTGGACCAAATCCTATCCAGACAAACAGAAACCTCGTTGTTATATGTTACATGAACCATGGAGTGTTCTATGTCAAATATTGGTACTAGAAACCAGATGGTATTGAGCAAGAACCTCCAATCCTTTTCGGCTGGAGAGCACATTTGGGATTTTGAACAAACGTCATACACAGCATCCCCAAAGGGCTGCAGTGGTGGTCAAGGTTAGGACAGCCTCAGAACAGCGATTCTTAAGAAGGCAAAAAGACAAGCAGGTTGCCCAAGATCATATCTCTAAAGAGAATCAGCCAAACTGAAACTGCAAAACGATATTTCGGCATATGCCGTGCCAAGCCACTTGCCTTTGCTTCGGTACTGTAACTTGGGGGCATTCCTGCAGGATGTTCCCGTGCTGATGTGTTCCAGGAGTGGCAATAGCCAATATTCTCCCCCCCCCCCCCCCGCTTCTCCTTGCCTCCTTTCTAAGCTGCTGCAGGAACACTCTGCTGCTTTGCTCCTCACCTTGACAAACAACTATTGGTCATTAATTTTATGGTTTAGTTTATTCTTGTTATCTTAATCATACCATAGAAGTTTTAATTCCTTGCACACCATGTATACACGTTTAATAAGGAACTGGCTCTTCCTGATTACATTTGCCTGTCCCGTCAGGTCTGGCAGAAGTATGTTGCAGGTCCCGTCTGTTAAGAAGCTACATCTGGCGGGACCCAGAAGGCGGGCCTTTTCTGCTGGGCACCTGCCCTCAGGTGAGACTGGCCCCATCCTTGGTAACTTTCTGGAAGTCCCTCAAAACGTGGCTATGTCAACAGGCTTGGGGGTCTCAAGGAAATGGTGAATTGGTGAGATGGCTATACTGTCTGTAACGTCGAAGATGCTCTCTTCTAGCCTTTTAATACTATTTATTTTTTTCAATTATGGATTTCTTTCATGTTCTTTTTTCAACGGCTTGTTTTTCATGGTACACTGCCCAGAGTCACATTTGTGAGTTAAGTGGCTATATGCATATGATGAATAAACAAATTTAACAAAATAAATAAAATACTGCAAGGGAGATACGAGCTGTGGATATCAACGTTCTGCCAGAGGAAAACCAAGACCCCACATGGCTCATAGGCAGATGACCTGCCTACAAGACAGGACTCTTCTGCTAGCAGTGATTAGAAAGGTGGTCTCTTCTACAAGCAGCTACATCAGACTTTGTATGCTGATGCAAGCATTGTCCTCGCTTTGTGAGTAGCTTTTGCTTCATTCATGCTGTGCCAAAGTGGAAGTCTGTGGAGACTGCAGCGCTGGGATTGGCTAATGGCCTTTCCGTTGTCGATCTGGCTGGCTGCCTTCCTTCCAGAAAGTGGTGAGTTTCCTTTTCAACCCCATTCCAATAGTTTTACTTCTGCAAAAGTGGCAGAATACAGTAACTGTGCTCAGCTGGTGTCTGTGTGCGCCAGCAGTGCTAGCACATTGTTCTCAGTGATGCGTTACTGGTTTCTATGGGCTCCAACAGGGCTGTCATGGAAGTCTGGCTAATAGTGCATTTTTGCCAACATTCCCTGCAGCGCTCTCTCTCTCTCTCTCTTTCTCTCACCTGCCATCTGCTTTGCAGAAACCCTCCTGCTCTGAAAGCCCTCCTGTTGTCCAGCAATGCTCTTGGCAAGTGCCAGCTGAGCTGCCCACATTTTTTCTTATACTGCCTCTTTCTCACTCCCCTTTTACAATTTGGTCTGCCCGTGGTAATTTTTTGCGTTACCTCCCCCACCTCCACGTGTCTTCTATAGCGAATGTTTTCTGCCTCTGCTGCCTGCTGCAATTTTGAGCATCAAGACTCCCTGTTCCAGCTCCCGTTGGGTCCTTCCTGGGGACTGCATGCCAGACCATCTCTTTTGCCTACACCAGTGTTGTGCTTTGCTTTATTAGGCAATGTGCCATCTGCCTTTTGCTCTGCACTGGCAACTCCCCCTTCCCCAAGTCTCAAATGCAGCTCCAATTTTTGGCTTCCCAGTGCAAATCAGAAAACTGGGCTCCCAGCTACTTTGCTTTGATGTGTACCTGTCCACTCACAGTGAATCTGGATGATGGGTTGGCTCCCTCTTCCCACTTCTTTTGGAGAACACAGCTATAGGACTCTGTCCCTACATAGGAAGATAGGGGAGGTGATCAGGAAACCTGGAGATAAATCCATAGATTCATAAAACTTTCTGTTTATTCTACTGGGGAGGCAGTGGTCATTGTCTTTTCTTAAGGGGGAGTTGGAATCCACAAGTTATGCTATCATGTTAACATGGGGCTTCTTTCCACCCCATCATAGGAAATAGTAGTTTGCGAAGTCATGCAGCAGTGGAACATGCTCCTTCAATTCTGACAGAGATGCAACCTCTGAAGTTCAAGTACTGTGCTAATAACAGGACTTAATGTACTATTCCCAGACGTGAGAGGTTTGCTGGCCAGAGCTCTGTATTCAATTCCATGAGCATGTCTTACAACCAGTCTTCATAGTGTGCTACTTCGGTTACAATGGGTTTCACATTTGTCCTGGGTTGCCATTGATATCATTGCACAATGCAGTTCTCAGTGCACATATCCCAGCATCATGGTATACGCCACTGCTTCGGTTTTTCCACTCCATGGATGCAGTTGCTTCAAATTCTGCTTTGGTTTTCTCTGCCAAGTTGACTTGCATTTATCAGGGGTGTAGTTCTTGTTTCCTTGATCTCGTTCAGCTGTGTGGGGTTTGACATCAGCAGTGGCCCTTCTGCAGACAGCACTGCAAGACACAGCCTTTGCACGATCATGTTGCTAAAACCATCGGCGCTGGAGACCTATGCAAGAAATCAAAAGTAGGGGGAGAAGGAGAACGTCTGCCTTTACAGTTGGGCCTCCTTTTTTTTCTAGAGTGGACTATGCAGCTTGCCATAAGACCATCATTTTGTTGAAAATGGGATTTTGGGAAAAATGAAAGAAATCAGCCTTCACCTCCTTAAATTTCAACCTGCAGTCAGTGCAATCAATAGAACCACCGGCCCTGCTGTGCTAAGCAATATTTGAGCACACACTGGTTTCATCAACAGGCCAAAGTGTGCTTGCTCTCACTTTGCCTCCCATGGCCTGAATTCCACCTTCTACAACAATCACAGTGGTTGGTGGGATGCAGCTGTGCTGAACCAGCTGCTTGACAGCATGCAAAACTACTCACCAGCTCCCTCTAAGCAGAAGAAAAACGAGTGCACGATGGGAGAGAAACACTAGCAGCAAATCCCCCTTGGCTCTGTGCCCTCTGCCACCAAGCAAGACTCAAACAGAAACATTCTCTTCCCAAATGTACACTCCATCACATTTCTGCAGTGGTTAAAGATGCAGATCTAAATTGCCCTTCAGAGCCCAGGTGCCCACTGAAGGGCTTTGTAAGCTGCACATGCAACAGATTAGACAGTGTGAGCTGGGAAAGTATTAGCACCATTGAGCAGGATGGTGGAATTCATTGAAACAGGAACCCTGAGAGCCATTGCCTCTTGCAGGGAGGACAAGCTGAATGCAAAGCTGTTACACCTTTTTCAGCAACATCCAACCTCAACATTTGTAAAACAGACCAAATAAATCCTTTAAAAACCTTGAAAATCCCTTCCAGTTAATCTCTACGTAACATAACCCTGCTCTGTAGAAGCAAAAATGTGGCAACCATCCAGTTCCAGGACATCCATCTCAAGCCATTTATCATCTGTACTGAGAAAGGGGATGAAGTTGAGCAATCCAGGGAAGGGCAATAAATTTTCTGCAGACACAAACATTTTGAGTGGAGGAAAACTTTGATGCAAGATTAGTGAGGCACCTCTACTCCATTGCAACTTAAGTGGTGCTGGATATAGGAAAAGTGGAGATGAAATGGCTCAGCTGCTGTGGCAGCTCCCAATTCAAAACATAGGAACAAGACGTGATATCAGGCAGGCCTGAAAAGCAACCCCTGAAAATCTTGTTTGCGAGGGATAATGAAGACAAAGGGAGAATTAAAACAATCAAAGGTATCAATATTTTTGATTCAAGGTAGTATCAGACAGGTGATCACTGTATATGAATCCAGGGCACTCTCCATTAGTGGCCCATACCAAAGATGTGGTTCAGGTCTTCTGGGGAAAAGAAGGGGTGATAGTAAACCAGAGTGAAGCAGCAGATGGGTCCTGCTTATTCTCTTCTCACCCAAACTAGTAGCACTATCCCAGGTTCTCTATTCAGAGGTTGGGAACAAGATGGTAGGAAACAGTGCCATGAAAATGCAACCTTTCCCTCCACCATAGGCTCATGTCAGGACATGGGTGATGCAACTCTACGGATAGGTTATAACAGTCACCAGCCACCCTTGCTTATGCATCCTTCATTTAATGCTCCATCAGAAGTCAGTTTTAGTAACTACCCCAGCAAACCCACCCTTTACCAGAATGTGCTTGTTGTGAACTATATATTAATAGCATTTGATCAGCAACCAGTGAGCAACCTCCTGATTGCACTCTACACATCAATGGTAACTCGCAGTGTACCAGGGTGGAAGTGATTGTAGGATAACTAGCATTAGAGCACTGTGGGAAGCAATGTCTGATATGTCTTGGGAAAGACCCGTTGCTGGGTCAAGAGCCTTAATGTAAAATATTGCAGTTTTTTGAGGGGTTGAATAATGGAAAGAATAGATAGTGGTAGGAAGGCAAAGTATCATTGATTGGCAGGAACCTCTGCCTCTCTTATGAAATACACCTGCACCCCTCTCGCCCTTCCCATCTGGCTTAATAATAGCCAGCAGATGCAGGGAAAAACACTGATAAATCAGAAGGGAAGCATGCTAGGGACATAAAATTGCCATCAGTGAGAACATCATGAGCCAGAATAAGGCCAGCCTGGGAAGAGGACTGCAGTGAAATCAGCAGCCATCTGGATGGGCCCTCAGGCAGATCAAATGATTCAGTGTGAAATAATTTAGCTTGTAAGGAAGGAGGCCAGAGGCAGTCAGGGGAGCAAAGCAGGCAGGTTGTTCGAGGGCAGTGCTGCATGCTGGAACGTTCCCAAGGACTGACATTGTCTGGAACTAAATAAACATGGTCACCAAATCACAGGCGGCGGCAGCAGCAGAGCACTCTGCTTAAACTCGGGGAGGGGATGATGGAGTTGCACTTTACCTGCAGCGCTGAACATGTCAGTCCCATCGTCTTGCAGGGGATGGCAGAGGACCTGCTTTCCAATAGGCCCCTTGTAGGACTTGCAACAGGGAGATGCTCCTCATCTCCCCCATTTGGACTGCTATTGATAGGAAATCAGGAGAAAGAAAACAGACTGTCATAATAAATGGAGCAAAGTGGGAGCAACGCCATAAGATCCATGAGAAAACTCTTGTGTGAGGTGTTCCTAATGAAGAAACATGTTTTTTAAAGAAGAGCTTTTACCTAGTAGAGTGGAAGTATAGCTACTTATTTATAATGGAAGGATGGATGGATGGATGGATGGATGGATGGATGGATGGACGATGATGATAGCAGATATTCAAAACATTACATGTGGTAATCCTAACTATTTTTCAAATAGGAGTAATACAACTTAGAACCTTGTTAAAAAACTAGTTGACATTCTAGTATCTTGAAATGCAAAGTACAGTCTAAGTAAGCACTTTTCCTGTAGCCCCCCTTTTCCTTTCTCTCCTCTATTGTTCTTTTTGTTCTGCTTAGTTTATGATTTATTTCCCTCTCCCCCACACAGAGGCACTCATGCAGCTTTGGACAGCTCCCATTGTTCCTAAGGAGTTGGCGATTTTCACTTTTTAAGTGGGAGCCAGTTCAGCAAAAAGCCTGCTGTGTGAGACCTACATCAACTATGAAGAAGCCTAGGGTTTTTTCCCCCTTATTTCTCTTCCTTTCAAAAAATCTTTTATTTAGGTTTTGATTTATACCCCACCCTTACCCTTGGAACTATTCCCATTGTTTATGATGAGCACTCTTCTCATTTATATCTAATAGAAATTTCTGTCTTTCCAATCAGTTAGGCCATTTTCTAGGTTTATATGCTCAGCATTGTTCCATGTTAGAAACATCTCACTGGGGAATGCTTTGAATGAATGCATCTCATTTACCTATTTGTGCCGAATTTGTAAATTAAGAAGTCATCAGGTTTGCAATAATGGGACATTATCTGAGTCTGTACCCCATTCATCCTACTAACTTCAACTAAATAATAATAATAATAATAATAATAATAATAATAATAATAATAATAGAAATGTAGCTAAAGTAATCAGATGCTATCCAGGAAGCTTCATAGCTGCACAAAACCATTTTGAACCTGAGTTGTAAGCAACCATCAAATGGGAATCAGAAGTTATGTCA
The DNA here is from genome assembly GCA_023362775.1 of Charina bottae. Lineage (NCBI taxonomy): Eukaryota > Metazoa > Chordata > Lepidosauria > Squamata > Charinaidae > Charina > Charina bottae. Next base: position 140,118,685 of record JALMGJ010000002.1, on the reverse strand, counting down.
GTGGTCTGAGCCAGGAGGTAAAACCAGCCTTACTTCAATTTGGGGTTTTTAATGTGCAGCTGCCCAGCCTCATTCATGGAATTTGTTTTCTGTTAGTAACCTTCCTTCATTTTCCATAGACAATTGTGTGTTCCTCATGATTCTGACTGACTCTGGCAGCTGAGGTCTATTGTCAATGCCAAGGAAATTTTATTATTGATCATTGATGTAACATTATGAATGTTTGGGGAAAGTTTAATCACCCATCAAACATTGTTGATAAAAGAAGAATGGTTAATTGCCCTCACAGAGAGCAAGTCCCCTCCAGCTTTTGGTGGTGGGGGAATATGCTGTCATTTCAGAATGAGTCACATGATCTAGGGGATTTACAGACCTCTAAATGAAGCAACCACATCATAAAAAAGACGGATTATCTGATGGCATGCATATTTATGAAACCTCCAGTTATAAAACAGTGCTGGGAATACTGTAAATTTTGTTGATCCATGCTGCCAGGTTTGAGAAAGTTTATAATTTGACTCTTGGATATACAAACTTGACAGCACACTAAAGAATTTATGGGAATGGAATTAAAACATCTTCATATTTAAGCACTCTACATCACTCACATCACGGTGACAATTGCAGAAGCTGGCAAGAGCAACAGCACATCTGACAATTTTGGAAATTGAAGGCCAGAGATCTTTCTTCATAAGAATTCTTTGTTGCTCTTTGTGGGCCTGAACAATAATTTCTGGGGGGAGAAAGCAGATGCATATTCCAGAAAGAATAAGAAAGGATCCCTTGTGGCTCATCTCTTCAGAAAGACTCATTCCAAACCCTATCATACAAAACATACATGTCAGCAACTGGGTTGTCAGTCCAGTCCAGTCCAATTGTTATTATTCACTATCTTAAATTGTCAAAGAATTATGCTTCATTTTTTGTGATGTGTGATTTTTCATGATGTGTGAATCCTAATGAAATCACTTCTAATATGAACTCTGTTTTCAGTATTGATAGGGAAATAGTATGTGCTTAAGAAATTATAATATTTGAAGAAATATGTGCTGCATAATGTTTGCAGCATTTACTTCTAACAGTTTCTAGTTATGCCAGCAGATGATGCATTCATTAGTATTCATTAGTATTGATGGGTTATAGGGGAAGATGGCAAAAAGCATAACAGAGAAAATAATGCAAAACATCTATGCATGTATTAGAAAATCATATGTTGATTCATATTCTCTTTCTGTTAATTAAAAAAAATGTCTTTTGTTTGTTGTTTGGAAGATTCTGCATTCTTGTGGCTTGGGACCTATTGCTATTCAATTCTGGAACATCAATTGTTAACTATTTGTATCAGCATGTCATCTCCAAAACAGGGTAGGGAGTCTGGCCTTCCAGAAATTGCTAAGCCACAACTCCCAGACTGATTCACAATTTCTTTTATTTTATTTTATTTATTTATTTATTTATTTAATTTTTATCCCGCCTTTATTATTTTTATAAATAACTCAAGGCGGCGAACATCCCCAATCCTCCTTCCTCCTCTTATTTTCCCCACAACAACAACCCTGTGAGGTGAGTTGAGCTGAGAGAGAGGGACTGGCCCAAGGTCACCCAGCCGGCTTTCATGCCTAAGGCGGGATTAGAACTCTCAGTCTCCTGGTTTCTAGCCTGTTGCCTTAACTACGATAGGGGCTGGTGAGGACTGTGGGTCAGCAAAATCAAGAAGGTCACATGTTCCCCAGCTCTGCTCTCAATTACTCTTCTCCAACATATTTGGATCCATCCGAAATAGAGTGAATTTTCAGTCACTTTTTTAAGTGTTCTAGATTTCAACCACAACCATGTTAGATTTTGATCTGCTTTTCCTCTAATACCATACTAGCCATGGAGTAGTTTGCTTTTCCAGATATTAATTAGACTTTGAATTACTTCCTTCTTGTATTGCAATTTAGATTTTGTTGCTTTCAGGAACCTTTCCTTTCAAAATTTCCTAAGTAAAGCCTCTTTATTGTTCCTGATGTAATCATTCAGACTATGTTCTTCACAGCTTATTTGCAGTTGTCCTCTACCACCTCTGTTTCTGGGTATGTATAATCTGTGAATATCACTCCTTGGGTGAAGTACATGATATATGATAATTAGTCTTCTTGTTTTGTTATCAACTTTGTCCAATTCGGCTTGGGTTAAGTCAATTTTCCCTGCAGTATAGCTAATTACAGGGACTGTCCATGTGTTTATTGCTTTAACACTATTTCCATTATTTAGTTTAGATTTTGAAATTATTTGGACTTGTTTGATATAATTTGAACTAATAGTTTTTTTAACTTGTCATGAAATAAATCAGAAGCTTCCATTAATCCTAAGTCCTAAGTATTTGTATCCTTCCCCAGGTGTGAGATGTCTAATGACATTTCCATTCATTATCTGTAGCCCAACCTCTCCTATAATCTTGCCTTCTATAATTGCCAAACTAGCACATCTGTTCAGGCCATATTTCATTCCTATATCTGTACTGAATATATGGACAGTGACCAACACAGAAAGTGCCCAACAGTGCCCAATGGGCGGTGATAGAAATGTAATAAATAAATAAATTTTTGGCTTTTGATTTATCATTTTAGGTCATCCATATAAAGCAAATTTTGGGGCTTTGTTTTGTGACTTGTTGCCCACAATTGATCTTGTACAGGAATCACTGTGAGTACAAAGAGTAGCGATGACAGTTATTTATTTACTTTTTGCCTTGCTTTATTTTCACTTTCCCCAAATCTTTCCCACTTACCATAAGGTTGGTTTTTCCTGGAAGCCATTGACATTTCCAGAAATTTAATATTTCTGCTTGTTCCAAAAATTTCCAAGCATTTTCAAAGACAGCTATGGGGGAGTGAGTCAAATGCCTTTTTATAGTCTATGAAGGCCATAAAAGATTCATTTTTCTTTTTTGTGTTTTTAAAGGATCATTTTGTCAATTAGCAGCTGGTCTTTCATGTCATGTGAATTTTTGCAAATCCCCTTTTGTCCCACTGAGAAAATTACATTTTCCTTCAATTCTATTACATTTGCTATAATTCCAGTAAACAACCTGAATGTGGGCAGACAAATTATAAGCACAGCAATGTTGGGGCTGTAAGAACATTTGAGAAAATGTTGTTCCAGAGGACAGGGGCACCACCAAGAAGATCTGTCTATGCAGCCTTACCTGATGATACTGCTTTTAATGTGCTTCTTAGCCTAGATAGGCAAACGTTTCCCTATGTGTGTCATTTGGTGTCCATTGCAGATGTGGGAGATACTATTTGGGTACTTCTTCAGGCAGGAATGCATCCTTTTAGATGTTATCATGGAGATTTGTGTGGTAGTTGGGTTCTGACCTATGTTATGGTGTACAAAGGATACTGAACACCATAAACAGTTGTAAAAATAAATAAAAGGAAATGAATTGTTTTGAGAGGAAACAAATAGCTTAATATGTTGGGATTTATCACTGTGTTCTCAAACAGCCACCTGAAAATTTCCAAGGAAATGAGGTTAAATGTTCAGAAATACACAGAATGAAGTGGGTTAAAATGATGCAGTTAATGATCAACCAAAGTTTAGAAAAGGTCATAGACAATGTAAAGTACTACCAACTAAATAAACAAGCTAGATTAAATACCATGGGTCATTCATTAGCTTTTCCTTCAAGGATATCAAATATAGTCTTCTCATCTCTGGAACCAATTTTAGTGTTGATGACAATCAGTGACTACAAAAAAGAGAACTGATTTGGTTTGTTCTCTTATAAAAATAGCTGAATCAAACATAATATGTTGCAGGACAAAAGCCAAGTAGCAGGTCAATCAGTGACAAAGAAGAAGCGCTTGAGGTTTTGAGATATCCAGAGTGCTCCTTCAGCAGCTATCAAATTATCAAATACACACACACTGATTAAGTGACATCAAGTTGATGCTGATTCTTAGTGACCATACAGATGCTTTCCGCAGGATGATTTGTCCTCAACCTGACCATTCAGGTTTCTCAATGGTGCATGCATTGCTGTTCATTCACCTTGCTGGTGGTCATCCTTTTTTTCTTTCTCCTTCTACTTTTCCCAGCATTATGGACTTCTCAAAGGAGCTGGGTTTTTCCTTAATAGTTCCAAAATATGATAGTTTGAGCCTGATCTTTGTGCCTCAAGTGAGAACTCTGGATTGATTTGTTCTATGATCCATTTGTTTGTTTGTTTTTGGCTATCTATGATATTCTATGATATTATCTTTTTTATTAATAAAGCTTTATTAAGTTTTTCAATAAATACATAAAACTACAAGAAATGAAATAAAGTATACTACAAGAGAAAAAAGGAACCAAAAAGCATGAAAATACAAAAAAAGATTACTACATACTACATAATACATACATACTAACTTCTGATTTTCTACAGGAAAGATATAAAGAAGTCAATATCAGTCTCTTACTCTAGTTCAAACTGGAATGAGCATTACTTCTATAAAATATTTCCATTCTCAATATAACATTTCCTCTAAAACACTAATTTTCCCTTGAAATGGATATATACTGTATATAAAAAACCATTTTATGACATAAAAATTTTCCCCCCTTAATAGAAAGATAATCAAATATTATCCTTCTTCATTACAATTTTACTCCTAACCAAAACATTTATATAGTTAAACATTATATCTCCACCATTACATATGTAAACAATAATCTTATTAATATCCTTTTACCCAAGATAAATTCATTATCCCAAAAGCAAAAACATCTGTCTAAACCAGGGCTTTCCAAAGTTTTTCCCGCGGCGACACACCAACCGGCGTTGGTGTGTCGCCGCGGGAAAACCCAGAAGTGCGGCAGCGCGCAAAAACCCGGAAGCGCTGCTGCTGCTTTCGGGTTTTGCGCGCTGCAGTTGGTGTGTTGCCGTGGGAAAACCCGGAAGCGCTGATGATGATCAGCGCTTCCGGGTTGTGTGGCGACACACCAGACTGTGTGTGGCGACACACTTTTGTGTCGCCACACACAGTTTGGAAAGCTCTGGTCTAAACCTTTAAAAGATCATACTAATAAACACAATTAAACAGTTAACCCACTTCAAAGTAAACTAAGGGATTTATATATCTCACTGTTACACACAAGGCTTTCTCCTTGCAATCCTTGACTTGCCTTGTAAAGTCCAACTCATCTTCAAGGACCTTCCGTCCCTTGAGGCTGAAATCTTGTCTTTCATCTCGATATTCCAAGAATGCAGCCATTTCCGTTCCTTTTACACCCAAAGCTTTTCCTTCTTCAAAATTAACATTCCAGAGGTGAATCTTCTTCCCTTCACTTTTTGGCTTTGGGACGTTAGTCCTCATTTTTTTCTTTGAGACCGGGACCTTATTTTCCAAATAACTTTCTAAGAGATGGTCCAAAGCGTAAGTAACCTTGAGGTACAGCTCCTTAAAAATATCTTTAAAATCTTCCATATCCCTCCACGGAACGTTATGGCGCCCTCTAGTGCCTCAGGATATTAGACAAAAGGCTGTCTTTCAGAAAGAAAGTGTTAATCAGTGGAGGTGGAAAAATAAAGGTAAACAAAGACATCTCACTGGAAAGCAGATACAGTAGATCAAAGCTCAGCTCCGCAAATTCAAGAAGTGGGTAATTATTTTGTAATCCTTCAAACTTTGAAAAAAGTAACAGTAAGCAGTCGAAAGTCTTTAAATCCAACAATACAATTTATAAAGAAAAAAGAGAGAAATATATATATATTTTAAAAAAAGCCAAATTAACAAATTAATAACTTCCAAAAGTAATGAAAACCACCAAGAGATTCTGCATTTCTTTGTTGCAAAGAGCCTCTCCTTAATAATAATTAAAAAAGAAAAAAAATTGTGTTTTAGAAATGGGGTAGGCAGCTTTTGAGTCCGTTTAAGGCAGAGCTTTCCAAACTGTGTGTCGCGACACAAAAGTGTGTCGCCACACACAGTCGGCTGTGTCGCCACACAACCTGGAAATGGCAGCAGGGGCGTGCACGGTGGCAGTGGTGGCGGCACCGGCGTGCCATCAGTGCTTCCGCATTTTAGCGGAGGCTGCCACCGCTGCCGCCACCATGCACGCCCCCGCCTGCACTGGGTTTTCCTGCGGCGACACATGAAAATCCGAAGGCGCCGCAGCCGCGGCGGCGTGCAAAGACCGAAAGCGGCAGCAGCGCTTCCGGGTTTTTGCGCGCTGCTGCTGCGGCGGGACTTCCGGATTTTCCCGCGGCGACACACCAAGGGGGGTTGGTGTGTCGCCGCGGGAAAACTTTGGAAAGCCCTGGTTTAAGGCTTCAACATGGCTTAGGAAATGATGGCAATCCCTGCCTCCCAGCTGCTACATTACCAGTTGATTGCGAAACGCTGTTTTGCGTTCTTCTGGCTGCTTCCAGCCATCCGGAGGACAAATGGGGTCATTCCTGGGGTTCTCCTTAATCCGGAGAACACTTCTGGGCTCCAGGAAATCCTGCCTGAGCCCAAAAAAGTCCATATTGCCGAGTCAACCGCAGAGCTCGCGGAGACACGTCTCAAGTTGCCAATCCCCCACTGGAAGTCGATATTCTATGATATTCTCAAGTGTCTTCTCCAACACCTAAGTTCAAAATTATCAATACACTTCCTATCCTGCTTCTTCAAAGTCCAACTTTCACTTCCGTAGAGGATCACAAGAAAACCATTGCCTACAGGATCTAATATTTGCAGGTATAGACATGTCACACTATCTGAATGTTTTCCAAGGTCCTCTTTACCACCCTACCAAGTTCTGAGGCATATTTCTTAATTGCTGATTCATTTACTGTTGATTTTGTTGTTGTTCAGTTGTTTAGTCATGTCCGACTCTTCGTGACCTCATGGACCATAGCACACCAGGCCTTCCTGTCCTCCACTATCTCCCGGAGTTTACTCAAATTCATGTTCATTACATCGGTGATGCTATCTAACCATCTCATCCTCTGCCGTCCCCTTCCCCTTTTGCCTTCAGTCTTTCCCAGCATCAGGGTCTTTTACTTATTTATTTATTTATTTATTTTTCAAATTTATCACCGCCCATCTCTACAGCAGTAGACCTTTCCAGTGAGTCCTCTCTTTGCATTAGGTGGCCAAAGTATTTGAGCTTCAGCTTCAGTATCTGTCCTTCCAATGAGCAGTAAGGCTTGATTTCCTTTAGGATTGACTGATTTGTCCTCCTTGTAGTCCAATTCTAAAAGGCAGAAGGTTTCTACCACTTCACTGTCTTCATTATCTATTCTATACCTGTTGTCACTAGTTTGGTTTTCTTTATTTTTAATCTTAGTCCCATGTTTTCATTGTGCTCCTCAATGGAATGCTACCGTTGGAGAAGTGGGTCTTGCAAGTTGGTTGCTGAATGAATACTGTTTTCTATTTGTTCAGGCATTCCAGTAGGATTTAGTCCTGTTCTGCTGGATTTTAGTGGATTACTCTGCAATGTTATCGTTTGGTTTCTCTGCAGTGTTATAATTTGACTTTAAATATATTCATCAAATTTATTTCTAATGTGTATATAATTACTCTGTGAATTCTGCTATGAAGGACAGCTTATCAACTGACTAAAGAAAAGAAAAAAAGCAATCAATCTTTAGTAAAAATTTGAGAGATAACTTATGCCTACCTAATCAGCCTTCTCCAGTCTGATGACATGTTGGAGCAACTCTTATAATCTGAAACCAAGATGACATTGATAAGCATCTGGAAGGCAACCAGTTGAAGAAGTGTGGTCTAGTTCAAACTATGCTGTGAGAATCTTCATACCCAGAAGTCCTAGCAAAGTAGCCTACATCATGTTTACTGCTTCTTTTTATAATACATGATCTATAAATAATTCACAAACACTTCTAGGCAGCAGCTTCTCTTTTGCCTACAGCCAGATCCCAGGTGCCTAAATAAATATGTAAGTCTAGCATCAAAGCAAGGTCCACTGTCTTCAGTGAACATCCTCCTTGGATGGTAGAGATGGAAGCATGTTGAAGGTAACTGAAGAGAGGGTTGATGAGAATACATTGCAGATTTGAAAGAAAAGGTAGGATGCCTCATTCCCACTGCAGTGTGCACCTGCAGACCTCTGGCTAAATAGGGGAGAAAAAAAAAGGGGGGGGAGAATCACTAGCATGTCAGCTTATTCTAAAGTTTTGTGCTATTTAGTCATGTTTATGGGCAAAAAAAGGGCTAATGACAGAAAACAGACCACCCTCGGGTTTCTAAACACTCTCCTGATGTACTCATTCTGCCTCAGAAATGAGAAATATGAGACAGATAAGATTGTGGGAAGACAATTTTTTAGAGAGTCAAATGAAAAGCATGTGACGCAACTTATTTATGCATGTTTAAAACAGGTACCTTCCCCAAAAGGTGCATACAAATTTGGTCAGTTGCTGTGGGTAAATTTAAGATATGACTCAATTTTTTTTGAAACTCCACACTTTCTCTCACCATCACCAAAGGTTACTGAAAGTTTAATTTTTGTTTTGTCTTCCATATAAACAGGATGTGGCTACTTAAGCACTAAATAGGCCCCAAAATAGTCTAGTCTACAGTGTTCTGTCATGTCGCCAAATACAAAAACCCTTTAGGCACATGCAGAGTTTGTCACCATCAGGTTTTTAGGATTTGTGGGACCTGGTGCAGATTAACTGAGCCTATGAATGTGGTGTGAGTGGAGGAAGAGGGGGAAGGTCAAATCAACACAGAACATTTTAGGATGTATGTGTTCCTTCAGAAGATTAAATATATACACCTTACAGAAGGTATAACTGTTCCTCCTAGAATCGTTGCAAAGTTGATTGACAATGTTCAGCCTTTCATGGCCCATTTGTCCTCGTTGCTGTTCTTATCTTACAACCACACGGCATCACCGTAGCACACAAACCAACTAAAACCCTTCAGAACATCGTACGTAAACCAAAAGACCCAGTAGCCCAAGAAGAAAAAACAGGAGTTATCTACAACATACAGTGTAAGCACTGTAACAGCCACTATGTAGGACAGACTGGCAGAAGACTAGCAGAACGCATCCATGAACACCAACTAGCAGTCAGAAGACATGATGAAAACTCCTTAATCTCACAACACATGGACAGACTTAACCATACTTTCAACTGGGAAACTGTGAGCATCTTAAACCAAGCCAAATCCAAAAATGCTAGAGAATTCCTGGAAGCTTGGCACTCAGACAAAGCAGCCATCAACAGACACATAGAGGTAAACAACATTTACATACCATTCATAAGAGACAATAGAAAAGCCAGAAGACCAGAACACCTCCTTGCCAGCAATCAACAACCAGATAGGCAAAGATGAACAGCAAGATTAGCAGCAGAGGAGCAATCAAACAACACAATAGACCCTAATCAAGGAACTATTAACTCAGTCAATCAACCAAGCAGCAAACAACAACCCAATCAAGGAACTACCAAGGAGAGTACAACACCCCCACCAACACAGGCAGGACAAGTCAGGATATATAAACAGAGAGCAAGTCCCACTCCCTTTTCGCACTGAAGATGTTGCCTAGCCTGGCAATGAAATGTCTGCAAGAAAACAACAAGGCTCAGAGAGCACCATGGACTCCACTGTTCTTATCTTGCCTGCCTGCCACTGCCTCACCTTTCTGGTTAACCTGAAAGCAACAACAGCAAACCACAGATTCTCTTCCTTTTCTCCTGTTCATTGCACTGTAGAGAAGATCCTTTGGTAGCCACCCAACTGAAATGTATCTTATTTTAAAATTATAATCTTTCCTTAAGTGATACCTCTGAGAATATCAATAAATTGAAGCCTCTCCCCCAACTACTTCCATCCCATCATTACTATTTATTGCCAAATGGGGAAATACTGTATATTAGTAGGAGGCTGCAGACTTAACACTGGCTAGCACATAATGCCATGTGGTTTGCCTTAGTGCTGCCACTATTTTTTTCTCAATATGGCTGCAGTATTAAAATAACTTTTTAGGCTATAAAAAGGTAAAGGTTCCCCCCACACATTTGTGCAGTCGTGTCCGACTCTAGGGGCCGGTGCTCATCTCCGTTTGTTAGCCGAAGAGCCAGTGTTGTCCGAAGACGCTTCCATGGTCATGTGGCCGCATGACGTGCGCGGAACGCTGTTACCTTCCCACCAAAGTGGTACCTATTAATCTACTTGCATTTGCATGCTTTTGAATTGCTAGGTTGGCAAGAGCTGGGACGAGTGTGGGAGTTCACTCCATCAGGCGGGGCTAGGGATTCGAACCTCCGAACTTGCGATCGTCCGATCGACAAGCCAGGCATCTTACCTGCTGAGCCCCCATGCCCCCATGGGCTATAATATTTATATTTAGGCTGTAAGCTTCACCAAATATTGTGACATTTGTTTCTGAATAAAAATACACAATTTTGTATTGTACATAGGTCTGAATAGCTGCAGATTTCCCAGAGAGTCTACTGGCATCAAGGTGTACTGCCCTGCAAGTAACCAGATGTGAGGCCTTGCTAGTAAGGTAGGGCTCTAGGACAAAGTGGGAATTCTTCCCTGCCTGAGCTGTTGGACTTATCTCAGGACTGGCGGTGGAGTTTCTGAGGCTGATTATTCTCAGAGACTTCAACCCTGCCTGTCTTGGGAGAAGGGTTGGAGATAGGTCAGGAGTTCATGACAACCATGACAGCCATGAATAAAGGGATCAGCACCTACTGGAGGCCAAACTTTAGATCTAGTTTTTTTCTAGGAGCTGCTGCTTGGAGACATTAATATCTATCATGACCAGATAATTCCCTGATGGTTGTGGAGTTCTCTGGTGCCAGCACCAAACCTACACACTGAGATTAACAGGCAAGTTTTAAGGGCCAATTTAAACAAGGTCACACACTGGGACAAACCCTTGACATCATTACTTGGTTAGCCAGGGTTGAGACATAATTGATGATACCTAACCCTGAAGCAAGGGATGACCTCATCCAATGGACTCTTGTAGATATTAAACAAGAGGAACAAGACCATTAAGCTTTGTGGCACCCCAAACATTGGAGGCCTTGGGCTTGATCTCTCCACCCCTGTCAACACCAAGTGGAACTGGCTAGAGAGAAAGGAGAAGAACCACAGCAAGACAGTGACCTTCTCCTACACTCCTAATCCCAATAGGAGGTTTGGAGGTCCAGAAGGATACTAGATTGATGGTATTGAAAGCCACTGAGAGATCAAGAAGAACCAAGGCAATTGTGCCACCCTCATCCCAACTCTGACAGAGATCATCAACAATTGTTGACGGCGGCGGTAACAGCCCTTACCAGCGGCGGTAACAGCCCTTACCAGTGGCGGCGGTGGCTTTTTTCGGCCCAATTTCCTCCCTCGGACAACCCGATGGGCTTCTATCGACCCAGGAAGGCGTCAACGGTAGCGGTGGCGGAAGTAACGATAGCTGTGACCCTTAGTAACAGCGGGTCTGTCGCCGGCTTTTATCGGCCTTTGCTGACTCAGTCCCCTGATCCCCCTGGACGGCCCAAAAGACTGTTATATAGAATACCGGTGGTGGCGGCCCTTACCAGTGGCCTTTGGCACCGGCGTCGGCAACAACGGCAGCGGCCTTTTCCAGCGGCCCTCGGTGATCCGGCCGGCGGTTCGCCCGGAAGTGGCCCGGGAGGCTTTCATGTAGAACATCGGTGGTTGTGGCCCTTTCAACGGCCCCTACCAGCGGCCTCTGGCGCCGGTGATGACCGCGGTGGTCTTTCCAGTGGCCCTTGGAGGTCTGGGCGGCGGTTTAACCGGAGGTGGCCCGGGAGGCCCTCAAATAGAACATCGGCGGCCCTTACAAGCGATGACTCTTATGGACACTGGATTTCTTGGGACTGGATCCACCCCTTGGTCAATTTGAAGGGCCGGTGGGAGTTGGGCGGTAGCCCTTTGCCGATACCCCTTACCAGCAGTTTATGGACTTTGCTGGAATTCGAACGGGGACTGGAGTCGATTTGTATTAATTTTTAAGATCATAGTGACAACAGCTATATGGCGGGCCATCTGATTCGGGTGGTGACGGGCAGGGGACGGTATGACAGGAACCGGAGGGCATGCCATCTTTGGGGAAGGCGCCCCCGGTGTTTGTTACCGGTGGTGCGTTCCGGCCCCCCGTGTTCACACCCAGGCCCTGGTAAGCAGATCCTCGTGGGCTCCGGTCCTCAGCTGCTGCTGTTGAATGCCAGGTCGGTGAACAACAAAGCCCCCCTTATAAGTGACTTGATCACGGATGAGGGGGCCGACCTGGTATGTATTACCGAGACCTGGCTGGCACCAGAGGGGGGAGTGGCCCTCTCGGAAATGTGCCCAGCCGGGTTTCAGGTCTGGCATCAGCCGAGACACTGGGGCAGGGGAGGAGGGGTGGCAGTGGTCATTCAAGAGTCTCTTGTGGCCTTCAGGGGCGCTGCTCCACAAGTGGCCGGGTGTGAGACCCTGTTTTTCAAGTTGGGTTCACGAGAACAGTTGGGAGTGTTGCTGCTGTACCAGCCTCCCTGCTGCGTAGCAACCTCTCTGCCTGAGCTGCTCGAGGCTGTCTCGGGGTTGGCAGTGGAGTTCCCCAGACTTATGGTTCTGGGGGACTTTAATCTGCCATCTCTGGGACGGGACTCGGAGGCGGCTCGGGAGTTCATGGCTACCATGGCAGCTATGGGCCTGTCTCAGATTATTCGTGACCCGACTCGGGACAGTGGTCTCACCCCGGACTTAGTTTTCTTGTCTGAGCAGTGGCAATGTGATCTGAGGGGAGAGTTACATCTTTCCCCATTGTCATGGTCAGACCACGCCCTGGTGACCCTTAGACTCTCTTGTGCTGCCCCACTCCGCAGGGAGGCGGGACCTATTCGATTGGTCCGCCCCTGGCGACTGATGGACCCAGTGAGGTTTCAGAAGGAGCTGGGGGTTATTCCCGAGGACTTGCTTCACGGTCCAGTGGAGCTCCTGGCCGCGGCCTGGAACAGGGCCGCGGCTGGAGCCCTGGACAAGATCGCGCCTATGCGACCTCTCCGGCCCTATTTGGCCCGCCGCTCTCCGTGGTTTACCGAAGAGTTAAGGGCCTTGAAGAGGGTTAAGAGACGTCTAGAGTGCCGCTGGAGAAAGACGAAGACTGAATCTGACCGAACACAATCTAGAGCCGCAGTTAAGGCCTACCTTGTGGCGGTAAGAGCGGCGAAACGTGAATATTTCTCCGTTCTTATTGCGTCCGCAGAATGCTGCCCGACGGCCCTTTTGAAAATTACAAGATCACTGTTGGGTCAGGAGCAGGGGGAGACCCACTTACAGGGCCGATTGGAAGAGTTTGCTGAGCATCTGCAGGATAAAATCGCCCAGATTCATTCCAAGTTGGACTCCAAGCATGAGACAGGATCTGTGGAGATGCCAGGGGCTCGTACTTACCACGTTATCTGGGAACAGTTTGATCCTGTTGCGCCTGAGGAAGTGGACAGGATCCTCCAGACTGTGAACGCCACCACATGCCAGCTTGACCCTTGTCCCTCCTGGCTGGTGAAATCGGCCAGTGAGGTGACATGTGGATGGGTCCAGGCGATGATTAATCTGTCCTTGAGTGAGGGGGTGTTCCCGGAGGCCTTTAAGGAGGCGCTGGTGCACCCCCTCTTCAAGAAGCCATCCCTGGACCCTACCATCCTGGGCAATTTTCGCCCAGTCTCCCACCTTCCCTTTTTAGGAAAGGTGGTTGAGAAGGTGGTGGCATTGCAACTCCAGAGGATTCTGGAGGAAACGGATTATCTAGACCCCTTCCAGTCAGGTTTCAGGCCGGGATATGGGATGGAGACCGCATTGGTCGCGCTTATGGATGATCCTTGGTGAGAGCGGGATGGAGGGAGTGCGTCCATCCTAGCTCTCTTAGATCTCTCAGCGGCTTTCGATACTGTCGACCACGGTATACTTTTGGGACGGCTCAGGGAGTTGGGGGTGGGCGGCGTAGTTTTGCGCTGGTTCACCTCCTTCCTCCGGGGCCTTTCCCAGTCGGTGTTGATAGGGGAGGAGAGGGCTGACCCGCGACCCCTGACTTGTGGGGTGCCGCAGGGGTCGGTTCTCTCTCCTCTCCTGTTCAACATCTACATGAAACCGCTGGGCGAGATCATCCGTCACCTTGGGATGAGGTATCACCAATATGCTGATAATACCCAGGTGTACATCTCCATCCCAGGTGAAGTAAGTGATGCGGTCGATGCCTTATCTCAGTGTCTGGAGGCTGTGGGGGCCTGGATGGGGAACAACAGGCTTCAACTGAACCCTGGTAAGACGGAGTGGCTGTGGATTAATGCCCCCCCTAGATCCGGGAAGTTGTCATCTTTGGTTCTGGGTGGGGTGGCACTACCTCGCTCGGATCCAGTGCGGAATCTGGGGGTCCTCCTGGACTTGCGACTCTTGCTCGAAGAGCAGGTGGCAGTCACGGCCAGGAGGGCCTTTGCACAACTTCGTGTTGTGCGCCAGTTACGCCCTTTCCTGGATCGGGAGGCCCTCCGAACAGTCACTCACGCCCTTGTCATCTCCCGTATAGATTACTGTAATGCGCTCTACATGGGGCTACCCCTGAAGAGTATCCAGAAGCTTCAGCTGGTTCAGAATGCCGCGGCGCGAGCAGTTACGGGTGCCATGAGATCGGCACATGTAACACCTCTGCTACGCGAGCTGCATTGGCTACCAGTTTGCTTCCGGGTCCAATTCAAGGTGTTGGTGATTACCTTTAAAGCCCTATATGGCATAGGGCCAGGGTACCTGAGGGACTGTATCGTCCCGATAACGTCGGCCCGCCCCACCCATACATGCAGAGAGGGCATGCTTCGGACCCCCTCAACAAGAGAATTCCATCTAGCGGGGTCCAGGAGACGTGCCTTCTCTGCGATAGCGCCCGCCTTATGGAACATCTTGCCCCCGGAGGTGAGACTCGCCCCCTCACTCCTGGCCTTCCGGAAGGCCCTCAAGACCTGGCTCTGCCACCAGGCCTGGGATGACAGAGGCGGCAGTGCCTCCTGGGGTTGGCTGGCCCCGTAGTAATACGATCGATACTATGGTCCCCAATCCATCTTGGATTCATGTAATTTATTATTGTATGTATTTTAGATGATATTTTTGTATAGTTTTTTAAACTTTCAATTGTTGTAACCCGCCCAGAGTCCCTTGCAAGGGAGATGGGCGGGGAATAAATTGAAATAATAAATAAATAATAAAAAATAAAAAATTGTGACCAATATCATCTCAGTACTATGTCATGGTCTGAGGTTTGACTGAAAAAGGTCAGTCAGATAATTCATTTCCTCCAGGACCTTCTGAAGCCAATCACATCTTCCATAACCTTCCCTAAAAAAGGAATATTGCAAACTGGATGAAAGTTATCCAGAATTGTTGGGTGCAGTAGTGGCTTGTTAAAGAGAGTGACCCACCACTTTTCTCAACAAAGCTGCATGGAGTAAATTACATGCCAACTCCTGGATGGCCTTCACAAGGTAGGAGAGGCATGGATCTAATAAACAAGTGGTCAGGTTAGCAATTCTGAAGATCCTGTCCACTTCCTTAAGAGTTACAGGTTCAAACTCATTATGCAGCTAACCACATAAGACCATAATTTCATCACCTTGGCAGGACTTGGCCAATCAGAATCCAACTCTGAGTGAATCTGAGCAACTGTATCCACTAGATGCCTAAATATTCTTCATAGAAGCCCTGCAGATAGTCCTGTGACTCAAATCCCTTCCCCCCAGTAAGGAACAGGTCACCTTGAAGAGGGCCACTGGACAGCAATTGGCAGACATAAAATAACTAAGTTTTGCTGCTCTTATCACCATGATTATCACCATGATATACTTCCTAATAGGGCTCTTCTTTATGCGCTGTTGGATTCATGTTTCATCTTCCTGCAACAGCACTCTAGGCATCTCTTCTAGTGTTTCACTTCCTTGGAAAACCAAGGAACACTTCAGGATCAACACCCAGGAGCTGGTTGATTGATAGGAACAATCTGATCCAATGGCCATGTCACACATGCCCATTTCTTGCAGTGATCAAGGCCTCAGTCAAACTGCCCACCAGATCCTAAGGGAAAACCTCAAGTTCCCTCTGGAACCCATCAGGGTTCATTAGTCACCCAGGGTGGACCATTCTAAAAGGTACTAAATCCTGGGGGTGGGGCAGCCCTTGTAAGCCATAAAGCAATTGGAAAGGGATCAGATTATGGCAAAGGACTGATGGTAATGTCCTCCACTACACAGATCAATTGCAACTGCCCCAAGATTAAAAAATAACTAACATGCGACCCCCAGCATGTGTCAGGCCTTTGATGATTTGGGTCAGATCCAAGTTTGCCATGATGGCCATGAATTATTGAACTGCATCAGACCCTACAGCACCAGATGACAGGTTGAAGTCCCCAGGAATTATAAGATGTGTGGATGCTACCACCACCCAGCAACAGAATGAAGCATCTCAGGGAGGGATGTCACCATGCTGCAGCAGGGCCAGTACAGCAGCAACAAACCCAGCTGCTCCCTAGTGTTTAACAAACCAAATGGTCTCACATTTGGATATCTGTGGAGCAGAGCTTCTGAAAGCCATCACAGTACCCCAGTTGACAACTGTCACCCCCATGACCCAGGCTCATGACTGGTGCCAAACTCGTAATGCAGGTGGGCATATCTCCAAGAAGAGAACTCCCCCTTTTGGGCCCACACAGATTTCATTTATATAAGCCAAATCATCTACTTCATTATTGACCAAAGCATGGATGAGGATGGCCTTTTTACATACTGACCTGGCATTTGATATCAGCAACCAGAGTCCAGGGCCACCTAAGATCCAATGACATGACATTGAGGATGAGTACCAAAGGCTGTAAGATGGGACCAATCTCAGCCATCGACCTCACTGACTCCAAGAGTATCCTCTTCTCAGATTCCTGTGAGATCTTACTCTGACCAACATGAGCTTCATAGTACTGCCTGTCCTGTCCTCTCCCCCAACTTCACCCTACCCTCACCCTATTGCTAATGTTTTATAAGTGACCCCTGGTTCCAAATAAATGTTTTTTTTCATGCTGTTTTCACTAATTGGATTTATGATTTTAATTCCAATAACAAACTGAGGAACTGTAGACTGGTCGGAGGTGGCAGATTGGAGCGGCCTATAAACCCTGTTGAGAGCCAGTTTGGTGCAGTGGTTAAGGCACCAGGCTAGAAACTGAGAGACCGGGAGTTCTAGTCTTGCCTGAGGCACAAAGCCAGCTGGGTGACCTTGGGCCAGTCCCTCTCTCTCCGCCCTAGGAAGGAGGCCAGGGCAAACCTTGCCAAGAAAACTGTAGGGACTTGTCCAGGTAGAAAATCAGACACGATTGAACGGATTAAAATAAAAAATATAATAAAACCTGTTAATAAATCAATAAAACAAAACATATTGAGCTTATTATTATTCAATATAATAAATTCATCTGAGATTGAATGGGGAAATGGTAACAAGTCACACTTCTATTTGTTTAAAAAAGTACTTATTTAAGATCATATTCCTGCTGGAAACAATCATTCACTCTGCTTCTTTTCTTATCCATTGCTCTTCTTTTTAATGGCAGAATCAATATACTGTAGTTACGCAAAGGCCAAGAATAAATTAGTTATATACAAAATACCTACATAAGTACAGTTAAGTAGGTTCAATAGTTAAATGCAAAACATTAAATGGGATTTACTTCACTACATAATTTCCATATGAATGACCATTATCTAGAACCGGTGAAAGAAATGAATCAATAATTCCTAAAGGCATAGGCACCCAGTAGAAGCTGCAATTTCATGATGTGCACAGTGATGCAATCGGGCAAATGATATAAATAAATTACATAATTTGTGTCATTTATGCAATGATGTCATGACAGGCATGACATCACTTGCACACTGCTTCCCATGAACACCTTTGCCTAAGGATTATCTATTGTAAAAAAGTGACACTATGGTGTCACATTCCTTCCAATTCTTCCCTCCAGGTTATTTCACTTTTTATTAGGCTGTGAAGTTTATGTTTTTAATGTTTGTAGGACCTAGATAGATATGTACTGAGCACAGAAATTATGAAATAAAGGGAAATTAAAGAAATACTCAAATGAACAAAGGTCTTATCATGCAATCTATTCCCTAACAATTACAGAATTTTGTTCCTATCTTCTGAAAACTTCCTTTCCTCTAATATTTGGAAAAAATATTAGAAAACAGCTGTTCTTTCTGAATATATTGCTCTAAATTTGACTCTGAGTTGATGTCACATACTCTTCTTGTTGTAAGGCTCTTTTTCCTTATTATCTTTTTATTCTGTTGCCACCACTAAACTCTTTGAGGGTTTCTTTCAGTCTTTAAGATAGGGAACTGGATGGAACATGGGGAGGATAACAGAGACAACTAACATAGAAACCAAGGAACAAGGTGATGTGTTATTAAATAACTAAAGTAATGGATTTGAAAAAAGGTTCACTTCTACAAGTTATCTATATCTCATCAATAGTAATCTACCCTTGGCCCTAAAATTATTTGTCTCCCTAAAAGGGATTGATTCCCATGCTTGAGCACAGAGCCTCCCTTAGACCTGTCCTTCCATCTGTATTTCCCAAATACCTGTCCTCCTGGAATATACAGTTAGAGATACAGTATACAAATCTGTTTCTCTCTAGCTTTGTAGCCTGCATGTATAAGCTTGAAATATGGGATTTCATGGAACTTTATTGATGGATTGCTCCTACCACTACCACTCAAACAACACTGTAGGTTCTGTGCTATTTCCCTCGGCTTCTACATCTCAATGAAAAAGAAGGGGGAGGAGGAGGAGGAAAAGACAGGATAATCTAAATGGAAGGAAATGCTGTCTGAACCCCTAGTAAAATAATGAATAAGGAAACACAGCTGCACAACAAAAATGCACCCTTAAACACTTTCTCAGCCATTTTTTTAGGTTCTACAAACCTAGAAATAACTCAAAGAACAATCTTATGGAATACAAATGAAGCTGAATAAGCTGCAGTATGATGGGTGGAGGAGATGCAAGAACAAGGTTTTTTTAGACCTGAGGGTAGCTGGTAAACATGGAGAAATATAAATTCAGCACTAAAAAGTTCTCATACGTATGTGGAAAGCTTAACTGAAATCTTAGTAAATTATACCTCTGATTAAGCTACTCATTAAAGTACTGTGGAGAAATTCCAGTATATTTAGGAACATAGCAGGAGGCAGGTAGAAAATTATAGTAATTTGAACTGCATTTTAAAAGAGGATTGTGTATCACCCCATGTGTCTAGATCAGCACATCTGACATTTAAACTATGGAGCAAGGAATTACTGTATCTGTATTATGACGTACATTTTTTAAAGTCAAGTTTGCTAAATGTCAAAGGGACCCAGTTTTACTGATGACATCACCAACATGTCATGTGATTATATCTTCTAGGAGATCTTTAAAGCGCCCCCCCCCTTTCAAAAAAGAGGTATTTCATGTTACTACATCTCACAAAAATGTCAACTCAACATAGCAGAGCACATAATTAAATTATGGAATTTGCTACTATAAAATGCATTTCAAATCATGTCGTGATTTGTCGTGATTATATATTAGTGGAATGGGAAATCTACCAGAGTTCCCCAGGTTCAGCTTAAAAGCAACAATTTAGAAGGAAAATAAGTACATTAAATTTCTGATAAGCATAAAGCACCTACTGTATATTACTAAAATATAACAAAGCAATTGAAAAAAAGTACAAATGTGTCGACTCTGCCCCCTCTACAATGCCCCTCCACAGTGTACATATGAAACCACCTCATGCCCTGTATGAGAGAGAGAGAGAGAGAGAGAGAGAGAGAGAGAGAGAGAGAGAGAGAGAGAGAGAGAGATAGAGATGTATATACTGTATGACAGAACAGGGACAATGAATAGCTAGGACCTAGAATGCACACTGAACAAGCACACTAAGCAACTAGCCTTTCCCATTTTGATGAAATGCACTGTCTGGAGGTGTGTGTGTGTGTTTGTGTGTGTGTGTGTGTGTGTGTGTGTGTGTGTGTTTTCAAGTCATTATTGACTCCTGGTGACTGCCTGAACTAGTCCCTGCAGTTTTCTTGGCAATATTTTTGGAATTATTTGCCATTGCCTCCTTCTTCCTAGGGTTGAGAGAGAGTGACTGGCCCAAAGTCACCCAGCTGGTTCATATCTCAGGCAGGACTACTGTAGAACTCGCAGTCTCCCAGTTTCTAGCCTGGTGCCTTAACCACTACACCAAACTGGATCTTGATGTTTTTATAAACTATAGTAATTATTTCTAAATTTGCATGTACATTTAACATTTCAAGGAAAAAAGTCCTGTGTTTTCTTGTGTATCTTCTTTTTTTTTTTGAGATGTGTAAGTGGTCATCTTAAATTAGAGTCAGGCAACTCCTGTTTATATGAGCATGTGAAAATTTGGGATGCAGTGCTCCATTTCATTATCAAATGATCATTGTGTTAATGTTTTCTCAATGTAATAACCGAAAAGCATACTTCCACAGCAAGAAAAGAGCATAATAATGTCAACCTCCTTACTTATGCCACAATAAATGCATTTATTTTTTTGAGATGAGGCAGTGTTCCAGAGTAGTTATGTAGTTATTTGGGACAGTTTATGAAGCTCAGTTACCATACAAAACTGTCCAATGCCGGGGTCCCCAAACTCTTCAGCTCATCGACCCCTTCATGAAGCTTCAGATTGTTTTTTTGTTGTTTATTCGTTCAGTCGCTTCCGACTCTTTGTGACTTGGAAGTGGGGTTTGCAGGCGGGAGCCAATCGTGCACACTGGGTGGGGTGGGGTTTGCAGGCGGGAGCCAATCGCACACACCGGGGGTGGGGTAATTGTGCACACTGGGGGGTGGGGTTTGCAAGAGGGAGCCCCGCGGCCCACTTCCTAACAGGCCATGGCCCACTAGTGGGCCACGGCCCACAGGTTGGGGACCCCTGCACTAAGCCACCAAAAACAGCCACCACCAAGCTTGTGAAAATGGAGACAGCTGACTTCTGAATGGAAGCCACCCCCAGCATCCCCAAGGTCGAGTCCGTCACCTCCAGAATATCATCCATCCATCTTGCCCTTGGTCGGCCCCTTTTCCTTTTGCCTTCCACTTTCCCTAGCATCAGCATCTTCTCCAGAGTATCCTGTCTTCTCATTATGTGGCCAAAGTACCCCAGTTTTGCCTTTAATATCATTCCCTCAAGTGAGCAGTCTGGCTTTATTTCCTGGAGTATGGACTGGTTTGATCTTCTTGTAGTCCAAGGCACTCCCAGAATATTCCTCCAACACCACAGTTCAAAAGCATCTATCTTCCTTCGCTCAGATTGTTTATCAACCACCAAACATTTATTATATGAAAATAATGTAATAACTACTACTTTAATTAATAGTACTATGAATAATGATCATAATAATCATAATAACAACAATAATAACAACAATGGAGAGTCCCATTGACCACTTTGGGGAACCCTAGTCTAATGTGACAAAAATTAATTTTTCATCATTCTATGAAATATATTATATTTCTATAATCTGAAAAAGTAGGAATAGTGAGATCTTTGTTTCATTCTCTCTCTCCAAAAACAAAACAAAACAAAACAAAACAAAACAAAACAAAACAAAACAAAACAAAACAAAACAAAACAAAACAAAACAAAAGAAACAAAGCAAAGCAAAGCAAAGCAAAGCAAAGCAAAGCAAAGCAAAGCAAAGCAAAGCAAAGCAAAGCAAAGCAAAGCAAAGCAAAACAAAACACCCCCCCAGGTTTGTGTTTTAAACCTTATAAACACTTGTAGAGGCCTCCAAATCCGAGCTAGTGTTGTTGTGTCTGTGTGAGAAAGACTAAATCCTTCCATCATGTCATTTCTCTGATTTCAGCCAGACTCAAAGCTGCCATTTACCAAATGTATGGATGGGTGGATAGAGGTCCAACATATTTCTTCATTTAGCACAAATGGAGGCCTCCCTCCCTTCCTTCCCTCCCTTTTCCACATGGGCAATCATGACTGGGCAAATGGTGCAGGGAAGAGGTTAAAAGCTTCTTCCCCCTGTAATGGAAGAATGGAGGGCTGCATTAGTAGAATGGAAGTAAAGTGTTAAGTGACCCACCCCCTGATAAGGAAGATGGGCAGAAAGTGAAGAGAACTTGGGAAGAGAAGGAAGGGTTACCGAGAGGCCAGCCACTGACATTTGGACAGAGGAAAAGAGGAAGAGCAAAAGAAGTTAGTGTAGCCTACATGTAACAAAACAAAACAAAAGAGACACACAGTCAAATGGCCCTTCTGACAACAGAGGACTTTTTATTTTATTTTATTTATTTATTTAATGTTTATCCCGCCTTTATTTTTATTTATTTATTTATTTATTTATTTATTTATTTATTTATTTATTTTCTATCCCGCCTTTATTATTTTTATAAACAACTCAAGGCAGCGAACATACCTAATACTCCTTCCTCCTCCTATTTTCCCCACAACAGCAACCCTGTGAGGTGAGTTGGGCTGAGAGAGAGTGACTGGCCCAAGGTCACCCAGTCAGCTTTCATGCCTAAGGCGGGACTAGAACTCTCAGTCTCCTGGATTGCTATTAGCTCCTTCCTAGGGCTGAGAGAGTGAGTGACTGGCCCAAAGTCACCCAGCCGGCTTTCATGCCTAAGGCGGGACTAGAACTCTCAGTCTCCTGGTTTTCCATTGGCTCCTTCCTAGGCCTGAGAGTGAGTGACTGGCCCAAAGTCACCCAGCCGGCTTTCATGCCTAAGGCGGGACTAGAACTCTCAGTCTCCTGGTTTTCCATTGGCTCCTTCCTAGGCCTGAGAGACAGGGACTGGCCCAAGGTCACCCAGCCGGCTTTCATGCCTAAGGCGGGACTAGAACTCTCAGGCTCCTGGTTTCTAACCCGTTGCCTTAACCACTAGACCAAACTGGCTCTTTATACTTTTTTTAAAATCCTTTTTAAAATCCTGTTTTTATACTTTTATACAAACTGACTTTTTATAGATGTACCTTTTTAACGAGAAATGACTTATATCCTATGTTATCAGTTCATCTAGTATGATTAATGTATAGTTTTAGTGAGAGAGAAAATATATACACACCTGGAAAAGAACTGACAACGAGAAAAAAAATAACCTCTTAATGTTATCATTCTGGGGTAGTGACAGCAAGATTTTAAAGTGCATTTGTTGATCCTAAAAATAAATGTAGAAAAAAATAATGTCACCTTTGACCAAATATATCTGATTTCACCACATACCCTCTTGTCCCCACAGCAGTTATTGTGGGCTTTTACTGGTTGTTCCTCGCTGTTCTTAACTTTCATCCCAAGGTACTTCATGGGGCTCTTTGAAAGAAGAAAAATGAGATGTGTTTGGCACCATGTATGCCACAAAGCTCCTTGGGCAGAAAAGTGGAAAAGAACACATTTCAAAGCACTCTGTTGGAAAGGGTCTGTGGGAAATAGCATGATGCTCTCCAGAAGAGCAACCTGAATGCTGAGATCCACTGTGGTTTTAAGTACATTGCTTGGAGCATAAAAAGCTCAGCCTTGTCAATATTTGAGTCTTCCCAGTGAAATAAAGAACATTAGCTGCCTTTTTAATGACAGTTGAATGTGCCAGCTTAGCTGTCATCCAGGCAAGCCCCCGCTGTTACTACAAACTGTGTAAATTACCCTATTTATTTATTTATTTTTTACCATTATGAACACACTAATTTCTCTCTTCAGCATCCCCTGCTGATTCAACTTTTCGTTTTGACAAACAAAAGCCCTGAGTGACAGCCAAGGTGCCCTTCAACTCTGAAGAGAATTAGTTAATGAAAAATCAAGAGAGATAATTTTCTTGAGTGCACTGCTTTTGTCTGCCCCTTATTCTGCACTATCACAAAACATAATGACAACAACAATAACAGCCACAGCAACAACTGAAGGGGGAAAATTGTGCACACCTCCTGGATTAGCTCAACTTGCTGTACCTGTAGAAGTGTCAGAAACCTGGTCATTAGCAATGATGGCTAGCAAGCACTGACTCCTGGGGGGTTGCCATACATCTGGGCTCACCACAATAAAGCCCTAACGTGGTGGATGGAAAAGAGGATCAAGTCCCAGCACGATGCTTCCAGATTTATTGGGATAAGAGGACCTTTTACCATTGGGAGACATTTACTTACTTGCAATATCGGACTAGAGTGTGAGGTGCATAATCTGTTCCTTCTGGACTCAGCTTTTGGGCCACTTCTCTCCACCCTCTGGAGGTTTGTGAGGAAGGGAGCCTGCTTGAAATGGGACCCACCTTTGTCCTTTGGGGGAGTGGTCAATCCCTCCAAGGAGGAAACACTGGTGACGAAGCAGAACCACCTTGATTGACCACTCCCCCAAAGGACAAAGGTGGGTCCCATTTCAAGCAGGCTCCCTTCCTCACAAACCTCCAGAGGGTGGAGAGAAGTGGCCCAAAAGCTGAGTCCAGAAGGAACAGATTATGTTTCCCTGGGAAATAGGCTGTAACATTTCCCTCTGGTTTTTGTGTTTGCCTTGTTTCTCTTTGAACTTGTGTTACCAGTCTGTAAGCAGATGATGCAATGTTCATCATAACTATGACAGATATTGAGGGTTCCAAGGCCATGTCCATCAGAGGAGAAGAATCAAGAGTATTGGCTTTCATTATTTGTCCTCTTGAAGACAGGTAGGTAAAAGTCCTAATTCAGTCCCTATAACAACAGAAACAACTCTTTCAAGATGATGTCTATCTCTATTTATCTGATGCAGGGCTTTCCAAAGTTTTCCCACGGCGACACACCAACCGCCGTTGGTGTGTCGCCGCGGGAAAACCCGGAAGCGCTGATGATGATCAGCGCTTCCGGGTTGTGTGGCGACACACCAGACTGTGTGTGGCGACACACTTTTGTGTCGCGACACACAGTTTGGAAAGCTCTGATCTGATGAAATGTATCATTTTGAGGCATATCGGTACTGTAGACCTAAATTAGTTTAGTAGTTGTTCCATCTCCACAAAAACCCTGTGATTTGTGGTTCTGAGAGGACAGCCATGCATCTCTTTAACAAGCCTCTCAGCAACCTCACAGAACTACAATTCCAAAGATTTGTGTGTGCTAGATCCATGGCAATTAAACTGTTACAAAACTGATATACAGTTATTGTACAGATATGCTGTTCACTATCTTTTTTTTATATATATATTTTATTGGATTTTGAATACACATAGTTAATAGTTAGAAACAGAGAAAGAAATAGAAATACAAATCAAAAAGAAAAAGAAAAGAAAAAGTGAAGTAAAGTAAAGCAAAGAAATAGAGAAAAAAGATGATACATAGAAAGTAATCCACTTCCGATTTGTCCCCGGTCATAGTAATTTACAGAATTTATCTTACATGCTAGGTCTACATATTACATTAAAAAACATTTCCTGTCTAATACATCAATCCACCTATACTTTAATCTACAAATCCCCATACAAGCTTTACCCCTCTTGCATTTCCCAAATAGTCCATCAATAATTTCTACCCTTTAAGAAAATAACAGTTATAACAATTTAAATTTTCTTTTAATAAACATATCAATTTATCATTTTCTACCATATCCATTTTCTATCGATCCATCAATTTTAGCAATAAAAAGTCCATATAAATCAGCCATTTATCTCTACTCCATACTTCTGTTCTATTCTATAAAATGCTTCTTGCGTTCTCCTGGTGCCTCCCTCATATCCATCTTATATTTCTCTAAAAATGTTTTAACTTTTAAAGTAGAAGTTATCCTTAGCTTTAAACACCTTCTGTTCTCTAGCATACCATGAATTAACTCTAGCAACTTTATCTATTTCAAAATCCAAATCTTGTTCTCTCATTTCTAGAAATTTAAGTAATTCAAAAACCATACATTCTCTTGCATTCTCATTTAATTGTTCTTCTTCATTTGGTTGTTCTAAAGCTGCTCTCACATTCAAACTATATTCCTTCTCTCTCATTTCTGCTAATTCTATAATATCCAAATTATATTCCATTTCTTTAGTAGCATCCAGTTCCTTAGTAACATCTTCTAATTTAATCTCTAATTTTTGCATCTGGCCTTGTACATCTTTAAATTCCCCTGACAAAGTATTCACTACCTCCTTCACTGTCTGCACTTCATTTTTAAAATCTTGTTTAATCTCATTGAATCTTCCATTTTCTTACTTAATGCTGCCATTGCTTCCAGAAGTTTTTTCATCTCTAACGGGGGGGGGGGGGGGGAGGGGGGCTCCATTGATGCTCCAGGTATTGAAAAAACAATAAATGTCCTTCCAGTTCCTTTTTTTTTTCTCTTTCCTCCTCAATGCCATAGATGTCTTAATGTAAATAATTTTCTGTAAGAGAAAAAGAAGAGAGGGAAAGAAGAGGACCAAAAACAAAAGAAAAGAGCTAATAATTCTTTTAGGAAAAAGAGGGAGTAAAAACTACAAAAAATAAAAATAATCCTTTAAATGCACTTGTCAAAATAGCTAAAATATAGTCTATTAAATTTGTATATCCATGTAAGTATAATAATGAAAAATAAAAAGGAACAAAGAGGCTTCTTCTTTTTTTCCCCCCTTCTCTATTGTAGACAAAATAATAACAAAAAAACCTAAACAATCCCAAGGTTTCTCACGCCAACTTGTGTTCAGAAGAATAAAAAAAAAGCAGCTACCATGAAAATAGGCATACAGCAATCCAATTTTCTGTACAAAAGGGTTCCAGAAAAATCATAACAATTCTATAGAGCCACTTATATAATTCAAGAAATATTCAAAAAGATTATTTCATAATAAAAATCCCAAATTAATAAGAAAAAGTATTAAATCATTAATTCATTATTCCATATTAATCCATAAAAAATTCAAGTCCAAGCAACTTAGTCCAAAGAAAAAAAGAATAGTTCCAATTATCATAAGAATAAAAGCAAGCCACAATAAGAGTAAAAGAGAAAGTCACTTAATCCGTTTCTGGCAAAGTCAATTAGCTTCCCGGTTCCACCATTTAAGTAATCCTTTGACAGGAAAGAAATAAAACACCAGCATTTATAAATCAAGTCCAGAGACAAATCTTAGAGGCTAATAGGCAAATAATATTTAAAAATAAAAATGTGTGTCTAAAAGGTTGGGTGCTGTGTTACTTATCTTGAAGAATCGCGGTTTCCGCAGAGCTTTGGTTGTCAGTTGCAGCCGTATTTCACCGCTTCAATCTCCCTTCTCCCGTGGTGGAAAAACGGGGGTTGGGAGAGAGCGGCGATCCGACGACCCTTCTGTGAGCAATCTTCTGCTCGCCCTCTCTTCGAGGGCGATTTTTCAGCGATTTTTTTCTTTTTAAATCGCCGCAAACGGAAAAAACCAAGGAGCTTTCTGCTCAGCGCACCAGCCACCTCAACACCCGGAAGTCAAATGACATGCTGTTCACTATCATTCTTCTCTCTTGTGTTTCAACCTGGTATTCCACTCTTGCTGGCTGCCAGCCTTGTACTGCCTTCTAATTTTATTTTAAAAAGGTTATTATATTTTAAACAAGATTGAAAAGGAATCTGGAATATGATGTATTATTTCTATGGAGCTGGAGTTTGCTGTGTATAACAGTGCTTACTTCCAAAGAGAATTATGTAACGTACTGTATATATGCATGTACTGTATGTGACCAATATATCTGATCTACTGAGTCTGCTCTGGTTAAATGACATATATTAATCAATCAACCATTTTGTTGTTTTAACCACAGGTCATAGAAAATAATATGAACCCTAGATATGGTAGTAGCCAACCATAACTAAAGCACATATAAATCTATTAAAACTTAAACATAGTTAATACCATGATTTATAAATAAATTAAAAGTTAATTACCAAAACCTTTGATAAAATCATTTCTTTCTTTAGCAGCCACTTGGATGAAGCTTCCCAGCATCTCCAGTGGCATATTCTTAGGTAAATGACTTATTTTTACCATCATGACTAGCTATAGCTCCAGTCAAGATTCTTAAGGATGCTTATAACATGTGAATGCCTTGCTTTCTTTGATGTATGGTACGGTTGATCAACAGTTTTATCCCATGCAACAAGGCCTGTTCAGGAATTCAGATAGAGCTAGTTGGATTGTCTCTGACAAATAGAAGAAATGATGTTTGATGACCTGTTTATAGGAATATACCTTATTTTCATTTATAATGGGGTGCGGTAGCTCAGTGGGTTAAATTAAGTTAACTCAGTGGGTTAAGTTCGGATCCGCGTGGCGAGGTGAGCTCTCGTCACTAGCCCTAGCTTCCTGCCAACCCAGCGATTCAAAAGCTAAATAGCAAGTAGATAAATGGGTACCACTCACGTGGGGCAATATGCCGGCATCCTGTCAGGGAGTCGCCCTCGGAACCGAAGACGAAGATCCGGAGAAGCCCGTGGATGGCGGCTGAGGACGGCGGCAGAGGACGATGGATCCCAATTAACAACTTCCGGGATGTCAGCAGCTGGCTCCAAAAGCGAGGCATTCTGGGGCTTGTAGTTCCGATGCCTGGAAAGAAGAGCCGGTTCCCTCACCCCCTCCCTAATCGCGCGGGCACTGTAATATATATGGATATATGGATGTATAATTAAATATGCAATGATGTTGTAAGCCGCCTAGAGTCCTCCATTAAGGAGGGGATAGGCGGGGTATAAATAAGATAAATAAATAAATAATATTTGTTAGGCTGACCATATTTCAGGATGGCAAAACAGGACGAGGTCTTATGTAATATCCCGTATATTACAATGGGCTCTAATGCGAGGCAACCCAAAGACTGTAAGGCAGAGCTTTCCAAACTTTTCATGTTGGTGACACACATTTTAGACATGCATCATTTCACGACACACTCTTACAGCAGGGCATCATTTCGTGACACACTCTTACAGCAGGGCATCATTTCGCGACACACTCTTACAGCAGGGCACAAGGCAGGCACTAGGAGCTGCGCGGAATCACAGCAGGTTTGGAGGCAGCAAGGCTCAAGGCAGGCACTAGGACCTGCGTGGAATCACAGCAGGTTTGGAGCTCCCAAGACAGCCAGCCAGACGTGAGCTGGTAGGCGCAGCCTCAGACATAAGGGAAGAAGCGTAGGAGGGGGGGGGGAGACTGAAATTGAGAACATCCCCAAATGTCCTGTTTGACTGGACTTGATACGGAAGAGGTTTAGGCTTATTCTTTAATTGCAATTAATACACAATAAACAGATCAATTAGGCAAGTCTTGGATTAATGTGTAACAACAAGGCAATTTAACAGTGAAGTCCACTTGGCAGCAGGGCAGTGCAGAGCAACAGAGTTCCCTTTGGCAGCAGGGCAAGGCTTGGAATAGCAACCACGTGGCAGCAAGGCAAGGCTTAAGGACAGGGCAGAGTTCCCCCCTTGACAGGACTAAACCCAAAGTACCCAAAGTACCCATGTGGTAGCCAGTGAGGCTTGGAAACAGCGTCCTCAGAGCCAGCAGGGTAAATGGTGGGCACTAGGACCGGCGCAAGACTCGGAGGCAGCGGCAGCAAGACCCGGGTCCAGCATGGCACTCGGCAAGGCAGGAGTCCAGGGCAAATGGTGGCGCGGCAGCAAGGCAAGGAACAGAAGCAGGAAATGACTTGGTGGCAAGGCGGGGATTCATGGCAGGAACGACATGGTAGCAGGTCAGGAGATGGAGGCAGAAGGCGGTTCAGTGGCAAGGTAGGGAGTCAAGGCAGGAGGTGGCATGATGGCAGAGCAGGGAGCAGGTTCGGGACACGACTTGGTGATGAGGCAGGACTCAGAGCTTGGGTGGAGCAGAGGGAGGCAGTCAGGCGCGAGATCAGGGGAAGGCTGGGTAGGTTCTTCTGTCGCGGCTGAGAGTTCGGTCTTGGAGTCATGGTTCTTTAGGGTCCAAGTCAGAGGCAGGTTGCAAGAACAGTTGTCACTGACAACCTGCTCCTGTCTCTGGCCTCCTTTTATCCTTTGAATTTCCCGCCGCTAACAAGCAGGAGCCAATCGCTGCTCTTTCTGTGCAGCTCTCTTTTCAGCCCTCTTGGCTCTTGCACTGATTGGCAGTGGGGAAGTCTCCCTTTGTCTGACCTCAATCAGCTGGTCGGCTTCCCCCAACTTTCCCGCACTTTACCCAATGGTCCCTTTGTCCTCCTCCTCCGACTCAACCACCATCCTGACACTGAGCAATACAGAGATCTGAGGGAAGTGTTCAGGGAGGAAGAATCAAACCAGCTTCCTCCCCACCGAAAAACGGACTGCACCATAGAATTAGAACCGGGAGCGACACTGCCCAAACCGAGATTATATCCAATGACCCCCAGAGAACTGGAGGCACTATGGGAGTTTGTGGAGAAAAATGTAGAGTGTGGGTTCATCTGCCCAGCCAACTCCCCGATGGCAGTGCCAGTGCTGTTTAGAGCCAAGAAAGATGGCTCTTTAAGAATGTGCACTGATTACCGAGGACTGAATGCAATCTGCATGGCGAACAAATACCCATTGCCATTAATGAAGGACATGTTGGCACACCTATCGAAAGGAAAGATATTCACCAAATTGGATTTAAGGGAAGCGTACTTCAGAGTACAAATCTGGGAGGGGGATGGATGGAAGACAGCATTCAATTGTCATTGTCTCGGTTACCGCAGCACAGCAGCCAAAGGGAGGAGGTGATAGATTCAATCATCCCTGTCAGGCAGAAAGTGGGGGCAGCAGTAACCCAGGGCCAGAAAAGTAAGCCTAACTTAGACACAGCAGAGGGCGTGCGGGGAGAACTGAGTGAAGCGTAGAAAACCGATGTCTGGCTACAAGCCAACAAAAGCAACCCAATAAGAGAAGCAAGGATTTTGGTGGCAGGGAGACAGGCTGTACATCCCGGACCCCATGAGGAAGAAGATTTTAGAAAGGTGCCACGATGCAAAATCAGCTGGCCATTTTGGGTTCTTGAAAACCATGCACCTCCTAAGGAGGCAGTTTTGGTGACCAACCCTTTGCAAGGACATAGAAAGCTATGTGGACAGTTGCCCGACATGTGCCATGGCCAAATATGTGGGGGGAAAACCTAGGGGACTATTACAAGAAGTAGCTAACCCCACGCAACCCTGGAAACAAATATCCATGGATTTTATTGTAGATTTACTGGAGAGCCATAAAAAGACAGTGATTTGGGTGGTGACGGACTTATTCTCCAAGCAGGCTCACTTTGTGCCCTGTGCCAGCATTCCAACGGTGGGGCAGCTTGCTAAACTGTTTGTACAGCATGTATACTGGCTGCATGGGGCACCTGAGCAAGTTATCAGTGATTGCGGGGTCCAGTTCACTTCCAAATTTTGGAAAGCTTTTTTAAAACTAATGGGGGGTGGAACAGGGTTTGAGTTCAAGTCACTACCCAGCCATGAATGGGGGATGTGAATGATCCAACCAAGTATTAGAGCAATACCTTAGGTGCTATGTAAATTACCATCAGGACAACTGGGTGGATCTGCTTCCATTTGCAGAAGTAGCGTTCAACAATTCTGTACATTGGGCCCTTCCCAATCACCAAAGTGATCAACAAGGTTGCGATGCGGCTGCAACTACCAAAGAACCTTGAAAAAATCCACCCAGTTTTTCACTGCAGCCTATTAAAGCCAGTCAAGGAATCAGAACACTGGCACCCGGAGCAAAAGGTGCCAGCACCAATAATGATAGATGGGGAAAGTCACTTTGAGGTACAGGAAATATTAGACTCTAGACAACACAAAGGGAAGTTGCAGTACCTGGTACAGTGGAAACATTTTCCTAAATCACAGAGTGAGAGGGCATACAGCCATGATGTCAGAGCGCCTCGGTTAATAAAAGAGTTTCATAACAGATATCCCAAAAAACCAAAATAAGGGGGAGGGCTGGTCTTTGGGGGGGCAGAATGTCATGAATGGCCCCTGCCTTGGTGCCATCCTGACATGACATGGCATCCTGCCATGATGCCGGGGTGGACATTCCATCAGTCTATCAGGTTAACAGGGTTGTTAGGTGGCATCTCACAGCAAAAACCACCGGACATGTAAAACAGGAATGAATCCTGTCACTGGGAATTTCAATTCACACCTATAAAAACAAAGCAGCACCCTGGACAGTTCAAAGTGAGCGCTGCTATTACAGTGGATTCTGGCAGGAAAAGTTGAGAGAGAAATGAAAAAATCAACTCAAGGTTGTTGGAGGGGGGGAAGGAATGTACTTATACTGCCACTTGTAATATTGTAGTTACTTGAATCTTGAACATGCTTCTGGATCACTCCTCAATATAGACTTCTATCTGTTCTAAACTGGTTCGTGTCAGAAGTGCTGTTTAATTGGGCAAAGGATCGGAGCCTTGACACATCAGTTCTTTTGCTTAGGGGCTTAAGTCTTCTTCCACATTTTTGCATGCAGCAGTCTTATCAGGTGGAGCATCTCGGGGGGAATACTGAGATGTTGATTCAGTTTGATTTAGAAGACATTTCTATTTAACTTCTGCCCTTGCAAAGATTTGAATCCTAGCATCACTTTGATCATTAGTGCCAAGGACTGTCTCAGTGTCCAAACTTATAAGTTGTCCTTGCCTGGAAAAGGTTCAGTATTTGTCAGCTTTCCCTTTTTAAAGTGTCTGAATTGCCTCTCCCTAGTGTTTCCATCATAGTGGCATATAGCCACTAGCCTGTTTTTCTAAAATTGGTTTTAAGAGAAATAATTAAATTGCAAAGCAAAGCGGCTTAGGAGGGAATGGAACCTTGATTTTACCTTGCAAAGCTAATTTTGTAATGGCATGACATAGATGCAAGGGTTTACATCTTGTTTGTTCTAGAAAACATGAAAGATGGGTTGTTTCATTGTAGCTCCCTCTAATTTATTCTTCATGGCTATTGATTTTCCTCTGTTTCATATTTCTGATCTGCATCCATTCAAGAGCAGGTGGGAGGGGCTGTGATGATTGAAAGGCAGGCACTCTGAATAATGCAATCGGGGAAGACAAGAAGACCTTAGTGCAGAGCTTTCCAAACTGTGTGTCGCGACACAAAAGTGTGTCGCCACACACAGCGTGGTGTGTCGCCACACCACCCGGAAGCGGCGGCGCACGCGTGCACAGCGACCGCCATGCACGCGCACGCCGCCGCGCGCCCCCCACGCCACACGCCCCTCCCGCACCGCCACCGTGCGTGCGCGCCGCTGCACACCCCCCCGCGCCATCACCGTGCGTGCGTGTGTCGCCGCCGCCACCGCCGCCACCGGGTGTGTCGCCAGCGGCGGCACTTTGGAAAGCCCTGCCTTAGTGGGTCTAGTTCTAGTGTGGCTTTTAGTATATGTACACCTTACAGACATGAATTAATCACTGTAAATCTGTATTTGAGAACAATGTAGAAATATCCAAGAGAATTCTTAGCACTGTCATCACATTACAATCCTCAGATGCTTTGAAAATAATAGATGTTTGAATTGATACAAACCAGATCTAGCTTAAAACTGTAGATATCTCCAAGGAAGATGAAGAAACCAGGGCTTTTATTGGCTTGTAATCCATAGGCATGAGAAGCAACCCTTTTTGCTTTTATACAGTTTGGGACTGGGAAACAGAAAACAAAAACAACAAGATGGTTATCAAGCACCTAGCATAGTTTAGTAAATCACATTATGCAGCAGGCCAACCCTAAAACAATACATGCTGGAAAATTTAAATACTCTTCAAATCAACAATTAATTTAAGCAACATCAGGTATTATCTTCTAACAGTTAAATTCTCCAGACCTTTGAAAATGTGATCAAACTTAAAGACAAAATTTAGAACAGACTGTTTCTTGTATTATTTCTATCTGCATTTACTATGAAGTAGGAATACAAAACCTGAGGAGAATACTGCTATAGGATAGTAATGACATAAATATTACAGTGATTTTGCTTTATGACATATAATTAATGTCTCTTAAATTGCAGGTTTTTTGAAAAAAGATTGCAACATTTTAGTTTATTTGATGATGTAATTAAGCAAACTGCTAGAGGATTAATAAACTCTTTGAAAGGGTAGATCCAGATCTGTTCTGCAGCTGAAATGGTCAGGTGCTTCCAAACCAGCCAATGAATTAATTTGTCATCGGGTAAGACGCCAAGGGGCGTGGTGGCTCAGTGGGTAAGACGCCAGGCTTGTCGATCGGAAGATCGCAAGTTCGGAGGTTCGAATCCCTAG
The DNA here is from genome assembly GCA_023362775.1 of Charina bottae. NCBI lineage: Eukaryota > Metazoa > Chordata > Lepidosauria > Squamata > Charinaidae > Charina > Charina bottae. The sequence continues at coordinate 140,084,465 of JALMGJ010000002.1, read as the reverse complement.
CCCTGCGTGACGGAGTGAGCTCCTGCACTCGCCCCAGCTCTTGCCAACCAAGCAATTCGAAAGCATGCAAATGCAAGTAGATGAATAGGTACCACTTCGATGGGTAGGTAACAGCGTTCCGCGTGTGTCATGCAGCCACATGACCGTGGAAGTGTCTTTGGACAGCACTGGCTCTTCGGCTAACAAACGGAGATGAGCACCGGCCCCTAGAGTTGGACACGACTGCACAAATGTGCGGGGGGAACCTTTACCTTTACCTTAAAGTACTAGAAGCTGCCCAATAGTTAACTAGGCTCTTGAAAGTAACTAGAAGATGGAAGTTGAGTTTAGGCATGCCAACATCCCTTAAAGTGTCCAGTGAATGAATCTTCAAATCATGGGTGGTCAATATGGGGCCCTAAGACTATGTTTTCAGCCACTGCCTGTGCAGTGTCCTATGTAAAGCCTGCCAGTCAGCCGATTGGGGTGTTTCTAGGAAGTGGCATTGTGCTGAGGAAGAAACCATTCACAGACACAATAATGCTTCCCAGCTGTTAGGTAGCATGATGATGAAAGGGCTTTGCAATCAGTCTGGCTGTTGAGAATGAAAAAGTTGCCACATTATACTTGGGACTAGTATTTCCAACCCTGGCAATTTCCAGATGGATGGGCTTCAACTTCTACAATTTTCCAGCTAGCACAGCCATTGCTAAGAATTTTGGAAATTGAAATCCACACATATAAACTTCCCAAGATTGGGAAGCACTGCTTCAGACTGACCCTTAGTCAGTTTTAGCTGCCATGAATTGTACGATAGTGGAAAATCCTGTATTGGCAATTGTCTTGGCTATCTAGAATTCTCAGACTTCTTTAAATCTGATTACGGGCCATCTAACTATTCTATGTTGATATTAATTAAACCTCAAGCCTTTTTCACAAGTAATTATTACGTATATACTTATTCAACACACAGTTCCTTTCTGGGTAAACAACATTATGCAGAGTAAAAGATTAAGAATTTGTAAAACAGAGAAATTAAAGGCATGATATAAGAGAAAAGGAAATTAGTTAAAACTGGTTTATTCAGTATTTTTCTATCCATGCAACCCATCATTGCTTCCAACAAGGATGTATACATCACACACTGCCTTTTCTTCTTTAAACTTCTCAACTCTCTCCTTTTGAGGATCTCATCAGTTATATTCAACCATGATTTTCTTAGTCATTCTTTCTCCCTCAAACCATTCCCTCTTCTTTCATATATTTATTCTGCCATTTCGCCCCATTCATTCTTTCTACATGATCAAACCACAACACTGGTCACTCCTTTTCTATTCAATCCACATTCATTAAGCACCCATTCATTCATGACTCCTCCCCCTCCCCCTCCCTCTCCCCCTCTGTTCCAAGCTGATTTCACATTTTCATTCTCAACATTCTCTTTCCGTTCATTCTTTTTGGAGATTAATCTATCTTCTAATAATTTTCATACAGGTCACATACTTTCTCTTTCTACAGTCATTCTACTTCCACTCTTGTTTCTTCAATGTTTCCCTCCCCCTTTTTTTTCCAGGTACATTTTCCCAGGATCCACTCTTTACACTACTGAACGTCTGTCTCACAATTAGAACCACTCAACAGATTTCATAATTAACCCTACACCTTCACTTATTTGCATGTATTCATAAAGATCAGGCCATCTTCATTCACATCTATTATATCCTTCCCCTTTCTCTTGTTTGACAGACACAGAATTCCTTGTACATTCCAAGTTACAATATTCCATATGACATAGTCATCACCAGATGGCTCCATGGATGTTATTCTGTTGACCATCACAGTTTTGATTAAGATACAAAAGTTTATACTAGCTTACCAGTTTTATACCTGTACAACATGCAGCATTTCTGCTAAATTTGTATGCTACAAGTTTTGTCCGAAGTGATGCTCACACTATTCTGTGCAAATTATCTTACTAATCCACAGACTACTTTGGAAGCCCATTTCCCACCAACTAGGAGGTCTATGCAGTGTATTGATACACACTCAGGAATCACACTCAGTGATTCTCAAATTGCCTTTAATATTCCCAAGTATATAAATAAAAAAATAAACATATTAGTTAGAATGAGCATTTGATTTAAAAATCAGCATTCTTGGGTTCTGTATGCTTCCTTCATAATATTGCAAGTGTTATTTCCAATTCAGCAGGTGAATTTAACATTCCTAATAAAACGTCTGGCTTTATTCTGGTGGTACATGCAACTGATTAAAATGGCTTCTTTTTTGCCCATCGAAGAGACCATAGCATTTGCTTTAATTATTGAGAAGGTTTTGCACTGGTGATACAGTATATACAGTAGCAACATTCTTCTCTGGATCACTGACACATCTGTATAGTTCTTGGCTCCTGAGTGACTGAAAGTTCATGGACCATCCCAAGACCAGAATTCTTTTGGGGTAAACTATTCAAGCTTTTTAAAGAGGTTTTAGAATTTTCCCCACTTTAGTGATGTTGATGCAGGGACGGTGGGAACTGTGGGAAGGTGGCAACCTGATGTCTTCTTATTTTCAGAGAGCCGGGATCTTGACATCTTAATTAATGGGGGCAGGATGGACTTTTTGGTTTGATCAAACGGTTTCTTTCTGTCACTGGGGTAAGGGTTTTTTGCAGATTCTTCATCCAGTTCTGGGAATGTCAGCTGCATAGTTTTTAACTCTGACTCGGTGGTACAGACTATTCCCTTGCTCATCATCCGTGGTGTCATGGGCAGATTGCTGGGAAAGGTTGGAGATTCCATCTCCTATAGTAAATACAGAAAGGAAAATGACATGATCACCTAGACCATCCATGAAAGGCACAGTATTAAGGGTCTAGTAGTATCATAATTTCTCTGGGAAAAATGCTTATAATCTGTCACCTCCCAATTAGAGATTAAGTTAATTGCATGAATACAATAGGGGTTTCAACATAAAGAAAGAGTTAAATATTCTCTTCTTTCCCCTTTTCATTGCCCCAAAGCTGCTGCTTAGTTTTCCTAAAGGCTGTTCTTTAGAATAAAATAAAGCAAGCACATGCATTGCATTTGTGTTACGAAGAGGTCTTGTCTGGCCCTAGATCTAGAACAAGTAATGGGGGACACAGATTGTGTACATGAGAAAGGCAGAGAAGAGAGGGGTCATTACAAGCAAGTGTATTTCCACATCTATTGGGAGTGAGTTCAAACATCTAGCAATTGGTTCACTCATGCAAGTGTGTGCAAAGAACAGCCTGTTTGTGAAAGCAGAGTAATAATATCTGCCATGGAAAATATTATTCATCTTCTGTGTACTGTTAGGAAGGAAAGAGCAATTTTCCAGTTCTACGGAATTGGAAGTATAATTTAGTTTGAGTTTGCAGATACAGTATTACCCTGTTTTCACAGCTAGATTTGATGAAGGCCCTGAACTACAACGTAATTGTGGTATCCTGGAAAATAGCGACCTTCTAGCCACTTTAAGTGATAGCTACAGTGTTTCTAAACAGAAACACTTTGTTTGGTGTGGTATTTGATTCGGTGTAACATCCTAAATAACATTGATTCATATTTTGTCATAGCATAATGTAAGGATAGAAATGTCAGGAGTTAGCATCCTTCCAGCATAAGGGATAAGTGTATGGGAGATGGGTTTTGTAGTAATTGTATTAGCAGTCCTGTAATAGTATCTGAGCATGGGAGAAGCATGATTGCTGAGAGGCCTGAGCACCTTCAAGGTCAGCGTGGCTGGCTTATCAGCGTTCGTTAGCAAGGAATGTGGGAAAGGGAGTAGAAAACTGTTAGAAAGCAGAATGGAATTTTACTGCTAGCTAGGCTTAGCAAGAGGGGGGGGGATTTTGCTTTTAGAAGTTGTGCAGCCTTTAGGGAGGGGTTAGAGAAACTGGGGATTTTATCTTAGCGTTTTCACGCGGTTTCCTTCAGACTGATCTTTGAATCGGATGGAGCATCTGTATTAATAAAGTAATCTTCTACTTCACCTGATGGTGTGTAATTGAGAGTTCTTGGATTAATAACTGTTTGCCAGTTCATCACATAAGCTCATATGCATGTAATAACATTAATATGTAAAGAAAATTGGTAACAAAAAACTGAATAGACGCTACAAGCATTGGGTTGCCTGCCCGTGTCTTACTCACTGTTGTAGCCAGCGCATGAAAAGGTGAACAGGCTGTTCCAAACTGATTAACTTTTTTGGTATTAATTTCTCCAAAGACACTCCGACGGATTTTTCGCCTTGCTATTCTTTTCAGGAGTCCTTCTTCCAGATTGTGTTTGAAAAGACTCTATGTTGAAATTAAACAAACGTACACAAAGTTGATAAACGTTTCCAAACTTTTGGACTATTCTTTTCAGCGTGTAGCTTCTAATCTCTGAGTCAGAGATGTGCCAGTAGCTGAAGGAGTCCTGCATTATAACGGTAGCAGTAGGTGGTGACAGAATTATTATAAGGTAGTCCAATGGACAGCACAGTAGTCCTGGTAAAATGTACCTGGCCACCTCAGGCAGCAGATGCTGAGGGATGGGGACAGAGAGAGCTGGATGTGATGAGACCTAAAGTAGCCTTCAGTATTTAGGTAAGGGTGAAGAAGGAAAATTCAACTGCCCATCCACTAAGTGGAAGGAGTAGTTTGTCTTTTACTTCAGATGCAAAATATCTTAGGTGGGTTCTGGTGGATAGTATCATATTACAATTACAATGGTAGAATGCCACTTTCAGATGCTTTTGTACATAAAGATGGGAATAACCCATTCTATCTCCTCAGAAGAGTATCACCTACATTCATTTCATTATGCTACATGTGTAGACCTGCTCTTTGGACTCCCACACTGGACACTTGGAGTAGGGCCTCTGCACAGCAAGGATAAAGCACCGTAGAGCTCTTTTAAATATAACATCATAGCCTCTTGGATTTTATATATTTATATCTAATTTATTTTAGAATGGTATATTGTATTTTAGATGTTTTTAATAATTAACTTTGTTGTAAACCGCCCAGAGTCCCCTTGTGGGGGGAGATGGGCGGTGATATAAGTTGAATGAATGAATGAATGAATGAATGAATGAATGAATATATATATTGTCTGGCTTCTCTTGACAAGCTGGACTGGAAAAAGGTGCAACAGGCATTCAGGGACATAAGCACTTCTGATCAGTAGTTTTTGTAGAAAAGCTAATCAAACCATTATGAATTCCAGCAATTGCTCTGTCTCAAATGCAAGCCCCACTTGTAGTGTAATCAAGGTTTACATTCTTGCACCTCTTTCTTCCACTCATGCAGTGTAACTGGCTTAATGGCATTCAGTCTGTATCCCTAATCAAGTATTATTAAAACCAGCCAACCTCACTACATGAGTTGGACCAGAATCATGGTGAGCAGCTCCACCCCTCTTTTTTGAAAGATAGCTTTGAGGACCGGGACAGAGTTAAAAAAAACCTCAAGTGCACAATATCCTTCGGCCTTGTATGTGCAGTCTTTGGATCAAGCAGCTAATACAATTCCTTTCTCACTTGAGTCTTTTTAATTAATCAATGTTGGCATCAGAATCCTTTGATTTTGAAGTAAATTTTAACCTACAGTTGGATTTGGCATAAGTTTAGGGAAAATAATAAGAATTGGTGTTTGGCTCCATGTGATAGACTATGCAATAAAGTTGTTTGCTCAGCAGGATATTTATGTATTTAATCAATTTATATGGTCACCCAACTCGCAATTATAACTCTGGATGGTGAATATGTGGTTAAAAAACAGCCACCAGCACCAATTAATAATAAAATAATGGTGCCTAAGGAAAACCCCAACCTAACATTAGAAAGCTCACCCAGCCTCCATACCCCAATGCCTGAGGGAACAACCAAGTCTCCAAGGACTTATGAAATGCTAGCAGGGTCAGGGCCATGTGAATCTCAGGGTTAGGGGTTTCAGAGGGCAGGTGCTGTGTCACAGAAAGCATGCTTCCTGGGTCCTGCTAGATGGCACTGTTGAATAGACAGAACCTGGACCATGCCCACCCTATCAGATCTAGTGGGATGGGTAGAAATAATTGGAGAGAGGCAATCCTGCAAATAACCTGGTCCCATACCATGAAGAGCTTTATAGGCTTTGTAGCTTTGGTCACATTCGTTTATGACCTGTGGTGGGCTTGGGATGGGGGCAGTACATCCATCTTGGCCCTAATCTACCTCTTGGCAGCCTTTGATACCAAGTATGGGTATCTTTCTGGACCAACTCATCACAGACTCTGATGCTTCCTTACCCTTCTCTCCCTTGTCAGCCCCACTAGGTAGACCAGATCAGGAAATCAACTCCACAGGAAGGCTAAAACTACTTTTGTTGAGATTGCCTATAATAACAGAATCTTGCAAGTCTGATTGTGCTGTAGCTCCTCCCACTTCTTACACTTCAGTGAATTAGGGAGGCATCTGTCTGATCCCCTTCCAGTGTCATCTCATTGTTCTGGACTTAAAAAATGCTTCAGCCCCTTTTGCCTAGGTAATGGTTCTTGCATATTTTGGTTAAGGTCATCTTCTTTACTCTCTATATCAGTGGCAATAAAGGTGGAACTTCTGTCGTGGTTTAAATAGCCCGTGTATTTTCCAAGTTCAGAGCAGTCAAATTAGTTACTGCAAGATTAGAAAGTTTTCTCCATCCCTATCTCATGCTATGTCAACCCAATGTGGTGGTAGTGTTATTACCTCGTGCTTCCTTTGGGCTAGGATACTGTTCAACTGTGGTGTTATCAGCCATCTTTGCACCACATCCTTAGAAGGAGCCTGACTAGCCACTTGCTGAGGCTGAGCAATTCTGGGTAACTGAAGCTCTGAGAAAGAAAAGTAAACTCAGATAAGGTAGGATATTCTATGAACATGTCCACCAGATTTGAAGGACAGGTATATCAATAGACCTCAAAATGGCCACGCAGCATGGCATGGAAGCACGGTCTGTCCTCATCACATTTCAAGTCCACGAGACTGAGCTCATCCCCAGTTATTGATTCATCTTCTACTAAGAACACATTTCCCTGATTATTTTGCTGCTTGTCCCTCTTTTTTGCTACCATTATTTCATCAAGCATTGCTTAGTTTTTAACATAATTTCCAGTTAAACTTTTTCTTAATGATTTTTTTTTCTTGATACCCATTTTACGTATTTTTTCTTCCATAAAATCTTTAAAAATTAAGTGCTGGATAGTGTCCAGAATAGATTTTACCTGTCCCTTGTTTTTTTTTTTTACTTTGATAGAAATGTGGGATGGATGAAAACAACAGGAAGCCAGCACTAAAAATATAGTTCAAGTGCTGTTTTGTGTTTTTTAAATCTAGAAAAAAGCTCCCAGGCCTGAAATATGCCCCTACTTACATACTGTACACACTAAAAAAGATGGATATCTACTAAATTGCAGATCACTAGTAAAGTGCATTTCAGAATTCTAACCTCGGTATGGAAATTTCCTGAATGGAACTCTATGCAGGTGCAGAATCTATTTTGGAGAGCATATAAAGGTCAAGAAGAAAACTCATTTTTAAACTGATAAAAAAAAGAGTTACGTTGGGACCAGCTGGTCATGAGTTTACTTGGATGCTTCTTTTGGCTCAGGGCCCCTGATGCTACTTTGGGCAAGGATTGCCGCCTCCTCAGTGCTCAGCTGATCCATTGATATTTAAGAACAAATATTTTTTCAAAAGCCTTATATCTTCAGAAGCCTTGCCTCACAAAAGGCTGTGTCTATTATGTTGTTTTGACACTTTGGTGCAAATGGGTAGATGGAGCACTAGCACAGAAAAAATAGTGCAGGGCTCTATCATCTAAAAAATCCTTAAAGGAAAAATATCCATATCTATAGGCAAAGGTAAAGGTTCCCCCCCCCCCCCACATTTGTGCAGTCGTGTCCGACTCTAGGGGCCGGTGCTTATCTCCGTTTGTTAGCCGAAGAGCCAGCGTTGTCCGAAGACGCTTCCATGGTCATGTGGCCGCATGATGCATGCGGAACGCTGTTACCTACCCACCGAAGTGGTACCTATTAATCTACTTGCATTTGCATGCTTTCGAATTGCTAGGTTGGCAAGAGCTGGGGCGAGTGCAGGAGCTCACTCCGTCACGTGGGGCTAGGGATTCGAACCTCCAAACTTGCGACCTTCTGATTGACAAGCTTGGCGTCTTAACCGCTGAGCCACCACGCTCTATATCTATATCTATATCTATATCTATATCTATATCTATATCTATATCTATATCTATATCTATATCTATATCTATATCTATATCTATATCTATATCTATATCTATATCTATATCTATCTATATCATCTATTTTTGTTGTTTATTCATTCAGTCGCTTCCGACTCTTCGTGACTTCATGGACCAGCCCACGCCAGAGCTTCCTGTCGGCCGTCACCATCCCCAGCTCCCCCATGGTTGAGTCTGTCACCTGCAGAATATCATCCATCCATCTTGCCCTTGGTCGGCCCCTCTTCCTTTTGCCTTCCACTTTCCCTAGCATCAGCTTCTTCTCCAGGGTATCCTGTCTTCTCATTATGTGGCCAAAGTACTTCAGTTTTGCCTTTAATATCATTCCCTCAAGTGAGCAGTCTGGCTTTATTTCCTGGAGTATGGACTGGTTTGCTCTTCTTGCAGTCCAAGGCACTCTCAGAATTTTCCTCCAACACCACAGTTCAAAAGCATCTATCTTCCTTCGCTCAGCCTTCCTTATGGTCCAGCTCTCGCAGCCATAGGTTACTACGGGGAATACCATTGCTTTAATTATGTGGACCTTTGTTGTTAGTGTGATGTCTCTGCTCTTAACTATTTTATCAAGATTTGTCATTGCTCTCCTCCCAAGGAGTAGACATCTTCTGATTTCCTGGCTGCAGTCAGCGTCTGCAGTAATCTTTGCGCCTAGAAATACAAAGTCTGTCACTGCCTCCACTTTTTCTCCCTCTATTTGCCAGTTATCAATCAAGCTGGTTGCCATAATCTTGGTTTTTTTGAGGTTTAACTGCAACCCAGCTTTTGCACTTTCTTCTTTCACCTTCGTCATAAGGCTCCTCAACTCCTCCTCGCTTTCAGCCATCAAAGTGGTATCATCTGCATATCTGAGATTGTTAATGTTTCTTCCAGCGATTTTAACTCCAGCCTTGGATTCCTCAAGCCCAGCACGTCGCATGATGTGTTCTGCGTACAAGTTGAATAGGTAGGGTGAGAGTATACAGCCCTGCCATACTCCTTTCCCAATCTTAAACCAGTCCGTTGTTCCGTGCTCTGTTCTTACCGTTGCTACTTGGTCGTTATACAGATTCCTCAGGAGGCAGACAAGATGACTTGGTATCCCCATACCACCAAGAACTTGCCACAATTTGTTATGATCCACACAGTCAAAGGCTTTAGAATAGTCAATAAAACAGAAATAGATGTTTTTCTGAAACTCCCTGGCTTGTCCAGCGGATATTGGCAATTTGGTCTCTAGTTCCTCTGCCTTTTCTAAACCCAGCTTGTACATCTGGCAATTCTCGCTCCATGAATTGCTGGAGACTACCTTGCAAGATCTTGAGCATTACCTTACTGGCATGTGAAATAAGTGCCACTGTTCGATAGTTGGAACATTCTTTAGTGCTTCCCTTTTTTGGTATGGGGATATAAGTTGATTTTTTCCAATCTGATGGCCATTCTTGTGTTTTCCAAATTTGCTGGCATATGGCATGCATCACTTTGACAGCATCATCTTGCAAGATTTTAAACAGTTCAGCTGGGATACCGTCGTCTCCTGCTGCCTTGTTATTAGCAATGCTTCTTAAGGCCCATTCAACCTCACTCTTCAGGATATCTGGCTCTAACTCACTGACCACACCGTCAAAGCTATCTCCAATATTATTATCCTTCCTATACAGATCTTCCGTATATTCTTGCCACCTTTTCTTGATCTCTTCTGCTTCTGTTAGGTCCTTGCCATCTTTGTTTTTGATCATACCCATTTTTGCCTGGAATTTACCTCCGATGTTTCTAATTTTCTGGAAGAGGTCTCTTGTCCTTCCTATTCTATTGTCTTCTTCCACTTCCGCACATTGCTTGTTTAAAAATAATTCCTTATCTCTTCTGGCTAACCTCTGGAATTTTGCATTTAATTGGGCATATCTCCCCCTATCACTGTTGCCTTTTGCTTTCCTTCTTTCTTGGGCTACTTCCAGTGTCTCAGCAGACAGCCATCTTGTCTTCTTGGTTTTCTTTTTCTTTGGGACGTGTTTTGTTGCCGCCTCCTGAACAATGTTGCAAACTTCTGTCCATAGTTCTTCCGGGACCCTATCTACTAAATCTAGTCCCTTAAATCTATTCTTCACCTCCACTGCATACTCCTTAGGAATATTAGTGAGCTCATATCTAGCTGATCTGTGGGTCTTCCCTATTCTCTTTAGTCTGATTCTAAATTTTGCAATAAGAAGTTCATGATCTGAACTACAGTCAGCTCCAGGTCTTGTTTTTACCGACTGTATAGATGTCCGCCACCTTTGGCTGCAAAGGATGTAGTCAATCTGATTTCGGTGTCGACCATCTGGTGAAGTCCATGTATAAAGTCGTCTTTTAGGTTGTTGGAAGAGAGTGTTTGTTATGCACAGTGAGTTGTCTTGGCAAAATTCTATCAGCCTATGTCCTACTTCATTTTGTTCTCCCAGCCCATGCTTGCCTGTAATTCCAGGTGTCGTCTGACTACCCACCTTAGCATTCCAGTCTCCTGTAATGAAAATAACATCTCTTTTTGGTGTATTATCCAGTAGTGCTGCAGATCCTCATAGAACTGATCTACTTCTGCTTCTTCAGCATCTGTGGTTGGGGCGTATATTTGGATCACTGTGATGTTAAATGGCTTACCCTGAATTCGAATTGAGATCATTCTATCGTTTTTTGGATTGTATCCAAGCACTGCTTTAGCCACTTTATTATTAATTATGAAGGCTACTCCATTTCTTCTGTGGTCCTCTTGTCCACAGTAGTAGATCTGGTGGTCATCTGATGTGAAGTGGCCCATTCCAGTCCATTTCAGTTCACTGACACCTAAAATGTCTACGTATATTTAATCTTGACATCTCACCAATAACCACATCCAATTTGCCCTGGCTCATAGATCTTACATTCCAGGTTCCTATGGTGTGTTGATCTGTAGAACATCGGATTCGTCGTTCACCACCAGCACCGTCGGCCGCTAGCCGCCTTTCGGCTTTGAGCTAGCTGCGTCATCACATCTGGGGCTAGTTGAACGTATCCTCTGTTCCTCCCCAGTAGCATTTTGACCATCTTCTGACCTGGGAGTCCCATCTTCCGATGGTATACCGACATATCTCTGGTTGTACTGATCCATTTAGTTTTCATGGCAAGAATACTGGGGTGGGTTGCCATTACCTTCCCCAGGGATCGTATTTAGTCTGACCTCTCTGCCACGACCTTCCCGTCTTGGGTGTCCCTTCACGGTTTAGCTCATGGTTTCATTGAAGTGCTCAAGCTCCAGCACCACGACAAGGTAACGATCTCCTTTGCTGGAGATCTATATCTATATCTATATCTATATCTATATCTATATCTATATCTATATCTATATCTATATCTATATCTATATCTATATCTATATCTATATCTATATCTCTCTCCTCTTTCTTTCTTTCTTTCTTTCTTTCTTTCTTTCTTTCTTTCTTTCTTTCTTTCTTTCTTTCTTTCTTCTTTCTCATGTAATGGCTTGACTCCAGCCTGTGGGAAGTCATGGCAGCACATTTTGTGCCTTCTGTGGGTGGAGGATCACTTCTTTTGATTGATTGATTATTGATTAATCTTTCTGCCAGCCAAGAAACATTTCTTATGCCAGTTACCTTGTTGACTTTGGGGACTTCATTATATTTGCTGTAGGTGAGAAATTATTCACCAGCCTCTGTGTGTGTGTTAATATTGATTCAAGCTGTTATCAGCCTAATTAAGGAAGTAAAAGATCTTCTGTATCCTGCATGTAGAGATGTTCAGCTTGGCCAATTCATAATTTGTTTGGTATTCACTGCAAATATCAATATGACGGGTATCCTCTTGTGTCTGTTGCTCATGCCTCTCTGCCATCACTTATGTTAACTGGCATTGATTTGTAGCAGACATAATGGATCTCTTTCCTCTTTCTTGACCTTCCCTCTGCAATAAAAAGATAAGAATCTGAAATTCTTTTCTGGAATCCAGATCCATAGATGTTGTTTTATTACCTGTGGTTATTTTTCCAGAGTGGTTCAAAGTGAATGTCACTATTTCAACCCTTGTTGGCCTATGTTGCATCAATCCCAAAATATTTAAGATTTGGAGCCACCTTGACACGGATTTGCTTCTGTCTTAAAATCCAAGGCCTTGCTTTAGTGGAGCTGTAATAACCTTGGATAGATATCAGGTATATGGCAGATGTAATTTTCATGCTCCTTGATGACGGTTGGCATAAAGGAAATCTCAGATGTGGGTTCTTATTATAGGGTACCCAAATGCCCAATTTACAGAAAACAGTCCTCTGTATAACCAACATCTGATTTAAAGATACTGAAACATAAGCAGAAACAGTGGGATTTTAAAACTTCCCAACAGCAGTGAGCATTTGGATAGTAGACTGAGCAGACACACTGATCAAGAGTCTCAAGAGAGGTTAAAATGCAATGATGGAGCTGAAGATACTACTGTGTTTTTAAGAGGTGCACACAGAATGTCTGTGAGACAATGGAAGTAAATAGTCTAACAGAAATTTCAGAGTCATCCCAACTAATTTCAGGCATTCTAATTTGCAAGGAGGTGTCAATGTACACCTAGCTGAATTACTGAGAAGATAACAAAGGCCTTGGTTTAGGTGAACTGAAGATACTGCAGTTGTGAGGGTGGGGGCCATCCATGTTTTCCTTGACTAAGAATGGTTTCCTTGCTGGCTGGAAGGAATTATATATTATCCATATATAATTTATTCTGTTCTGTTTGATTGGTCATAAAGGTTCCTGGCTTAATTATTCTTTTGTTATAGCTATTACTATTTTCACATTTCATTTTATAGAAACCAGTAAAGATTATAGGAAGTTGTGATTCCCTTGAATCATGGGAAAAGCTATTTATGGTGTGAGTTGCATCTCTATCTGAAATATCTTTGTTTAAATTACTACAAGGCTGAAGGTTTAAGAAAATGCAATTGCTTACATTTTGAGCTAATTTAATAGGATAAAAAAACTGACAAATCAGAAAAAAAATACTAAAGGTTTCAAGAGAAGCTATTTTCCACTGTATTCATTTTAAATAAATTAAAAAAGGAACGTTGGTACCAAACAGACTTTCAGACGGAACCACAACTTCCAGAACACGGCCACACAGCCTGGAAGACCCACAACAGCCATCGAACTCTGGCCGTGAAAGCCTTTGACAATACATTAGACTTTCAGACCTCGTGCATTGCAACACACAAGACTTGGGAAGGAAGCCTCACACAGGTAGAGCTGTTGGATGTAGGCCATGAGCTTTTGCTGAGCAGCTTTGAGCTATTTGACTGATACATGGGCCAGCCTGTTCCAGGTATATGGGCGAACCTATTTAAGGATGCTCCGCACAGTCTCTTCTGGGAGGCCTGCAGGACTAAATATATCGTCTGGGCATTTGGATAGCATTCAGATTATCTGATTATTTTACAGTCAGAAAAAAGAATCAGGGAGGTGTCTGGCTGCAAAAGATAGGCATAGCGTGAATAGATGACTCATGGTATGATTTTTTTGTAAGACAAACAGCAGCTCATTCCCTAAGTGATGTTTGAAGATGAGATTTTGAAAGAGAAAATTATGCAGTGTATCTGAACAAAATCATTAAATATTATTCCTTTCCATTTTTCATTTCAGACGTCTCCTATATGAAAGGAATATAAAACAGTGGGCTAAGTAGGGGGTAAAGCAACACATCTGTCTGCACATGCCATTCACCAGGAACATCTAATATTGTTCATTAAAAGTTTGCCATAGTATTTCCTTGAGCAGCTTAGATTTTGCTAAAGTTGTAATTATGCCAACAATCCTGGCTTCTGTTGCATTTAGCAGTTTGTTTAGCTAAGCCATTGAACTTACAGTGTTCACCTGCGTACATTTGAGATATGGGGCACAAAATCAAGATGCATTATGGAAGTTCTGCAAGTCACCAAAAGCCAAGACAGAGTCCTGTTCAGATATGGTTTTTAATTGTAAATATGCACAAGCCTCAGACGCATGCTCCCTGTTCCTTCTCCATCATCCCGCAGGAGATTGAAAGCTTTCACTTCCAGTTTTGAATAAAGCAATAGGGCTGTGCGATGTTTTGGTTCAGTTCTGAAGAAGTGCCTCAGAATGCATTGCAGGAGGGGAGCCGTGTTAGTCTATAGTAGAAGATCTGCTACACGGTCCAGCGGAGGCCCTGGCCGCAACCTGGAATAAGGAGGCGGCTGGGGCCTTGGACAGGATCGCGCCTATGCGACCTCTCTTGCCTCGTTCGACCCATCACTCCCCATGGTTCACAGAGGATTTGAGGGTTTTGAAGAGGGTTAAGAGACGTCTGGAGTGCCGCTGGAGGAAGACTAAGACTGAATCCGACTGAACACAATCTAGAGCCGCTATTAAGGCCTACCTTGTGGCGGTAAGAGCGGCGAAACGTGAATATTTCTCCGCTCTTATTGAGTCTGCAGAATGCTGTCCGATGGCCCTGTTCAAGATTACTCGATCTCTCTTGGGTAAGGTGGAGTTAGTTAACCACCTGCAGGGCCATGCAGAGGAGTTTTCTGAGCATCTGCAGGATAAAATCGCTCAGATTCGTTCTAGGTTGGACTCTAAGCATGAAGCACAGTCTGGGGAGATGCCAGGGAACGGCTTTGCCTTGTTATCTGGGAACGGTTTGATCCTGTTGGGCCTGAAGAAGTGGACAGGATCCTCCGGATTGTAAAAGCCACCACATGCCATCTAGACCCGTACCCTTCCTGGCTGGTGAAATCAGCCAGGGAGGTGACTTGCGGGTGGATCCAGGCGATGGTTAATACATCCTTGGGGGAGGGGTGTTCCCGTCTACCTTTAAGGAGGCGTTAGTGCACCCCCTCCTAAAGAAGCCATCCCTGGACCCTACCATACTGGAAAATTTTCATCCTGTCTCTGCAGAATGCCACCCAACGGCCCTGTTTAAGATTACTAGATCTCTTTTGGGTTGTGTAGATTTGGTGACCCACTTACAGGGCTGGTCAGAAGAGTTTGCTGAGCATCTGCAGGACAAAATCGCTCAGATTCATTCCAAGTTAAACTCTAAGTATGAGGCACAATCTGGGGAGATGCCAGAGGAACGTACTTGCCCTATTATCTGGGAACAGTTTGATCCTGTTGGACCTAATGAAGTGGACAGAATCCTCCGGATTGTAAATGCCACCACATGCCATCTTGACCCGTGTCCCTCCTGGCTGGTTAAGTCAGCCCGGGAGGTCACATGTGGTTGGGTCCAGGCGATGATTAATGCATCTTTGGGAGAGGGGGTGTTCCCGGCAGTCTTTAAGGAGGTGCTGGTGCACCCCCTCCTCAAGAAGCCTTCCCCGGACCCCACTGTTTTAAACAACTTTCGTCCTGTCTCCCACCTTCCCTTTTTGGGAAAGGTGGTTGAGAAGGTGGTGGCATTGCAACTCCAGAGGATCCTGGATGATACGGATTATCTGGACCCCTTTCAGTCAGGTTTCAGGCCGGGATATGGGGTGGAAACTGCATTGGTCGCGCTTACAGATGATCTCTGGCGGGAGCGGGATGGAGGGAGTGCATCCATCCTAGCTCTTCTTGACCTCTCGGCGGCATTCGATACCATCGACCATGGTATCCTTTTGGGATGGCTCAGGGAGTTGGGGGTGGGAGGCGTAGTTCTGCGCTGGTTCACCTCCTTCCTCCAGGGCCGTTCCCAATCGGTGGTAATAGGAGAGGAAAGATCCGACCCTCGCCCCCTCATCTGTGGGGTACCGCAGGGTTCGGTTCTCCCTCCTCTCCTATTTAACATCTATATGCAGCCGCTGGGCGAGATCATCCGTCACCACGGGATGAGGTATCACCAGTATGCTGATGATACCCAGTTGTACATCTCCGTCCCGGGTGAAGTAAGTGTTGCAGTCAACACCCTTTCTCAGTGTCTGGAGGCTGTAGGGGCCTGGATGGGGCACAACAGGCTTCAGCTGAACCCTGGCAAGACCAAGTGGCTGTGGATTGATGGCCTCTCGATTCCCAGGAAGTTGTCATCTTTAACTCTGGATGGGGTGGCACTGCCCCGTTCAGATTCAGTGCGAAACTTGGGGGTCCTCCTGGACTCACGACTCCTGCTCGAGGAGCAGGTGGCAGTCGTGGCCAGGAGGGCCTTTGCACAGCTTCGGGTTGTGCGCCAGTTGCGCCTCTTCCTGGATCAGGAGGCCCTCCGAACAGTCACTCATGCCCTTGTCATCTCCCATATAGATTACTGCAATGCGCTCTACATGGGGCTACCCTTGAAGAGTATCCGGAAGCTTCAGCTGGTCCAGAATGCAGCTGCACGGGTAGTTCTGGGTGCTAGAAGATCAGCACATGTAACACCGCTACTCTGTGAGCTGCATTGGGTACCAGTTTGCTTCCGGGTCCAATTCAAGGTGTTGGTTATCACCTTTAAAGCCCTACATGGCATGGGACCAGGGTATCTGAGGGACCGTCTTATCCCAATCACATCTACCCACCCCACCCGATCATGCAGGGAGGGCATGCTTTGGATCCCATCATCAAAAGAATTCCATCTAGCAGGGTCCAGGAGACGTGCCTTCTCTGCGATAGCACCCGCCCTATGGAATAACTTGCCCCCTGAGGCGAGACGGGCACCCTCGCTCCTGGCCTTCAGGAAGTCTTTAAAGACCTGGTTCTGCCGCCTTGCCTGGAATGAAGGAACTAATAGTTCCTCCTGGGGGTGGTTAGCTTAGTAATATCCTCCTTTTAAGAACACGCCATCTTTTGGATTTGGATTTTTTATTTTTATAGTAGTTTTTAAATGTATAGTCTTTTAACTTTTTATATATTTTGATTGTAAACCGCCCAGAGTCTACTATGGTAGAGATGGGCGGGGATAAATTCAAATAATAAATAAATAAATAAATAGATAGATAGATAGATAGATAGATAGATAGATAGATAGATAGATAGTAGCATGCAGGAGGAGCGTGGACTCAGTGCCTGCCAATAATTCATGAAAGTAGCCCCATCATTTCCCACTGTGCCTGCACAGTGCAATGCAATATCATAAATCACTAAGTAAAAACAGAAAACAAAAATAAATAAAAAATGCAAGATAGGGAAGAGACAACCATCACTTAACATCACACAACTGTCTTGTGGGCTCATCATGGGACCCCCAAGGTTGATGGAAAAACTATGTCTTGAGGGCTTTCTGGAAGGCAAATAGGGATGGGGCCGATCTCACTTCAGGGAGAATGATGTTCCATAGGGCGAGGGCCACAGCAGAAGAGGCACGCCACCTGGGTCCCACCAGATGTAACTCCTTAGTAGACAGGATCCACAGCATACCCCTCCTGCTTGACCTGATGGGATGGGTAGATGTAACCAGGAAGAGGTGATCCCTCAAATAAACTGGTCATATTAGAGATGCTAAGCCATTGCCTTGGATTGCTAAAAGTTAATGTTGCCCCTGCGCTCTTTACAATCTGGATGGATGACCTATTGCATAAAAAAACAACCCCAAATATCTTCTCCCCCACCCATGATGGTTATGATAAAGACATTGAGATTACACTTTATAAATTACCCACTGCCTGCTACTTATATGTCTTTTCCCGTTTCTTAAATATATGTTAAGGAATCTTTGACTTTCAAACCTGTATATACTTAAGTAAGTTTGCATTTCCGTGTCCACCAAAATGAGTTGTTTTGGGATGAGTTTGTTCTCTTAATTGTTACCTTCTCACCACTGTGGGTTTTACAAAGATGGCCACAAAGCATAATGCTTACGTTTTCCTACCCTTTGAGGTCAAGCCCCAGAACACTATAATCAGTTTGGAAAATGATTGAAATCTCTCTTTTGCTGAAGTATGTTCTGAGCAGCCTAAGACTTGATCAACTAGGTTATGCCTGACTGTTTAATTTGCTCATTTACATCTGAGATTTAAGGCCAAAGTGGACCTGGCATGGGTGATACAGTATAATCTCCCTGGATTCACCTCCCTAGTAACTAATTAGAAACTTCATCTGGCTGCTTTGAAGATTAGAAAAGTAGTAATCTGGGAAAGAATGTTCAAATCTTCTATCTTTGACTCTTCTCAGATCTACAACATATCAGTTCTCTCATGAAGCACTTTTTTGTTTTTTTGCAAAGGAGAAAAGATCAGTGCAACATTTCTCCCATTCCTCATGATGGAATTGCCAACAAGTCCAATTTTTTTAATTGTATGGCCAAATTAATAAAATAAAATACGTTCTTCCTACCAATATCTGTTTCTCCTCCAACCAATATTTTCTTCCAGTAAGAGTTCCCTTCAAAACGAAAACCATCCCTAATAGCTAATAACTTTTTGTTTATTTCTTTTGTTTCATTCTGAAGTCATGACACCAGGGGAAAAATGACTACCGATCTCAGACTGACTGGACATTCTTTCAGGGACATGAAACGTTAAAAAAACCCTCTCACATTGAATGTTTCGGAATAGTTTCTGTTAGAAAAACAAATTCAGACTTGGATCATCCCTTAATGTTCAAGATGATAAGAGAGGAACAGCTGAGAAGAACAGAAGCATTTTACAATACAATTTGCTGGAGCCCACCATGCAAAGCAGGGCATGGAAGAATTTTTTCGGTTGTACAACTGGCACGTTTTGCTTTTGAGAGTTGAAGCAAAACCTGGTCGATATCCTTCCAAACAGCACTGTGGATATTACGCTACTTTGTATTTTAATGTACATGTGTGTGAGGGCTGTGTTTCTGGCCAACAGTCTAAATATGGAATATGGCCAGGTGACTCACAGACTTGGAAAGTTCTATATAAGTTTTAGCCAGGGAGTGGGTTGGAAAGGAGAAGAGAAGAACTTGGCTTCTGCATTTGTATAAATGGCCAGGGGTCCCCAAACTCTTCAGCTCATTGACCCGTTCATGTAGTTTCAGGTTGTTCATCAAACCCCAAACATTTATTATATGAAAATAATTTAATAAATATTACTTTATTTATTTATTTGTCATATTTATATCCCACCCTTCTCCCCCGCAGGAGGGACCCTGGGCGGTTCACAGCAATAAAAACATTAATACTGCAATAAAAAACATAAATACTACTAAAAGTCAATAAAAATATCTAATACCATTTGATCCAAGTGATGGTAGATATTACTATCCCAAAGGTCGGAAAGGCTGGTCAAGGTAGGTCTAAGAGACCAGCCAACCCCAAGACTGGCTGTTCCCCTCCCCTCCCCTCCCCAAGCATGGTGGCAAAACCAGGTCTTTAGATTAGATTTACTTTAACTAATATTGCTATGAACGACAACAAGAACAACCCCTTGGGTAGTCCCATCAACCCTTGGGGGTCAATATTGACCACTTTGGAGAACCCTGCCCTAGGTGATAGCAGAAAACCCAAGAAGCTTTTATTTCTAGCATATCAGCTGTCCTGGGAATAAAACTTAAAATTTTAATAAAACTTTAAAACTTAAACCATTTTAAACAGTGAAAAACTTTACAACTAGTTGAATCCCTCTTAGCAGGCATTTTCTGTAGAAGAGTTTCTGCAGAAAAGTTTCCAGGATTTTTCAGTGTGAAGCCATGCCATGAAATAAATAAATTGGCACGGAACTGATAAAAGCTGGTAGGACATTTTTATACCCCGTATATCACTTTGGTCTGAGGTTCCTGCTGCCTTTGAATAGTCAGTATAGAAATACAATTATTCTGTCATTCAGTGAGTTTTTATGAGCATCTCTTAAAATTCTGAAAGAACTGGGTGAAAACACTGTTCTCTTTTTCTTTTTACTTAACGCACAAGTTCACTGAACCCAACTTTTTACTGTATATGAAAGATATTCAATAGTTTGGGAATTCATTAATAATTCTCTTTGGATTTTATTTCCCTCTCTTTCATGACAGAATCGCACTCAGCAAACATGTGAGCAAAGGAACATTTTGTGGTTTCTGATTCCTTTACAACACAAGAATGCAGCTAGATGTTCTTGGAATACAATTCCCATCCTCTTCAGCCAGCATGGCCAATGGTCAGGAACAGTAGGTTCTGCCATCTGATAACATCTGGAGAACCCCTGGTTCCCCACCTTTGCTCTATAATCATTTTGACCCAGAGTGAGTAGCAGAAGGGCCTGAACATTTAATTCTCAGTAACCACTTTAATGTATTACTCCAGTATACACTCCTTCACTACAAGCACAAAAGTGAATATCTATTGCCACATTAAGATTAAATACTTGGAGAGATAGAGACTTTTATCTGCATTTAGAACAGCTGTGTCCCCCATTATGTTCTACAATTATGACACATGCAAGTTCCAAATGGATGCATTACTTCCATTAAAAAAAATCACACTGGGAAAAGGGAGAACATACTCTCGTTTTCATGAATATCAAATGCATATCACCATCTGTGCTGTTCACTTCATGCCAGTCTTCCAGATAAGCTGCTTAACTCTGCTCTTTTCCTTTCTCACCTAGATCTCCTTTTAAAGCTCAGTTTAGATCTTCACCTATTAAGTTCCGTCATTGTCTTAAAAATTGTGGCTACGTGGCATGTCCATGTAGTATTCTCGGCAGCAAATTTGCTTTCTTCTGTATGTTTTTTCAACTTCCCAGTCTAGTCTATGGATCCTGGTGTCTCACTTCCAAGTATTAAACAATTCTTACTCTGATTAGCGTTTTTGAGACTGAAGTGGCATCATTGTAAATACTAGCCTTAACAAGTAGGATGGTTGCATTATTTTATTATACTGTATTCTGCTGAATAGTATTGATTTCCCACACCTGTATGATTTGCATTACTAAGGTTTTTGAAAATATTAAAAGCAACAGTGCAGGAGAGAAAGACAGCAGTGACTGAATGCTTGAGGAAAAGAAAAAGCCACCCATTTTATTCATATGCATTTATCCAGCATGTATGCGTGCAAAATGCTATCTTCTCCAAACTAAATTTGTTGTGTCATGATGGCTAATTTTTGCACAATATTCTTACTAGTGCTTTCCAGCACTTTGAATTGTGGCCAAAGGTGGGGGTTTTTCTTTAGCATATAGGGCACTACTAGATCGTGCCTATTGACCTTCAAAACAATAATCGTCATTACAGAAATTTATGATCTGGCCAAATCTTGCAAGTTTTTTTACATGAGATCTTTGTAATAAAATATAATACAATACAAGCCATCATTGCTTACTTAATAGCTACATGACACAACGTAGGGCAGATGTCTTCTCCAATGCACTATTTGTGACCTTCACAGTGAGAGAAGGAAAAAGAAAGACTCAGGAAGTCAAACCTCATAATAAGAAGATAAACTAGATAAGAGGGTGGGCCTGAGGTAGGAGAGATGCAATTCCCAACTACTATAGCCCAATTTGGCTACAGTCCAATGGTGAATATGGCTGCAATCTTGGCTCTACTGGAGCCAATACCGACTTTTCTGTGGTATTTCACTAAGCGGTACTACAGCCCATAGCATTCACTGGTAAATTCCACTGTGTGTATGAGAAAGACTTGCTGGTAAATCAGCAGCTTTTATGTGACATATTGAGATGTCACATCAAATAAACTGCAGTTTGTGCAAGGGATATCTCTCTTGTCTCCCATCCCCTGTTCCCCCTCAGAACTCAGATAACATTACAGTCTATGCCTTGGAGGGCTGCCTGGGGGGCAAAATCTTACTAATTGGGAGGAAGAATCTTGTATCATTTGCTCAAGGTTCCTAGATTTAGTAGTTAACCCCTCCCAATGAAGTCACATAGGATGATGTTCATAGTATTTGCAGATTCTCTGAAGTACTTCTCAGATATTGCAGGAGAACAAGATAAAGGAAATAACTCAATTTTTTATATGCAATGTTTAATTCCATGTTTAATTTCATACTTACTTTATTTATTTATTCATCACATTCATATCACTGTCCATCTCCCCCACAAGGAGGGACCCTGGGCGGTTCACAATAAAACAATTTAAAATTCAATAAAAGTCATAAATAAATACCAATAATCAATAAAAATATAAAATACAGTCAAATCCAAGTAAGGGCATCCCATGAGCAGATAAGGCCGGTCCAGGGCAGGTCTAAGGAACCAGCCAACTTTCAACCTTATTTGATAAGATGGTGGCCAGATGCCACCTGTGAGCATTTCTGAAGCCTACCTTTGCTCTGTCAAACCTTTAAGGAACCTCTCTGCTTCTGCTCAGTAGAGACCCCTTAATTAATCCAATAATAGTAATTGAAAATAGGATAGGGGGTAGAAGTGAGTTTACTTGTAAGTCCTAGAACCTGTGAACTGTGCACGTATTCACAGATGGCTGCTCAATTACTAATTTATACCCCCTCTCAGGATTTTGCCTAGAGGATTTAAGGATGTCGGCTTCCCTTTTTCTCCTAGCTTTAACAGCAGGATGTGTATTTGCCCTCTACATCCGCTGGTTAGGAATTTTACCAGGCAGTTTTCCTTTATTCTTTGATATGTGTTTAATTGGATTGCCTGTAGGTGCCCAGAAGGCTTTGGCAGCACACACGGAGTTTTCAATTATGTACGAATATTATTACTGTAGTGGGGCTTCTAGTACATTATGACTATGGTGCTTCATATGAAATTTGTATTTCTGGAGATTTCATTGTACCAAATGAACCTAAACCTCCTTTTTGCAGCTGTGCATTCCTTCAGTGAAACTGGCAGTCCAGTTCCAGTCTGTTTTTTGCTATTACCAATAGGTCAGAGCTTTGCAATCTGCTGAAGAGCTTGGCATATGCATGAAGCCGACTGCCTGTTGGAACCATCTGTTGCTAACTCCCATCTTGGTGTGAAATCCTACCGTTTAATATGTCTAATATTTCAAACATTTGCCTGTTGGCTGCCTTGAGAGTTTTGACTGAGCAAAGACTCAAAATCTGGACGCAGCTTTTGCATTCCTTACTCTTAAAGGGACTGGGAGCTGCCCTTCCTGTATTTTTTTTACTGCTCTTGTCAGAACAGTTATTGTTCTAGTGTGGAAAAAATGAAGCACCATGTTAGGATTTGGATAACATTCATTCTTGCATCTGAGAAATTTATTTGAATTATTCAAATGAAATACTTATTCCTTCTCTTATTCCTTTTGTTTTGTAAGTTTATTATATTGTTTTTTTTTTATCTTGTTTGGTTTTACTGTACACCACCCAGAGTCAGTTTGGAGTCGGGCGGTGCCTAAACTGAGGAAATTGAACAAATTATTTGTGGAATTTGATTAACTTGCACACAAGAGATTTTCTTGTATTGCTCACCAAGCCTACATGTTATAAGGCATGCACGGTTACTGTGGAAAACAACAGGTTCTCATCAAGACAGTGGAACTGTAATATAATAGATACTGTATTTCCAAACAATGCCTTTAAAAGATCTTTAGATCTGCCTTTAGAAGTAGCCTGAAAAACAGCTGAGAGGCATGGGGGAGGGGATGGAGACCTTCCCAGTGCACCCCTCCTCTTATTTGCTTTTCTTTTGGGGGGGGGGGTTGACAGCCACAGACAAGCTGGCTCCCTTGTTCTCTTGTCATACCTCTCAGATGTGGGAATCATCAGGGGATTTGGATGGCAGGAGAAGTGGGGCTGCCTCTGCTAGCCTGAGGCTTTACTGGGCAACCTCCATCAGCCTGCAGATCAGCTTCAAGCTCAGCACTTGATCCACAGGTGGAGTGGGGACACGGCTGTCCAATGAAGAAGGAAGGGGTTTTCTACTTTCCCAGGCAGCTTTCACCGCTCCATGGATTGGTGCAGCGACTGAGCTGTGGGGTAGGAAGGCTGACCAGTAAAACAGGAGAGCCTTTCCTGCTTTACCTGCCAGACTCCACACACCAAGCAGATCAGCTGCCTTGTAGATCCATCCATCTGTCAGAGCTCGCCTCCTCCCTGAACCTCATTCCATTTTAAGATAAATGATTGGTGAATATTTTCCCACCAGCTGATATTTGGTAGGAGGGAAGGGAAACAAAGGTGGGGAAATCCAATCACCCTTTTCTTTAACTTCACCCACACACAGTAAATAAGGAAACCACCTTTTGGGGGCATAGTTACTATGGCAGGGTAGGGTTTGGCAATGGGGACAGCCAAATTTATACTGGTATAGTTTTATTCTGGCTCAACGATGGATGGAGGGCACTGAACCTTGTCCATGGTAAAGAGCCGTAACTCAGTCTTCCTGAACCTGGTGCTCCCCAGAGGACTTGAATTGGCATGCTGACTGCAGATATGGAAGAAACCAAGTTGGTGAAGGCTCTCAATCTCCTGGGGAAGATTCCAGGTACAATGAATGTTGGCTTACCCTGTTGTGGCTGGTCCTTTGGTTGTACAATGCTGTCTTGTATATTGTCACCACTGCTTTCATGCTTTGTTTCCTCAACAGGCGCTTGCTCGGTACTTCTGAGAGGTTCACCTGGACTGAAGGATTGACCTTTCTCAAACCATGGCTGGTTGACTGATGCCCTCTTCTTTATATTCTCTTTTCTTCCTCCTCGGATATGATTCCGTGGGTTTCTAATCCAATGGGAAATATATCACAAATGACAACAATAAGATTTTTGCAAAATGAGTTTTTTGAACCCTGTATTCCTCAGCATCCATTCTCAAATGTGGTGACCACTAAAAGTAATGGATTACAACTCCCATGATCCACTTACCATACTAGCTGAAAATTAGGAAGTATAATACAACACATCTGGAGGGCCTCAAATTAGGAAAAGGAGACACCAGAAATCTATTCAAACATTCCAGGAATGATTTGAAGACAGAAAGTTTGAAAACTACTGGCTTGTATGAATGAACATGGGTACAAGGAACTCAGCTAAATGCGAATGCTATGAAAGGAATGGGTCTGTATCTAAGAGACAGAAGTAAAAGAATTGTAAAAGTGAAGGATCTGGTAAAAGCAACACAATGTAGGTTTTTTAAATTTTGTAACACTGCATTTTAAGAGAAGCAAAAACTATCATTGCAAAAAAGAAAAATATCTTAACAGAAATGCCATAAGAATGGGCTAATTTCAGCTATTTTATGACTCAGGATTTTATATGTTCAGTTGTTTTATGTACTTTTCTGTTTTGTATAGTTTTACATTGTTCACTTTTAGTGCTTATGTTTCTAGCATGTTTCCCCCAGCTGCAGTTTTAGTTTAGTCTTATTTTTGTATGTATACTGGTTTGATTTGATTTGATTTGATTTGACATGGCATCAAAAAATTAAAGCATTGATTATATGATGTCATTCTGAGCATGACTTAAAAAGAAAGAAGAGCAACATTCATAGTACCCATATCTATTGGGTGTTAATCCCTTTCCTTTGTAAGCCTTTGGACAATCTTCCCATGTGTTTGAGATGTCAGCATTATTCACATCCTTTCCTTAGCCTCAAACAAATTCAGTTCCTCTCAGTATTTTTTTCTTTCTTTGTTTTTGTAATGAAATTACTTAAGATGGAGCTAAGCTGGCACAGTGCCACTGAACTCAGTTGGGTTTTAGCAAACCACCCTCTCTTGGTGGTTAGTTTGGTTCCATGACACAGTTGTGAGCTTTGGAGGAAATCTGTGGGTTCTCTTTGGTACTTTATGATTTGACCTTCTGGCAGGAGATTAAATAGGAGTTATTTCCTTTTCTATCATATGGTTTCTCCTAATTTATATAAGCTAGGACCAGATGGTTCTTTTATATAACAATCAGATATCTGAGTGCCTGATTATTAAAAAGAAGATAAATAGACAAACTATAGACAATTTTGATTGGGCAATTGCCCTGCCTCATTCAAGGAACTTTATGGAAGGTCCAGACTTCATATTCTGCTTGAAGTCCTCCCTCACTTTTTCAACTTTTCTTTCACCTACATTCTTTTTACAAAAAAGTCTGTTAAGCAGGAAAATATGGAATAACTGCACACAATTACTCCTGATTGGTAACACTAGGAGTTTGGGTAATTATGTTTTCTGTTTTACTATACACTATCATGAGTCCTTGTGAAGTTTGGTAGTATAATAAACAAACAAATAAAAACATACATTTTGAGATAAGAACTGTAATTAAAATAGAAATACATGTCACAGCGGCCACAGGATTGGAAAAGGTCAGTTTACGTTCCAATTCCAAAGAAGGGCAATGCCAAAGAATGTTCAAACTACCATACATTTGCGCTCATTTCACATGCTAGCAAGGTTATGCTCAAAATCCTACAAGCTAGGCTTCAGCAGTATGTGAACCGAGAACTACCAGAAGTGCAAGCTGGGTTTTGAAGAGGCAGAGGAACTAGAGATCAGATTGCCCACATTCGCTGGATCATGGAAAAAGCAAGAGAGTTCCAGAAAAACATCTACTTCTGCTTCATTGACTACACTAAAGCCTTTGATTGTGTGGATCACAACAAACTGTGGCAAAGTCTTAAAGAGATGGGAGTACCAGACCACCTTACCTGTCTCCTGAGAAACCTGTATGTGGGTCAAGAAGCAACATTTAGAACCGGACATGGAACAACCGACTGGTTCAAAATTGGGAAAGGAGTACAACAAGGCTGTATATTGTCACCCTGCTTATTTACTGTAACTTATATGCAGAGTACATCATGAGAAATGCGGCTGGATGAATCACAAGCCGGAGTTAAGATTGCCGGGAAAAATATCAACAACCTCAGATATGTGGACGATACCACCCTAATGGCAGAAAGTGAAGAGGAACTAAAGAGCCTCTTGATGAGGGTGAAAGAGGAGAGTGCAAAAGCTGGCTTGAAACTCAACATTAAAAAAACTCAGATCATGGCATCTGGTCCCATCACTTCCTGGCAAATAGAAGGGGAAGAAATGGAAGCAGTGACAGATTTTATTTTCTTGGGCTCCAAGATCACCGCAGACGGTGATTGCAGCCATGAAATTAAAAGACACTTGCTCCTTGGGAGGAAAGCTATGGCAAACCTAGACAGCATATTAAAAAGCAGAGACATCACCTTGCCGACAAAGGTCCGTATAGTTAAAGCTATGGTTTTTCCAGTAGTAATGTATGGCTGTGAGAGTTGGACCATAAGGAAGGCTGAGCGCCGAAGAATTGATGCTTTCGAACTATGGTGCTGGAGAAGACTCTTGAGAGTCCCTTGGACTGCAAGGAGGTCAAACCAGTCAATCCTAAAGGAAATCAACCCTGACTGCTCATTGGAAGGACAGATACTGAAGCTGAAGCTCAAATACTTTGGCCACCTAATGCGAAGAGAGGACTCACTGGAAAAGACCCTGATGCTGGGAAAGACTGAAGGCAAAAGGAGAAGGGGATGGCAGAGGATGAGATGGTTAGATAGCATCACCGATGTGATGAACATGAATTTGAGTAAACTCCGGGAGACAGTGGAGGACAGGAAGGCCTGGCGTGCTATGGTCCATGAGGTCATGAAGAGTCAGACACGACTAAACAGCTGAACAACAACAAAAAAGGAGAAAAGGTGGTCTGTATGCCTGCTGCTGACAAGAAACAACATTGCCCTGCCTTCTTATGGTTCTTTTACTCATATTTAAAGTTACAAATGAGAATAATTTCCAAGAAAGCCAAGGTCAGAAACTTGTGAGCCTCCAGGTATTCTTGAAGTAGAGCTCTCATATGCCCAATCAACACTGTCGGTGGCAAGGAATGCTAGACATTTTAGTTCAGCAACATCTGAAGAACCACAATGATCCCTATTTCTTAAATAGAGGATTGCTTTCCATATAGGAAGACACATGGTCACTCCTTAAAGTGAATCCTCCAGTTCTGTACAGCTCATAATATGTAAAAGTACTGAAATATGTATGTATGTACTGTATGTTTAATAAATTGAATTATTCCTTGTGGCACAAAGGAGTTTTCTAATTGAGCTTTGATCATGATGAATGTAACACATGGAATAGGTTTCATTTGATAAATAATTGTGTCTGTACTCAACTTAAAATATTATTCAGGGAGAAACTTGCTGTGAGCCAGTTGATAAATGCATTGGACTGCAGAGACCTGAGGTTAAATCCCAGTTCAATTATAGAGTCACTTGATAACTCTGCTCAAGTCATCATTTTTCAGTCTCAATTACCAATCCATCAAATGGGAATAATTATGGTCTATCTTAGAGGCATTTTGTGAAGATGAATTATACAGAAAAATAGAGTGTTGGGCTCTACAATGGATAATAACTGTCATGGAGTAAAATATGTAAAAAATTAAACTCTTCAGTCTACAGTAACACTAGTATTGAGTAATGAAATAAATGACATTTGGAATTTGAATTTACTTCCTATTTAATTTTTGTGTATGTGTGAAAAATAAATAAAAACATGATTATTAGTATGGTCTAACATAGTCCTGAAGTATGGAAAGACATTTGGACAAGTGAAAATGAAATACAAATTACAATAGCACAGAATGATGCAAATCAGTGAAATCATCTCTGTATCTCTAAATTTCTTAAAGATATATGTCTCAATTGCTTTCCTTGAGGAAAAAAAATGAAAATATGATTAATGATCTGCAAACACAATGCTGCAAGATTTGTCAAGTTTATGTGACAGCACATTCTTTTGAAATCATTATATTCAGAGAGAACTTGCCCATTTTATGAGCAGATTTAAAGAACGCAGACTGGATTTGGACATGTCTATTGAGTGTATCTTCCTCTCATCCTCATATAAGGAAGGAATGGGAACTGAACAGAAGTTTAATTTACCAAAGAAGCTTCTATGAAGAAAGGAATGTTTCACTGATTTCATTCTGCCTCTCTGAAGGAAACATATTCCTTCCTTCCTTCCTTCCTTCCTTCCTTCCTTCCTTCCTTCCTTCCTTCCTTCCTTCCTTCCTTCCTTCCTTCCTTCCCCTGACCATGATGAACTTCATTATTACTGCTATGGTTCCTTTCCTTATACTGACCTTTAACTGTGTGAACATATGGTGCTATTTCTGTTCAATATATTAATTTTGTGGAGAAGAACTCAAAGAAGTTAGAATGATAGGTCTTAGTTTACAGACACATAGATGAAACACTTTTTTTGTTTTCATAAACAGAATACTCTCTTATATAAATAAACAAGCAGTATATTGAACTTGGGCTAAAACATCAGCACAATACAGATGTTCAAGTTTATTTATTTATTTTAATTTTTATCCCGCCTCTATTATTTTTATAAATAACTCAAGGCGGTGAACATACCTAATACTCCTTCCTCCTCCTATTTTCCCCACAACAACAACCCTGTGAGGTGACTTGGGTTGAGAGAGAGAGTGACTGGCCCAAGGTCACCCCGCCGGCTTTCATGCCTGAGGTGGGACTAGAACTCACAGACTCCTGGTTTCTAGCCCAGCACCTTAACCACTAGACCAAACTTGTTCAAAAAAAAAAAAACATTGTTTCAAATCTGAAGCAACATGATAATCCATTTGGAGTCAAATTAAGTTTATTGATTTTACCTTTCTTAATATAATTGTATACAGTAGCTTGAATCATGTCAACTGGATTTCTATTTTCTCAGTGGAAACGTTTCACTCCTTATCCAAGGAGCTTCTTCAGTCTGAGCAAAGTAAGTAAGGGAATCCTTAAATATGTTTCTAGGTGGCTGTGTGACCTTGCACCTGGGGCTAGGTCATGGTTATTTTGAGATGTTATTTCTAAGTCCCTTTATCATCTAAAGGAGGATCATTAAGATTACCATGCTGCTGTTGAGCTTGCGAAATGGTCTTAATCTTCCTAGGCACAGAAAACAAAGCAGGAAGGAAAATAGGGGAAAGATTGTGCCTGAGGCCCCCACCTCTATTCAAGGAAGGATAGACATTCTAAACACTGCAGACTACCACAATAAAATTACCTCACTTTTGGAGGATCACCATACATATGAAAAACTGAAAAGAGACCCCACCAACAATTACAAGAAAAAGGTAATAGACAGTTTGAAACAATTGGAACATGATGGCTCCATCGATAGGATTACCTACCACCGTCTGTATCCTGGAGAAGCCATCCCCTGCATCTATGGACTTCCTAAGATCCACAAGGAAGGAACACCCCTCCGACCCATAGTCAGCAGCGTTAATTCGGTAACATACAACATTGCCAAACACATCTCTACCATACTAGCACCTCTAGTTGGACACTCTGAACACCACATCCATAATTCGGAAGAATTTGTTTCCAAAGCAAAGATCCTGAAACTGGATACAGATGAAACTATGGTCTCCTTCGATGTGTCCTCCCTGTTCACCAGCATCCCCACCACTCATGCTCTATCCGCTGTCAGGAAGAGACTAGAAGAGGACAGCACCCTTGAAAGGAGAAACCATCTCAACCCAAACCAGATCTGCCATCTTCTGGACCTGTGTCTTAACACCACTTATTTCTCATACAGAGGTGAGTTTTACAGACAAAAACACGGCTGTGCCATGGGTTCTCCTGTGTCACCCATTGTAGCCAATTTATACATGGAAGAAGTGGAGAAGAAAGCACTCAACACATTCCAGGGAACAGTGCCCACCCACTGGTTTAGGTATGTGGATGACACCTGGGTCAAAATCAAGGCCCAGGAAGTACAGGCCTTCACGGACCATATAAACACTATAGATGCCAACATTAGGTTCACCAGAGAAGACACCAAGGTCAACAGACTGGCATTCCTAGACTGTGAAGTCCTCATTGGGACTGGTGGCAAGCTAGAAATAGGGATCTACAGGAAACCCACACACACAGATCAATATCTGATGTTTGACTCCCACCATCCACTGCAGCACAAACTAGGAGTCATCAGGACATTGTCACACAGAGCAGAAACCATCCCCACCTCCATGGATTCCAAAAAGAATGAAAATCAGCACCTGAGAACAGCTCTGAAGGCCTGTGGATATCCAAATTGGGCCTTCACTAAATCTAAGTCTACCAGACCTAAAACAGCGACAGATAGGGCTGAGACTCAGAGTAAACGGAAGAACCTGGTCATTCCTTACATGGCTGGCGTGTCTGAAAAGATAAAACGGATATTTGGCAAACACCACATACCTGTATATTTCAAACCCACCAACACACTGAGACAGAGGCTTGTACACCCCAAAGATCAAACTCCAAAACACAAGAAAAGCAATGTAGTTTATGCAATCCAGTGCAGTGAGGAGTGCTCTGAACTCTACATTGGAGAAACCAAACAACCTTTGTACAGGAGGATGGCCCAACACAGGAGAAGTAACACCACAGGACCAGAGTCAGCAGTTTATCTTCATCTAAAGGAAAAAGGACACTCATTTGAGGACATTAATGTTCACATTTTAGACAGAGAAGATAGGTGGTTTGAGAGAGGGGTCAAGGAATCCATTTATGCCAACTTGGAAAATCCTTCCTTGAATAGAGGTGGGGGCCTCAGGCACAATCTTTCCCCTATTTTCCTTCCTGCTTTGTCTTCTGTGCCTAGGAAGATTAAGACCATTTCGCAAGCTCAACAGCAGCATGGTGATCTTAACGATCCTCCTTTAGATGATAAAGGGACTTAGAAATAACATCTCAAAATAACCATGACCTAGCCCCAGGTGCAAGGTCACACAGCCACCTAGAAACATATTTAAGGATTCCCTTACTTACTTTGCTCAGACTGAAGAAGCTCCTTGGATAAGGAGCCAAACGTTTCCACTGAGAAAATAGAAATCCAGTTGACATGATTCAAGCTACAGACAATTCCACCTGGATGACTGAGAACCTTCGTAGACTAATTGTATACATTTTGTTTTTCTTAAAGTAAACCTCTACTATCTTAGTTAAGAGTTTAAAAAGATATTCTTAGCACATATTCCCCGTTAAAATATTCTACAAGCTGCATAATTTTATTTAACTTGATTCAGTGTGTTCTTTTCTTAGACAGCTTGACTGAATTTATTTTTTATCATTTCCAGATTTTGAACATGCATCTAAGACAGAGGTGAACAGAATTAATTCAATATAAATGGCCAATCGCAACTAAGCTGGAAGGCCAATTTAATTTTGCAGTTTTCTCATGCATTATGAATATTATGGTCATAAAATTTCATGGTGCTTGTGGGCATTCTATCACGGTTGAAGACAGAAGAGTCATCCTCTAGTTACATAATCCTCCACTGGGTCTGGCCTGTGATAGGAATATAGTGGCCAATCAGTAAAAGGAATTTAACATAGAAGGTGGTTGAATTTTGTTGGGAATTTTTCTAGTGTGATGGGATTTATTGGCTCTTCTTTCTGGGACATTGTCCTGCCCTCTCCCAAAAGCTGCTCCTGAAGGCTAATGGATCTTTCAGGGATTAAGCGCTGGGAACTGCAGCAGGATGGAGACACTGGATGAATTTGGCTGGTGATCCTACCTAAGAAGAAATGTTTTTCTGCTCATGCCAAGTAACTCTGGGCCCAGTCCATGGCATGTTATAGTGGAAGAGACATTTGAAGAAACCTTCAGGGAAAGCAAACTTACTTGAAATGTGGAAATACTACTGGGTTTTTTAGGTTCCATCTCTTTTCCTGTCCAAAGGTCCTCACCACTTTTGCTTCTGTGGTGCAGAGTTTGGCATTTCTGTCAGATGGATCAATGAAGATGAAGGAATCTGGCCCAAACATGAAGTGTTGACACCGAAATAACAAAGTAAAGGAAGCTTCACCTGTATTTTCTGGGAAGAGGAGCATAGTATTCAGATCCAGATGTTTTAGGTGTTCACATGTGTCTTAAACATAAAGACAAATTTGCCTACTCCCTTT
The DNA here is from genome assembly GCA_023362775.1 of Charina bottae. NCBI lineage: Eukaryota > Metazoa > Chordata > Lepidosauria > Squamata > Charinaidae > Charina > Charina bottae. Next base: position 140,051,518 of record JALMGJ010000002.1, on the reverse strand, counting down.
TTAAATTGTTCTGTATGCTTTTACCCATAATAGTATAATAATAATAATATTAATACTAATAATTAATACTAATAATTAAATAATAATATTAATACTAATAATTTGTAGAACTAGATTTTTCCCCATCCTATCCAAAATGCTGACAGCCTGTAATAGAACTCTAAAATAAAAGCTAAATATAAACTTAGTAAGATTTTTTTTTTATTCATTCAATCGTGTCTGATTCTCGGAGACCACCTGGACAAGTCCCTGCAGTTTTCTTGGCAAGGTTTTTCAGAAGTAGTTTGCCCTTGCCTTCTTCCTAGGGCTGAGAGAGAGTGACTGGCCCAAGGTCACCCAACTGGCTTTTTGCCTCAGGCAGGACTAGAACTCACAGTCTCCCGGTTTATAGCCTGATGCCTTAAAAACTACACCAAACCGGCTCCCTTAGTAAGATATAAGGTAGTTTTAATTTTAAACCATAACTATCAGCCAAAGCTAATATTGCTAATGACAAGTCTCAGAAAAAAGAGGGAAACCTTGGTGCCACTAGATGTTAGTCAAGAACCTCCAAAATTAATTAAATTTTAAAAAAAATCTAAATTAAAATTTAAAATGGCAAAATATCACAGCAAAATTTTCAAAATCACTGTGTTTTACACAAGATTTTATGAGAGTGCAGCCATTTTAATTTATTCATCTTATAGAAGAGAATCTCTGTCGCTCAGGGTTGAACTGTGGAGTTCTTGGTGCTCTCTGAGCTTGGCTGTTTGCTTGCAGACATTTCATTATCCAACTAGGTAACGTCATCACTGTGTGGTAACATCGTTCATCTTATTTTTGGCCCCATGATATTGTGTGAATTGCATAATTGCCTTAAAAATGGTTGATTATGCTTCTCCAGAAAATATTAAGATAGGATTTTTGGTAAATCTCTAAGAAAAAGGAATCCTATGCCTAAAGAACAATGAGAATACATATCATATATCTCCAGTATGGGATTTGTTTAAGAAGTGAAATGTATGGTGGAAACTAGGACTTGGCTTGGATCCTGTTTGTTCCCAGTGTTGATCAATCATAAGTCATTACAACTAAAGCAAAACAAAGCTGAAATTAAATAAAAATATAATGCAGCTGATAGCCAATTTGTTTCCATGGGCTGATTTTTTAAATTTCTAAAGTCAACATGAGTTGTTTTTTCAAATGAATACATGGTCTAAAAAATAGTTTAACACATCTTTCCTTCAACTTTGCCCAGTCTAGTGTTCTCCAGATGTGTTGCAGCTCCAGCTCCAGAATTCACACTTGTATTGTGAGTCTCAAGACATCCTGAGGGTACCAGGATTTGAAAAATTACTGTGATGTAGCACAACTTTTCAAAATGGGTTGAAATAGAGAGCACTATGTGCTGTACATTTGTTGATTTACTTATCCAATGAAATTGTCAAATAGGCTTCAAGATAGCAATAAGCAAGTTTGGTGGAAGAAAATACAAACTGGGTTCACACATTGCACTACACCATGGTTTGTTGAATAAGATATTTGATTAAGACATCACGGTAAGTCATTAAACAGGATTGTTGTTTGTTTTTAATGGAAGAATTCAAGATCCACGGGGCAAAGCTGCATATACAGTATCAGCATCTGCCAGCAGAAAGAAAGAGGAAAATGCTTTTGAAAAATGATTGCTTGTACAGTTTGGGTGGCTCACTGTGAAATTGTCCTAGCAGAACTATTTATTCTTTTCCAGGTGCTGCACTCAGAAAATATCTAGTCCTAAGGGATTCAGAAGTGCAAATCTCAGTAAATAAATAATACTTTCTCCACCAGTCATGAAAATCACAGTATATAATACCAAGGTCTCTTCATCTCCACTGACAATGAATGACTTCAGTAAACTTTTGCCCTCCAAATTTAATTTTAAAACAATAGTAATTGAAATACTGAAAGAGAAGTATGTTCTTTTCACTCATCTCCTATTTCCTCCCTCACAGCATTGCTGCAGGATCCAAAGATTTAAAAAATCCTGATATTTACTAGACTATTATTGTCCATTGATCTCACCAGATTTTCTCAACAATAACTGGATTCAGTTGAAAATCTCCATAGGAGAAAGTAAGGTGCTATGATGATCATTAATGCCAAACTACTGGGAAGATATAGCAATTCCTTTCCAATTTGTACAAGCTTGGGCCTCTGGACCAACGGACGCTTCCTAGTGTATGAGACAACTGACTGGAACCTTCCGGAACCTTCTCTACAAGCTTCTGTGATGTAGCATATAAGCATGATATACAGTGATATACTGTACAGTGCCTCAATAATTTTTTACTGCAATACAGATATGAACATACAACATAGATGTAGGTGCTAAAGTATATATTTTAAAAAACCTCTTACTGTTGAAAAGCCACTTCTGTATATGATCTATCTCTGAGTGCCAATTTTCAGCTTACATTCCAGTTAGAGATATCTAAGTATAAGCTACACATCTCTCTCATCATGTATGACAAGCCAATTATACATCTGCATTACTCAGCTATATTCAGAATACTTTAAAAGGACCCATACTAACTTGTATTGGCACATGGCCATGCAAAACTGACGTACTGATTAATACAATCAGTATTACAGTAGTAATTGTACTGCTAGGTGCTGTGAAAGAAAAGGCTGGTAGTTTTCCATGGTAAAATTCTGTATACTAAGCTCAAAGTATCTATCTGGAACTTTCCTCATAATGAGGGAAATTTGAAAGCTATATGTTTGTTGAAATTAGTAGTGATACCTATTTACATGGGCTAGATTTCTGCTTGTCTCCAATTTCACAGCCACAGGAACAATAGGTTAGAAAGCCCTACTGGCCAAATATTTGACTCTGAAAAGCAAAGACTAAAATTCTAAGATAATTATAAGAGCAAATTCATAAGTGTCCATTTAGAAGCCACGATGATGGAAAATATGTCGTCATTGCTCAAATGATGTGAAATGTATAAATTGCATCATTGGTGCAATGAGGATATAATGTATATGACATCACTTGTTCTCACTGACAACCATGAGTAGAGTATGGATTCATATTCTACCTTTCCACCTTTCAAGTTTCTAAATAAATATAAAGTTGTTTAAAATCTCAGAAGGTCATGATTCCACTTATGTTTCTTCTCTCTAGAACAAAGGACAGCATGTAGAAAGATCTCTTTAAAATCTAACCAATTTGGCTTCATCAAGGTAGCAAAACACAACTCTTTCCTTGAAAGTAACAACCTTCCCACCAAACAGAGGAGCAGAGCAGAGAACATGATACCTAGAGTGAGAGGTATTCTGGAATACTTTTCCCCCATGGAAGCATTTTAGTTTATTTTAAATTTATTTATTTTATTTTATTTTATTTTAAACCTAACGGCTACTTGGTGGGTGTATGCTAATGGATAAAGCTCAAAATATACTGGGGTTATAATGCTACGAAGTATGACATTCCGAAATATGGTTTGCAATTGGATGACAAATAGAGGAAATTTGAAAGGCCACCTATGTTTCATCAATTGTGTTTATAAAACAAGTGCTTCGTAAGCCATGGTGAAGTGATGCAATTGAAAAAGTACCCTGCTGTTTCAGGTTGCTTTGTTCTTTTAAAGTCTGATAACACAGTAGAGCAGGACTATTGGTTTTAATATAAAGATTTTATAGGCCATAAGCCACAATATAATGCTATAAATATGGGAAAAGTGGGAACTCTTATACTGTAGCTGTTTTAGATTTGCATATCTGCATTTAAAATCTGGTTATTGCATGTATACTGTGCAGCTGTGCAGGAGTACAAGCATGCAGTGAAAAATATAGATCAACCATGGATCTCTTCCTCAATTTTGGTGGGACAAAATCTTGGATTCTAAGAGGGAGGGGGAGGGAAATCTGCAATACAGAAACAATGCATTTTGAAGACTCAGCATTTAAAACATTAGCATATGTTTCGTGCAAAGCTCAATAGTCTGTACATATTCTATTTAATATGTTCAAGGACTATGATACTGTCAGGATTTCTTTCCATTTTTATTGCTACATTGTAAAAGTTGCATGTCTTATGCTAAACAATCTTTTCTTTTTCACTCTCTGACAGCATCTCAGCATGTGGGGTAAATATTAATTATTCTGCCAATGTGTTTTCATCACTGCCAACATAATGAATGTTTGTAAAATGCTTTGAAGCTGAAAAGAAGATGTAGGCATGTTCAAGGCTGTAGTTATTTCATGAAAGCAGTTTGCTGCAGTTTGTAATGCACTTTGATGCATAAAACTAGGGAAAGAAGAATTTCTTAAACTCTGAACTTAGTACCATATTTAAAGATTAATCCCACAAAACTCTTTTCAAGCAACCAATTGGCTGTAGTAAAAATGTGAAGTGTAGGCGACTGGAACCATATGTTGGTATGTCAATGGCTAGTTCTGCATTTAGCTTACCGTTGTATTTTGAACATTTTACAAGTTCAACCACACAAATGAGAACATTGGAAACATAAGAGAAAAGCCTCTGCAAAGATAGGAACAGCACACCCTGGGTTTGCTGAGTGCAAGATAGTGGCTCTACCACTATGCAGAAATTGTGGCCCCATCAGGTGGCAGATGCTGGGGATGAGGATAATGGAAAATATATGGAGGACAGAACTGTGTGCATCATGTGACTTGCCCTGCATCATAGCCCTTCACAGCCCAACACAGCTTTCTGCCATTTGTCCCACAAGATGGAGGACAAAATTCCATTGTTAATGTGGAAATAAGATTCATCTGAGAACTTGGACGAGAACTCAGAACTCTTCTACTTGAAACTGGGACCAAGCTATCTTGTCATTTGTCCTGAACTGCAAAATGGCTTTGACAAGCATTGATAGCAGATTGAAAAACAAGGCTCCCTAAGCCCAGCCTCTACCAAGGAGTTGGAACTTTCACAGAAATCCTTTTGCACACAATTCTCCCCTCTCCTCTGTGATTTCCTATTTCACTCACCTATTTATTTATTAATTAGATTTATATCCCATCTTTATTTTGTACAACGCAGGCAGCGTACATAATGCTCCCTCCTGTTTTACCCACAACAACAAGCCTGTGAGGTGAGTTAGACTGACAGAGTGACTGCCCCAAGGATACCCAGCCAGCTTCCATGCTAAGGGAGGACTAGGATTCATGGCCAGTGCTGGATTTGTTGTTGTTGTTGTTCAGTCGTTTAGTCGTGTCCGACTCTTCGTGACCTCATGGACCATAGCACGCCAGGCCTTCCTGTCCTCCACTGTCACCCGGAGTTTACTCAAATTCACGTTCATTACATCGGTGATGCTATCTAACCATCTCATCCTCTGCCGTCCCCTTCTCCTTTTGCCTTTAGTCTTTCCCAGCATCAGTCTTTTCCAGCGAGTCCTCTCTTTGCATTATTATGCTGGATTTAGGCATAACCAAAACAAGCTACACCTTAGGGCCTCACAATCCGCAGGGCCTCACGAAATTTCAGAGCATCAGTTTTCTGATTCTGCAAACAAGTTCATTATTACTTATATTAATTAAAGTGATCATGATTACTTATTTTGTCAGCATTTTGTATATATATTAATGTATCTTAAAATTATTTTAAAAACTACATTTAAGTATTGTTTCCAGGGTATACTATATTATAATCTGTGAGAGAGATCAAGCCAGCCAAATGATAAATATGTAATCAGTAAATACATTCATTTGAAAATAATTTGCATTCTTCACTTTAAATGTTGTTGTTGTTAGTTGCCGTTGAGTCGTTTACAACTCATAGCGACCCTATGTATAATAGAACGAAATGCTAAATGGTCTTGCGCCAATTGCCTGACTGTTCCAATGTTTGCATCCATTGTTGCAGTAATTGTGTCAATCCATCGCATTTAAGGTCTTCCTCTTTTCCACTGGCCCTCGACTTTACCAAACATGATATCCTTTTCAAGTGTTCGGTCTTTCCTGACAATGTGCCCAAAGTATGAGAGTCTAAGCCTAGTTACCCTCGCCTCTAGTGAACATTTTGGATGTATTTCTTCTAAAACTGATTTATTTGTTCTTCTGGCAGTCCATGGTACTTTCAGTAATCTTCGCCAACACCACAATTCAAATGCATCAATTCTTTCTTTTTTAATGTCCAAGTTTCACAGGCATATGTGGCAATTGAGAAAACCATAGCGTGAGTCAGACGCACCTTTGTTTTTAGACTGACGTCTTTACTTCTGAAAACCTTAGATAGGTCTTGGATGGCAGATTTTCCCAGCGCAATATGTCGTTTGATTTCTTGATTACTACTTCCATTGGCATTGATCATTGATCCAAGTAGAATGAAATCCTTGACAACTTCAATTTATTCTCCATTAATTGTGACATTACTTATTGGTCCATTTTTGAGAATCTTTGTCTTCTTCACATTCAAATGTAGTCCATATTGCTGACTACAGTCTTTGATCTTCATCAGCAAGTACTTGAAGTCTTATTCATTTCCAGCAAGCAAAGTTGTGTCATCTGCATATCGTAGGTTGTTAATGAGTCTTCCACCAATTCTGATACCCCGCTCTTCTTCGTACATTCTTGCTTCTCGAATTATTTGTTCAGCATACACATTGAATAAATAGGGTGAAAGTAAACAACCTTGCCACACACCTTTTCCAATTTTGAACCACTCGGTATCACCATTTTCTGTTCTAACGACTGCCTCTTGATCTGTGTACAGGTTCCGCATGAGTACAATTAAGTGCTCTGGGATTCCCATTCTTCGTAATATTAACCATAACTTGTTATGGTCCACACAGTCAAACACCTTTGCGTAATCAATGAAGCAGAGGTAAACATCTTTCTGGTATTCTTTGCATTCAGCCAAGATCCATCTTACATCAGCTATGATATCTCTTGTGCCGCGTCCTCTTCTAAATCCAGCTTGGACTTCTGGTAGTTCTCTGTCGATGTAAGGCTGCAAACGTTGTTGAATTATTTTCAGCAAAATTTTGCTAGCATGTGAAATTAATGAAATTGTTCAATAATTTCCACATTCAGTTTGATCTCCTTTCTTTGGAGTGGGTATGAATATGGATCTCTTCAAGTCTCCAAACTTCTTGACATAGAAGAATAAGTGCTGATGCATCTGATTGTTGAAGTATCTCAATAGGTAATCCATCAATTCCTGGAGCCTTGTTTTTCTCCAGTGCCTTCAGTGCAGCTTGAACTTCTCCCTTCATTACCGATGGTTCTTGATCATATTCTACCTCCTGGAATAACTGAACATTGGCTAACTCTTTTTTATACAGTGTTTCTGTATATTCCTTCCATCTTCTCTTAATACTACCTGCATCATTTAATGTATTGCCCATAGAATCTTTAAGGATAGCAACTCGGGGCTTGAATTTTCTCTTCAGCTCTTTCAGTTTGAGAAATGCTGATCGTGTTCTTCCTCTTTGATTTTCTAACTCTAGCTCTTTGCATATTTGATCATAATATTTTTCCTTATCTATTCTAGCTGCCCTTTGAAATTTTCTATTTAGTTCTCTTACTTCATTCTTTCTTCCTTTAGCTTTAGCTACTCTGCATTTAAAAGCAAGTTCCAGAGTCTCATCTGACATCCATTTGGATCTTTTCTTCCTTTCCTGCCTTTTTAATGATCTTTCGCTTTCTTCGCATATTATGTTCTTAATATCTTCCCACAACTCTTCTGGTCTTCAATCATCAGTATTTAGTGCCTCAAATCTATTTTTGAGGTGATCTCTAAATTCAGGTGGGATGTTTTCAAGGTCATATTTTGGCAGTCTTGATCTTACTTTATTTTTCTTCAGCTTCAGCTTGAACTTGCACATAAGCAGTTGATGATCTGTCCCGCAGTCCGCTCTTGGTTTTGTCTTAACTGATAGTATTGAGCTTCTCCATTGTCTCCTTCCACAAACATAATCAATTTGGTTTCTGTATAATCCATCTGGCGAGGTCCATGTGTATAGTCGTCGACTGTGTTGTTGGAAAAAAGTGTTGCAAATAAATAAATCATTGGTCTTACAAAATTCTATCATACTGTCTCCAGCCTTGTTTCTGTCACCAAGGCCATATTTTCCAACTACTGATCTTTCTTCTTTATTTCCAACTTTTGCATTCCAGTCACCAATAATTAACAAAGCATCTTGGTTGCATGTTCGATCAATTTCAGATTGCAGCATTTCATAGAAGTTTTCAATTTCTTCATCTTCAGCATTTGTGGTTGGTGCATAAATTTGAATAATAGTAGTATTAACTGGTCTTCCTTGTAGGCATATGGATATTAGTCTATCACTGGTGGCGTTATACTTTAGAATTGATCTTGAAATATTCTTCTTAATGATGAATGCCACACCGTTCCTCTTCAATTTTTCATTCCCAGCATAGTATACCATGTGACTGTCAGATTCAAAGTGTTCAAAGTGTCTAAATCTGGCACTGCTCATGGCTTCCCAGTTTCTAGTCCAGCACCTTAACCACTACACCAGACTGACTTTTTAGATGTACTGATTCATCTATGGAACACTCTTTATTAGGATGTTCACCTGACACCCACACTTACCCAGTAAACTATCTTTCTCTCTTTCTCTTGATAGATCATCATCATCATCATCATCATCATCATCATCATCATCAATCTACTGCAGGATGAAGGTTGTTCAACTGCTTTCCAGCTGCTTCAACACCCTACAACTTATTTCCAGTTAGCATCCTTGAATTAAGTTACATCATCTGCTCAAAATTTATTTGGGTGTTTTCTGGGTGTTTTAAGGTCAATTGATATCCAGTTGAGGATTGTTGTCCAGCACTGATCCCATTGCCACATGCATGAGGCTATCCACTTCAATACATCACATATTCCTATTTGTTGGTAGGTCTATATATTTCTTTTCCTGTCATGTTACTGGCATAATGTAGGTGGTTACGGTATTACCATTCACCTTTAGTCCTGCTTTGGATTAATTCAGTCATTTGAATCTCTCCTCCAGGCTTGCTGAGAGTAATTCTGGTGAAATTGGATCACCTAGTCAAACTTCTTTTTACATATTGATGGTGGCAGTCTTGTCATTTACTGTATGTGGATGGTAGCTATGGTATTTCTGTATATTGATTTCAGGAGGCTGCTGTAAGATCCCTCCATATCTTGTCTCTGTAGGGCTTCAAATATAGTGCTCAATTTAACAGAGTCAGATGCTTTTTCAAAGCTCATGAAAGCTAGGTAAAGTGGTATCTTGTGTACTTTGTGATGTTTGATAATTTGCTGAATGACTTCTATATGATCTTGTTCTCTTGGAAGACCAGACTTGTTCTCTTGGAAGACCAGCTTGTTGTCTTGGAAGACCAAAGTTCAGTATTGTTTTGATCTGTTTTGATATAATTTGTGTGAGAGAATGTCATGCAGCCACATGACTGTGGAAGCGTCTTTGGACAGCGCTGGCTCTTTGGCTAACAAACGGAGATGAGCACCGGCCCCTAGAGTCAGACACGACTGCACAAATGTGTGGGGGGAACCTTTACCTTCTACTGAACCAAAAGAAAGCTTATCAATCTGTAGATTTTATAGCTTCTTGATCACCTATCTTATGCATGATAATGACTTTGACCTCTTTCCATGATGGTGGGCTGTTTCTTTATTGTAAATAAATAAATAAGCAAGCAAGCAAGCAAGCCAATATTTGGTTTTTGATTGAGAACATCTCTGGTGATTCTATCCTGGTCAACTGTTTTGCCATATTTAAGAGTGCAAATAGCATCTTCTACTTCTGTTGGATTTGTGCCAGCATTTGGATAGTTGGTAATGTCTAGTTATTCTACATTGTTAGCATATAATGAAGAGTACAGTAGGTACATTCTAAGATTTCTTGCTGATTGGTTGTGATTGATCTGTCTGATTTCTTGATCCTGAAGAGTTGTTTCTACCAAGCGATTAGTTTTTGTTTAATCTTCTGCAGGCTTTTGTTCAATGTTTGTCAGTATAAGTTCACTGTTCTACTTTCTAATACCTTCTTTCAATCGCTTTTGAATAGTCTTGTTTAGTTCAGCATATTCTACAGTATTTTTGGTTGGCTGTATATTATTCATATTCTGCATCATTTGTTTAGTCTTTTCTAATATTTTGCTTTTTCAACTGTGTTTTTTGGCACCAACAATTTAATTGGCTGTTGATAACAGAGTTTCACTTATATAGCAGGTGGCTTCAGCTAAGTTCTTGTTGTTCAATTTGTTGAGTGCATTGAAATTAGCTGATAATTTCAGTAATTTCTAATTTCCTGTTTGATGCTGATTTTTAATGTTAGGGGTACATATCAGTGATCATGCTAACATTGAATCAGTTGAGAATTGAGCAGTCCATAAAAATGGAACAATTATTGGACAAAATAGAATCTATTTCACTGGTATTGTCATTTGGGTTTTTCCAAATCCATTTTTGGGCTGTATTTTTCTTGAAATACAAATTTATGATGAAAATACGTTATTTTTCTGCAACTTTTATTAGTCTTGATACAAGTTATCTCTATTGTTAAATCCAAAGTTTTCAATGGTTGAGTTATATGGTTGTTTTTTTATCTGTCCTTGCATTCATATCATCTTTTTCTTGCATCCATATCCTGTCCTTGCATTCATATCAATGATTTTGGTGATTCTTCTGGCTCAGTTGATGTGTAATTAGTTCAACAAATTCTTCAATTTCTTCACTGCTGTATCTAATTTCATGTAGTTCAATTACGTCCCACTTGATTTGGACCATCTTATGCACTAGTTTGCCCTATTTTGATTCATCTCAGAGGGATCTAATGTTTAATGTTCCTATGTTTAAAGTCTGAAGACAGCTTGATCAAACCCAATGATTCTTAGCACCACCTGGATTCAAACTGATCTTCCCGGTGCTCTAGGAACTGTTTATCTGGGGAATAAGGGCCAGGTTTTGCAATTGTGAGTCATTGAATGTTGTGGGCCACAATCTACCAATACTGGTCCAATGGGGTCCAATAGTGCTATTGTCACTATTCTTTTTCACAACTCCTTTTTTTAGGGTTAGATTTTAATGCAATCCTCCATATCACTCTTTTACTTTGCCAATCCATATACTATGGCTCCAGCAGAGCATATCAAGCTTATTTTGATATAATGCTCTGCACCAACAGACAAGGCATTTTCCTTCTCTGCCTGGTCATCCATTGACTCACTGTTCAATTTTCACACCCATCCAAAGCATGGTCTAGTGCCAAACAAAAGTTCATTACCATTGTCAGACACATGCTTTCCATTACTAATGGAAAGCATGTGGATAGGGAATAGGAGCATACTGGTATTTAAAATGCAGGGAGCAGTGGAATACACTTTAATTTTATGAGTTTCAAAGGTTTTTATATCCCCACTGACTTTCTCTTTCCTGGATTTGATTCTTCGATATACAACATAGACATAAATGCTGCAATCCATTCTCTGAAATGCTAAGAACACAAACCCTGGGGAAGAAGACTTCCATAATGGGATGGGTCAAGTTAGAGCAGCCAAAGACAACAGCAGATTAACATTCCTTTTGAGGTTTATGTGGACATAAAAGTGGCCTGAATGCAGACTTTTGGACCCCATGTACCTCAAATTTTATTTTTGTATGGGAAGGCTATTTTTGCTAGATAGAGGAAGAAGAGTAACAAAAGAAATACAGAAGGGAAAGAATATAATGAGTTGTCAAGAGAGGAAAAAGAACAGGGGAAAATAAATGTATGGAGAGTGCCCTTATACCTGTAGTTTAAAGTCTTTAAGAGAGAATGATGAATTATCTGTAACGCCCTGCTATCTAAATGCCTTACAGGAAAAGGATTGAACTTGAGGCCTTCAGCATCAAAAATATGTGCTCTGAACTACTGGTTTGACCAACACAATCCTACGTGATCCCTTTCAGTTGTATAAATTTGGCTTTAAAATATGTCAGTTGAGCTCAAAAAGCACATTGTAGCCATAATTGGCTTTCAGTGGCCCAAGAAGGTATAGGCAAGGCATGAACTATAAGGAATATCTTATCCTTTTGTCTACCTTTTAGGCCAATGATACGGGGTAGTGTAGCAAGGTAGAAAGATGTATCTGCTCTTTAGAAAATCCTTTGGTAATGCATTTTTCTTAACAAATCTGATCAAATCCATAGAACTATATTTCATAGAAATGTTATAATGTACACAGTCCTCCTACAAAAGAAACTGAATTCTGGAAGAGCAGTGGTGCCACTGAAATTTCTCAATATTCACAAGTGAAGTTGAACTTTACTAGTAAATATACCAATAGAAAAGTAAGACTATGCACCATGCACTTTAGAACCTTCATTACTGTACAGAATAACCAGGAACCAGATTTCTAAGAACAGAAATCCCCAGTGAGGATGTGAAAGAATGGTTCTGTTCCTTCAAACATATTTATTTATTTATTTTATTTTATTTATTTTATTTATTCCTCACCCATCTCCCATACAAGGGACTCTGGGCGGGTTACAATAATTAAAACTTAGAAATTTAAAATATTTAAAACCATACAAAATAGAAGATGTGTAAAAATATATATCCAAATATAAAATAAAATAAAATTTTAAAATATAAAATATGCTGTTTTATTTAATGTTGCTCTTTTATCTTTAACTTTGTGAAGTTGCCCAGAGCTGTTTTGGAGTTAGGCAGCCTAGAAATTTGACAAACAAACAAACAAACAAACAAACAAACAAAATCTTATTTCATAATGACTTTCATTAACTGCAACAGCAAAGTGTATGTAAGTATGTATGTATATATGTATGTATGAGCACACCAAAAACAAATGGTACATGTGTGTATGTTTATGCATTTGTCCATATCTGTCTCTATCTCTGTCTGTCTCTATCTCTAACCACCAGCTGGTTCACCAGAGCTGAATGGCACATCCCCTAAGTCAGGGGTCGGCAAACTTTTTTATGCCAGGAGCCATTTTGACATGCTCGAGGACATTTTGACATGCTCGAGAGCCAGGGGGCGGGGTTTGCGGGCGGGGGCCAATCGCGTGGAAGGGGGCGGGGTTTGCGGGTGGGAGCCAATCGCGTGGAAGGGGGCGGGGTTTGCAGGAGGGAGCCAATCGCGTGGAAGGGGGTGGGGTTTGTGGGCGGGAGCCAATTGCACGTACTGGGGGCAGGGTTTGTGGGCGGGAGCCTTGAAAACAATTTTGGGTGGCAAAATGTAGCTGCAGCTCCCCACCTGCCACCAGCATTGTATAATCTCCGAGTTAATTGCTGGGAGACAAGTCCACTTCCCTGATCTTCTCCTCTGCCTGTCCTTTGCCCCACGCGATTGGCTTCCACCTTGGGCAGGGCAGGGCAGGGTTGCCCTGCCCCGCCCCGCAGCTGCCCTGCCCTGCCCTGCCTCTGCCAAAAAAAGCTGTGGTCGTGAGGCAAAAGGGGTGAGAAAGCTTTAATTACCTGGGCAAGGCAGAGGGGTGAAGAATACATTTCCAAGCTTTAGCGGAACAAACCATGAAGGAGGAGGAGGAGGGTGATGGGGGGAAATTTGAAAAAGCAGATCCAAGCGCAAAAGTTACTGAGTCATTTCAGCGGCGGCTGGAACAGTTTTCTTGACTCCGGCCTCCCTCCCTCTCGCTCTCTTTTCCTGGCGATGGATCAGTGCGGGGGGGGGGGGGTCGGGAGGGAAGGGAGGAAATGGCAAGGGAGGGAGGGAGGGAGAGTTCAAGAGGAGCGGATTTAAAAGAGCGGGGAGGGGGTAGCTTTAAAAATAAATCAATTAGGGGTGTGAATTGCATCACCGCCGGAAGAATTAACACGTGGGCATCTGTATACAAAGCCCCCCCTGCTCTTTTAAATCCACTTCTCTTGAACGCTCCCTCCCTTGCCTTCTCCTCCCTTCCCTCCCCCCCCCGTACTGATCCATTGCCAGGGAAAGAGAGTGAGAGAGGGAGGGAGGCCAGAGTCAAGAAAGCTGTTCCAGCTACCACCGAAATGACTCACTAACTTTTGTGCTTGGATCTGCTTTTTCAAACCTCCCCCCATCATCACCACCACCCTCTTCCTCCTCCTCCTTCACGGTTTGTTCTGCTAAAGCTTGGAGATGTATTCTGGGGGGGGAGGGCCCGGATGGAAAATCTCCGCGCCAATCAGCTGTGCGGCGGGGATCAGCTGTGCGGCAGGGAAGTGGACTTGCACCCGTGCGGTGCGCCAATCAGCTGTGCGGCGGGGATCAGCTGTGCGGCGGGGATCAGCTGTGCGGCGGGGATCAGCTGTGCGGCTGGGAAGTGGACTTGCACCCGTGCGGTGCGCCAATCAGCTGTGCGGCGGGGATCAGCTGTGCGGCGGGGATCAGCTGTGAGGCGGGGATCAGCTGTGTGGCGGGGAAGTGGAGTTGCACCCGTGCGCCATCAGCGCTTCCGGGTTCTTGTGCGACACACTTGGGCTCCCCAGGTGACACAGTATTGTGCAACACACAGTTTGGAAAGCCCTGCCGTAGATACACGCGCACCCGTCCAAAGGCTTAGCTGGGCGCGTGACGGTATTCGTAGAGCGGTGTTCTATTTTAGACCGTTCGGGACAGTGATGCAGTATTTTCTGGAAGAGCCACACTCAAGGGGCCAAAGAGCTGCATCTGGCTCGTGAGCCGCCATTTCCGACCCTTGCCCTAAGTAAAGGATGGAGGAATTCTCCATACCACAGAGCAGTTTGCTGCTATTATGCTCTTTGGGATACTTCAGGATATGCCATATATTAAAATAGTGAATAATGAGCCATGGATGAGTTGTGGGAGTTGAAGTCCATACACCTTCAACCGCCCAGAGTCCCTCTTGCGGGGGGAGATGGGCGTTGGTGAAATTTGATAAATAAATAAATAAATAAATAAATAAATAAATAAATAAAGTTGCTAAGGTTGAGAAACACTGGTATAGCTGAAGTGCTTATCATGACCTCAGTGCTAAGTCATCCTTTCCCTACCCAATGAGAAACTCCCCCACTGGACTTTTCAGAATCTCCTCAGTATTTCTTGTTCTCTTGCCAACCCTCCAATCCCACATCCACAAAATAAGAAATGGGAGTGCCCAGTGGAGCCAAACATGAAATAGTATAAAACCAAACCACAGCTTGAACTCAGCAACCTGAAAAAAGTAAGATTTTAATATAGTGCCCTGATTTGACATCTGGATGAATTGGCAGCAAACAAATGTCATATTTGCATTTAAAGGAAAGGATAGCTCTAAATCAAATGTCCTGCTTCTTGCCATAAAAGGTCAAATATCTGACAAAAAAATTGAAATGTTTTGTCTCCTGAGGTAGATTTCAAAGGGATGATGGGCTCCATCCAGTCAAGTGGGGATGCATAAAAAATGAACAGATGCTAATTAAGATTGTGCAAGGACCACAGCACCAAACTGCAGCAATTAATGGTAGAAGAGCCAGTCCCCAGTCATTGTAAAGCCAGATATTTGGGATTATAGAACATTATTATAATTTTGACAAACTGGACAAAGCACAATATTCAGCTCATTGTTTTACTGATGAATAACAAACATTTATTTATTTATTTATTTATTTTCTATCCCGCCTTTATTATTTTTGGGGCGCGGTGGCTCAGCGGGTTAAACCGCTGAGCCATTAGTCTGCCGACCATAAGGTCGGCAGTTCGAATCCGCGTGGCGGGGTGAGCTCCCGTCACTAGCCCCAGCTTCTGCCTACCCAGCAGATCAAAAGCTAATGGCAAGTAGATGAATGGGGACCACTCACGTGGGCCAATTTGCTGGCGTCCTTTTCGGAGGGTCGCCCTCAGACCAAGAAGAGCTGGTGATTCCCGTAGATGGCGGTGGAGAACGGCAGAGGACGGCAGATCCCGAAAATAACAACTTCCTGGACGTCAGCAGCCGGCTCAGAAGCAAATGTTTCTGGGACATGTAGTCCGACCTGCGGATGAAGAGCCGGTTCCCTCACCCCTTCCCTAACGCGTGGGTAAAATGTATGATGTCAATGAATGTAAGCCACCTAGAGCCCTCCGCTTAGGGAGGGGATAGGCGGGGTATAAATACAATAATAAATAAATAAATAAATAAATAAATAAATAAATTTTTATAAATAACTCAAGGCGGCGAACATACCTAATACTGTGTATAGTCGAAGGCTTTCACAGCCGGAATCTGATGGTTGTTGTGGGTTTTCCAGGCTGTGTGGCTGTGTTCTGGCAGCCACAGAGAGAATCTGTCCTCTGAAGATGCCAGCCACAGGTACTGGCGAAACGTTAGGAACAAAAACTGCCAGAACACAGCCACACAGCCCGGAAAACTCACAACAACCAAACCTAATACTCCTTCCTCCTCCTATTTTCCCCACAACAACAACCCTGTGAGGTGAGTTGGGCTGAGAGAGAGTGACTGGCCCAAGGTCACCCAGCTGGCTTTCACGTCTAAGGCAGGACTAGAACTCACATTCTCCTGGATTCTAGCCCGTTGCCTTTGACGATCATTCAGCAGTGGCCTGTTAGGACCAGTGAATGGAGCAGAGTTTAACGTTGTGTAAACTCGTGGGCAGAAAAAGGAATATTGTTTAAAAACACAGCCTGTGAGCACGTTAGAGAGATTCAGGTTCTTATTCTTTGTACCACTTCTTTGATCATTTTTTTAGCCCACCCAAGCATAAAGAAACACATGCTTAGACATGGCAGGTACAAAAAGTAAGTACAAAAGAGTTCTTACATTTATTTTGTCCAGGTACAGCCATTTCAGTAGAAAATTGGTTTCAGTTCTTCTTTCTGGTCCCTAAACTGAATACCTCTTGCCCTGTTTGCTGCAAGAGGCTGCGTGGAAAAAGGAAGAAAAGCCTCTGGAGTTGAGGCCTAGCACATGGCCTCTCCATGGAAGACCTAAGGCACGTGGGCCCTTCCCCATCGGTGGAAGAATCAGAGAGAGAGAAGAGGAAGTGGGAGGGGCAACAAGCAGCTTCCTCTAGTAGCACAGAGTTTGCCTCCTAGAGCAGTCACCCATATGCTAATGAGGCATGCTTGATTTGCCAGATTCCAACAGCCTTAACCACTAGACCAAACTGGCTCTAGTGGACAGTATCATTCCATATTCCAGGTCAGAGTAAAAAGAGTATCAGTATTTTAAAGTAGGGTCCTACTGATTAATTAATCATGTGATCTTTACTCTCCAAAATTTCAGACATAAAATAATGACAAATTTGTGACATCCCAGACCTTATGTTGACGTTCCATGACCCTCTACAAATTTAGATATATACCAATGAAATGCAAACATATCAGCTATTAACATGAAACAAATGGAAGAGGAGTAAAACAAATGTCCTATCTAACTGTAGGATATTGATATTGAAAGTTTTAGATGCATTATGCCCTTACAATATAATCACCCTGATGCACTAATGGAATTTTATGGGGATGTTTGTCATCTGCTCCATAGATCCAGTTTATAATTTTCTTATCTTCTTTGTACCACTTCTTTGATCATTTTTTCTACTACAGTACATCAAATCCATTATGGAAGGAAAGACAAAACTGATCAAGGTTTTTGTTTTAATTGTAATGCATCTTTTGGGAAGTTTCTTATTAAGAAGCAGGAGGTTGACTGTAAATCATTCCCAGGTGTCCCAAACATTCTTAAGAAATTCTTTTATATCTGAACTTCAAACCTCAAGATAATGGATAAGCATATAGCAATAAAAATTCCTTCTGTAGAAGATGAAAGTTGAGTAATGAGCCAAGATGTCCATATTTCTGACCCAATGAGGTGCAGTGAATAAAGAATTCAGTTCAGACCAGAAATATATGAGGGGAACTCTTTATTTGTTCATGAAAATTACTGTCTGACCTTGGGCCACATTCTTTTTTTTTAATATAATTTTTATTAAAGATTTTTACATAACTAAAAGATAAACACGAAAATACAGTATATAAAGAAAAATTAAGAAAAAGATATAAAAAGAAAAGAAAAAGTGCAGGAAACAGTACAGGTTGAAAAAGAAAAAAAGGAAAAGATATATAAAGAAGCAACGTCCAATCTTCTTTACAGCAGTTACAAATAAACTTATTATCTCTCCTCCCTCTTTAAGATTACATTACATGGTTCCCTTCTGCATTCAAGTTCACCCTCAGCCATGGAGACTCACTGAGTGACTCTGGGCTAATTACCTTCTCTCTGCCCAATCTACATTGTTGTGGTGGAAGAGGGAATGCTTTTGTGTAAACCATTTAAGATGCTACTTTAAAAAAAAAACATACTGTGAATGATTGGCAATCAAGTCAATAATGTGTCTTGCCAATTGATCTTTGATTGATCAAACCTCTTATGGATGACAGAGGTCAGTATCTATAGGCCCATCTGGAGACACCTCTGGCATATGGGAGACAGCAGCTTGGAAAGTAAGCAGAGTAAATGGTTAAGAACTAAATGAATGAATGAAATGGAAGCAGGAAGAAAAGGTATGTTGCATATTCATGAAACTAAGGGAAAGAAGCATGTAATAAATCAGAATTAAGGTGGTCTGACCTGGTGGAGTACAGTTGATTATTACATCCAGGGAAGTGAAGGTGTAAGTTTAATTATGAATGAAAGGGCTAACTGTCCGGGTTTTCCTGTGAAATGCAAATTGTTTTCTATTCTTCTGTAGTGTTCTCAAAACATTTCAATAGATAAGGAAGGCACAGGTGGGCAGCCTTGGCCAGCCAAAGCACCACGTGATGTTATGTCTCAGTCCAAACACCCATGGGAACTCCCAGGGGGGAGACAGTATGCTTGGTTAGATGCAACACTGCCACCTCATGGCAGTTTATACTATGTGCAATCCTGAACGCTTTAGGCTTTGTAAATCTGAAAAAGCTTTGTGACTCTCTGATCCTAAGGTTCCACCAATCAGAAAGCTGAAACAAGTGTATATCTCAGCTGCGAACTATGGGTCTATGCTTCTTCTGTCCGGTCTTTTAGCCATGTTCGTGTGTGTGTTCTACTTCTGAAGACTGGGAAGTGCGTAGCTATGCGTGGCTGTGTGTGTAGGCCATGGCATGAGCCCCTTCATGTCTGTCAATGGAAACAATACATGAAACTCTGCTTGTAAGTTTGTTTTTCCTTTTTGCAATAATGTAACTGTATATACATTTATTGCCTTTATTACAAGTAAACATTTTAGCCATAAAAGCTGCACTCTGTCTGTTTACTCTGCGCCTTAACCCTATAAGCCAGCATTATCCCACACTAACATGTATGTCAGAAAGAATGAATTGGGGTCATCTAGTTTGTTGTGGGTTTGTTTTAAAGTAGGAATCCATATGTTTGTGACAGTTGCATGGTAGGTGCATTTTAGACTTTAGTGAATGCAAATAATGGAAGAAATAGAGCTGAGTTTGGGGGGAATATTACAACATTCTGAATTAATATGATTCAGGGGAAAATATTCTGCTAGATGACATGAATGGGTGGGTGGAAATGAAATGAGAAAGTGCTGAAAAAGGTTATTTGGCCATTCATTGTCCCAAGCAAGAATGAGTATGGTCATTGTTTGGTGAGTAACTCTTTAGAAAAAGGTATGTTTTGAATATGTGAATTAAGCACAAGCCTATTCATAAGTACACAAGGAAAAGGAATGAATCAAAAAGCATGACTGCTTGTTTATAATGAAAGACTGAGATAATGAATGAAAAATACAAAGATGTTGAATTGTTTTGAATGTGGGACAGACCACAAGTGGATTGTTGGAAAAAAGGAACATGGAGAAAAGGAAAAAAGGAAAAGAATTGAATGAAAGTTGAACAGCTGCAAGGAAAATACAAATCCTGTATAAAAAACTATTAGAAGATAAATTTCTACTCTTCCATTTCAGTCAGGTTTCAGGCTGGGATTTAGTACTGAGACAGCTTTGGATTGGTTTGTAGATGACCTGTAGAAGAGCAAGGATGGAGGTGGTGCACCTGTCCTTCTGTTTCTTGATCTCTCCATGGCTTTGGAACCTGTTGATCATGGTATCCTTCTGAGATGGCTCCGTGGGTTGGAGATAGAGGTCACCATATTAGATGGTTCTTTTCCTTTCTTTAGGACTGGTTTCAGTCAGGGTTGGAGGAGAGAGATTGCTCCCTAGGCCTCTCCTTTCTGGAGTGCTGCAGAGTTCTACTGTCTCTCCCCTTCTCTTCAACATCTACATGAAACCATTGGGTGAGGTCATCCACGGTTTGGGGTTTCATATCATCAGTACGCTTATGACATCCAATAATGCCTTTTGATACCAGGCCAGCCAAATGAGGTGAGGTTCTGTCCCAGTGCTTGGAGGGTGTGTGGGTGTGGTTGGGGCAGAACTGGCTCCAACTCAATCTTACCCAGACCAAGTGGCTGTGGGTGTTTGGGCCATCTAGATCTGGGGATGTTAAGATTAAAACAGGGGAAAAAAAAGCAGAGTTACTTAATGGAAATGCATTGTTTTGGAATGGGTGAAATAGGTTAAAGAAGTAGCAGAGTAAATGGAATTAAAAGTAAAATGATTAAATTATTTTGGGAGAGAACTGAAGTGACAGACGGAATGCTGGAAGGAATATTTTAGATATTTCTATGGGAATGATAGTGATGTGTCAAAGAGTGGAACTGAAATGAAAAAGTGTCCAAGAATGGATGAAAAGGACATTATAAATGATGCAAAAGTGTGAAAATTGTAAAGTTAGAGGTGTAGATGTAGATGGTGCAACTGAAGACATGTTAAAATACAGATGCCTCAGACAGCAACTGTTTGCAGTTATGATGGTGATGAAAAAGTAACTTTGTGACCAGTCCTCACATTTACAACCTTTGCAGGTCTGTAAAGCAAAGGAAAGCTGAAGTAAGATTGTAAGCACGGTTGCAGTTTCACTTAGCGACCACTTTGCTTAACAACTGAGTTACTGGTCCCAATTGTGGTTGCTAAATTAGAACTGTCTGTAAAGAGGAAATGCAGCAAGACTGAATGCAAAAACTACAGAGGACCTAGTTTGTTAAGTGGGAAGCTGTTTGGCAGAATTTTGACTGAAAGGATGTGAGATGTGACAATGAACAAAATTTGGAAAGTGCAACATAGCTTCATACTAGACAAGGAATATATGCAGGTCATTGACAAAAAATGTTTATTGTATGCTTCTTGATTTTTAGAAAGTTTAAGGTAATGTGAATAGGCGTGAATTATAGAATGTTTTGCATGACTATGAACAGCGATTGCTAAATATAGGAGTGGTATATGTTGGAAGTAAGGCATATATAAGAATAGTATACTTAGTGAATGGTTCAGCATTCAACAGTGAGTAATACAAGGGCATGTGTGAGTCCTCTTGTTTGTTTAATGTATTCATGGATAAATGTAAAAATACATTTTTATTCATATGTAAGCAGTCACATCAGAGGTAGGTTAGTTAGAGATATGAATATGTGTTACTTGTATAACTCGGGGGCGCGATGGCTCACCGGGTAAGATGCCAGGCTTGTCGATCGGAAGTTCGCAAATTCAGAGGTTCGAATCCCTAGTCCCGCGTGACGGAGTGAGCTCCCGCACTCGCCCCAGCTCTTGCCAACCTAGCAATTCGAAAGCATGCAAATGCAAATAGATGTATAGGTACCACTTCGGTGGGTAGGTAACAGTGTTCCGCGTGCGTCATGCGGCCACATGACCATGGAAGCGTCTTTGGACAACGCTGGCTCTTCGGCTAACAAACAGAGATGAGCACCGGCCTCTAGAGTCGGACACGACTGCGCAGGGGAAACCTTTACTTTACTTCTATAAGTAGGCAATGTTGTGTTAACAAATGGAATGATTTGTGGCAAATATTATTTGATGCAACCAAATGTATGGATCTGAACATTAATATATCAAAGATCAAAGTAGTTATGTTTGACAGGGAAAATGCAGTGGATGATTCCAAGTTATACATAAATGGTGAAAAAACAGAGCAAATAGAGGGTTGTGTGTACCTTGGTAGAAAGTTTACTAAATATGGGAAATGGATAAAGAATTTTTAAGACATATATACTGGTAGAAAAGTAATGGGTAGTACTGTATGTGGTCTGTGGGGAGGAATGAATACTTGTTGAAAGAAAAGAAAATGGCTGTGTATAAGAATGTGCATCTGCCCATTTTATTATACAGAAGTAAGAGTTGGATATATCAGAGGAAACAAAAAAGATGAATGCAGTCAGAATGTGTTACTTAAGAAATACATATGATAAAACAAGAAGAGGTAGAATCAAGAATGAATGAAAGATGAATGAATATGGATTGAGTACAAAGTGAATGAACAACATGAAAAACTATGATGAGCTGGTTTGGTCATATAGAGAGAATGAATGAAGATCAAAAAGGAAAACAAATAAATGAAGGGTGAATAGACTGAGAGAAAGTGGAAAATGGAAAAAGTTGGATGGAAGTAAGGAGGTCCTCAAAAAGAAAGAGGTGAGAAATTTAAGAACAAAAAGCAATATATGGACATTTTGGAAGCAAGGGTGGTTTGCAAGGGTAGAAAGTTATGGAGAGATATAGTGAATGTTTGATGGAATCTAGGTAAAAGAAAGACCTGTATGTAAAAAAATGTCTAGGCCTAGCCCATCTACGACAAGGCTGTATATTATCACCCTGCTTATTTAACTTACTGTATATGCAGAGTACATCATGAGAAATGCCGGGCTGGATGAACCACAAGCCGGAGTTAAGATTGCCGTGAGAAATATCAACAACCTCAGATATGCAGACGATACCACCCTAATGGCAGAAAGTGAAGAGGAACTAAAGAGCCTCTTGATGAGGGTGAAAGAGGAGAGTGCAAAAGCTGGCTTGAAACTCAACATTAAAAAAACCCAGATCATGGCATCTGGTCCCATCACTTCCTGGCAAATAGAAGGGGAAGAAATGGAAGCAGTGACAGATTTTATTTTCTTGGGCTCCAAGATCACCGCAGACGGTGACTGCAGCCATGAAATTAAAAGACGCTTGCTCCTTGGGAGGAAAGCTATGGCAAACCTAGACAGCATATTAAAAAGCAGAGACATCACCTTGCCGACAAAGGTCCGTATAGTTAAAGCTATGGTTTTTCCAGTAGTGATGTATGGCTGTGAGAGTTGGACCATAAGGAAGGCTGAGCGCCGAAGAATTGATGCTTTTGAACTGTGGTGCTGGAGAAGACTCTTGAGAGTCCCTTGGACTGCAAGGAGGTCAAACCAGTCAATCCTAAAGGAAATCAACCCTGACTGCTCATTGGAAGGACAGATGCTGAAGCTGAAGCTCAAATACTTTGGCCACCTAATGCGAAGAGAGGACTCACTGGAAAAGACCCTGATGCTGGGAAAGACTGAAGGCAAAAGGAGAAGGGGACGGCAGAGGATGAGATGGTTAGATAGCATCACCGATGTAATGAACATGAATTTGAGTAAACTCCGAGAGACAGTGGAGGACAGGAAGGCCTGGCGTGCTATGGTCCATGAGGTCACGAAGAGTCGGACACGACTAAATGACTGAACAACAACAAAGCCCATCTATACAGTGTGCCTTTGGAAAAATTATGGATATTTATGGAAGGGGACATCAGGGGTAAAAATAGGCTGATTGCCTCTGGCTGGGGCCCAACCACTATTACTATTCAGAAATAATAATAATAATAATAATAATAATAATAATAATAATAATGGAAAATAAGAGATAAAGCCTTCTGAGAGGGTTAGATCAGATCACATGAACTGGGAACAAATTGGAATGGATGACTTCCTGTGTTATTACAAGAGAGGATGGATTATGTCCAGTGTGGTATAATTGGATGAAGATGTTGGATTAAGACTGGCAAGACACATGTCCAAATCTATGCTCAGCTATGAACGTCCACTCCATTATTCTCTCAGCCCAACCTACCTCACTGAGATACTTTTGTGGGGATAAAGGAAGAGACATCCCCATGTAAATTGGTCCTCTTGGAGTTTAAGACTGCTTTATAACTTCACAAAGGATATATTGGATATCTTATGTGTATCAAAAAAAAGCATATTGCTGAATTTTAGGCTGACAAGAAAGGTTCATATGAAGAATATGTCTTTTTATATTTCACTTTAAATAACTTTATAAAAATCTGATTGCATTAAGTTTGAGGGGGCATCAAAAATAGAAATAAGCTGAAATTCTGTTTTATTCTGTTTTACTATGGTTTAAAACACTCTATTTTGGATTTTGCTTTTTGATTAAATTGTACTTATCTGGACTATGCATTAAATACTTGGCATTTACTTGTAGGCTGCATGTACTGTGGCTGGAACATATTTCATAACTAAAACTTTAAGAACCACTGGGTGTTCGGAAAGAATTATATAATATCAACTATTTATACTTATAACCAGAAGAGGGAGCTCCAATATAAGGAATCACTTAAACAAAACTTTTAAAGGACAAAACAAATAAACAAACAACAACAAAAACAAAAACCCAAAAACTATATTGGAATATATTAAACCTGACAATGAAGTGGGAACTCACATATGCCAAGATGGAAATAGTTTGAAAACTGAAAAATATCCCTCTGTAAATAATGTGTATGTGAGACTTGATATGCTGTTATTTTTAATTAGTGCCATGTATTAAATGCTTTCTTCATATTAATTTTGTACAGCAACAATTGTTTTAAGGATACAGTATATATTATCCTACTCTCAGCATTATATAGGTATAGGTCTGTGTTTTACTTTTTAAAAAATGAGTAGGAGGAGACCGAATAAAGAAGATTTAGCAAAAATGGGGGGAAGCTGGCAAACATGAAGAGAAGTTGGCATTTCTATTACATTAACAAATCTCAAAGACTTAGTTATAATTGTGGGTCTACACAGAAGAACTATTGGTCTGAAAAGGTGGGGGACTCAATAATTTATTGTTATTATTATTACAAGATGAATTAAGTTGAAGTGCCAGTATAAATTAAACAGCTTTTTCCAAGCCAATTTGACACCTGTTGTTTCTTTATTGATACTATGGGAATCTGGTAAACTATTTCTATAGCATCAGATAGAAAGAAACACATACAAAAACAGCCAGATATATTAACAAATTATTTCAAACAACTTGAATCAAGATGCAAGCTGGGCCCAATGCTGGACATTTTACCCCCCCCCCCCCCAAAAAAAAAAGATTCATAAATAACTAGATCTTCTGGAAGCAAAGGAGATTTATAAGAAGATACATTTTGTCAAACAGAAATATTTTGAGAAAGGTATAAACCAGAGTATTTATTGGCTTATCAGTTGAGAAAAGAATAGGAGAACAATTACCTCAATCTGGGATGGCAAAGAAGTATCTTTCAACTGCAGATGAGATGAAAACTTAGCTTGTTAAATACTTCATTCAGTTACATGGAAGGTAGGCACTACATTTGGAAAAGATAATATAATACCTTGACAAAAGAGAAATAATAAAATTTACAGATCAGCAAAAGAATATTCTTAACAAGCTAATTACAGAAAGAGAAAAAAAGAGATTGTACAGAAGTTAAAATTGAATAAATGAATAAATGAACTAGATGGATTTTCTACAGTATAAGACTTCCAAAGAAATCCCAATAAAACCATAAACTCAGGTGATGAATGTAACACAACAACGCCACACATTAACTCCATCATGGCAAAAGCCTTTTATATCTTTGATTTATAAGGAAGAGAATGACCCAACACCACCCACCAGGAAGACAATTCACCTACAAAAAAGATTTATTTATAAAATGTCTAAGGCTGCCTGGCTCTATAATGAGTGGCATACATTGTTAAAAACAGTTCAAAACATATAGCAGATAGAAAGATAAAAATCTGGTGAGAGCAATAAAACACATAACCTGAACACACAACGTTTCCATAAGAAACATGCCTCATACCTTAGCCCACCTCCTGGTTTTAGGGCCCAATTAAACGAGGTCAGGGTAGGGGGCACATACAGTATGGATCTGGGGGGATGCTATTGCAGAGGGCAGGTGCTGCAACAGAGAAGGACTGCTTCTGAGGTCCCATCAGATGACCCCGTTTAAGAGATGGGACTCAAAGAACGCCAACAGTCTGAGTGTACCGGATGGGCAGAAACTACAGGAGACAGACAGTCCATCAGACAACCAGGCATTATGACAAAGAAGGCTTTATATGTAATAATCAGCACCTTGAATTGCTCCCAGAAGTTCACTGTTAACCAGTGCAGCTCACACAGCAGAGATGTCATATGGGTTTACTAGGGCATTGTATATGTAAGCCAACTGGTAACCAATGCAACTCACAAAGCAGAGGTGTTACACGAACATGTTGTGGCATGCCCATAACTGCACATACTGCCACATTCTGGACCAGCTGTAGATTCCAAGTGGTCTTCAAGGGCAGCCCCATATAGAACACATTTCAATAGCCTACAAACAAAGTTGCCAAGTTGTGAATGAATGAGAACAATTGATGCACAAGATGAATCTGTGCAAAGCCTTCCTGGCCACAGCTGCCACTTGTTCTTCATTCAGGAGCTGAGAGTCCAGGAGAACCCTTGAATTGTGTACCAGTTCCATCTGGTGAAGTGCAACTCCATTCAGAACTAAAGATGGAGGTCCCCAGAATCATATGGTCCACGTATCCTCACCTACTCAGTCTTGACAGCATCATTTCTTCAGCCCAGGACTGAGATAGGCAGCTGGGCATCATCAGCATACTGATGATATCTGACCCTGTGTTAACAGATGACCTCACTCAGCAGTATATGAATTAGAGAAAATTACTTACAAAAGCATGTGCATTGGGCACTAAAAATGTCAGAGCATGCAACGCTGGGGCGGCCAGTGCTTTAAATTCCTTCCAGTAGAATTTATCACTGACAGCTGGACACCACTCTGTTGCTTAGCAATCTTCGGCTTGACTTTTGACTTATTTCTTTTACAGTCTCTTTGAAGATGCAACTTTGAGCCACAGCAAAAACACTGTTTCACAGTCAAAACCTTATCTATACAGGAAAAATACTCCCCCACAGACTCTTTTCTCCGTGGCTTATCTACAGTGCTCTTGCTATAAGCTTTTCTTCTTTGCTCTTCTTCCAGAAGCCAACCAGTTAGATAATTAACAGTCAAATCTCTTTCAGATAATGACCCGAAACTGGTTGCTAAATTATCCCACATTTCATTAAGTGAACTGAGAATAACATAAACCTTATGTGCTTCTGTGAATTGCATCCCTCATTGTGCTAACGCCAAGAAAAGCTCCGTCATGTATTGCAAATGCTCAGAAACGCTGTCTCCCACACACAAATTAGCACAATACAGCTTCCTCGTTAACATGACTTTACATAGAGGTGTACTTCTTAGATATACATCTCTTAAAGCATCCCAGCACTCTTTAGCTAACTGTTTTCCTCATACATAATTCAATTGACTGTCTTCCAAACATAAAATTATGCTTGACAATGCTCTCTCATTCTTCACAATATCCTCATCCTGATCCAAATTAACCGGTGGATTACTCACTGCTTTCCAAATTCCTTCACGTCATAGAAACATTTCCATTTTATACGCCCACAAAAGATAATTGTAGTCATTCAGCCTTTCCAGAGGGAAACCTCCTCCAATAGTTGACTGCATCTTTGCTGTGCTCATCGCTCCTCACAGCCCCTCCTGGGCAAGACACCGATGAATAAACAGCACAGACTTATCAGAACATCCTTTCACTCCAAGCCAGTCCTAGGAAAACACACAGCCAGGCACGGAACCTGTAAAAGCTCCAAAATTGCCCCAGAGATCCACACGACTCCTGGATAGGCTTCCAACATCCTCACAGCCATGCCAGCGACCTGTTAAAGTCCCAACTGCACACGTTCCACTGCTGGGCCCATAACCTGTCAGAGCACACAACGCTGGGGCGGCCAGTGCTTCTCCATGACTTCTGAGTAATACGTTCTAAGCAGTAAATAGACACTCAAACAGGGATTAGATAAAATAGTCTATTTACTCTATATACATACGCAATCCAAAATACAGTCCAGTAACGTCCAACACAGATACAGATGAGATGAAGTAACGAGAAGAAAGAACAAAAGAACTTCCATACTTTTATACAAATATTGACCAATCACATTATACGTCAAACAAATTATCTGCCACACCCAGCTAACCTACAGCACCTGTAATATGAGTCACATCATACCTTCTACAATGGCCGCTAATTGGATGACTTGCAGAATATTTCACTTCTCACCTAGATACATCTAGCCTCTCCTGTATAATTTATCTAACTGTAAATTCTGGGTATTATACAAACCCCAACAAAAAAAAATATGTAGAAGAAACGTTCATCAATATACATAAAATATAGTAAAGGTAAAGGCTCCCCCCGCACATTTGTGCAGTCGTGTCCGACTCTAGGGGCCGGTGCTCATCTCCATTTGTTAGCCGAAGAGCCAGTGTTGTCCGAAGATGCTTCCACGGTCATGTGGCCACATGACGCATGCGGAATGCTGTTACCTTCCCACCGAAGTGGTACCTATTAATCTACTTGCATTTGCATGCTTTTGAATTGCTAGGTTGGCAAGAGCTGGAGCTAGTGCGGGAGCTCACTCCGCACGCAGGGCTAGGGATTTGAATCTCCGAACTTGCGATCTTCCGATCAACAAGCCTGGTGTCTGAGACTTCCGGTGAAGATGGACGATGGCTGGAGAGAAGTGGGTGAGGCTCCGTGAAGAAAATCAGAGAACACGCAGACCCGAGCCAGCTTTGCTGGAAGAAGAGCGAGTCAATTGTTGTCTGTCTAAGTGTTTTCACTGACTCGCAGAGAAGAACAAGCCGGGAAGCAGAAAAGCGAAAGTCGGAGGTGCGTGGGAAAAGTCTTCGAAATAGACAAGCGCCGCAGACCACTTCACTAAGACAATTTAAAAAACAAACAAATAAAAATCAAGTGTTTCTGAATGAAGAAATAAAGCGAAGGTCATTTGGGTGAGAAGATACATAATTTCCTTACTGAGAACTGTTAGGAAGGACTGGTCAAAAGAGGCCAAGTCTGGCAGCAGGAAAAGGGAAAAGGGAAAACTCCGTTGCAACGATAAAAACGTTGCAGCAGAGTTGAACTCAATTTCAAAAAAAAGAGCCAAGAACGCAGCGCGCCTATTGGCTGCTGCATTCGAACAGCGCGAGATACAAAGTATAAAAGGAGGAAACAACGAAGAACAGGTTGTCAGGGGCAACCGTTCTTCAGGAGTACCACATACCTTCAGCTCCAGACTTCTTCCACAGCTGCTCACACCACAGAAGCCCTGCTTAAACGATCTCTCTAGCCCTCCGCATCCTCAGACTAACTCCAGCCCTCGGATCCACCGATCAACCAGTTCTCCTTACCTTTCGGAGCTGTCTTCCGTCGCAGTTTCTGAGGAGACTCCTGCAGTTGCTTCCCTTGCTGCCTCAGCGTCAACGCCGTGGCTTCCCTCCGTGCCTGTCTACGCTGACGGATCTGTCTCTGGGCTGTCTTCCTTCGCCGCTGCTGCTGCCTCGCCAGTGCCTTCCGGCTATTTCAAGCCCCCTGTTGATAAAAACAAAGACCGCTTATCACCTGCCAAACAGCATACTGTTGCTGGGCTGAATTACTCTGACCCTAAATTGCCTCAGACCTCAACTATTGGAAAGTCTGCTACAGCAGAGGATCTTCTATCAAGCTCCCAACTACCTGTCTTCAGAACAACCCAGTTAATTAACCCTTCCCATTCCTTCCTATTAAAACCCAGCCAGCCTTTTAAAATACCCAGTCCTTTCCACCTTCCTTCTAATCCAGCCTTGCCTACCTTTGACAAAAAAACCATAACTGTCTGTTTTGTTCTTGTTAAACTGTACATTGCCTGAATTAATTCTTGATGTAATTACCACCTAGTAGATTAGTAGTTGTGTAAGTTGTCTTGATAGTTAATCTCCAGAACCAGTCTGATATTTATTCTTGATTGTATTGATTGTCTTGCTTGTGTTGTCTTGCCTTGTTCCTGTCCTGTTGTTTTGTTTCCAGATCCCAAAACCCATCAGATTGAAGTAAAATACAGTACTGTGCCCTATAACAGAAGAAGATTATCTTGGAGCCTGCCACCCAATTGATCTTTTAGTACTTAATAAAAACTGTGAAGCAATTCAAGTCTCTGTATTAAGTTGGAACAGGACAAGAACTGCTATTAAGACTGAATTAATTTATTAATTAACAATCAAATGAAGCCATTTTGCATTTATAGAACTTTCTTAGAACTCCTGTATAAATTGCTGTATAAAGCAAAAGAATTATCTCTTACTTATTATATTATAGCTTGAAATATACAGTATATTTAACATATTTAGATAATTATAAGATAATATAATATTTTTTTTTGTTATAAGTTAATAAATAAGGTATAAGATTTACAAAATGAGTGTTAACACTAGAAGACAAATTAGAAGAGGATCAGAGGCTGGGGAAGGTGAATGGCTAAAATAATTGTTTGAAGACTTCACAGTTAAAACTACTCAGACAATTACTCAAACAGTGACGAAAGTGTTAGAAGAGAAATTAGAAGGTTTAGAAAAAAGATTAGAACAGAAGCTGGGAAAGACAGAAAAAAGATTGAAAGAAGATATTCATGAAGTTAAGAAACAGATTGATAAATGTGAAGAAAATTTAGATAAAGAAGAAAAACGTATAACATTACTGGAACTAAAAGAAAAAGAATATTGTATAAGATTGAGAGGGGTACCTGAAGAGAAGGAAGACAATGTAAGAGAAATAATTGTACCAATGTTAGCTAATTTAATTGACTGGGAGGAGGAAAGACTAGAGGAGGAAATTGAAAGAATGTTTAGGATAAACTCTAAATATGCAACTTTATACAATAAGCCAAGAGACATTTTGATAGAATTCTCAAAAAAAAAAGATAAGAAATACAATAATACAAGCATCTTATAACAAAAAGATAGAAATAGAAGGGAAAGACATTGCTATTTTCAAAGAAATCCCAGTAAAAATATTAAAGAAGAGAAAAGAGTACAGATATTTGACGGATCTCTTAGGGAAAAATAATATTAATTTCAGGTGGGAAATACCTGAAGGTCTAAGCTTGACATTTAAAGGTCAAAGATTTAAATTAAACTCAATATTAAAAGCGAAAGACTTTTTGAAAAGATTTGAAAAAGAAATAGTTCATCCTAAGGATCAGAGACAAGGGGGAAAGGAGAAATTTTTATTTTATTTATTTATTTATGTTTTGACTTCTATCACTGCGCCATCTCCCACGAGGGGACTCTGGGCGGTTTCCAGTATCAAAAAGAGGGAGGAGCATCCAATACTAAAGAATTTACTTCGCTTTTAGTAAATGAATGAACTCAGAACCATCACCTGGAATATTAATGGAGCTAACTCTGCTGTTAAAAGAAAACGACTATTCCAATTACTAAGTAAATTAAAACTTGACATTGTATGCCTCCAGGAAACCCATATCAAAAAAACAGACACAAAATATTTAATTAATAAAAAATTAGAATTTATTACAGCAAATAAAAAAAAATGGAGTAGTAATATATATAAAATCTTATTTAAAACCTAAATTAATTCAAAAAGATGAAAATGGGAGATATATTATTATTGAAATTGAAATTCAAAATTCTAAATTATTAGTAATCGGTATATATGCCCCAAATAAAAATCAATTTTTTTAAAAGAATTATCAAATATATTTATAGAATATACACAAAATAATTGGATAGTAATGGGGGATCTAAATGGAGTAGTTATGCCAAAATTAGATAAGAAGTCGCAATGCCAAATTAATAAAAGTCAAGGCAAATTGCCAAAAGAATTTTTTGATATGATAAAAAAATTATCCCTAATAGATGCATGGAGAAGCCTAAATGGAAATGCCAGAGAATTCACTTTTTATTCAAATAGACATAAATCATTTTCAAGAATAGACATGATATGGGTATCAAAAAAATTGGAAAATAAAATTAAAGAAACTACAATTTTACCAAGAACTTTATCGGATCATAATCCAGTACAAATAATTTTGAAGATAAATCCCAAAAATTTCAGATGGAGACTAAATGAAAACATTTTGAAAAATAAGGAAAATTCAGAGGATCTAAAAAAAAATTGCAAGAATTTTTCCTTTGGAATTCGAGTACAGAGGTAAAATTAGAAACAATATGGGATGCGAGTAAAGCCTTTATGAGAGGACATTTTATATCTGTGAATAATTACCAAAAAAAATAGCACTAAAAAATTACAAATAGTTTTGGATCAAATTAAAGAAAAAGAAAGAGAACTACAACACAATAATAAAAAAGAAGAAACCTTAAACCAGATCAAATTATTACAACTTCAAGTTAAAATCTTGACGACAGAAGATATTGACAGAAAATTGAAATATATCAGACAGAAAAATTTTGAACATGCAAATAAGCCAGGTAGATGGTTGGCATATAAATTAAGAAAAGAAAGAGAAAAACGAATAATTTCTAAAATCAGAGAAAATGATGTAGACCTAATTCAAAATGAGAAAATTAAAAATGCCTTCCATGCCTACTATACAAAACTATATAAAAAACGGAAAATACCATTGGAAAAAATTGAACAATATATACAGGAATGCAATTTAGAAAAACTAACCAATGAACAAAAAGATATAACAAATAATTTGATCACGACTCAAGAAATAATCGACACAATTAACAGATTGAAAATAGGTAAAACTCCAGGACCTGATGGACTCTCTGCGGGCTATTACAAACATTTCAGAGAACAATTAACAGAACCGCTCAAAAAACTATTTAACTCAATTCTGGAAGGAAATAAGATACCACAAACATGGACAGAAACTAAGATTACTTTAATTCCAAAGGAAAATCAAGACTTAACAAAATGTCAAAATTACAGACCAATTTCTTTACTAAATAATGATTATAAATTATTCACTATCATATTGGCTGAAAGATTAAAATTTTTTTTACAAAATTTGATAAACTGTGACCAAAATGGATTTTTGCCAAACAGACAAATTAAAGAAAATTTGCATACAATAATAAATTTGATAGAATATGCAAATGTGCACAATGAAAAACCTATAATGTTATTATTCTTAGATGCTGAAAAAGCATTTGATAATGTAAATTGGGATTATATAATTAAAACATTAGAATATAGAAATTTTGGAGATAAATTTATAAAAGCAATCTAAGCCATTTACAAATTACAGAAAGCCAAAATTATAGTGAATGATGAAGAAATGCAAGAAATTACAGGGGCGCGGTGGCTCAGCGGGTTAAACCACTGAGCCATTAGTCTGCCGACCATAAGGTCGGCAGTTCGAATCCGCGTGGCGGGGTGAGCTCCCGTCACTAGCCCCAGCTTCTGTCTACCCAGCAGATCGAAAGCTAATGGCAAGTAGATGAATGGGGACCACTCATGTGGGCCAATTTGCTGGCGTCCTTTTCGGAGGGTCGCCCTCAGACCAAGAAGAGCTGGTGATTCCCGTAGATGGCGGCGGAGAACGGCAGAGGACGGCGGATCCCGAAAACAACAACTTCCTGGACGTCAGCAGCCGGCTCAGAAGCAAAGGTTTCTGGGACATGTAGTCCGACCTGCGGATGAAGAGCCGGTTCCCTCTCCCCTTCCCTAATGCGCGGGTAAAAATGTATGATGTCAATGAATGTAAGCCACCTAGAGCCCTCCGCTTAGGGATGGGATAGGCGGGGTATAAATACAAAAATACAAATACAAATACAAAATACAAATACAAAATTAATATAGAAAAAGGTACGCGTCAGGGATGCCCATTATCTCCATTAATATTTATATTGGTACTGGAGGGTCTATTGGAAAAAATTATAAAAGATGATAACCTTGAAGGAATCAAAATTAAAAAAGAAATATACAGACTAAAAGCATTTGCTGATGACTTGGTGATAATATTACAAAACCCATTAGATTCAATAGAAAACTTAAACAAAAAGCTGCAAGAATTTGGAGATTTAGCAGGCTTTAAAATAAATAAACAAAAGACTAAAATGATAAATTTAAATATGATAAAAGAAGAGCGAACGAAATTGGAAAAAAAACAGGATTCCAAAATGTAAAACAAATTAAATATCTTGGAATACAGATAACTGCTAAAATATAGACTTATTTAAAAATAATTATACTATAATATGGAAAGAAATTAAAAAAGATCTAGAAAAATGGGAATCTCTACAATTATCATTATTGGGTAGAATTGCGACAATAAAGATGAATGTACTACCTAGAATTTTGTATCTATTCCAGACAATCCCTATAGCAATAACGGACCAAACCTTTTTAAATTGGCAAAGAGATATAACTAAATTTATATGGCAAGGGAAAAAACCCAGAATAAAATTAAAATACCTACAAGATACGAAAGAAAGAGGAGGATTAGGATTACCAAATCTAAAACTATACTATGAAACTTGTGGTTTGGTCTGGTTGAAAGAATGGATAAAATTAGAAAACACAAATATATTAAATTTAGAAGGCCACGACAACAGATTTGGTTGGCACGGATACATGTGGTATAATAAAAGTAAAATGAATAAGGCATTCAGTAATCATATAATTAGGAAATCAATACTAAAAATATGGAATAGATACAATTTTTTTTTATTACCTACGCTTCCATTGTGGACCTCACCTCAGGAGGCGAATGTCAGAATAGAAAATCCAAATGATAAAAAATGGTTAAGATACAAAACTTTACTTAAATTTACCGGAAATAATTATGAATTCAAAACAAGGGAAGAGTTAGAAAAAGAGGGTTTTAAATTCCAATGGTTTAAATATTTACAACTAAAAGAACAATTCAAATTAGACCAAAAAATGTTTAAATTTGTGAAATCAACAGATAATTGGGACAATATATTATGGAATGAGAATGACCATTTTATTTCTAAATTGTATAAAAAAATATTAGATTTAAAAACTAGTGACATAAAAACCAAAAACTATATGATAAAATGTCTGTAGCTTGAATCATGTCAACTGGATTTCTATTTTCTTAATGGAAACGTTTCGCTCCTTATCCAAGGGGCTTCTTCAGTCTGAGCAAAGTTGGTAAGGGAATCCTAAATATGTTCCTAGGTAGCTGTGTGACCTTACACCTGGGGCTAGGTCATGGTTATATTGAGATGTAATTTTTAAGTCCTTTTATCATCTAATGGAGGGTCGTTAAAAACACCATGCTGCTGTTGAGCTTCTGAAATGGTCTTAATCTTCCTAGGCACAGAAGACAACACGGGGAGGAAGATGGGGGAGAGTTTGTGCCTGAGGCCCCCACCTCTATTCAAGGAAGGATTTTCCAAGTTGGCATAAATGGATTCCTTGACCCCTCTCTCAAACCACCTATCTTCTAAAATGGACAGATTTGCCCATCTCTACTCTTAGCAAATCTATTCTAAAGCTAGTCCCAGAAGAGTGAAAAATAGATTCTTCCCATAAATATATGCCAATTGGGTTGGTGAGCTGGAAATTGTTGGGGATGAGATTATCCTATCTATTTTCAAGAAAATCCTTCCTGCGATAAAATGCAATATTAAAGGGATGGAAAGATAATAAAGAAAAATAGTATTATTTAGTATATGCTAAAAAGGTTTCTTCGTAAAAGAAACAGGAAGTCTGTTTAAATTAATTGTTTTATATGTAATTGCATGTTGTCATTGTCTTAAATAGTTGAATGTAAATATGTTGTTTATGTGTTGTAACTCTTTGTAAATGTATCTATCCTGGTAGTGTGTAAATATTTTAAATAATAAAATATATATTAAAAAAAAACAACAAGCCTGGTGTCTTACCCACTGAGCCACCACGCCCCTCATAAAATATACATACACATTTTAATGCAAAAAAAATTCTCAGATTTGATATTTTGACATCTTTACAAAAATAAATCATGGAGAAAATCTAAAATGGACAGATTTGCCCATCTCTACTCTTAGCAAATCTATTCTAAAGCTAGTCCCAGAAGAGTGAAAAATAGATTCTTCCCATAAATATATGCCAATTGGGTTGGTGAGCTGGAAATTGTTGGGGATGAGATTAAATACTGGAGGAGGATATATTGTTTGGATATTATCCTTCCTTTCTCACGTAAGTGAGATTAGCAGAGCATCATCCCCGGCAGCATAAAAAGTTGGAAACTGAGACAAGGTTGGTTTAACCTTCTAGAAAATAATAATCCAGGATGCTGTGAGGCAGGCTGGATTATCCTGGTGTGAAATTCAGGCCGCCGCTGACGACCACAGACTCACAACGAACACACACAGTAGTTAGTAGCCACCCTTTATTAAGCTTTTGCAAAAGCTGGTGCTTCCACTACCCTCGCAAGTTCGATTGGTATGGAGCACACCATTACAAAGACACATGGGGTTTTTATACATCCTGGCCCCGACGGTTTACAATACCACGGCACACCTAATACATTTCTTATCTCTACCCTTCCCTTCCCCAGATCCCCCCTCCCATCCTATCAGGTCGAGAGGTACCCTGCCTTTGACAAGGTGTTCCCTACCCTGGCCAAGGTGTGCCTTGTTCTGGCCACGGTGTGCCTTACCCTGGCCAAGCTGCACCCCTTGTTGCTTTTACTCCTATCTTGTTTTTCTCCTCCCTCAGCCTTCTGTGTGCCTGTTTTATCTTGGAAGTAGGTGGTGTAGTAGTAGTGTGGTTTTTGTTATCAAGCAAGACAAACGAGTGTCTTAGTCTTCTAAGTTTCCTGGAATGGGGCTGCTTTCTAAGCTCCTGAAATGGAGCTGCCTCTGTCAAAAGAATAACTGTCACTTATTTTATTTATTACAATTCCCCCCTTTTTCTTTTATCATTCTTTTATTCTTTTGCACCTTTTAAGACGCTATTTCATACTCCTTGAGGTACTCTTCCAGGTTGTGCCCTCCTCCAACTACCTGGTATAGGCTGGGCTGCCACGGTTATACCTTGTACAGTTCCTGGTCAGGAAGGGGGGCCTTATATTCCTTTAGGTCAGGACGGAGGATTAATGTCTTAGCAGGCTGGTCCTGCATGACTGGGTGGGAGACCTCTAAGAGTCCCTTTAGGGAGGACATCACTGTGCTGCGGACAAGGGGGATTATACAGGGCAAAAACAGTAGCCCAGCAACTCCACAAAGTAGGAAGAATAGTAATTGTTTTACCCACATCGTCCCTGGCAGCCATGAGAACCACTGATCCCCAGTCCAAGGTCGTTGCTGGGCCAGTTGAGAAGCCTTTTCTTGGAGCTCTCGAGCTGCTGCCCTGACCAGACCAGATTTATTCATGTAGAAGCAGCATTCTTCCTCTAAAAACACACATAGCCCTCCTCTCTCAGCTGTCAACAGGTCTAGCCCCCGCCGGTTCTGTAAAACTACTGCAGCGAGTGAATCGAGCTGATCCTGGATTTCTACGAGGCTTTGGGCTATTTTCTCGAGGCTTTCTTGAAATTCCGTGGATAGTTCTCGGAATTTGGTTTCAGCATGGGCAATTCCCCCCACTCCGGTTCCGATTCCTGCCCCAACTCCCAGTAGGACTAGCAGGGGAATCAGGATCGGGACCCTCTTTCAGACATGTCCGATCAGTGGGATAGGGAGTGGTTCGCCATTGGGGACTACCCCCATTCGGGGAAGCAGATGGACTAGAGTGCAAGTGCCCGTCCAGTTAGTGGGCAAGCACATATAAGTGTTTCCCCCGCACAGGAAAAAGACTCCTCCTTGTTCAAGGCAGACCCCGAGGCTGATCGAGAATGCATGATAGCGACCCTCTCCCTTTGCTCCCCAGACCAACAATGATCCTGCTAGGAACATGCCTGTTAATGGCTGGAGAGGTGGACTCGTCCTCTCCCGGGGAAGTTCCAGAAGCATGGGGACCCTGGGTTCAAGGGAATAGTTAGTACGATTTCCCTCTGTGTCTGGGAGGGGGCTGCAATCTTGTGCCTTCAGGTTGTCTGTTAGCCATGGAGGGAAACCCAAGCCGGAATGACCCGAGACCTCCCCACAAGGGATGGGGTTAGAGAAGTTTGGGCCAGTGAGTTTCATCTGTGGTCGGCTTGAGATCAGAACCGTCCGGGGGGGGGGCTTTTCTGTTTAAAGTTTTCATGCCTTCCCGAGGGCTCAATCGTCACCCCCATTAGGCATTTATCCCTGGGTACCTTTCCCATCTCAGTTCCCCCTTTTTCTTGGGAACGTGTAACGCATAGGGGGGCTGGTCCGATGAGGGGGACCCTCACGGCCACCGGGCCAAAAATCAGCAGCTTGCTTAAGCCCAGCTTTTTCATATTTGCTAAGAAGTATTGGTATAGCCGAGCATCGGGGTAGGTCTGGTCCAAGAACACCTCTTCTATTTTGGCTGTGAGGTTAGCCGCCGTCTGATACCAGACCTTGGGGGCCGCCGGTACTGCTTTATGGGAGGCAGAGGAGGCAGGCATGCACAGCCAGCAGTGCTCTGCCATGTCTGGCCGGCTCTCATTTATTAGACTATGAGCCATAGATAGGCTTCTTTCTAGGTAGTTCCCATCCCTAAGTTGTCGGGTGGGGTCCTTTCGAGGAGGGGGCAGCCGGATTTTAGGTGGGGGTGGGGGTTTGAAGTGTCTATCTAGAGCTGCTTTTACCCCCCATTCATTGTCTCATGGAAGTTGAGGCCATATTCCGTTTTTAGATTCTGTCTCCGTTCGAGACAGATGAGCTGCCCTTTCTTTCGGTCCTCCCAATCTTGCAGTAAGTGGGCCTGCCATACACATGTCCCGCTGCACCAGCCATCGGTGTAAGGACCTTGAAAGTGGGTCATGGGCACATAATTGTAAATAGGTGCTGCAAGGACCCATCTTTCCCCTATCCTGGCGAGGCCAGGGATAGAGGTCCGCATGGTCCCTTTGCAGCATGGGAGGTCAACCTGGAGGGTGGAGGGGAGGGTAGTGGGAGGGTTAAGCAGAAGCAACACAAAAAGACCTTGAGCAAGCATTTTGGCCATGAGGTTCACAGCTCGGTCGTGGCGCAGGGACAAAAGATCACTTGGGCCCCTGCTCATACGCCCACCCACCTTGTATCCAGTCGTCAATTACCAGTATGTCACAGGCAGTTCTACAGTCACTGTGATAGGGGGCACAGTCACAGCAGTGGGAGCAACAACAGCATTCACAGATGCAATTACACTCACAGAACCAGCACATTAGACAACGGCGTCGAGAGGGATACGTTCCCCGATGGGTCTTGGAGAGGGAAACAGCAAAGGGCACCACTCTTTCCTGAAAAGATATATACACAAAAGCCAAACAGCAAAGGAAACACAAGCGATGACATCCCCAGTTAGTTCATGCATTTACACAGTCACTTCTTGATGGTGATCTTCATTGGGTTTTCTGAAGGCACTACCGTCCACTGGGCGGGAGCTGGCACAGGGCCCTTAACTCTGGAGTGATGGGTCCACCCCTTCTTGGCTGTTCGGACTGAAGTTTCCATGGTCAACAGCACTATGTAGGGTCCCTCCCAGACCGGTTTGAGCTTGTCCTCCTTCCAAGATTTTATTAGCACCCACTCTCCCGCCTGGATGCTGTGCACCGGGAAGTCTAGTGGAGGGGTTTGGGCTAGCAGGCCCTTCTTCTGTAAAAGAGAAAGAGACTGGGACAGTATCTGTAGATACTTCCTGATAACATTGTCGTTTAGCTCTATTCGGGGTAGTCCCAGCATTCCTTGGTAAGGCAATCCAAACAGCATTTCATATGGTGACACTCCCAAGTCTTTTCTAGGCTGTGTGCGTATTCTGAGAAGGGCTATAGGCAGGCACTTAGTCCAGGGTAACTCTGTCTCCTCCATTAATTTAGTTAGAGTCAATTTAATCTTTTGGTTAGCCCGTTCTACCATCCCGGAGGAGGGGGGGGTGCCAAGGGGCGTGATAATCCCATTGAATCCCTAGGGCCTCCATTAACCTTTTCACCACCTTAGAAGTGAAGTGGCTTCCTAAATCACTGTCAATGGATTCCATCATCCCATATCGAGGAATGATGTGCTCCAGTAGAATTTTGCAGGTTGTGCTTGTGTTAGCCCTTGCACAGGGATAAGCTTCTACCCACCGTGTTAAGTAATCTACAATTACCAATAGATATTTCATTCTTCCCGACTGGGGAAGTTCAGTGTAATCCACCTGCACTCTTTGAAAGGGTCTGAGAGAAAGTTTCCTTCCTCCTGGTACAGTACTACGTATTGCCCCTTTATTGGTTTTTAGGCATGTCAAACACCCTCTC
This sequence comes from Charina bottae, assembly GCA_023362775.1. Lineage (NCBI taxonomy): Eukaryota > Metazoa > Chordata > Lepidosauria > Squamata > Charinaidae > Charina > Charina bottae. Next base: position 140,011,302 of record JALMGJ010000002.1, on the reverse strand, counting down.
ACTACTTGGGCTGCGATAGTGTGCATGCCTTTACAAGTATAATTTATCTGTACCATATCTACCATTCCCTGGGTTCCCCAATGACTTCCCTCATGTAGTGTCTCCATTACTTTTCTCATCAGGGGTTTGTTCAGGACCTGTTTTCCCTCCGGGGTATACCAGTTGTTGTTCTCCCTCTTGAATCCTTCCTTACTCATCCACTCCTCCTCCGAGGGGGTGAAAGAGGGATGTCCAACATCAGGTATGGTTGGAGTTAAAAGGAGTACGACCTCTTCCTTTTTCCCTTCTGCAGCTGCCCTGGCCTCCTCATCAGCTAAGTTGTTACCTATGGCTTCAAAAGACTTCCCTTTTTGATGTCCATAAACATGGACTACCGCTATCTTCTTGGGAAGTTTTGAAGCTTCCAACACGTCTGCCACTAACTGCCCCTTTACCACCTCCTTGCCTCTGCTATTTATCAACCCCCTTTCTTTCCATATCTTCCCAAAGGTATGTAGAATGCCATAGACATAAACGGAGTCAGTATACACCGTGCCCTCCTTATTTTCCAGTAGCCTTAGTGCTTGTCTCATGGCATACAGTTCACAAGTCTGTGCTGACCAATCGTTGGGGAGTCGGCCCGCTTCCACCAAGTTCCACCCATGCCCTTTTACTATGGCGTATCTGTTATGGCGTTCTCCCCCTAATACCCTGGAGGTACCATCAATGAAAAGAGCTTCCCCTTGTTTCAATGGCTCATCTTGTAAATCTTCTCTAAGTTTTGTTTGGAAGTCTATAACGTCCAGACATTGGTGCTCTAGTTGTTCCCAGTGGTCCCGGGCCCCACTGAGGAATTGGGCAGGATTCAGATTATGGTCCGTGGTAATTATGAGGCTAGGGTCTTCAATCAATATGGCTTCATATTTAATGAGTCTTGTGTTACTGAGCCACTTGTGGGCTTGTTGTTGCAATATTGCTTTGACCTGGTGTGGGCTGGAGATTACCAGTGCCCCTCCAAAGATGATTTTTCTACTTTCTGTTACCAACAGGGCAGTGGCTGCCACCGCCTGGATACAGAGGGGCCATCCCCGGACCACTGGGTCCATTAGTTTTGACAGGAATGCCACTGGCTTCCTTTTTCCTCCCCACTTCTGAACTAAGATTCCCTTCCCTACCCCATCTTCCACGGCTACAAAGAGGTGGAAGGGTCTATCTAGTGATGGTAATGATAATTCGGGGGAGCTGCTTAGGGCCTGTTTTAGTTGGGTGAAGCTACCCCGCTCTTCTTCTGTCCAGATGAGATCGTTGGGCTCTGCTTCTATTAATTTTGCATACAGCTGCTTGGTTAGTCCCGCATAATTATCGATCCATAATCTGAAGTAACCGGTTAATCCAAGGAACTTCCTTAATTCCTTTTTATTGCGGGGTAGGGGCTGCCTGATTATCCCCTCTATCCTTTGTGGAGTTAACTTCCGTTGCCCCTTGCTGACCAGATGTCCTAGGTATTTATCTTCGGGTTCCACAAACTGCAGCTTGCTTTTGGAGACTCTTAATCCTTTCTCACCTAACTTGATAGTGGCTTCTGTTACTTCTTGCCGCTTCTTCCCTGACACTAGCAAATCATCCACATATTGGATGACTGAAATGCCCCCAGGCTTTTCAAACTTCTCTAACACTTGCTCTGGTACTTGACCAAATAGGTTTGGACTCTTGGTGAATCCCTGGGGCAGGACGGTCCAACGGAATTGGCTTTTCTGCCCTGTGTCGGGATCTTCCCATTCAAAGGCAAATATATCTCGGGACTCTTCTGCTAGGGGGCAACTCCAGAAGGCATCTTTCAGGTCCACGACACTGAATAACAAGTGGTCGGGGGGGATTTTGCTTAGAAGGGTGTAAGGGTTTGGGACCACTGGGAACCTGGTCTGGATAATTTGGTTTAATTTTCTCATATCCTGGACCAGCCTGTAATTTCCATCTGCCTTCCGGACCGCCAATATGGGGGTATTAAAGGGGGACATGGCGGGTTCGATCAGACCCTCAATAACTGGCTTGAGTCCTCTTCTTCCTTCTAGACTGATGTTATATTGTTTTTGTTTTATAGTCTCATTTGTGTTTTTAAGGGTAATATGAAGGGGGAGAATCTTGAGTCCTCCCCGGTTATCGGGTCCAGCCCAGACGTCAGGGCTTATTTCTTTCTCATCGGCCAAGGTTAATGCCAAAATTTTTGCCTTTTCTGGTCTGAATTCTATCCTGATTCCTAATTGTCCTAACATGTCCCGTCCTAACAAGTTTACTCCGGCCGCGGGGACATATACAGCCTCGGTAGTCCCACTGCCTCCTCCCAATGTTAGGGTAATGGGTTCAGTAAGGGGGGCCACAAAGACCTCTCCTTTTACTCCTGAAATTTTTAGGGACTTTTGGGTCAATTCGACCCCCTCCGGTAAGGTGGCCAGGGAGGTCCTAGAAGCCCCAGTATCGACCAGAAATACCATGTCCTCCCTTGCTGGTCCCACTTGTATATTTATCAAGGGCTCTTGGTGGGACCCAAAGCTTAAGAGCCCCTGACATCCCTAATCCTCATCTTCTTCCAGCAGCTCGAAGATCCTCTGTTCCCTTTCCTGCCTTTCCTGCCGCTGGGGACACTCCCGGGCAAAATGCCCTTCCTTGTTACAACTGAAACATTTTCGCTGTATCCTCCCCTCCGGCATTCCAGTCCTGGATCCGCCTCTACCAGCCCTAAAACCCCTATCTATTGGTCCCCCACCCCTGACTTTAAATTGGTCGTTCCTCCGGGGAGTTTTTGGGACGGGAGTGGGTTTAGCCTGCTCTAACTTCCGATCCATAAACTCATTCACAGCAGACAGTAGTATCTTTCCTTCAGTTTTGGCTTTCAGGGTGTCCCTATTCACATACACCTTTTGGGCTTCAATTAATAGAGTGGTGATTGGTGTTCCAGCCCAGTTATCCATCTTTTGTATTTTCTTTTGGATATCTGGCCAGGACTTGGTGACAAACTGTACTTGCATTAGGGAGTTAAATGCCGGGCTTCCGTCCGGCAGCCCTGAGTACTTTTTCATGCTTGCTCTAAGCCTTTCTAAAAAATTTCCTGGGGGTTCGTCTTTCTGTTGCTCCACATCAAAGGCTTTGGTTATATTTTTACTGCGAGGTACAGACGTTCTAACCCCTACAATGATTAGGGCTTTTAAATCCTCCATGTTCTGTCTGTGGGCATGGTTCTGGTTGTCCCAATGGGGATCTGCCAGAGGGTATTTTACATCCCCCCTTACTCCTTGGGGGTACCGGGCCTCCCAATCCCGTATTGCAGCTTGCCTAATTAGGTCCTTTTCTTCGGGGGTAAATAGAATACTCAAGATGTATTGGAGCTCTCCCCAGGTATAAACATTTGGCCCCAAGAAACCCGTGAGTTGGTCTGCCACTTCGTTGGGCTCTTCTTGAAGCGACTTCATAGTTTGTTTAAAGGCCCGAACTTCGGAGGCAGTTAAAGGGGCATTTACAAAGCTTATCTGGGGATTTCCGGCTGCATTTATCCCTCCTGGAACTTCACAGAGGGGGAGCATAGGCTGGGTCCGGGGTAAGGGGAAATTAATCAGATCCTGCTTTAAGAGCTCAGGCTCTCCTTTACGGTGTCTATGGTTGGGTCTTGGGGTTCCTTGACCTGAGGGTGGGCTTAGGAGGGTGTGGGGAGGCTGTGGAAGGGAACTGGGTGGTGGAGGGACATTGGGTACTAAAGGTTGAGGTAAGGGGTAAGGAGGAGGAGAGTATTCCAAAGGGTCCCACTTAGGGCTGCTGGGCTCTATTTGGGGCTTCTCCCTCTGGTCCTCTGTTGTTTCCTTTTGGTTTCGGGTTTCCAATATCAATAACCGAGCCGGCGTATTAGGTAGCCGATCTGGCCAATTGACATGGAACCATGGAGTCACGTATGGCAACTCAGAATCCAATTGCTTTCTTTTAGTGATATAATCCCTTAGGTGGCCGATCCAAAAGGAGTCGGAGCTGTCGAATTTATCCCACCTAAAGTTGGGTTCTAATATTACATACTCTGGCCACTTCTTAACGCATAAAGTAACCATAGTATCCTTATTGAGCTCTTTGGTCCAGGGACGGAGGTTGTCCTCAGTCCATTGGTCCAATAGAAACGTTAATGGGGAAATGCTAGGTATTATTGGTCTTTCCCCAGTATCTCCTATCTGGTTCTGGTCCTTTTCCCGGCATGCACCCTTAGACCCATTTGAACCCATCTCCTCTATCTTATCCTTTTCCTGGCGTGCGCCCTTAGACCCATTTGAACCCATCTCCGGTCCCAGACCATACGACTCTAGGGGTGAACTACGATTCTTTTGACCTCCACACACACTCACACGCAATCAACCGACCCACACCTGACCGGACTCAGTGGACGTTCCAACACTTGAGTCTCGGAACTGCAAGTATGGGTCTCAGGTTAGCCGTGCAGGAAGGTTTCTACTCTTCCCTACGGTATCTCAACTTTCAAGAGGTCTCACACCGCAAACAATCCCCTCTCGGCCACCCAGGTTTACTTTTTGTCCCGGACAAGTTTCCTACCTGGGCCCGTGCACGAGGTTTCCTGGCCAGTCCTCCGTGGGTTCCCTGCAGGTCAGCAACCGGTTCTTTAGGGGCTAGTAGCCACTGTGCGTTGCCTAGGCCAAAGCTGCAATGGGCTGGTCGGAACTGCCGGAGCCGTAGGCAGCTGAAGTCAGCTGGCGTGCCCCTACCACTGACTGGGTTCCGCCGGTCCAATTGGACCTCTCTGCTCCTGGCTGGCTTGCCAAGCTGTGAGATTCAGGCCGCCGCTGACCACAGACTCACAACGAACACACACAGTAGTTAGTAGCCACCCTTTATTAAGCTTTTGCAAAAGCTGGTGCTTCCACTACCCTCGCAAGTTCGATTGGTATGGAGCACACCATTACAAAGACACATGGGGTTTTTATACATCCTGGCCCCGACGGTTTACAATACCACGGCACGCCTAATACATTTCTTATCTCTACCCTTCCCTTCCCCAGATCCCCCCCTCCCATCCTATCAGGTCGAGAGGTACCCTGCCTTTGACAAGGCGTTCCCTACCCTGGCCGAGGTGTGCCTTGCTCTGGCCAAGGTGTGCCTTACCCTGGCCAAGCTGCGCCCCTTGTTGCTTTTACTCCTATCTTGTTTTTCTCCTCCCTCAGCCTTCTGTGTGCCTGTTTTATCTTGGAATTAGGTGGTGTAGTAGTAGTGTGGTTTTTGTTATCAAGCAAGACAAACGAGTGTCTTAGTCTTCTAAGTTTCCTGGAATGGGGCCGCTTTCTAAGCTCCTGAAATGGAGCTGCCTCTGTCAAAAGAATAACTGTCACTTATTTTATTTATTACACTGGCATTACCCCTTTTTGTCCCTCTTAAAACAACAATCACACAGTTTTGTGAAGAAATAAAAGTAATGTTTACTCACATTATTTAGGTCTCAAAAACAGCAGTTGCAGTAGTAGAGTCAAGGCAGGTTTAAAACATACTAAGTTACAAAAATAGAATATATAGACTTTAGCATTCTGTCTGGGCTTGGAGAGCTCAGACAACGTGTCCTTTCAAGTCGAGAGCATGGTGGAAAGAGAGGGAAGAACAGGAAGAAGGAAGTGATCTCACAAAGTTCTCTCTTCAGGAAGTTACTGCGAGTCTCCGCCCTCTTCATGTCCTTATAGAGCAAGACATGAATTGTTGGTATGACTGCTATATTTTCCCACAGAAATGACAAGTCACTTTGCACTCTCCTAGCCAATAAAACATTTTCTTCACTTTTTGTCCTTTGGCATGCCTAACTGATCTGCCATATACATCGAACCATCTAATGTAACTCAGTATTACTACTGTGACTCTGTGGATGACTCCTATGTGCAAGAAAATTCTCAGTGGTAACCTAAGCTAGCAAGAATTTACTGGTTGTTTTCTTTTTGGTGCTTCCTCCCGCTCCTTTAGTTCTTTTATTCTTTAGATCAATATTATAATTTAGGTTACAAATTAAGTGTATATTCTGAGAGGTCTAGGAGAGGTTTTGCTTTTTCCAGGGACCTAATTACTCAGAGTCTACTTGCATTCATAACTGTGCCTAAGAGAAAGGGAGAATAAAGCTGGCTACCTGCCAGATCTCTAGTCCTGGAATTTGCTCCTGTGAGAATCAGAAGAAAACAGATGAATGCTAGTGTTCTACTATTCAGTGGTCTTCATTCTGCGCCACCTTGCTTATCTGGAAAGGAAGTTGAGCGTATGGGAGGAATTCTCTCTTGTGTCAGTTGCATTTTTTAAAAGTGTAAACTTTTAAAAAATGCAGCACTATTGCTGTCTTTATGAAGCTGTGCAAAACCCAGTACCAGGAGCCAATTTTATATATTACAAATTGTTCCTCTTCTGAGAAACTTAAGAAATAAATGAATCCCTTATGATTTTTCTGGGAATTTCTGCCTTTCATTAAAAATAAATGCAGCTCTTCAAGAATGAATTTATTGTCCGAGGACAATAGAAGAAACACTGGACACTAGAGAACCAGTCTAAGCCCTAGAACAGAACATTCTTTACACAAGGCTGCTCCATTTAGAAAATCTGCATACAAAAAGCTCTGCACATTACAGAAAACTTGGAACACCCATGAGTACAATTTTTAATTAAAAATTGATAGGATGAAACAATATATAAAAGTGCATGTGTGTTATTTAGTGATGTTATTTTCTATATTTATTTATTTGGCAATCTTTGCCCAACTCTTCAAACAAGTTCCGAGTGTGGCTTTCAAGATCACAAATACATCTAAGTAAAGATAATTATATACTGAAAATTGCTACACAATCTAAGGGCAACACGAAAACCCTCAGCAGAGCATTTTTATATTATTGTGTTTTCATACTGTTGGAAATCACAAAAGAAGGGAAGGCTATAAATCATTTAATTGAACAAATAAACACACAGTGTATATCCATACCCTGTCCAGATATCATCAGTAGGGGTCAGGCTATGAAAATCCTTTGAAAATGCAGCACTATTGCTGTCTTTATGAAGCTGTGCAAAACCCAGTACCAGGAGCCAATTTTATATATTACAAATTGTTCCTCTTCTGAGAAACTTAAGAAATAAATGAATCCCTTATGATTTTTCTGGGAATTTCTGCCTTTCATTAAAAATAAATGCAGCTCTTCAAGAATGAATTTATTGTCCAAGGACAATAGAAGAAACACTGGACACTAGAGAACCAGTCTAAGCCCCAGAACAGAACATTCTTTACACATGACCTTTCAGTCAGTGCAGCAAAACTGGGAACTTCATAACCCCTAAAAATGTTTTTCCTGTTCCTTCCCTTCTTGACTTGACTTTTTGAAGAGAAAACATTCAATGCGTTCCATCAGAAACCCATTTTGTTATTTCTGAATTAAACAGATAGTTCAATAGTTTTACATAGAAGCAGTCAAGAAGGAAAAATAAAAGGGGTGAATAAAAGCTAATGGAGGAGGCACCCTCATCAAAGTCATTTGGGATGAAACTCTGGTGAGACTGATTTGGTCAGAAGTGGCACAATACATTGACTGTGCAGCAAGGTGGTTGCTTTTGTTGCAACATGTGTGAGGCTAAGCACTTTCCTGAGCCAGATTGAAGGTCATGTGGTAAATTCCAGGGATCTGCACAGAGATCTTTCTGCTTTGGGTCAAGCATTTGTTTACTTATCCTGACAATGCTGATAACTATGGCTGTAGGTTTTGGGCTCTAACCAGACTGACTGTAGAACACTACTTCTGACTTCCAAATGGATGCAGAGTCCATCTACATGAAAATAGGGTGGTTAATCCCCTAATTTTATAATTGTCCTTCTTTTAATTATTCCATCACCATCTGGATTTTAGAATATGTATTTTTTGTATAACTGTGATTTTAGATATTTTAGATTTTATTTTAACTTGTTTATTGTGAACCGCCCAGAGTTCCCCATGGGGGGAGATGGGCGGTCATACAAATTAAATAAATAAATAAATAAAACAACGCTGCTTCACCTCAGAGTCTTGCACCACATATGCAAGCTCTCACAGGGTCAGTGGCTTCATTGTGCTCAAGCGTGCCTGCACCATAGTTGAAAGTGTAGTTAAAAAGCAGAATGGAAATAATATAATTACAAACTTGAAACACAGTATATCTTAAAGCAAAAATCATATATATTATAAATCACTATTAAAACCATTTTGAAGGCTACAGTAAATTTAAAGAGTATATCTTGACACTCTTTCTGAAAAGATAGAAGGTGGGGACCAGCTGCAATTCCAAAGGGACTGTGTTCCAAGGGGCCAGGTATCAGTACTATAACTGGATACATAGGGTAATTGTTGGTGAGAATTGTTCTTTTGACCAACTTAGTATTATCTGTATCAGAGCTTTCCAAACTGTGTGTCGCCACACAAAAGTGTGTCGCCACACACAGCGTGGTGTGTCGCCACACCACCCGGAAGCGGCAGCGCGCACGTGTACGGTGGCAGCAGCAGCCGCTGCCGCCGCCATGCACACGCACACCGCCGCACGCCCCCCTGCGCCCCCGCACCCCCCCCGCACTGCCGCCGTGCGTGCGTGCCACCGCACGCCCCCCCGCGCCACCGCACACCCTGCCGCATGTCGTGTGTCGCCGCCCCGTGCGCGCACCCCTGCGCCACCGCCATGCTGCCGCCGCACCACCGCTGGCGTGTCGCCAGCGGCGGCACTTTGGAAAGCCCTGATCTGTACAGTATCTATCCATCCAGACAAGCCTTGACATGCATTTTTCCAAGCAAGTGAATCTATTCAACATGCATGCAAAGATGCACTCCAATATTCCTTGTGTGCCTACTATTTTTTGAATGGGGTTTATTGTACATTTGAAATAAAGTATCTCTGAAGCATTCAGTGAGTAGGTAGGGAAGTGAAGAAAATTTTGGAGAAAAAAAAAGGAACATATGCATTTGCAAATGTTCACTTCTTTAGTTAGTTCCATTTACAGGTTTGCATATCTTTCAAAAGCAAGTAAGCCAGACATACTCTGTTGACACTTCATACTCAATCAAACTATCATATCAAAGTTATATTTCTCCTTTTTAAAGGTAGAAACATCCTTGAGTCAAGCTTGATTCCTGGATTTTATGGACACATCCATACAGCAGTGTCCATAGTAAATCAAAGTTACAGTAAAATAGTTACATGTGTGTGATGATGTCATTATGCAAACTCTGCTGTTGGTGCTTAGGCCCCCATTCCTGATGCAAATATGCAAGTTTCAGGTTTTGCATCATGAAGTGCATTTCCCCCCACACACCCCTTCTTTGTTGCCCCATGGTCACCTATGTATCCATGCCAATTTCTTGTAAATAGCTTGGAGGTGATTTACCATTGCTTCCAGGATTTTTTTTCTGGAGGGGGACTTCCCTTCTTCCCAGTCTTCCCTTCAGCCCTGGGATTACCTGGTAGTTTCCCATTCATGAACTAGTCAGTCTCAACCCTGTTTAGCTCCTTAGCCCAAACAAGATTGACCAGATGCTTCCACCTGCTGTGATGTTCCTCTTTAGACTTCTGCATCTTAAGCACATTCAAGTCTTCCAACAAATTTTTGTTCTCTCTGTGCTGCATATAAAATAAATAAAAGCAATAAATATCTAGTGTCTAGGAATTTATCATCCTTAGTTCTGGATGGGGTTGCACTACCCCAGACAGACCTGGTGCGTAACTTGGGGGTCCTCTTGGACTCACGACTCCTGCTCGAAGAGCAGGTGGCAATCGTGGCCAGAAGGGCCTTTGCACAACTTCATGTTGTGCGCCAATTACGCCCTTTCCTGGAGCGAGAGGCCCTTCAAACAGTCACTCATGCCCTGGTCATCTCCCAGATAGACTATTGTAATGCGCTTTACATGGGGCTACCCTTGAAGAGTGTCCGGAAGCTTCAGCTGGTTCAAAATGCAGCCACGCGAGCGATTTTAGGTGCCTCAAGATCAGCACATATAACACCTTTGCTCCGTGAGCTGCATTGGGTCCCAGTTTGCTTCCGGATTCAATTCAAGGTGTTGGTTATCACCTTTAAAGCCCTACATGGCATGGGACCAGGTTACCTGAAGGACTGTCTCATCCCCGTTCAATCAACCCGTCCCACCCGGTCCTGCAGAGAGGGCACGCTATGAACCCCGTCTGCAAGAGAGTTCCATCTGACAGGGTCTAGGAGGCATGCCTTCTCTGCAGTAGCCCCCACCCTTTGGAATATTCTTCCCCCTGAAATAAGATCGGCCCCCTCTCTCCTGGACTTTAGGAAAAACCTAAAGACCTGGTTATGTCACCATGCTTGGGGAGGGGAGGGGAATAGCCAGTCTTGGGGTTGACTGGTCTCTTAGATCTGCCATGTCCAGCCTTATCGACCGGTGGGATGAGATCTACCATTCCTGGATCGAATTGCATGATAGATAGATAGATAGATAGATAGATAGATAGATAGATAGATAGATAGATAGATAGATAGATAGATATTGTTTATTATTGATATTTATTGTTTTAATTGATTTTAAACCTTGCTGTGAACCGCCCAGGGTCCCTCCTTATGGGGGAGATGGGTGGGATATAAATGTAATAAATAAATAAATAAATAAATAAATAAATAAATAAATAAATAAAATTATACAATTATACAATAGAGTCTTGATTGTCTGTGGTATTCCTTTCCATCTCCCCATCTCTCTTTTTGGCCATCATTAATGACTTTTTTAGAGTGTGTCTTTATATCTTTGCCAATTTCCAGCAGCTTGAAAGAGAAGAAACAACAGGAGGAGAATAAAATGCTTCCATTATTCTTGATACAAGGGACTTTCAGTATAGTCAGAAGTTCACTTTAATACAAGAATAGAGAACTTGTAAAAGGAAATGCAGAAGCAAGGAACGTAAGCCAAGAACACTAATGAAATTCTGATTATTTTCTAGAATAGGCATGGTAGCCATGTTCAAATATATATAATAAAAGTACACTACAGTCAAATCAGAGTAAAGGACACAAGGTCGTACACACTGTCTCCCACATTTCCATCTATCCAACTGCTAGCCTTCCTGAATTGAACAGGCAGCTCTAAAAAGAATTGCTACATGGGTTTGCTTAAAAATAAATAAAACTTCTGAGACAATCAAGTAATCTGCTTTATTAGGTAGTCTCACTGGATGGAGGCTTCTGCCTGTATTCAAATGAACCATCCTTAAAAGTTACTTTTCCAGTGGGAGTTTGGGTGGGGAAATTGCAGATGGGATCAGCATACAAGCCCTTTGATCTATACATATACAAATCACTAATACAATTGCTCCTTCCCCTTATATAAAAAAGGAAGTATATATATATATATATAAATTTCTAATTCAGCTTCCCTCCTCCATAAAACATCATCCATTTAATTATTTCCTTCCTACCACTATTCTGTATGTTTCTGTCTACTATAATAAACATCAAATTATAAAAACAAATAAATTGTCTGCCTTTATAATTAATAAAACTACAACAATTTTAACCCTATTAAACCCAAAAAACAATATAAAATATTATTATATCTTATCCATAACTTTTAAATCTTACAAATCAAAAATCCTGTAAATCTTAGTCCAAATCATTAAAAAAAATAACATTATGATAACCTCATTATCAGTCCAGTTACACATTCTTAAGTTTTTACCCCTCCTCAAAATATACCAGAGCATTTACATATTTCCCCATTACACATAAGGCATTTTTTAAATATAAAAATTCTGCAGCCCAACTGCCTCCTGAGATACAGACTTCTCAGCAGAAAAATAACTCCCACACATCATATTGTCTTCTTTCCCATAACACTGATTCAGATAGTCATAGCATTTCCCCAGCGTAGCAAGTCCTTGTGCCGTTTTAAACTCAGACTGTTGTTTTAACCCCTTCAACACCAAACCACAATCTTCACCTGGCATTACTTCAGTCTCAGTAACAGCAACAAAGTCCCCTTCTTTACCAAAATCTTCATCTTCCATCATAGCATTTCCATCCAGATGACACATTTTAGCAACAATTCCACCTGGATGACTGAGAACCTTCATAGACATTTAGCAACAATCTCTTCTCCAATGTCCAGAACACTCTGCAAAACAGCTTGACAACACTCTGAAAGGATTTCTTTAAAAGTCTGTTTATACTCAGAACGGAATTCTAAGAAATCTTCTTTAAAATCTTCCATACTTCAGGCAGCAAACCAAGGCACCTCCTAAATAGTTAACTCACAAAGATAAAACTCACAGAAATAAACGTTAATGACTTAATGAAAAACTTCTGTCTGAAATTGACAAAAGAAAGTATACTACCAAACAAGTCCCAGAGAAAGTGAACAGAAAGCTAAAAATTTAAAACATTTAAACATTTAAAACATAAAATCCAACATGTAGGAAAACAATCCATCCTTCAAATTTATTACAAGAAATAGTAACGGATAGGCAATTATGTTTTTTCAGCCTTCCTTACATGGGAAAACAAGCCAAAACTTTTAAAGAAAATTAAAAATATAATCCAAAAATAACGATAATCACTAAGAGATTTCGCTTCTTCTTACTGTAAAAAGCTTCTCTTAGAATACAAAACTTAAAAGCTAAATTGGTGCTTTAGAAATGGGAAGGCAGAACTTATGCTGCCCTTTTAAGAGGCTGCAACGTGGCTTGGAAAAAGATGAAATCCCAGCCTCCTGTTGAAGTCTTACCGTTCAATCACGCACGCTGTACACGCTCTCCTGGCTACAACTCACCGTCTGGAGGACAAATGGGTCAATTCCCAGCATTTTCCTTACTCTGGAAAAACACTTTGGGCTACAGGAAAAGCCTGCCTGTGCCCGAAAAAATGCCACAATACCAACTCTGCCCACGGAGCTTGCGGGCAAGGTTGTTCAGTTCACCATTTTCCCATTTCTTGAAGAGAGTATAGCTATACTTGACAATTCCCAGCCATTCTCCAATTTTTCCTTTTTGAGAGAGTTTGCTGAGAAGGTTGTGGGAAAGGTTGTGAGCAGGGGTCCCCAACCTGTGGGCCGTGGCCTGTTAGGAAGTGGGCCGCACAGCAGATGAGCGGTGGTGGTCCGCGTGATTGGCTCCCGCCTGCAAACCCCTCCCCTCTTGTCTGCGCAATTGGCTCCCACCTGCAAACCCCGCCCCCGATCCATGCAATTGGCTCCCGCCTGCAAACCCATCCCCCCGGTCCGTGAAAAAATTGTCTTCCACGACTGGTCCCTGGTGCCAAAAAGGTTGGGTACCCCTGCTATAGAGGATCCAAGAAGAAGCAGATTAGCTAGATCCCTTCCAGTCAGGGTTCAGGGCTGATCATGGGGCAGAAACAGCATTGGTTGCTCTGGTGGGTGATCTTTGTTGGGATCTGGATGTCAGGATCCTCTCAGCAGTGTTTGATACTACAAGCTATGGTATACTTCTGGACTACCTGTAAGGATTGGGGGTGCCATTTTGCATTGTTTCACTCCTACCAAAATGGGTAGTTCTAATCAAGAGCCATGGGGGATGAGTGACCAAGCCACGGCTATTCTAGTGTGAGGTGCAACTGAATGGGAGCAAGATTGATGGCATTAATGTAATCCTGAATGCAGTAAGTGGGCAAGGCAAAAAAAAAGTCTTGGGTGCAAAATATATTGAAAGTTTATTATTTGCCATGTTTACTGTTTACATGTACAAATAGCTTCTGAACTTCATGTACAAATAACTTCTAACTTATAGCCCTAATCCTATTTCAAAGTTTTAAACCACAATTCTAATCATAGCACTAATTCCAATGGAATCAAGGAATCTATCTATCATCTATCTATCTATCTATCTATCTATCTATCTATCTATCTATCTATCAATCATCATCTCATTAAACCTATTATAGCTACCCACTCCAGTAGTCTCTGGGTGGCAGTAATAAATTCTAACCGAATCGCAAATCTAAATTGAATCTTGACTCACACTCACAACCCTCCAGTAGTAGAAAGTGTAGCTATGCAGGACTGCACAGGACTGCACAGTGGTCTTAGTTCAAAAACGTAAAGATGCTGCTCATTAAGATTTGAGGCAAACAAAATAGTTGCTCCATTCCCTCCACACGATAGCACTAGTAGAACTTAACAATTTGAGAAAGAAAGGGAAAGTGTTCACCGTTCTTCTGCTCTGCAGCAATAGCGCTCCAGGCCTCTGGGTGGCGATCTGGCCTTCCTTTCAGTGTTCCGGTCCATGGAGGCAGCACCGGCCCATTCCCTCTCTTTCTCACACTCCTGGGATTGCCACAGCTTCTCTTCCACAGCAGCTGTGTAGCGGAGCTGTAGCCAAGGGAAGGGCGTGGGAGACAAGCCAGGCAGGAAGGGGGTGGTTGCGTAACCTCCCACTTTTCTGGAACTTAGAAACAGACAAACGGGACCTCTGCTTGTGATCTGGCAGCTCCACCTCTTGAAGACGCTATCGCTTGGGAAGCCCTCGGAAAACCTAGATGTGCCACCTACCTATATACACAAATAACTTTCTACTTCAAGTCCACTTCAATGTCTCCTGCGGACTCCATTGGGGTAGAAAAAGCAAAGCAAGCAAGCAGAGTGCTTCAAGTCCCTTTCATAATCACATCCCTGAACTATAAGTCAGAGATCAGGTTCAGCCAATCACAACCCAACCAAATAAACAACTGAAAAGCTGCTGCCGGATTGCAAAATTGCTGCTCAGGCCAGGCCGTGGATTTCTGGGCTGCTCTTGGCATTTCAAATTCCAAAATAATACGATGCCAGGTTTCCTATTGTTTCTTTAAATTCCTATTATTCAAGCATTTAAGCAACATTATGATGCATCACGAGATTATCAGATTTAGTATGAATCATGAGAAAAAGCATATTTTAGGTTTTTGACTGGGCTAATTGAATGGCAAGGAAAACACTCCAACCAGCCTTTGCAGCTTTTATGCAGCTCTACTCAGGAAGACCCAGTGTTTTCCAGGAGACCTTCTGTCAAGGAAGGATGCATAGTATGATTACAAACCTAATCCATGCAAGAAGAGAGGCTGATGTGATCAAATTATATGGTGTCCAATGTCCAGGCTGCAAATTTATAATCGTTATCTAGGATTAAGCCCTGTTGAAGATAATTACGTTTACTTCTGAGTTGAGAGAATTATGGGATTGTACTGGAAATCCCATATCACTTGAAATGTGAGTGATCTCAATCAATGGCTTCAGTTCAAGCACAGAGGTGGGGGGGAGGGAGAGGGAGAGGATGAGAGAGAGAGAGAGAGAGAGAGAGAGAGAGGCACCCACAGGTGGACTTCCATTGATCTGGGTCATCTCTAGTCTGGGCATCCAGCAAATGAGGCAGGATGGAGATGCATTAATGACATCATCTAGTTGCAAAATGAGGAGAAAAGATAATTTAAAAACTTACTTGAGGCAGGTAATTTAGGCTGGAATGTCAGCAAAAGATTTAAAAGCAACAATTTCTACTTCTCTGTATCTTTATTCATCACTACAGCCTCCCAAAAGCCACTGGCTCTCCCAACCCTCCTGTTTTCCAGCATTTCCTTCTGAATCTTCAAGCTGCCCCTGGGACAGTTCAATGTATTTCTTTGTTCTGGATGTTTCATGCAGCTGGACCGTTGAAAGAAAACAACGTGCCCCAATTTGGCACTCAAACAGCTTTCGCTTCTTGCAGTACGGTGCTGCAGCATAGGGGCAACAACTTTGGAATGAATTCTTCTGTCATAACAGGAGGGGAATTGACTATGGTCTTCCTTAGAAGCTGAAAAATACATCTAGTAAACTGATTTTTTTAAGCATGGAAGTAATTTTGCATGATTCCCCTCCTGCTATAAATAATACTTCGTAGCCAGTGAAGCCTCCAAGACTCTCAGAAGTGTACTGATAAATAGCTATATTGAAAACTTCAGAATTCAGTTGTTTTACAACATTTTGCTTGTTACTCTGTTACTGTCTAAGTTGCTTAAAGAACCATTCATACTGGTCATCCCATTATCAACCAATAAGCACCCAAGTACTTGTGTCTTTTTTCTTGTGGCATATTTCCTAAGAAAACTGCACAGCTCAGGGCATCCTCCTAATGCCTGAACATTTTGCAATACTTTATTCTTCGTGTAGGTTTTCCTTCCCACACCAAGTTTCTCTCCATTCCACCAAGTCCTCACCGTATCATTTCCCCCTTCCTCCGGGGCTCACTTGTTCAGACATGCCAACGTACTTCCTCTCACCCCTGCACGCTTCTTCTGTGTAGCAAGCAACTTGAAAATACGTGGCTGGACCTAAAATCCATGCACTCCAACACTCATCCGTTTGCACTGCTTTCTCCCATTCTATCCATCCAGGGCTTCTGCTTACAGTCCATGAAGTCAGTTCAATCCTTCTGCTAATTTTCTAACCTGGGATGGGTAACCTGTAGTCCTGAGAAATATTTTGCAATTATCTATGTCCTCCTTTTACTATGATCATTCAAACGGAATGCAAATATTCTCATCACTTTGAATTGGAAAACAGAAAGAGTGAAAAGCACTAAAATTGGCATATCATGGTTAAAACAATCTCCTTCCAAAATCTGCCCTTATCCACATCTTTCAAAAGTAATCTCAGTACTTATCTTCTAACAATCCTTGCATTTGCATTTTTAATGGACAGGAAACCTGAGGAAGTCTTGAACTGCTGCTGAGAATTTGGCAGTCTGCACTCACCTGACCCACAAATCGCCTTTCTCAATAAGTCTGAATATGGACTTTAAACTCTGGTAATGCAGAGCTTAAAAATCAACACCACTATTTTGGATTAGGAGCCAAACCTAATGAAATACAGTACTCAAATGGATGGAATGGCATGGGGACTAGTGTAATGTCTCTAGGAGGTCAAATCTGGTTAACAATTTCATGACTGTCTTCTTGACCAAATCTAAATTTTCTAAGAGAATTCTTCTAATTCTATGGCAATAAAATGAAAGTACAGTTTGAAGCAAATGAGTATGTAAATTCTGTTTAAAGAAAGAAACAACCCTGTAGTATTTCAATAACACATATGGTATTTATTGCTTAAATGACAGTTATTGCTTAAATGACAGTTATTGCTTAAATGACATTTATTTTCCACATAATGTTCAGTAATGATACATTAGAAAGAGTTCCATGTTATTATGAACTACAACTCCTTTTTTTCTATTAAGCAAAACCTTGCTTGATTATCAGTACTTAAGTCTTTCTGATCTAATGGGGAAAATGTATTGGTTTGCACTTCCATCGCTGCAGATTTTTCCCTCAAAAAATGTAATCTATCTTGTACTGAGGGCATATTAAGCATATGTATGCAATGGATCTGATTTCCTCCATGCAACATGACCAGAAGCAGCTTTCACCAGCAATATGGCAGAATCTGCCCTCAAATAATGCAGAGAGGAAACCAAGGTGAGTGCTTTCCTAATGCTTTGAGGTCAGAATAAGCGGAGTCATAGGTCTCTTTCTGCCCAGCAGTGGTGAAAATAATGGCAAATAAGTCAAATCTTTTCAAAGCTCTATATTGCTTACTCTTTGTTTTAGGGTCTTTTTAGCTATGTCTATCCCCATAAAAATTACAAATTGCAACCGCAATCACTAAGATTTGTATCATAATTTTTCTCCAGGGAGAGTGAATGGAATTGGTCAGGATTAGTACTAAGGAGTCAGAGGAAAATAGTACGTTTATCCAATAATTAAGACCTAAGGCCCATGCCCTTGCCTCAATTAAAGGTATACCAGATACCAGATACTATATCCCTTAAAAATTTGATCTGTGTTATCATCAGTGGACCAAAATCAGTAGCTATGTATGGATAAATTTGAGTCCATAAACTGAGCTATAACTTTAAATCTCAAAAGCATGTAAAAAAACTGGAATAAGATCCCCTCTCCAAAGAGTACTAAAATATCTGAGTATAGCTGCATAGTTTCCTGAGGTACTGTGCTTTTACAAATTTACTCATGTTTTCCAGGAACTTTGTCCCCATTTAGTTACCAATTCTGTGTGTGCTTAGTAGTTTGAAAACACTCCCTTTGTCTTCTGGTAATTCATCAACAGACTATGGTCCTTACAATAAACAGCTGAAGCCCATAATATGGTCTTCATCCCAATAGGTGCTAATGAAAGAATGTCAGCATCATCTATATACTTTATGAGAAAACTGCTCTTCTGACCCACCAAACTATGTAGGTGGGTGGTGTTCTTTTTTGATAATTTCTAATATAAAATATAAAAATTAGACAAAGTCAAAGCTAAGATGAAGCCTTACTTAACCCCTTCCTGCCATATTCCCTATGGGATAGGGGAAGAAAGATGTCCCGGTGATTACATCTAATCTGAACAGGCGCATCCACTTACAGCTGCTTAATCAAGAGGAATCACCAATAATCTATTGAGATCATTTTCAAATTTCTTCCAAGTCGTATCATAGAGAATGGTATCAAAGGCTGGTTTTAAATCTATAAAGGCTACATATACTGTAATAGTCCCTTAGATAGAATAGTGTATTTTTCTGTAAGATTTTTAAGTTTAACAATGGTATGTGGGGCACTTTCTCCTACTAAAAAAGCTTGGTCATCAGCAAGAATTTTCCCTTATTCCAGCCATTTCACAGAAGCAGTCTGACATGCAGCTTGTGATGATATGTAATAGCTCCTGGTACAATAGTTAATTGGGTCAGCTATATTACTCTTCATTAAAATGGAAGATGAGGGAGACACAGACGCATAGGTGTTTAGAGTAGAGTTGCTTATTTGTCTTCCCAATAAACACTGGGTATACATTGAATTGTTATCTGAATTAAGAAATTAACATATTTTGAGAAAAAGCATACCATCTGTACATGTTTATGTACAAAGCTATAAACAATATATATTTAAAATATTATGTATATTTCCATTTCCAGTTACTTTCATGAAAAACAAAATAGCGCAGAACCATTCATTTTCCTGCTAGTTGTGAAATGTTATACCTCTAGGCACGATAAATATGGAGCTCAGTCTCACAGACAACTAGGCATATTTGTTAAGCAGAGAGGAGACTACAGAAGGGGCACGTCCTTTCCCCAGGGGGCTTCCAGACACAACATTCTTCAGAGTGCTTGACCTTATCTGCCCTCTGTCTTCTCTGGAGGAAGAAATCATGCTTGCCTCTGTCGTGGATTAGTCGTTCAACTATGTTGTTGATGCTGAAGTTCTTTCCATACAGACGTTTCATTTGGAGCCAAATCAAAATGATCTCGCTCTTGTTCTCTGCACAGTTCTAGGAATACCTAAACAATACAATATATACAGTATATTAGATTTATAAACTGCTAGAATTCATTCTGACTCCTATCTAGGCACATCTGAGAATATAAAATAATTGCACAATGGATTCTGATAGCAGCTTATGTCTGTGTTTTCTTTCAGGTGGAAACCCAAAAGTAAATTTATCTATGCAAGGTTAAAGCATAAAAATGTAGATACATGCAGGGAGAATAAGCTGCATTTTTAAAAAAAAGTTCTCCTTTTTCCCAGCATGCAGTCTAATATTTCTATAACTCCCTTTTACTACAAAAACAGCATAGTGGTTAAGAGCCGCCCTTAGCCTAGAGAAGGTTGCTAGTTTAAAACCTGACAGAAAAAGTTTGCTTTTTTTCTAATGATCGTTCTTTTTTGAAAAGCTAGTTTTCCCCCTGGCCTTTTTTCAAAATTTGAAATAAGTCTAGAGCTTTTGTTGTTGTTGTTGTTCAGTCGTTTAGTCGTGTCCGACTCTTTGTGACCCCATGGACCATAGCACGCCAGGCCTTCCTGTCCTCCACTGTCTCCCGGAGTTTACTCAAATTCATGTTCATTACATCGGTGATGCTATCTAACCATCTCATCCTCTGCCGTCCCCTTCTCCTTTTGCCTTCAGTCTTTCCCAGCATCAGGGTCTTTTCCAGTGAGTCCTCTCTTCGCATTAGGTGGCCAAAGTATTTGAGCTTTTTCCAATTGTTCCACTCACCTGAGATTGAAGAGTTTCACCTCCTGCTCCCAAATAGCCCAAATAACTTTTAGGCCATCTTTTTATTCTGGGCTGTGAGAGACTCCTCTCTCCCTATACTGTAAATACAACTATGTTTTTTGAATATTTAAGCCCATTACCTGTTCCAAAGTGTTCAGAGAAAAGCTGTACTCTTCAAGATTGAAGCGCTGTTTAGCTGTGTAAATAAAAAATTAAGTCAGTTGTATCTGGTTGATTTACATCTTGCTTGGATAATAATTTGCTTTCCTTCCTCTTTGCACTATTACTTTCTCTATCCAACTTATATCTATCCCAGAGCTTTCCAAACTTTTCATGTTGGTGACACACTGTTTAGACATGCATAATTTCGTGACACACTCTTACAGCAGGGCACAACGCAGGCACAAGGCAGGCACTAGAACCTGTGTGGAATCCTGGCAGGGCTTGGAGGCAGCAGCAGTCGCGACACACCCAGACACTGCAGCCGACACACTAACGTGTCCCGACACACAGTTTGGAAAGCTCTGATCTATCCATTCCCTGGGGTAGTGTCTACACATATTTCTGAGAGTTCCTTGTCCAAAGTATGCTTTTGACACGGAAGATTACTCTTTCTGAGAAACTCAAAGGAGATGGGAGCGAAGCTTGCAAGGAATAACGGCACTGCAGGAGCCTGTTCGTTGTGGGTGGCTGAAATTGAGGTGGCCAACGAATCTGCCCCTGATTTAGGTTCCAAGCAGTCTGCAGGTACTCACAACTCCCTGCAAAGTTTATTCAGACATACCGTCTTCTAGCATGGCAAAGGCTTTGGAGAGAGGCAGTGCATCTTCCATTGGGATCTTATAGGCCAACAAAGTGGATATCCTAAGAGGAGGGGAAACCAATCATGATTTACAAAACCGATCCAAAATACTAACACAGATCTACCTGAACAGAAAAAGAAAGGTCTAGTTGGCAAGGAAGGGAGCACAAAGAATAAATGCACAGCAATACTCTGGGGGCACAGCAGTGGCTGCTTATTTGGGAAAGGATCTGCATGCAAGATTCCTTACCTGGCCTGGAAAACACACATTACAGCCCTTTGCGTCCAGGTATATGACTTTTCCACAGCAGTGAAACTTCCTGCTTAATGCCAGGGTGAAGGAAAGGAAGGAGCAAATTGCATTTACACTCCCACCTACTTGAAAAGCTCCAGCTATATAGCAATTGATGGTAATTTCAGAAAAGGACTTCATGCAAGAGCCCTATCCAGCTTGGAAAATGCACACTTTTTTGTAGTTTTTTGTTTTCTGTATCTTTTATCTTTTTCTGAAATTTAATAAAATTCTTTTAAAAGGAAAATGCACACTTCCTTGGTTGGAGGTGGAGTGAACAGAGGCAGCAGATGAAATGCACTCTGCATCTGGATAATTTGACCCATCCCATAAGCAAATTTTTTTTTAAGAAACTCAGTATCAAACAGGAATACGGAAGGTACTAATTAAAATATTAAAAAAAATCTGTCAAGTTGCAGAGAAATGTTGCAGTTACCTTTCTTGACGGGCTGCTTGTGGGAACATCTTTAGAATCTGAGTATTCACGAGATCTCCTTGTTCTACTCCCTTTACTTTTATTTGTAGCAAATAATTTTTCCCAAATTTGCTTTTCAAATACTGAATTGAACCAAGGCACCTGCAGGAAGAAAAGATTATCATATATCATATGGTCTCAAGATGTTATTAATTCAGACACAGGTAGCCCTCGCTTAACAATCGTAATTGGAACCGGAATTTCCATTGCTAAGCGATCTGGTCACAAAGCACATCATGTGACTGCATTGCTTGGCGAAGGCAATCTCGGCACTCCCCGTTGGCGTCATTCAGCGAGAACCTCTTTGCAACTTCCTGCCGGCTTCCAACAAGCAAAGTCAATGGGGAAGCTGACAGGAAGTCACAAGTCCCAGGTGGCTCACAAGCAGGCTGGCGGGCAGGTTAGTGGCTACTGCCGGGTGGGGGAGGGTGATGGTGATGGTGATGGTAGCTGTGAATTTTATTTTGAATAGTTTATTTCATGCAGCCACCCTTCCCCTTGCATTCAGAGAATGCCTATATGAAGTCATATGATCTTCTGTGCTACCCCAACTCCCATCAACCATGACTTTTGCTCATATGGGAAGTGGCGTTACTTAGATAAGTATCCTCCACGTGAATGTATACCTTGGCCCAATCTGGGCATTTTTTCAGGTGGAAGGTCTCTGCACATGAAAAACCATACACCCCTAGAGCACCTGCTATCTGCATCAAACACACGGAGGAGATCTGTTACAATTGCCCATAGGTGTTTTTTCTCTCTGTGATGGCATCATCTGAACTCCCATGTAATTCATTCAGTTTCAGCATTTGTCTTTGAGTCCTCACAATCAACTTAGAACTAGAAAATTGCTACATAAGCAATTACTAGTAAAACGTACTGAAATCATCAACTGAAGAAAAGAAGCTTCTTTGAATTAGAAAATAGAAGTGGAACAAGAAAAATCCTATGCTTCATCCACTTTGCTTCATCCACACATTCTCTATTTGTGGTATCCTATTATATAGGTAAAGTATTTAAGGAGGCCCACCTGAGCTGTCCAGACACCATGATAGCTACTCGGTCACACACCGCCTCAGCTTCCTCCATGTGGTGAGTTGTCAAAATGGCTCCTTCATCTCTGTCCTGCAGCATAGTGTGAATTGCTCTCCTGTAGACAACACATGACTGAGGAAGATGAAGCAGCCCTGAAGCAGCCCCAAAGGCCTGTTCCTGCCTTTCTGTTCTGATCCTGCTTAACTGACAGACACATCTTCCATGCCAGAAGAAAAAATTCCTCCATCTAGTCCCAAATTACTTTGCATGAAGGAATTGTAAAGAGGGAGAATAGAGGAAGGGAGAAATAATGTACAAACAAAAAACCTGCATCTTTTTCTCCTTACCTCTCTCTCTCTCTCTCTCTCCCTATGGAAAATGGCTAAAGTCTCCTCACAGGGAGAATCAAGAGTGTTGGGAAAGCTTTCCCTTTTAACCTTTGGGATCATGAGGAGAAGATGGAAGAGAATCTGGCAATTGGGAGGAAACCAGTTTTCCTCAGCATGAGTCAGATACATCATCTGCCCAGATAGGAACTTAATCAATAACATTTTCCAACCATGCACTGAGATACTTCTAGAGGTATGAACAAGAAGATTTCCTCTTGCAATGCTGTCAGATGCTTTCTCTGTATTCAGAGGTAAGAAGTAATGTTTAGTCATTGGCTTTAGAGATTGTTTGTAGAAGGGTTCCCCCCCCCCCCCACAATAGAAACAAAGGACTTAGGAAAGAAATGGGGAGACTGGAATTTGTCTTTTTGCACCAACTGTAAATGTGCAACTCTCATTCTAAAGAGTGAATGCCTGAGTCACTTACCACACCTGGCGCTTTCCTTTTGGATCCAGGCCTGTGGTTGGTTCATCCAAAAGCATCACAGTGGGATTACCCAGGATGCTCAGAGCAAAGCACAGCTAAAATGTAGAAAATGAATCACAGTTAATATTTCATGCAAAAACACAGCATAGAAATGTGAAGAAATAATAATTTTAAAAAGGTATTTGTAAAGTGCTCTTCAACCACACACACACACATACACACACACACAAACACACATAATATAATATAATAAATATAATATAATATAATATAATATAATATAATATAATAATATAATATAATATAATATAATATAATATAATATAATATAATATAATATAATATAATAAATATAATATAATATAATATAATATAATATATATAATGTATAATATATAATATATAATATATAATATATAATATACATACATACATATGTATATATATATATATATTATAGGGGCGTGGTGGCTCAGCGGGTAAGACGCCAGGCTTGTCGATCAGAAGATCGCAAGTTCGGAGGTTCGAATCCCTAGCCCCGCATGACGGAGTGAGCTCCCGCACTAGCCCCAGCTCTTCCCAACCTAGCAATTCGAAAGCATGCAAATGCAAGTAGATTAATAGGTACCACTTCCATGGGATGGTAACAGCGTTCCGTGTGCGTCATGCCAGCCACATGACCGTGGAAGTGTCTTCAGACAATGCTGGCTCTTTGGCTAACAAACAGAGACGAGCAGCGGCCCCTAGAGTCGGACATGACTCCACAAATGTGCGGGGGGAACCTTTACCTTTTTTTACCTTCAACCACATGTTTTTGAATCTGTGAAGCTCCACAGGAATGTCAGAAAAAACAGACTGCTGCAACATTAGTATTCTGAAATCAACCAACCAGAAAATGTCAAAAGATCTTGTTAGTTTTGTATCAAATTCTCAAGGACCAGGATGAACAAAGTGTTTCTTATTAATAATAAATGCAGCTACTTTAAGTTGGAAATGCAAAATCAGCACCAGGAAATTTAAAATGTTCATTATACCCCAATAATCTACTAGATCCTAAAACAAATATTCCTCACCTTTCATAGTTTGTTCTACACACCTGAAGTCACCATGACAGAACAAAACTATGAAATATGTCATCACATTTCTGGGTGCCTATTATTTAGGACCACACTAATACTTCTGTGGTGCTCCTGTAGAGCTATACCAGAGTTTGGAATATTTTCCAGTCTTCATGAATCAAGTTAAACTTGATTATATGAGAATGAATTTTTGAACATACTGGAGAGTAATTTCCCAATCCATATCTGTAGCTTGAATCATGTCAACTGGATTTCTATTTTCTCAGTGGAAACGTTTCGCTCCTTATCCAAGGAGCTTCTTCAGTCTGAGCAAAGTTAGTAAGGGAATCCTAAATATGTTTCTAGGTAGCCTAGAAACATATTTAGGATTCCCTTACTAACTTTGCTCAGACTGAAGAAGCTCCTTGGATAAGGAGCGAAACGTTTCCACTGAGAAAATAGAAATCCAGTTGACATGATTCAAGCTACAGACAATTCCACCTGGATGACTGAGAACCTTCATAGACATATTCCCAATCCATAGTTTTTAATTGCATGATAGGTGGAACAGAACATCTGTCAAGCAAAGTCAACTTTAAACATGTTGGTATTGTTTGACTGGATGCTCTGTGCTGTTCTCTGATTATCCAGCAGATCCTCCCTTTATTCCTACTGTCCAATGGATTCAAAAGATTGGAGTATTTCCAAGCCAGAGAGCAAAATATGAGCCAATCGTGTGCCATTTAAGGTTTGGTGCTTAACAAAGGCCGAATCCAGGTTTCCAGGGCTCCAAGCATGGCTGCTCATGCCAGCAGGGCTCCCATACTGCGGTGGGCATTCCCTTCTTGCCACCCTCTTATGGAAATTTGCTTTCAAGCAGCACCAACGTGGCCTGGACTTTCCCAGAAAAAAATGCAGAGAGGAAGAGAGAGAGAAAGCAGTAGAATGCCTGAGATAGATAAGGGGGAAAACCGAACAGCAGCAGCCCAATTGTTCTTGATGGTGCTACCAGATGTGTACCAAACCTTTAATCTTTGTCCATCAGTACCAGAGTAACAAAATGCTGAACTTACTTTTCTGATTAATCCAGCTGCTAAAGTCTTTATTGTCTTTTTAAAATGCCCTTGGAGTTCTAGTGCTCGAACTATTCTAAAAACAAAGCGGAAATTACAACGTTTGATCTATTCTGCAATTGATCCTCCTTTTACCACAATTGTAAACAAACACATTAAGAAAATAAAGGACATTCCACTGTAATTTTGGATCATATGTAGGAATTCCAATTGCTGCTCAAGAACTCCAAAAGGGAA
This sequence comes from Charina bottae, assembly GCA_023362775.1. Taxonomy (NCBI): domain Eukaryota; kingdom Metazoa; phylum Chordata; class Lepidosauria; order Squamata; family Charinaidae; genus Charina; species Charina bottae. The sequence goes on along the minus strand of JALMGJ010000002.1, from coordinate 139,985,493 downwards.
AGTCAAAACTGAAAATAACCATGTTCTATAACAGTGCTTTCCAAAGTGCCGCCGTTGGCGACACACCAATGGCAGAAGCGGCGGCAGCGCAGGGGCGCGGGGGGGGGGGGGGCGCGTGGCGGCAGTGGTGTGCATGGCGGCAGCAGCCTCGCTAAAATGCGGAAGCACTGATGGCGTGCCGCTGCCGTTGTCACTGCTGCCGCCGCCACCGTCCACACTGCCGCCACCACGCGCGCCGCCGCACTGCCACTTCGCGACACACTAAATTGTGTGTTGTGATACACTAAAGAGTCGCGACACACAGTTTCGAAAGCTATGTTCTATAATAATAACAAATCTCGTCGCAGGGATTTAATTATTAGAAAGGTGTCTTTGTCCATACCGATTAATGGCCATAATAGCAGCATCCTTCCTTATCCCTTTTACAGCTGCATAAATCTCCAAATGTTCTTTCATGGTCAGGTTGGACCAGAGAGCATTCTCCTGAGGACAGTAGCCAAGAAAACCACCAGCATTTTCTTCTGTGGCAGCTCCATCAGCTCCTTTAATCTGCACCTGTTCCAAATATGTAGTGTAAGGGTCTCATCTGATTTTGTCCAAGGTAAGAACATATTTTGAAACGTATCTGAAATGCAGGTATTCTATACCAAATTAGTAAATTGAGAACTCAGTTCAAGAAAGATGACGAGACCTAGCATAAGGCTATACCCAATATCAGAGTGCAACTATTATCTAGAGCAAAGATTTGATGGAGGATGACATACGAAGCTTCACAGAGAGTTTTTGTGTCTCCAGTCACTACTTCCATTGATAAATTAACACCCAGATTGCTTTTTAAATACCCACATCTCTAGCTTTCCAATATACTAGTTCAAGGTGATTTCATTTTCTTTACTTTCCCAAATTAAATAAATAGTTTTACAATGCAATGATAAATAGCAGGAAGAGCAAGACATTCTCAAACTTTTATTTTTATTTTTTCTAACCCAGAGGTACAGGAATTACGAAATGGGCTCTGGACTCTCTCCGCCCATCGATCAGTGTTTCAGCAGGCTACCTCTCTGGAAACTGAGCAGGATGGGACCAAATTTGGAATGCTGGGAGAAGACGGCAAGAAGGAAGGAAGGAAGGAAGGAAGGAAGGAAGGAAGGAAGGAAGGAGGGAGGGAGGGAGGGAGGGAAGGAGGGAAGGAAGGAAGGAAGGAAGGAAGGAAGGAAGGAAGGAAGGAAGGAAGGAAGGAAGGGAGGGCGGGCTTGGGTTACAGACTGTAGCTTGAATCATGTCAACTGGATTTCTATTTTCTCAGTAGAAACGTTTCACTCCTTGTCCAAGGAGCTTCTTCAGTCTGAGTAAAGTTAGTAAGGGAATCCTTAAATATGTTTCTAGGGTGGCTGTGTGACCTTGCACCTGGGGCTAGGTCATGGTTATTTTGAGATGTTTATTTCTAAGTCCCTTTATCATCTAAAGGAGGATCGTTAAGATTACCCTGCTGCTGTTGAGCTTGCAAAATGGTCTTAATCTTCCTAGGCACAGAAGACAAAGCAGGAAGGAAGATAGGGGAAAGGTTGGGTTACAGAGAAAATAACATTCCAGGAAGAAAGAAATCCCCCAATGCATCCCAGTGGGTGAGTCAGTTGGGCCACAATATTGAATGCTGCCAACTGCTCCATTCTTAGCCACACCCTCCATCCTTCTTCCTGATCATATGACCCAGAGTGGAATATATGAAGCCTACCCCCTGCTCCCCAGTGTACAGGCACGCACACATACAAAGCTGTCAGTTAAAGGGAAATCAGAAACACAGAAGACAGACCCACACATTACCTTGTTACACAGAAAAGAGTCCAGATGCCCCCTATGGCTGCAGCTGGCTGGAAAGAATTCTAGAAGCCATGCACTGCAGGCTCTTCCTTGTTAAAAGTGCTAGCCACATTTACCTGTCCTGCACTTGGCTCCGTGTCCCCCATTATCATGTTAATTGTTGTACTTTTGCCAGCTCCATTGGGTCCCAGGAGCCCTAAAACTTCCCCTGCAAAGTAAAATATTCATATTAAAATAGAGCCAAGTAAACTCATAAGGAATACTACAAACTGGTTTATTACATCATCTACTTTAATGAGTATTCAAGTTCTTTTTTATCTTCCTAAGATGTATTCAAAATGTCAGTCAATAAAATCCTTTAGTATTAAGACAAAGATGTACTCATCTGTCAGTGGAAAAGAACGCTGTTCCACGACGGATTTCTTCTCCCCTTACAGTTAGTTGAATGTACCCCTTGCCCCCTGTAATTTACTCAACTTCCTGTTGTGAAGATTGAGCAGAACATCCAGGAACAGGAATGAAAAGAAAAAGCCACTGCTTATATGGGGATTCATCTTCACACCATATGGATGTACGCTTTTAACAAAAGAAATCTTGCTTCCAACTACATCCACGCTACGATATTATAAGAGAGAAAATCAAAGAAAGACCATATTCGATGCCTGGTTTTGCTCCAGTTAAATTTGTTTTATTTTAAGCTTATTCTCTTTAAGATGCCAGTCAGATATTATGATACAATCCTACTAGAATAAGTAATAAAAGCAAAGAAGCAAAACAGATACCAAGGCCGAAAGAGAAGAACAGGCATATTTTTGCATCTTAGCCCTTGTTATAATTTTGCTGCATTAAAGGTTATTCCATCTAAGTTTCTGAGAAAGTTGCTCCCTAGCGTGGTCCTCCCTATGGAAGCGGGTTTACTAACAGTGGAGACTAGAGCATGAACCATTATTGGGAATTTTGGGTTAATGTTATTTTTTTCTTCTGGAGGAATTTGTGTATCTCATCCTGGCTGATAAGTTTTAATCTGGTTGAACTGGATTCTAAATGAAAAGTGCCAAGCAAACTTCATAATTGGATGTTTGGCTATTATAAAGGGCCCTGAAAAGGGCTTCTCAAATTTCCACAAAGACATGGCAGGTTATTCAGAAGTTTGATCCTGGGAGGCCAACTACAAATGGCACAAAATCAGAATGAATATCTGTCTCTGTCTCTGTCTCTGTCTCTGTCTCTGTCATTCTCTCTCTCTCTCTCTCTCTCTCTCTCTCTCTCTCTCTCTCTCTCTCTCTCTCTCTCTCTCACACACACACACACACACACACACACACACACACACACACACAAACACCAGGTCCCACAGTAGACTTCTACCCTGAAGCGTATTGTCTGCTGGGTGATTTATTCACAGAATACCATGATCCTCAGTCATCACTCCAAAGTGGAGACTGAGATGAGGTGTATTGTTAGACCTTAGCCTGATAACAGGGTAACTGAATTCTGTGAGTAAGTAAGAATACGTCACACGTCACGTTTGATCTTCACTTGCACATCTCTTGCTCGGTGAAATTCCGCGCATTACTGTCCCTAATTTGGCCTTAGTGCTTCAGAGACTCCACCGTGCTTCTGTTACTTAATTTTTGCTGATCAACAACTATAACAGGTTTATGAGAGATTGACTTAAGAACATGGTTTACTCCGATCAAACCTTTTTTAACACAAAAGGAGACGTTTCTGGCAGCCACTTTCTTCTCTTCCTTCTTCTTCTTGAAACAGGAAGAGGAACAAGTCTTCCCATGTTTGTATTCCTTGCGCAAGTCATGGACAATGATAACTGGTTTCTAAGCAGAGAGAAGATATTGCTTACGCAATATGCACATGGTCATTTTGCACTCTTAGTCGATCTAGGCATGGGTCATATAAGGCAATCGCTTTTGGTAAATCCCAGAAGCAAGTATAAGTGGTTGCTTCGTATCAAGAGTCTGCCATTGTAGCTCAACAGGATCTCTGCCTGGAAGCAGATTACCAGTGTGTTCAGCACAGATCTTTCTTATGGTCTCCTTGCCACATTATCATCTAACTATGTGAACTGTCACCTAAAGAATATCTCCCCAAACTGGTTTGGACAATAAAACAACCATAACTGTGGTCAGTACCACAGTCCTGAAGGTTTACAATAGAAAAGGCAATAGCTAGACCCCTCTTGTTTTAACTCTTCCCCAGACTTCTTAGTTCCCATGACATGGTCTTGGACATTCTGGCATAAGCATAACATCTATATTTCAATCTCTTTCAAATGTTCTTCCTGCATGCTGTTCCTCTTATGGCGCTTTGTTTCATTAAATTGCTCTTTGCTGCTTCTTGATGCTGGTTTCCATGGTTTATCCTAGGGGATTGGTCTATACATTTATTGTGCAAAAAGATTTTTGGCCTCCACCAACCACTTCTCCATTTTAAGCATTGGAATACTTAATCATTAAACACCAGAGCAAGTCAAGGGCAACTCATCTCTTTTGTGGAGGTTCAGCTCGTGCCCATGCCTTTCCCAGTGCCTAGTCCTTCCTCCTCCTAACACTCTGTCCACTCTGTACAGAGAACTTTGCCTATCCAGATGACCCAGAACTTAGGACACAATTTCGCTCAAAATGCTATCTGGACTCTGGTGTTTTCTTACTTCAATAGGGCCTCAATAACCTTGAAGCATCCAAGGTAAGTATATATTTGCAGGGTAAAGGTGCTAGATAGAACAATATGCAGGATTGTGCATTTGGCTATATTTAAGTATGTTCGCCACCTTGGGTTATTTATAAAAAAAAATAAAGGTGGGATAGAAAATAAATAAATAAATAAATCTATGGAACAAGTTGTACATTTGTTTTCAAAATAAGAAAAGCCCAATAGTTATATTTTACCTCTTCTTGATTGACAGAGGCCAGTGCGCTCTGAACTCTCGCCCTTTCATCTAGGACATCTCTGTCATCCTCTTGGCTGAGCTCTTCAGGATTCTGATGGGTTATTTTCCTTTGTGGAGAAATCCTAGATATCAAAGATACAACAACAGGTCTGAAGTGGCCACATATCAAAGAATAAATGGTAATTTAAATTTGGAAGGCAGCCAAAGGTTCAGAGCTTCTGAACCATGATGAGATTAGATGAGAAATGTTTGGAAAAATCCCTCAGCAAAATGAAGTGAAGGCCTTAGAAAGGAAAGTAGCTTGACACATTGAGTGATTTCTGGCATAGAACTTCTGTGTCTGCAAGAAGCAGAGGACTTTTTGACTTTTTGTCACCTGGTTCTTCCCAGATTGTTACGGGCCTTCCATCCACCTGTCCCCACAGGCAGAATCACATTTTGTCTACCTTTTCTGGCCTTCTCCCTCATAGGGCTACCATAAATGGGTGGCCAACATCTGAATGACTACTTGATGGTGGCAAAAAGTTGGCATTTATTGCCAGAGAAGGTGATGCTGCCATCACCTACTAGTAAATTGTACCCCTTCATTTTATTCACATTTGCTTTCCTTTATGATGCGCATCACACATTTATCAAATCCAAATTCCATTTTGATATCCTCACTATATATCTTCACAATATTGAGGAAGATTGAATTTCATTTTCTGGTTTTCCATATAGCTTCAGATCATCCACGTATCACAGATGGTACATTTCATTACATAGCACCAGAGGAGCAATCAAACAACACAATAGACCCTAATCAAGGAACTATTAACTCAGTCAATCAACTAAGCAGCAAACAACAACCCAATCAAGGAACTACCAAGGAGAGTACAACACCCCCCTCCCCAACACAGGCAGGACAAGCCAGGGTATATAAACAGAGAGCAAGTCCCACTCCCTTTTCGCACTGAAGATGTTGCCTAGTCTGGCAATGAAATGTCTGCAAGAAAACAACAAGGCTCAGAGAGCACCAAGGACTCCACAGATGGTACATTTTTCTACTTTGCTTCAACAGTTCATATTCAAATGTTATTTTATTCACAATATGAATGAGGGGTATCATTGAGATCCCCCCCAAGTCCTGCTGTGCTGCCTCATCATGGCTGGGGGGTGTTCCTGGGAGGGTTGAGTGAAGAACATTGGGAATATATATTCCCAGCAGAGTCAGCCAAGGCGTGAAGGTCATCCCAGCTGCCCAGCTAAAGCAAGCAGGCAGCTGTATTGGGCAGCAGCGACACAGAAAGATGCTGGAGGCAGATGATCACGTTAGTGACAATGGCAAAGGCATTAATTAATATTGCATGGGAGAAGGCAATGGTAAACCACTCCTATATTTTTACCGAGAAAACCACATGGATAGAAAATATAAAATGATTGACAATACTGTATACTGTAGTACCAGATGATGGGCTCCTCGGGTCAGATGGCACTCAACATGCTACTGAGGAAGAGCTGAGGATCTTTCAGAGTATTAACGGTGTTTATGACGTGGCTAGATTAAAGCCTTTGGGATGTCTAGTTGCTGGTGTTGCCATACAGGAAAAGAAAATCTGAAGCTGCAAAGACAGAATTACAGTAGGAACATGGAATGTAAGAAGCATGAACATGGGAAAGCTCAGCACAGTGAAAGATAAAATGAAATGACTACAAATTGACATCTTAGGCATCAGCAAATTGAGATGGACTTTGATCGGACACTTTCAGTTAGAAGATCACACTGTTTATTTCTCAGGACATGAAAAACAAAGAAGAAATGGTTAGGATGGGTATAGCAAGAAGAGTACTTGGCTACAATGCAATCAATGATCGAATAATATTGATTAGATTTGTGGACAGACTTTTAATATGATGATCATTCAAGTTTATGCTCCAAGCACTGATGCAGAAGAAGAGGAGGTTGATGAGTTTCATGACCAACTTCAATTTGAAATTAACAGAACATGAAAGCAAGATGTGCTGCTTGTGATTGGAGACTGGAATGCCAAAGTTGGAAACATGAAAGGAGAAAATGTAGTGGATTGTATGGCTTAGGAAACTGAAATGAAGCAGGAGGCCGACTTAATCAATTTCTGCCACTCCAATGATTTCTTCGTAGCTAACACTGTCTTCAAACAACCAAAACAATGCCTCTATACATGGACATCACCAGATGGAATATATAGAAATTAAATTGACTATATTATTGCTAAAAGGAGGTGGAGAAGCTCAATTATATCATCAAAGACATAGCCAGGTGCTGACTGTGGAACAGACTGTGGAGCTCATGTGCAAGCTCCAAGTTAAAGTAAAGAAGAAGAAAGCCAGTCAATTTCCACAATATGAACTTGAACATATACCCACCCTTTTCAAGAAGAACATCAGGAATCCCTTTGAAATCCTGAACCTCAAAGAGAGAGAACCAGAAGAATTATGGCATGAACTTAAAGAAGTAGTTAAGGATGAATGTGAAAAGAGACCGCCAAAAATGAAGAAAGAGAAGAAAGTAAACTGGATGTCAGAACAAACTATGGAAATTGCAGAGAAGAGAAGAGAAGAGAAGAGAAGAGAAGAGAAGAGAAGAGAAGAGAAGAGAAGAGAAGAGAAGAGAAGAGAAGGCCAAGAAAGACAAAAATCTCAGAAAGGAACTTAAAAAAAGAGTTTTAGAGAGCTTTTAGAAGAGACAAGAAGCATTATTACAACAACATCTGTAAAGACACAGAAGATGGAAACAGACATGGAAAAACAAGGAAAGTCTTTCAAAAGATCTCTGAACTCAGAAGGAGCTTCCAACCTTGAATTGGTATGCTAAATGGACGCATAGTAACTGATTCAAAGGAGAGCAAAGGAAGATGGAAGGAGTAAACTGAAACACTGTACAGTAGAGATGTCAACATCCAAGATACCTTAGAAGACATTCCCTACTTACAAGAACTTCTAGTACTAGAAGATGAAGTTAGATCAGCACTCCAGTCATTGCCAAGTTAGAAGGCTACAGGAACTGATGGAATACCCACTGAAATATGACAAGCAACAGAAGAAGATCCAGTAAAGGTTCTAACCAAGCTATGCCAGCAAATCTGAGAAATGACACAGTGGCTAAAAGATTGGAAGAGGTCAATCTACATTCCAATACCAAAAAAAGGAGACTTAACGGAGTGTGCAAACTATTGCACAATATCCTTAATTTCATATGCTAGCAAAATAATGCTTAGGATCATCCAATGTAGATTAGAGCCCTACATGGAAAAAGAGATGCCAGATGTTTAAGGTGTCTTTAGAAAAGGCCAAGGAACATGAGACATTATTGCTGATATACAGCTCTAATGCTGGGAAAGGTAGAAGGAAAGAGAAGAGGACAACCAGCAGCAATCAATCAATGAGATGGTATTGAAAAAATAATCTATTCTATTCTTTTAAAAAGCTCCCTGTCTATACATGAAATATCCATTTTCACAATCCAAATTAGGATGTGTCGTAATTTAGCAAAGATCTTAGATATACTATTTTAGATACTTCAGACAATAATATATCTATTCATAGATTTTATATAATTTTATTGCATTTTATGACTTTTTAAAAAGTTTTATTAATAATAATTACAGGTTTATGTATTTTATTGTGCTCTCTGGCCTAAAGGCTGTAATAAAGGTTTGACTGATGATCTTTTGATGTTTACATTTCCAATTTCTTCACCGTTTACCATCAAAGTTTTTTTCTCCATTTTTGCATAGTCTCTTTTACAAAATTTTGGATGTTTACACTAATGCCAAATATTTGCAAACATTTCTGAATGTTGGAGAGAATCAAATGCCTTTTTATAATCAATCCGAGTAATTTGTAAGTTGGGTTTTTTTCACATGGAGGGTTGTGTGTGTATGTATGTGTTATTTTATCAATCAGTAATTGATGTTTTCTTACTTGTAAATTTCAGCAGTTACCTCTTTGTTCAAGTCAATACAATGAATTTTTGAATATGTAACTTGAAATGGCATCTGCTAATATACTACTTAAAAATTTGAATATTGCTGGCAAGCAAGTAATTAGTCTGTAATTGCTTGCAATTACGCTCTTGTCTCTGTCCTTTATTATTAAAATTGTTCCACGAGTCATCATCTATTCTTCAACTCTTCCAATGTGTAACATTTCATTACATTGAGTAGCCAATCTTTCATGGAGAATCATGAGAGGTTAAGCCAAAATCCAATACTTCATTTTTTTTCTGGTGCACTCCATTCTTAACCCTATTTGCTTGTGTTTTTTAAAACATTTTTGATGTTACGACCGTATCATCCATTTTGTCTGAGCCAAAGTTCTTCTCAATTTCATTTATCCATGTTGCATCCTTATTGCATTCTTTTAGATTATCTCAGATGTCATTTCAAAATTTTAATGTTTCTTTATCAGGGCAAGCATCTACATTTGCAGTATTTCCCAGCAATACTTTATAAAACAATGTTGGGTTCTTCAAAACGTCCGATTTTGTTGGAATAAAATAATTCTATCTTCATATAAATTGCATAAACAAACAAACAAACAAACAAACAAAATATTAGTAACTTTCCTTCGAAATAGCCAAGACTTATTATTTTATTTCTTCTGAGACTTCTTTCATCATCTTAGTGGCAAGATTATATTTTTGCAGTACATCTTTTGCCATGTTAAGGGGCCTTGTGTACTTCAATGACACCAGGAGCTGTGCTGGTGGTAGCTTACTTACTGTAGGTTCAGCCATACCAAACAGGTCTTGGTGGAGGGGACAGACAAAGTAAGGTCCAAACATAATCCAAAGAATGGTCCAAATACAAATTATTGTATGTGGATGGACTCAGTTACAGTAGCGATGGGTGCATCATTGGGAAGCTTGAAGGACCAGGTTAGGGACAGGCTGTCATGGAGAAAATCTATGTGGTTCCTAAGAGTTGACACCAACGTGATGGCATACAAACAATCAATCAATCAATGTTATTATTATTAAAATATAATTGCTTTCATCCAGGTAACACACACACACACGCACACACACAAACACACACACACACACTATGACCATATTAAAATATATACAAACCTAAAAATGGGATCTCTTCTCATAACTGTCTGGTCACATTTCATCACCAGATAACGCAGTAAAACAATGAAAATTATACCCTGCAAATAAGGCTAAATAGAAGCAAAAATAGAAAATTACATTCATACATCCAGCTATATAGTTATACAGATTATGCAGAACAATGTTCTGAATGGTACATCAGGAATCAGCAGGAATCAGACTTATCTTCAATTCACATCATGCCTCTGTTCAATCCAAGCACCCATAAATTACAACTGGTTTCGCTGAAATGGCTTGGACACAATCACACAAAGTTTTTGAGATCAAGACATTAACATGCAAAGTTTTTAATTTGCCTCTTAGCACAATCACAGAATCAAGCTTATGAAGCAAATACTTCACTAATTTTGTTGAGAAATGGAATAAACAAAAGGGCACAATCAAAGTAGCCTCACAAGTCCAGAGTTGAGCTTGGTTTTATATCATTGATTCCCCGTCCCCAATACAAAATGGCCCTTAAAATATTTTGGGGCATTCTAAGCATGTGCTCTCTACATGCCAGGAAAACAAGTTTGTTTCACTTCTGCATTGCTGTTGATCCTCCATTTGTAGAAGGTGAACATCTACAACAGGCAACTTCTTTCCATGGAATCCTGTTCTCCACAGATAGAGGAGACTACTTAGAAGTGAGTTACACTGATCAGCATGAAATTTACTGTGTGATTGTGGCCTGATTTATTATTATTTATTATTTATTATTATTATTATTTATTTATTTTATTATTTGGATTTATCACCGCCCATCTCTACCATGGTAGACTCTGATTGCTCAGATTGCTCAGTAGAAAGGCTGAGTTTTGGAACATCTGTCTGAAAGAGGTTGTCCTTCTCTGCTGGCCCACGGGCATGGAAATACAGCAGTAAAGGAACGTGTTCTGTTTTCAGTCCTTCTCTCGGCTCTCTTCTCCAGGCTCCGCACAACCAGTTCATTCATTATTGTAATTGCAAGATGCCCATATCACGTTCTCAGGATCCCTATTCTTATGACAATAATAATTCCCTGCAACCAGTAGAAAGCAGATCTGCTTGCTATCTCATTGTGCCAGTGGTGTCACTTAAAAGGTGGGCATGTGAGTGTATAGAGGCAATCTCTGCCTTTGTTTATACAGTGGCCATATAGGTTTAGCCCAAAAGGCTCCACGCAGCTGACATCAATCCTATACAGGTGGATGGGTGTCTGTTGAGGGACTCACAGGTGGAATTTCGTGGTTTGGGGGCCGAGCCAGTCACCTCGGCTCCCATAGTGAATATTATTATTTTCATAATGCCTCAGGAGGGCTAAAGAAATATGCAGAATCTATTCCCAATAGTAACTAAACAAAAATCATTCCACTGAAGTTCGGGGTATCTATGTGGACATGCACCCTCGTACCATAAATAAGGAAGGTACATTCGGTTCTCACCATGAAGGAAGATATGAAGAGCTCTTTCTGATTTGAAACACCACTTTCATCATCAAAATGAAAGCCTCTCAGCAGCTGTTTAAAAAACAGAATGAATAAAAAAGAAAGTTTATTTATTTTCCGTATTTCTATCCCAACCAAGTAAGGACAGACTGCCTGAGCAGATTCTAAGCCCCTGTGCTCCTTCCTTCCCCCTCCCTTCTCAGCCCTCCCCCATCGTCAGGATGACTGAGCTGTCAATCAAACATCAGCTGCCAATCAAACAAATCAAAAGTGGGAGGGGAGACAAGATGTCGCCTGGGAGCTCCGCAGCCACATAGAATAAACGGATCCCAAAGTCCAGGAGGAAAAGCAGAGTCGAACTAACGGATAGGCAGCCCTGCTGAGAAAGAGGAACAGGAAAGGAGGCAGCAGCCAAAAAATTGGGGAGAGAGAGGCATTTAATTCCTTCCCTCTGACCTGCATGAGGGAAACGTTCTTCTCCGAGCCGTTTCCCTCAGATGGAGCCAAGATTCGGAAGAGGAGAAGAGCCAAGAAGCCCATCCAGGAACAAACAAGCAGAAAAGATGAAGAAAAGTTGAGACTTTGACTGAACAGAAATAGAAAACAGAAACATAGAGAAAGATAAAATGACAGGTTGAGTATTGAGTATAGCTCTACAGAGAGTGACCATAGGGATATATAAGGGTTAAAACCAAAGCAATAGAGAGGTCAGCCATAAACAAATGTATTAGAGCTACAGAATAGACCGATAGGAAGATATAGTGAAATTGGACTTTAAGGAGTATAGTGTAACTGAAGTGCTCATAAAAATAGTTAAAATAGAACATAGTTTTGGTACTAAGGCATCAGTTTCTAAAATAGTTGAAGCCAATAGAAGAGAATATCTTTAGCTCAGGGTTGAACTGTGGAGTCCTTGGTGCTCTATGAGCTTGGCTGTTTGCTTGCAGACATTTCATTCCCTGACTAGGTAACATCATCAGTGCTAGTGAGTGTGGGGTTTGCTCCCTGGTTATATACAATAGATTGCCCTGCCACTTTATCTCTAACCATTTGTTAGGGTTTTTCTTATTATGGTACAGAACATGGAGACAAAGACTGATTTGTTTTTCCACACAAAACTGTTTTATTGTACAAAGTTAAACTTATTCTACTTCTTCCTATTACTATAAGTTTACAACTATTTCCATTCTTATTTAATGTATAAATTTCTATCTCTGTGTTCTATTTCTATGTTTCTATTCCTCCAGTCTCTTTTCCCTCAGGAGCAGGATAACCTGCTATTTTTCATTCAAGCTCTTTATTCTCTATGTCTTGATACTGTACCATAGAGATAAAACACATTTACACACCATTCAAAAGGGACATTAAAAAAGCTGAGAAGGAAACAAAAGATCAGAACACATCCTCTCCAGCAGCCAACACCCAGATAAGCAGAGTGGTTTCATGCAGACATTAAAAAGCAGAGGGGATAAAATGGAGCCTCGAGGGACTACATATCCCAACTGCCATGAGGCAGAAGAGTAATCCCCCAGCACCGCCTTCTGGAAACAGCCATCCAAGTAGAAGCAGAACCACTGTGGGCCAATATGTCAAAGCTATCCTAGCTCTAGGTACTAATAAGGCCAAACTGGGTGAAATTCCTTCTGGTGTATAAGGAGATCTGTGTATTTCTAGGTTAAAAGTCAAGGGAATATACCATAAAAGCTATGGCAGCTGAACCTATTTCTTGCTAATCAAAGAGATTAAACAAATATCAACACACCATAGACAGCCTCAAGGAACAACTAGAACAGACTATGACCCCTGAACACATCAACATGCTGACTACTACCATCAAGACCACATCACTGAGACAACCAAAAAAAAGGAAAGCTATACTCCAAGCTAAGCTACTTAAGTTAAATCCCAGAAACAAAGAAGTACTGGAACCGGAATGGGTGGTCAACATGTCCAGCTGCCCATTTTCCACTGCAGAACACAATATCCTACAGAGAGGCCTCAATTACAACACAGAGGATGCAAATAAATTAGAATTATTTACAGCTTTAGAAGCAGCATTGAAAACTACAGGACTTACCACAGAAACTCAAGAGAACGTAAGACAGATAATCATACCACAAACCAGAAGGACATGGAAACAGAACCAACTGAAAGCAGAGGACAGAGCAGCACCCCAAAACCTAAAGAGGGACCAAACTATCATCATCCTCCCAGCAGACAAAGGCCACACCACCGTCATTATGGACAGATCGCAATATATTTGTTGTTGTTCAGTTGTTTAGTCGTGTCCGATTCTTCGTGCCCTCATGGACCATAGCACGCCAGGCCTTCCTGTCCTCCACTGTGTCTCGGAGTTTACTCAAATTCATGTTCATTACATCGGTGATGCTATCTAACCATCTCATCCTCTGCCGTCCCCTTCTCCTTTTGCCTTCAGTTTTTCCCAGCATCAGGGTCTTTTCCAGTGAGTCTTCTCTTCGCATTAGGTGGCCAAAGTATTTGAGCTTCAGCTTCAGCATCTGTCCTTCCAATGAGCAGTCAGGGTTGATTTCCTTTAGGATTGACTGGTTTGACCTCCTTGCAGTCCAAGGGACTCTCAAGAGTCTTCTCCAGCACCACAGCTCAAAAGCATCAATTCTTCGGCGCTCAGCCTTTCTTATGGTCCAACTCTCACAGCCATACATTACTACTGGAAAAACCATAGCTTTAACTATACGGACCTTTGTCGGCAAGGTGATGTCTCTGCTTTTTAATATGCTGTCTAGGTTTGCCATAGCTTTCCTCCCAAGGAGCAAGCGTCTTTTAATTTCATGGCTGCAGTCACCGTCTGCGGTGATCTTGGAGCCCAAGAAAATAAAATCTGTCACTGCTTCCATTTCTTCCCCTTCTATTTGCCAGGAAGTGATGGGACCAGATGCCATGATCTGGGTTTTTTTAATGTTGAGTTTCAAGCCAGCTTTTGCACTCTCCTCTTTCACCCTCATCAAGAGGCGCTTTAGTTCCTCTTCACTTTCTGCCATTAGGGTGGTATCGTCTGCATACCTGAGGTTGTTGATATTTCTCCTGGCAATCTTAACTCCAGCTTGTGATTCATCCAGCCCGGCATTTCTCGTGATGTACTCTGCATATAAGTTAAATAAGCAGGGTGATAATATACAGCCTTGTCGTACTCCTTTCCCAATTTTGAACCAGTCGGTTGTTCCATGTCCGGTTCTAACTGTTGCTTCTTGACCCGCATACAGGTTTCTCAGGAGACAGGTAAGGTGGTCTGGTACTCCCATCTATTTAAGACTTTGCCACAGTTTGTTGTGATCCACACAATCAAAGGCTTTAGCGTAGTCAATGAAGCAGAAGTAGATGTTTTTCTGGAACTCTCTTGCTTTTTCCATGATCCAGCGAATGTTGGCAATCTGATCTCTAGTTCCTCTGCCTCTTCGAAACCCAGCTTGCACTTCTGGTAGTTCTCGGTTCACATACTGCTGAAGCCTAGCTTGTAGGATTTTGAGCATAACCTTGCTAGCATGTGAAATGAGCGCAATTGTACGGTAGTTTGAACATTCTTTGGCATTGCCTTCTTTGGAATTGGAACGTAAATTGACCTTTTCTAATCCTGTGGCCACTGTTGAGTTTTCCAAATTTGTTGGCATATTGAGTGCAGCACTTTAACAGCATCATCTTTTAGGATTTTAAATAGCTCAGCTGGGATACTGTCTTCTCCGCTAGCTTTGTTGTTAGTAATGCTTCCTAAGGCCCACTTGACTTCACTCTCTAGGATGTCTGGGTCAAGGTCAGTGACCACACCATCGTATTTATCAGGGACATTAAGATCTTTCTTGTCTAGTTCTTCTGTGTATTCTTGCCACCTCTTCTTAATCTCTTCTGCTTCTGTTAGGTCCCTGCCTTTTTTGTCCTTTATCATGCCCACCTTTGCACAAAACGTTCCCTTGATATCTCCGATGTTCTTGAAGAGATTTCTAGTCTTCCCCATTCTATTGTTTCCCTCGATTTCTTTGCATTGTTCATTTAAGAAGACCTTCTTATCTCTCCTTGCTATTCTCTGGAAATCTGCATTCAGATGGTTATATCTTTCCCTTTCTCCCTTGCCTTTTGCTTTCCTTCTTTCCTCAGCTATTTGTAAAGCCTCATCAGACAGCCACTTTGCTTTCTTGCATTTCTTTTTCTTTTCTTTTAGTTGCTGCCTCCTGTACAATGTTACGAACCTCCATCCATAGTTCTTCAGGCACTCTGTCTACCAGATCTAATCCTTTAAATCTATTCCTCACCTCCACTGTATATTCATAAGGGATATGATTTAGGTCATACCTGATTGGTCTGGTGGTTTTTTCTACGTTCTTCAATTTAAGCCTAAATTTTGCGATAAGAAGCTCATGATCTGAGCCACAGTCAGCTCCAGGTCTTGTTTTTGCTGATTGTATTTCCCACTCTTTTATTGACTATGAGAGCTACTCCATTTCTTCTAAGGGATTCTTGCCCACAGTAGTATATATAATGGTCTCCTGAATTAAATTCGCCCACTCCTGTCCATTTTAGTTCGCTGATTCCCAAGATGTCGATGTTCAATCTTGTCATCTCATGTTTGACCACATCCAGCTTACCTTGATACATTGATCTTACATTCCACGTTCCTATGCAATATTGTTCTTTACAGCATTGGACTTTCCTTCCACTTCCAGACACATCCACAACTGAGCGTCCTTTCGGCTTTGGCCCAGCCGCTTCACTCTTTCTGGAGCTACACGGAATTGCCCTCTGCTTTTCCCCAGTAGCATTTTGGACACCTTCCGACCTGAGGGGCTCATCTTCCGGCATCATATCTTTTAGCCTTTTGATACTGTCCATGGGTTTTCTTGGCAAGGATACTGGAGTGGTTTGCCATTCCCTCCTCCAGTGGACCACGTTTTGTCAGAACTCTGTGTCATGACCTGTTCTTCCTGACCTGACTTCATTGAGTTACGCAAGCCCCTTTGCCATGACAAGGCAGTGATCCATGAATGGGATCGCAATATATACAAAAGGCTAAAGAATTACTTGAGGACAAAGAAACCTACACCCTAGTAAACACCAATCCCATACAGAAACTGGACAACAAAGTAAAAAGAACTCTTATCAACCTCACCAAGAAAGGTCAAATCACAGAAGAAGAACAGAGGTGGCTGAAAAGCAGTGGACCCATCCTCCCACGCTTCTTTGGACTCCCTAAAATACACAAACCTGGCATACCGCTTCAGCCAATTGTATCGTTATCAGGGACTCCCACTTACAACATAGCTAAAGAGCTCACAAAAACTTAGGCATCTTACAGAGGAGAGTGAATATTGTGGAGTCCTTGGTGCTCTCTGAGCCTTGTTTTCTTGCAGATGTTTCATTGCCAGGCGAGGCAACATCTTCAGTGTGAAAAGGGGATGGGACTTGCTCTCTGTTTATATACCCTGGCTTGTCCTGCCTGTGTTGGTGGGGGTGTTGTACTCTCCTTGGTAGTTCCTTGGTTGGGCGGTTGTTTGCTGCTTGGTTGATTGACTGAGTTAATAGTTCCTTGATTAGGAATTACTAGTGAATATTATTAGGAATATTAGTGAATATTCTATCAACCCCCCACTACAGTGCCTTCAGAAAATCAAAGACTTAAAAATAGAAGAAGATGAAATTATGTTGTCATTTGATGTCATTTCACTCTTTACATCCATAGACCCAGCACTAGCAAAAGAATCCATGGCAGCAGTTCTATGAAACACACCTGACCTAGTCAAATACACTAGAAATACCCAGAATCATGGACCTCATCAACCTCTGCCTCACTACCTACTTTCAGTTTGATGGACAAATATGCCAACAAATCAAAGGAGCACCCATGGGATCACCACTTTCAGGATTCATAGCAGAGATTGTAATGCAGCATCTAGAAATCCCACATATACAACCCAAAGTATGGATCCGGTATGTAGATGACACCTTTGTCATAATAAAAAACGAACAACTGGAGGAACACATGAAACCATCAACAACATCTTCAATGGAATAAAATTCACAAGGGAAGAAGAAAACAACAACACACTACCCTTCTTGGACATCCTCATCAATAGAGGAAATGATGGCATTCTAGAAACACAAGTCTACCGGAAATCTACTCACACTAACCAAGTGCTCCATTACCAAAGCAACAACCCAACCTTCCACAAGAGAAGCTGTGTAAGAACATTATTCAGATGAGCACTAACGCACTGCAGCAACCCAGAACACCAGAAAAAGGAAACAGATAATCTATACAGCATCTTCCAGTAAAATGGATACCCACTCAACTTTATCAAAAAGTGCCTGACCACCCAATCCACTACATCACAACCATCAGAAGCTATGAAAAGGATAACACTGCCATACATCAGAAACATCTCAGAAACGACCAATATGGCATCACCATAGCACATAAACCAACCCTTCAGAACATCTTAAGTAACCCAAAAGGCCCAAGAAGAAAAAACAGGAGTTATCTACAACATACAGTGTAAGGACTGTAGCAGCCGCTATGTAGGACAGACAGGCAGAAGACTAGCAGAGTGCATCCACAAACACCAACTAGCAGTCAGAAGACACGATGAAAACTCCTTAATCTCACAACACATGGACAGACTCAACCATACTTTCAACTGGGAACTGTGAGAATCTTAAACCAAGCCAAATCCAAAAATGCTAGAGAATTCCTGGAAGCTTGGCACTCAGACAAAGCAGCCATCAACAGACACATACAGGTAAACAACATTTACATACCGTTCATAAGAGACAATAGAAAAGCCAGAAGACCAGAACACCTCCTTGTCAGCAATCAACACCCAGATATGCAAAGATTAACACCAGGATTAGCACCGGAGGAACAATCAAACAGCACAATATACCCTAATCAAGGAACTATTAACTCAGTCAATCAACCAAGCAGCAAACAACAGCCCAATGAAGGAATTCCTAACACCTCCACCAACACAAGCAGGACAAGCCATGGTATATAAACAGAGAGCAAGTCCCACTCCCTTTTCACACTGAAGATGTTGCCTAGCCTAGCAATCAAACATCTGCAAGAAAACAACAAGGCTCAGAGAACACCAAGGACTCCACACTATTTCTTGATCCACTACAAAAGTGCATTTTCATCAGTATTGAGCAGAGAAATTCTCCTGATTTTTCTACCAGTTCTCTCTCAGTCTGATGAAACAGAATTCACTTTGAAGGAAAAGTGAATTTCAGTGAAATCCGTACAGTTGGAGTGTCATCCTGAAGAGGGAGCCCTGCCCTTGAAGAATTGTTGGAGAAGTTCTCATTCCCTGGAAAAATCCAGAGAACTTTTTAACCCAGCTACTCCCTCTACAAATTGGGTGGAAAAAGAACCATTTATACCCAGCTCCAATTGTTATAAGAACAGGCTAAGAGCTGATAGATAATATTGCACTTACCTGTGTAAAAGAAAGTATAAAACTTGTAAGCGGAAATATAGGAACAAAAACATTTAACAGGTTCCTTACGTAGTTCTGTCTTAATGAACTTGCAATGAAATTTATTATGAACAAAAGCAACATGACCTAAAATGAAACAAGAAAGTATTTTAATATTTTTTAACAAATGAAATCACTTTACCCAATTTTCCTTTTCCATAATCTCTGGGGTACCTTAACACACCATACGGTAATTTCAACTTAACGCTAACATTTGCATTTGCTCATTGCTATCCATGACGATCATGACTGCTTCTCTTTGTGCTTCCCTTTGCTCCTTTTGCTCCTGTAATTAAACCTGCTGTGGAAAATGAGATTTACTAATCTGACTTGCTTCACCATTGAATGATGCAACTTATATTTCTGACCGAAGCATCCTTTTGTTTGGGATGTTCATAACTTACATAGAGTTGACATGCCACTGGACACGTATTCAATCATCAGGCCATTTCCTGCTTAGTTCCCACCCCACCACAATTTGCTTGCTGGTGTCGGCTCAGGGATGCCAGGGACCAGAGGCAATGCCCTGGGACACAGATATACTCCTTAAAGCTCAAGAGCACACCTCCCTTGCTTATTCCTGAAACTTATCTTCTTAAATGCCTCAGGTCTTTGCTGTCACAGTTACGATGACACTAAGAGGCATGTATATTCAACAAGTGTAGTGCTATGATGGAAGCAAAATCTTCACCCAGTGTCAGATGCACAATGGAGACTGGATCAGGAAACCAACTCTACAAAAAGACTAGAACTACACTTTATTGAGTTAGACCAGGGGTCGGCAAACTTTTTTTGCCGGGAGCCATTTTGACATGCTCGTGCACATTTTGAAGTGCTCGAGAGCCAGGGGGCGGGGTTTGCAGGCGCGGGCCAATCGCGTGGAAGGGGGCGGGGTTTGCGGGCGGGAGCCAATCGCGTGGAAGGGGGCGGGGGAGGTTTGGAAGAAGAAGGGAAAGAGAGGCTCGACTGCTTCGGCGGCGGCGCTACCAGGTTGTCGCTGCGGCGGCAACGGCTGCTCCTTCGAAAGGGCAGGCTCCGGGGACCCCGAAAATGCCCTCAGTTTAGGCAGGGAGGCTGCGCCAAGCTGCCTCAGCTGTTCTGCGGGGAGAATTTCCACCCCAGGGCAGCGTGTGCATGTGGGGGGGGGAGGTTTCTGCCTCCCTGCCGGAACCGAGGGCATTTTCGGGGTCCCCGGAGCCTGCCCTTTCGAAGACTAGAACTACACTTTATTGAGTTAGGCTATAGTTACAGAATCTTCCAAGTCTGATTATGCTTTTCTTCCCCTCCTTCTTATACCCAGTGAGTCAGGGAGGAGTCAGCCTGAGCCTCTTCTTAATACTATCTCCCTTCCCAGAACTTAAGGCGTGCTTCTGTCCGGCTGTCCTTCCTGTTTGTGTAACAGTTTCCAAATGTTTGCTTCAAGGCCATCTCCCTGTCTGTCGATACCCGGTATGCACCAAATGGCTAAAAATCCTCTCCCGCACAATTAACCTGCGTCCATAGGAAACAGCTACTGCACCTACATACCTGGTGTGGGGAGGGAACTGGCAACAGACTGGCGGAATGCTTAATGCTTCTTTTAAAGCCCACAGGTAGACCATACCGGTCCACTGATGAAAGCACAGCTTCCAGGTTCTAGTAGGTACTCCCAACAGGTCCAGGAGCCTTTCTGGCCAGCAGTGGGATCACACAGCCCTCCCGGCCACATATTAGTCATCCAAGAATACTTCAGGCTGCCTCCAAACATCCCTAGTTATGAATAGGCCCCAAGCAGATGGATACATTGGGCATATACTTACTAAAATAGAGATGACTGAACAAAAACTGGTGGTATGCCTTTTTTGGCGAAATATGAAGGCAGTTATGTATAGGAATAAGACAATCGATATGCTGTAGCCAAGGAAAAATGCCACCTGCTCAAAAGAAAGCTCTGTATTAACAATTGGCTAATGTCTTACAAAAAGAACAGAAAGGTCTCCTTCATTTTAATAGTTTAAATATACATACATACACATATAATGTTTAAGTACTAGGAACCTGTTTACCAAACAGACACAGCATGTATTTTGGTTGCATGAATCTGAGTGAAATTAGCTGATTGTAAAGCAGTTTGTGACTATTTATGCAGCTGCATCAACTGCAAAGCTCAGTCATCAACCTTGAACCTTTCCAGCCAGAGGAAACCCACACCCTTAAAAGGACCAGCATCAAAATCAGACCATCTTTGCATTGTGAAGGACAAGAACAGTAGCAAAGTAAAAATGATCTTAGGAAATGCTCCTGTCAATTGAAGGTAGATTGATCTGTACTATTCTGGGTTCATGTATTTTCTTTTTCTTTTGGTATAAGTTATCCCTAAGGTCTGGCAGTATTTTTGCCATGTTTCACATTCCCTACTTCGTTTCCCCATTACATGAGATAGTTGGGTAGGAACGATGTGCTATATCTTTGACCAATTCACTTTACCTTCATTTTCCTAATTTGTTCTCATCCTTCTTGCTGGTGGTAGGGAGATTGAGGAGCTATGACAATGGGTCCAAACTGCTTTTGTGGGGCTGGAGGTCCAGAGAGCGCTCCCCCTCCAAATCCTCTATTTGTTCTGTCAATATTTTAGTTAACTTGTATGTTAGTGGAAACAACCAGTACTTTCTTAACTGACTTTGTTTATTTGCAAGATATGAGTGGGTATTTGGCTCCACTTATGCTTGAAGCCACCTCACACCCCACAAGCCCCACTGGCCATTAGCCACCACTGTCCTATAAAGGTGACAAATAGATATGGGGATAAAGTTCCTATCTCAGTTTACTGCCAGTTTATTGCTAGTCCCTTGTGTGTAGCCTGTCCTTGCTGGGATGTGCCTTTTTCAGGCTGTTGATGATCGAAGACATATGCCTGCCATTCAAGGTCTGTAGCAGGAACAATGTTGACTACTATAAAAAGGTAGCCATGGATGTTTGTCATTGAAAACTGTAAATGTCAACAGCTGATTGGAAACCACATTTTAAAAATGGATTAATCTCAATTACCAGGCAGGAAATCAAGCTGGCTATAAGCTGAGGATCTGCAACTCCTAATTTTAAAAACCCTGGCGAAAGCACTAGAACAAGCAGAATGCAATGCAGGGACATATCCACCAGAGCTTGTCCACACCAGTAGGCAGAAGGAAAAAGTCCTGAGATCCGCAGCTGAGAGCGAGTTCTTATCTAGCAAAAAATGAATGAAAATAGCAAACAATGATTAAACTATCTAATGAAATGATTGCATAAATTCAGTTCAAGAAGGTAACAGAGATAAATACAATACTAATTTCTCCCCTCCCTCCCACAACTTCCATCAGTATGTTGATATATCACAACAAGCCTGTCAGCCCTTCAAAGTAAACCAGACTAGGAAACGAAAGTCAAGTAGGCCAATACTACTTATGCTGTAAAGTTAGAGTAACAGAATCTTGCAAGTCTGAATGCCCCTCTCGCCCTCTCCAGTTTCTTTCTATTTACAAGTATTGTCATAGCAAGACACTTGGTTACTTATATTCATTGTTTAAAATTGCAGCAGAAAGGTTAAATTTTGTCCTTGGTCAAGTAAAGGTCACTCTTAGGATGAAGCCCAAACAAGTCAAGGCCTACATCAGGGGTGTCCAACCCGTGGCCCGCGGGCCACATGCATCCCTGAACAGCTAGTAATGCAGCCCCAAA
Source organism: Charina bottae (assembly GCA_023362775.1). Classification (NCBI taxonomy): domain Eukaryota; kingdom Metazoa; phylum Chordata; class Lepidosauria; order Squamata; family Charinaidae; genus Charina; species Charina bottae. The sequence goes on along the minus strand of JALMGJ010000002.1, from coordinate 139,963,029 downwards.
ACATTATTTTGCGATTCTTTTCGTGACTCGTACCTTGCGATCCGCCTGGCAGGTGGCAGCAGCCAAGGGCATGCGCAGTGGAGGGCAGATTTGGGTGTCAAAGAAAGAGGCCCGGGAAGGGCGGCGGGTGCACTGCGAGCCACAAGGTGGAGAAGCGAGTCGCCGATTGGCCAGCCGTGGATTGCCGCTGGGGCGAGCATGCCATCAGGTGTTTGCAGCAATGGGCAAGAAGCACGAGGTGGGTTGCTTTCTTTTCCTGGCGGGGCTGGCGAGGCTTAGCCTATAAATCTCTGCACCAGGAAGCCAGGGTGGGGGGCTGCCTGCCCAGCCCTCTCCTCCCAAAGGAGGGGTTTGGGAGTCGCGGTGCTGGAGGTCTCCGGTGAGGGCAGAAGAAGGAATTTAGGGCCAATCCCTTTCGGCTAGAAAGGGATCGGCCCTCCTTTCCTCCTTTCCAGGGCTGCCCGCACTGCAGCTGTCCGGGGAGACGAGGCCGGGGAGGGGTCCCCACATGGGGAAGCCAGGGTGGGGGGCTGCCTGCCCAGCCCTCTCTTCCCAAAGGAGGGGTTTGGGAGATGTGGCGCTGGAGGTCTCCTTTGGGGAGAAAGTGTGAAATTGTGCATATCAAAAGTAGAAAAATGGGGAACTAAGCCACATTGCACTTGACAAATTTAGCTCCTCTGTGTCCCTGACATCTCGTTTGGTGCTAGAAAACAGCTTTTGCTGGATCTTTAGCAGTCCAAATCAAGACGTTTCAAGGGGACCCAATGATGTCAATACTATGGGTCTGATGTTGAAGAAGGACAATTACACAATAAACATTTATCTGAGAGCAGCTGAAGTTTTTTGAGATCTACCATGGTAGCAGTGAAATATAAATTTACTCCAACACTTTTTTGCTCAGATGATAGTGTTTCAGCTAAAACTCGTTTGGATTACTGCAATGTGCTCTACATGGGGCTGCCCTTAAGGACCACCCACAAGTTACAACTGGTCCAGAATGCAATTGTGCATGTAGTGTTGAGCACCCCTAAGTTCTCCCATTTTACACTCTTATTTGATTATTAAACTTATGATGTTACAGATGTTATTTATGTAGTTTTGTCTGGGCAGTCATTTTCCTTTTGACATTATGTAATATTTTAAATATTGAAAGCTGCCCAGAGTCTTTTTGGAGTCAGGCAACCTTGAAATCCAATCAATCAATCTTTTTTAAAAAATAATATGTTTGTTTTTATTCTGGCCAGATTTAGATAGCATCAGTACAAAATCAAGACAATTCCATTGTTGACTTCTGGGCCGGACTGGCAGCTCGACAAGTCAGAGTTTTTCAGAGTGTTGAAAACCTGGCTAGATTTTCCCTGTTTGCGGGGGTCTATAGAAAGTATAAGACCACCGGCGTTTCTCCCCAGAGAGGGGAGAACCAGAAGATTGCTCACTGGGTCGTTGGAACTGCCCCCTCTTGCTTTTTTGTTGTTTTCCACCACGGAAGAGTAGGGGTGGAAGCAGAGGAACGGCCGGAGAAGTAAACTGGCTCTGCAGGGAACCGTAAGTCTCCTAATAGAGAGACACTAGGGCAAGAAACCGGCTTTTAGATCACCTTTATTTTATTTATTTTTTTAGATTTTTATCGTCTTATCATCTAAGGTCTACCTTTGGACAATGCTCAAAATGTTGGCAATTTTTGTGCTTTCTTTGCTGTAATAATTGTGGTGGAAGTATGATGGATTTTGTATTTGAAGTACAGTGAAATGTCTGCATTTTTTTTACTTTATTTTTCTACTTTACTAGAGTGGGTTCCTTCTCACTTGGAAGTATAAGAGTTTTTATTGAACATATTTTGAATATATTTTGTTGGACTAATTACTGATGAAATTGTCTATTTTTCTTTTTTTTTATAGTGGTTGAAATTCTTTTCTTTTTCCTTTTTACAAACTGTTTGAAATACTGCTCTTCTCCCTATCTTTTATCATTGGATCTCTTTCTTTTACTTTAATAATTTTTATTTAGGTAATAATTCTTTTTTTTCTCTTCTCTTATAACTGAAAACTATTTGGGACTCATTAGGCTCTGCTGGTAATTTTCCACAAGCTGGTTACTCCCTCTCTGAGAAGCTTTTTGTTTTGGCTAGAGATTTTACGGTGGCTGCTGGAGCCTGAAGAACGGGGGGGGGGAATGGCAATTACAATAGCAGTGCAGATTCAAGAGGTCAGAGAATTGTTTTCAGAAATTAAGAAATCACTGGAAATTTTATTGATAGAATGGCAAGGTCAGGAACAAAAGATAGAATTAGAAACAGAAGAAACTTTGAAATATTTACAGCTAAATAGAGATGTTTTTGAGATAGAGGAGAAGCAGGAGAAGGGGATCTTAAATGCATTGTTGCAGTTGAGAGAGAGAGAAGGAGATTTGAGTTTGCAACTTGATAGATATTGTGAAATTGTCTGGTTTGGTGCTGGATGGGGAAAGGTTCAGAAAAACATTCTGACATTTTACATGAGACAGATAATAAAACAGACTATACATTATAATCTTGGCATAACCTGAATAGGAGATTCAGTTTAAAAGATGGGATATAAGGTTAATGGAACCATGGATTCTAATTGGATATAGATTATGGTATAAATGTAAATTAAGTTTTAACTAGTAATATAATTGCAGGGAATATTAAATGTTAAAAATTGATATGAGAAATTGTATGGATGTATAAAAATGTGATACTTTAACCGTAAGATACAAGGCTATAAAATTAAAGATATAAATGTATGTTGATGTTATAGATTACATGCAAATTAGAAATATTTTTATGGAGATACATGAATGGGAAAATACTTTATTAGGGTGGGATGTTGAGTTGGAATTAGAATTAATGCTATTATAGGATGAATTATTACTATAATTACTAGTATGAATATTATTGAGAATTGTTATAAGGTTATGTATTAGTGGAACAGGTAGTTATAAAAATTTGTTAATTAGGTAAATATGTAGGAAGATGTAGAAAATGGTATAACTATAGTTTAAATATAGACTATGTTTAAATTTCAAGGGAACGTTTTGTGCAAAGATGGGCATGATAAAGGACAAAAAAGGCAGGGACCTAACAGAAGCAGAAGAGATTAAGAAGAGGTGGCAAGGATACACAGAAGAACTAGACAAGAAAGATCTTAATATCCCTGATAAATACGATGGTGTGGTCACTGACCTTGAGCCGGACATCCTAGAGAGTGAAGTCAAGTGGGCCTTAGGAAGCATTACTAACAACAAAGCTAGTGGAGAAGACAGTATCCCAGCTGAGCTATTTAAAATCCTAAAAGATGATGCTGTTAAAGTGCTGCACTCAATATGCCAACAAATTTGGAAAACTCAACAGTGGCCACAGGATTGGAAAAGGTCAGTTTATGTTCCAATTCCCAAAGAAAGGCAATGCCAAAGAATGTTCAAACTACCGTACAATTGCGCTCATTTCACATGCTAGCAAGGTTATGCTCAAAATCCTACAAGCTAGGCTTCAGCAGTATGCGAACCGAGAACTACCAGAAGTGCAAGCTGGGTTTGGAAGCGGGTCAAGAAGCAACAGTTAGAACCGGACATGGAACAACCGACTGGTTCAAAATTGGGAAAGGAGTACGACAAGGCTGTATAATATCACCCTGCTTATTTAACTTATATGCAGAGTACATCACGAGAAATGCCGGTCTGGATGAATCACAAGCCGGAGTTAAGATTGCCGGGAGAAATATCAACAACCTCAGATATGCAGACGATACCACCCTAATGGCAGAAAGTGAAGAGGAACTAAAGCGCCTCTTGATGAGGGTGAAAGAGGAGAGTGCAAAAGCTGGCTTGAAACTCAACAATAAAAAAACCCAGATCATGGCATCTGGTCCCATCACTTCCTGGCAAATAGAAGGGGAAGAAATGGAAGCAGTGACAGATTTTATTTTCTTGGGCTCCAAGATCACCGCAGACGGTGACTGCAGCCATGAAATTAAAAGACGCTTGCTCCTTGGGAGGAAAGCTATGGCAAACCTAGACAGCATATTAAAAAGCAGAGACATCACCTTGCCGACAAAGGTCCGTATAGTTAAAGCTATGGTTTTTCCAGTAGTAATGTATGGCTGTGAGAGTTGGACCATAAGGAAGGCTGAGAGCCGAATAATTGATGCTTTTGAACTGTGGTGCTGGAGAAGACTCTTGGTGCTGGACTGCAAGGAGGTCAAACCAGTCAATCCTAAAGGAAATCAACCCTGACTGCTCATTGGAAGGACAGATGCTGAAGCTGAAGCTCAAATACTTTGGCCACCTAATGCGAAGAGAAGACTCACTGGAAAAGACCCTGATGCTGGGAAAAACTGAAGGCAAAAGGAGAAGGGGACGGCAGAGGATGAGATGGTTAGATAGCATCACATGAATTTGAGTAAACTCCGAGAGACAGTGGAGGACAGGAAGGCCTGGCGTGCTATGGTCCATGAGGTCACGAAGAGTCAGACTTGACTAAATGACTGAACAACAACAATGTTTAAATTAGTGTTATCTTTTATGGATATATATGAATAGAATATACACTGCTCAAAAAAATAAAGGGAACACTGAAACAACACAATGTAAGTCCAAGTCAATCACACTTCTGTGAAATCAAACTGTCCACTTAGGTAGCAACACTGATTGACCATCAATTTCACATGCTGTTGTGCACATGGAATAGACAACAGGCGGAAAACATAGGCAGTTAGCAAGACATCCCCAATAAAGGAGTGGATCTGCAGGTGGTGACCACAGACCACTTCTCAGTTCCTATGCTTTCTGGCTGATGGTTTGGTCACTTTTGAATGCTGGCGGTGCTTCCACTCTAGTGGTAGCATGAGACGGAGTCTACAACCCACACAAGTGGCTCAGGTAGTGCAGCTCATCCAGGATGGCACATCAATGCGAGCTGTGGCAAGAAGGTTTGCTGTGTCTGTCAGCGTAGTGTCCAGAGCATGGAGGCGCGACCAGGAGACAGGTCAGTACATCAGGAGACGTGGAGGAGGCCGTAGGAGGGCAACAACCCAGCAGCAGGACTGCTACCTCTGCCTTTGTGCAAGGAGGGACAGGAGGAGCACTGCCAGAGCCCTGCAAAATGACCTCCAGTGGGCCACAAATGTGCGTGTGGCTGCTCAAACGGTCAGAAACAGACTCCATGAGGGTGGTATGAGGGCCTGACGTCCACAGGTGGGGGTTGTGCTTTCAGCCCAACACCGTGCAGGACGTTTGGCATTTGCCAGAGAACACAAGATTGGCAACTTCGCCACTGGCGCCCTGTGCTCTTCACAGATGAAAGCAGGTTCACACTGAGCACATGTGACAGACGTGACAGGGTCTGGAGACGCCGTGGAGAACGTTCTGCTGCCTGCAACATCCTCCAGCATGACCGGTTTGGCAGTGGGTCAGTAATGGTGTGGGGTGGCATTTCTTTAGGGGGCCGCACAGCCCTCCATGTGCTCGCCAGAGGTAGCCTGACTGCCATTAGGTACCGAGATGAGATCCTCAGACCCCTTGTGAGACCATATGCTGGTGCGGTTGGCCCTGGGTTCCTCCTAATGCAAGACAATGCTAGACCTCATGTGGCTGGAGTGTGCCAGCAGTTCCTGCAAGACGAAGGCATTGATGCTATGGACTGGCCCGCCCGTTCCCCAGACCTGAATCCAATTGAGCACATCTGGGACATCATGTCTCGCTCCATCCACCAACGCCACGTTGCACCACAGACTGTCCAGGAGTTGGGGGATGCTTTAGTCCAGGTGTGGGAGGAGATCCCTCAGGAGACCATCCGCCACCTCATCAGGAGCATGCCCAGGCGTTGCAGGGAGGTCATACAGGCACGTGGAGGCCACACACACTACTGAGCCGCATTTTGACTTGTTTTAAGGACATTACATCAACGTTGGATCAGCCTGTAGTGTTTTTTTCCACTTTAATTTTTGAGAGTAACTCCACATCCAAACCTCCAGGGGTTGCTTACATTTGATTTCCATTGCTTTTTGTGTGATTTTGTTGTCAGCACATTCAACTATGTAATGAACAAAGTAATTAATACGAATATTTCATTCATTCAGATCTAGGATGTTTTATTTCAGTGTTCCCTTTATTTTTTTGAGCAGCTTATTTTATTAGAAATAAAAAAGAGGACCTTTTCTTGTTATATATATGATTCAAGACTAATTGGACTTTATTAAGGATATAAATATGGATGTAAAAATGGAAAGAGTGATTAAAAAATATTAAACCGATGCATTCAAGAACATTTAAATTGACATTACTTCAAGGAGCGGAAACCATAGATGGATTATTGGAGAACTGTAAGAAAGGTGAAACCTATATGAAGATCAGAAGTTTGGATTACAGTAATTAAAGTGTATTTGACAAAGAAAAGTTCCTGTGCATTGTATGAAAGACTAACATTTAAAGTAAAATATTGTACTTAATGACCAAAGATAGATTGGAGGTCATCTATCTTTTATATTTTTCTTGTTTATTATTTTTCTTTACTTTACTTCACTTTTCTTTTTCTTTTTTCTTTACTTTGTATTTCTATTTCTTTTTCTAACTTTTAATATGTATTTTAAAATTCAATAAAATTTATGGGGAAAAAAAGACAATTCCATTGTTGTAGTAGATTCCAATTTAAAGAAATCCTTAGCCATACTGATCAATGAGAAATAAAATCCAAATGAAGATACTGTCCACCTGTAGAATCAGACAGAAACTTTTAACTCATTTCTGCTGTCATTTGCAGACACCACATGGAAGTACAATATATTGGAAGTACAATATAGGCATATCTTCATAAAACGTTGAAGAAATTAAAGTGATATAATTCTTTTACCGTGTAATCTTGAATGCTTCTCATTGCAAATTGTGGTGGAAAAGCAGGAAATACAACTGAGGCCGCAACCAAGTAAAATTCCATAAAAAACCAAAAGTCATCATTCAAACTAAACTGAGGAATAAATTAAAAACATGTTTTAATTGCATTGTGATAAAATGTCATAATAAAATAGCTATTATTAATCTAATTAGTTAGTAAGCTTAGAAACAACGAAGAATATTTAAAGAAAATAAATACAACCAATCATCTCTGAATGTTATTCTTTGAGTTTATTTCAACGGTTACTGTAGCAAATGGCCAGAGTGGGGGAGGGGCACCACAGCTGGAGGGTCTTGACCTCCTGGCTGTGACCTTTGACCCCACCTCCCTCCTGCTCAGGTGCATGTTGTACCTTTTGGTTATTGATTATGTAGTACTTTCCTGCTGCACCACCCATCTTCTGGAGGAAGGAAATGTCCTGACCAGGCTCCTCTAACTTAACCCTTCTGAGAGAAATGGAGATTTCACACTCTGAGCAGCTTAAACATCCATAAATTGGGAATGATAACAATGATAATAACAGCCCCAAGGAAAATTAAAACTCTGTAGCATCTCCTCTTGGCCTTAGTAGCTTTGAGCTATATGGCCAGAGAAACAGCAGCCCTATCTCTTTTTGAGGAAATGCAAACAAAAGCATCCTTTTTGTGTTTTAACAATGACTGTTATTAAAAATCAGACAACTTGTGTAGCCAAATGCCCAAACCATTCAGTTGGATGGAATAAGGCATTTAGCATTGATAAGGACACACTCACAGCTTCAGACATCAATTTTCCAGAAAACGCTTTGGGGAAACGACACAGATCCAGATGGATCTGAGGTTCAACAGCTCAGATGGAACAAAACGTATAAAAATGGAGTTTATACAAAGACAGTAAAGTTCTGATACAAAAATCAGAGGAAAATCGCTTGAAAAAAATGGCAGGCACATTCCAGATATCAGAATCCATAGAGTAGACCAGCAGACTTTAAAGGATCTGATCACAAATCCGTGCCTAGCACTTTTATTTGACCTCAAAGAGGAGGGATTTCCTCCAGCTCTCTTCTCCAGCACTCTGGTCTTGAATAATCCCTGACATCCATACAGTAGATGGCAACCTTCAGCTGATCACTTTCCCTTAGCTCCTGTTGACTATCTAGAGCAGAGCTTTCCAAACGGTGTGTCGCAACACAAAAGTGTGTCGCCACACACAGCGTGGTGTGTCGCCACACTACCCGGAAGCGGCGGTGCGCGCATGCACAGTGGCAGCGGCAGCCGCACGCCCCCCGCACGCCCCCGCATGCCGCCCCGCGCCGCCGCCGTGCACGCGCGCGCCGCCGCACGCCCCCCGCGCCGCCGCCGTGCGCGCGCCACCGCTGCCGCTTGTGTGTCACCAGCGGCGGAACTTTGGAAAGCCCTGATCTAGAGATTTCTGGGTCAGACTTAGCTCTTCTCTTACTGCAAGTTTGCCATTGTTTTCTCTTCTGATAAGATGTCCAGAAAGTTTATTATCTTACTCCTCTTTTGTCAATGTGGTCCTCTCAAATGAATTGCTGGTTATCTTTATGTTGGTTTCTCTTTAGTATGACAAACCTATCATCTGCATAATGGGTCCATATTTTGATTTGTATTAGTGGGAGGACTATTGTTTTAACTGTTGAATTACTGTTTCTGCTGTGAACCCTGAGATGAGGGATCCCAGGGGGTTCCTCTGATGCAATTATGCATGGGAAATTTCAAAACGTTGATAGATACCTCATCCCTACCCTTCAAGTTCCCACTCAGTCCATAACTAAATGTTTCTGTGACTACTGAAAAAAAGCGATGATAGAAACACAGGCGCAATAACATCTGCAACAGGACAGGAAGGTGGGATGGATGACGGCTCAGAGGAACAGTAAAAAAAAGTTATTCCGGGGGTCTCTATGCAGTCCCAAATTTGAGTTCTGCATCAAATTGTTTGCATAACAGCTATCAACAGCAAAGAGCTGGGATAGAGGTGCAGTAACCATTGGTGATGTTTGTGAAGGTGGGAAAGCAAATTTCTCTAAATTTGGAATGAATGGGGTTTGTTTACCAAGTACAATTAGTAGTGATTTAGGATGACATTGATTTTGTGCACTAACTGCTGGTGCAGAACCAATTGAAAAGCCCCCAGTGTGTAATCACCAATTTCAACTCTAAAATTTGCAGGGCACTGTTAACTATCCAGGAGGAGAAAAACAATATTATAGAGATCCAGCCTCCAAAGAGACATCACCTCTCTCTCTCATAGTAAGGGCAGAATCATGACAGAATTAAAAGAGACCTCCAGCAGAATGTACTAGATGGAACAAAGTTCAGGCAGAAGCTCTTCTCATCAGTGTTCACTGTCCCTAGCATCTTTTCCTAAAGAACGTTTGCCGGAGAAATTTTAGCCTGGCAGGTAAAGAAAGACCTGGAAATGTTTGTAAGAACCCACAAGGTGGAACTCTGGAAGAGAGAGGAGATTCAGGATGTGGCAGCCAGGAGATGAGAGCTTACTCCTACACTCCCGAATTCTAAGCCACTCAGTAAAGATGCCAGCAGAAAAATTAAGAAAGCAGAGGAAACTTGAGGAAAGTAAATACAAAAGAGAACGTTTTAAATATTACCAGAAAGCATTAAAATAAACCAGGCCAAAAGGAGATTTTCTGTTGTTTGGGGCTGAAAAGATTTAATGAAGCGTTTTGACTTCTTCTCATTGCGGCAATTGCACAAGAACTGAGTGGGAAGCAGCACACACTGAGCGTGCTCATGGAGGTTGAAGGGGCTGTGCTGGCCAAATCTAGCCTAACTTTCTAAACTGGGCAGAACGCAGAAGTGGCACACTGAAAGGCCCACCGTGTAGCAACAGGGTTTAGTGGTCTGAGAGCAAACAGGTCCTGACAAATATGTTAACTGGAGAGTGCATGATGTTGTAGGACCAGTTTTATCTTTGTATGAAAAACACGGTGCTTAGATGGTTCAGGAGAGAGTATGTGGAACTCTATCAGCCCTAACATAAATGCTAGTCTGGCACTATTACCTGAGCATCTACTTTTTTAAAAATCATCTACAATGGTAACATTCAAACAACGCTCATCTGGAATGCTATCTCATTGATTGCATAAAATTTCTTATGTTCGAAGATGGGCAGTAGAATTATACATGTGCAAAAGTGCATTGCTGATGATGTTGACAAGCACAGGAAAGCAGTTAGTTACCTCCATGTGGCACATGAGTGTGAACCTGTATTTCTGAACCAAGGCAAGAAATTTTATGCAATCAATGAGATAGCATTCAACTTCCCACTGAATGATGGGGTGGGACAACATTGCAGGAGATATTCATTGATAGAGAAAGTTTTAACTCTCTCATCACTTATGCTCCCTAGCAATTGTCTTTTACCTTGACATATTATCCTGAAAAATATGAATAGGTTGTACTGGAAAGAAACCAGGAATATTTCCCGTTACCCCCTGCACACAGAAAAGCTCATTTGATATCCCTCTGGGACACTTACCGTGGTAAATAGATGACTCCAAGTTCGAAGATGGGCAGTAGAATTAAACATGTGCAAAAATGCATTGCTGATGATGTTGACAAGCACAGGAAAGCAGTTAGTTACCTCCATGTGACACATAAGTGTGAACCTGTATTTCTGAACCAAGGCAAGAAGTCAGAACACAAGGGATCCAAGTGAAGAAAGTGCTGGGAGAACAACAGTTCCAAAGAAGGAATGTAATTTACATAATTGCAATCTTATCATCTAATAAAAGGTATTTGATTTTCTTCTAATTTGGAAGGAAAAAGGCAAAAAAATGTGGGTGCACCTTTTTCAGGCTAAGGTCTACATTTGGCCTTGGAGCTGAAGTCCTCATGTCCTCCCAAAGTATGTGGGATCATGATAAAGGTGTAGGCAGGACCAGGACAAAGTTAATAACAGTTGGTATAATTATTCCATACATATTTTATATTTTCTCCTTATGGCATGTTAAAGATTTCAGTTTAGCAGCTAATCTGGCCACACACTGGAGACCATATGTTGTGCACCTCTGACATATACATGCTGTAGTGGCAACCTGCGGAAGACCATTGTATCTCGAGGAGTTAGCTGGCATGTTTTGATTTTCCTTCCCCACACCTAAAAGATTAGAGTTTATTTTGAGTTATACTGATGTTTAACTGGCTTGTTTTTAAGCTGTTTGGCATGAGGGGGGTGGGGGGGGAGAGAAGAAGCATATGCCCACTCCTCCAACAGCCCTCCAGAACATAACTTTATTTAAAGTGGGGGGAGAGAAAACCCCCAGCTTGTTAAGTTTAAACATAAGTTCACTCCTCCAGCCACCCCTCTAGCGGCTTGGAATGGGGGGGAGGGATGATAAGAAATTGTTTGTGCTTAGGCACTGGCTTATCTGATGGCTTCCCAGGCTCTGGGAATGATGTCATGGACAGGTGCCAAGCCCCAGGCGGAATCCCAGTCAAGGTCAGGCTGGGCTTGGTCACGGGGTTTGGGAGCCAGGCTTTGATAAAAACCTTAGAAATTGACCTTTTAATAGAGTTTTAAATTCCAGAACACAGCCACACAGCCCGGAAGACCCACAACAGCCATCGAACTCCGGCCATGAAAGCCTTCGACAATACACAGAGTTTTAAATTCTTTATTTAGAATGGAAGCTGCTCCTCCCAAAAGTTTGGATCATAAAAAAATCACATTCGTAACAAAGTAAAATAAAAGTTCATCATATTAAAAGAATTGTTGTAATCTTCCCCTAACATCCTTCTTTGCATCAACACAATGCTATTTGCGTCCCCAGTTCTCTACTTGGAAAAAAGTTCCAAGGGAAATGCTGCATAATTCTATTTCTTCTGATGAGAAGCTACTGGCTTTTTAGCATGTCTTCCTAATAGCTGTTTTACTTACAAATATGCAAGGAAAGCAGAATAGAGGCAGATGCATTCCTTCAGACAAAAAATATATTTACATAGCTCGTAACTAATTTCCAGAAAGCATTCAGGAATATCACTGATCCCCAGTTTCAGTTGCAGTCTATTTAGAAATAATCCTTCTCAAATTCAGATGGCAAATCTATCTTCAAATTATTTGCATTCTCCCTTGAAGATGTTACCTTTGATATTAAATTCTAAAGAGATTTCCATCCATCAAGATATAACACTTTACTATTCTGCAAACAAGTAAACTATAACATAGTAACAGAGTTTTGAGTGAATGCTAGATTCATGCCATATTTTGAAGGGCTATAACTATTTAAGTTGTTAGATTTTCCCCCTTTTGCAGCCTTTCTCATTCAGATTTAATAACAGGGACAATCTTTTGCTTTTTAAATTATGATCTCTATAGGGCACCCTAAGTATTATCACCAACATTGTGTTATGCTTTGGAGCTTTATCATCAAGGAGTAAAAAAAACCAAAATTGAATGCTGTCAAGGAAGGATTCTAAGTCCCTCTTCAAAGAAGAATGATGTGATGAGGAAAAAGTGAAGGTATGCAACATTTGGCTACTTTGGCTATTTTGTCTAGAAGGTGATCTGGCCCTATATATTCCACACTCCTGAGATTTGGGGTCCATTGTAGATTATAGACAAAGAGTGGTCTTTTTTCTTTTCTTTTATTATGACTCCACTAAAATACTACATTGTCTTCTTGAAGATAAATTATCATCTCTTCAGACAGTTTTATTAGATTCCTTGGTTCATTTTCAAAAAGGAGGAAAATAATTTATTGTTACCTTGTCTTCAAGGTCTACTTTTATGGCCCCATTGTGAACTAGCTGGTCACTGACATTGTTACCAGAGATTATGTCCATCAGGATGTTCTGACTCTTCAGAGCCTGGATGAAATTTTCAATGTTTCCACCTGGAAAATTAGAAGAAGGAGAAGGAGAAGGAGAAGGAGAAGGAGAAGGAGAAGGAGAAGGAGAAGGAGAAGGAGAAGGAGAAGGAGAAGGAGGAGACAAACTGAATGTCCAGGATATTTACTTTCCAAACAAAGAAAGTACCCAAACAATGAACAATACATGTCGATGAAGGTTCTCAGTCATCCAGGTGGAATTGTCTGTAGCTTGAATCATGTCAACTGGATTTCTATTTTCTCAGTTTCGCTCCTTATCCAAGAAGCTTCTTCAGTCTGAGCAAAGTTTGTAAGGGAATCCTTAAATATATTTCTAGGGTGGCTGTGTGACCTTGCACCTGGGGCTAGGTCATGGTTATTTTGAGATGTTTATTTCTAAGTCCCTTTATCATCCAAAGGAGGATCGTTAAGATTACCTTGCTGTTGTTGAGATTGCGAAATGGTCTTAATCTTCCTAGGCACAGAAGACAAAGCAGGAAGGAAAATAGGGGAAAGATTGTGCCTGAGGCCCCCACCTCTATTCAAAGAAGGATTTTCCAAGTTGGCATAAATGGATTCCTTGACCCCTCTTTCAAATATCATATCTTCCCTGTCTAAAATGTGAACATTAATGTCCACAAATGAGTGTCCTTTTTCCTTTAGATGAAGGTAAACTGCTGACTCTGGTCCTGTGGTGTTGCTCCTCCTGTGTTGGGCCATCCTCCTGTACAAAGGTTGTTTGGTTTCTCCAATGTAGAGCTCAGAGCACTCCTCACTGCATTGGATTGCATACACTACATTGCTTTTCTTGTGTTTTGGAGTTTGATCTTTGGGGTGTACAAGCCTCTGTCTCAGTGTGTTGGTGGGTTTGAAATATACACGTATGTGGTGTTTGCCAAATATCCTTTTTATCTTTTCAGACATGCCAGCCATGTAAGGAATGACCAGGTTCTTCCGTTTACTCTGAGTCTCAGCCCTGTCTGTCGCTGTTTTAGGTCTGGTAGACTTAGATTTAGTGAAGGCCGAATTTGGATATCCACAGGCCTTCAGAGCTGTTCTCAGGTGCTGATTTTCATTCTTTTTGGAATCCATGGAGGTTTCTGTTCTGTGTAACAATGTCCCCACCTCCATGGATTCCAAAAAGAATGAAAATCAGCACCTGAGAACAGCTCTGAAGGCCTGTGGATATCCAAATTGGGCCTTCACTAAATCTAAGTCTACCAGACCTAAAACAGCGACAGACAGGGCTGAGACTCAGAGTAAACAGATTTGATCTTCGATTGGTAAACGGAAGAACCTGGTCATTCCTTACATGGCTGGCATGTCTGAAAAGATAAAAAGGATATTTGGCAAACACCACATACGTGTATATTTCAAACCCACCAACACACTGAGACAGAGGCTTGTACACCCCAAAGATCAAACTCCAAAACACAAGAAAAGTAATGTAGTGTATGCAATCCAGTGCAGTAAGGAGTGCTCTGAGCTCTACATTGGAGAAACCAAACAACCTTTGTACAGGAGGATGGCCCAACACAGGAGGAACAACACCACAGGACCAGAGTCAGCAGTTTACCTTCATCTAAAGGAAAAAGGACACTCATTTGTGGACATTAATGTTCACATTTTAGACAGGGAAGATATGATATTTGAAAGAGGGGTCAAGGAATCCATTTATGCCAACTTGGAAAATCCTTCTTTGAATAGAGGTGGGGGCCTCAGGCACAATCTTTCCCCTATTTTCCTTCCTGCTTTGTCTTCTGTGCCTAGGAAGATTAAGACCATTTCGCAATCTCAACAACAGCAAGGTAATCTTAACGATCCTCCTTTGGATGATAAAGGGACTTAGAAATAAACATCTCAAAATAACCATGACCTAGCCCCAGGTGCAAGGTCACACAGCCACCCTAGAAACATATTTAAGGATTCCCTTACAAACTTTGCTCAGACTGAAGAAGCTTCTTGGATAAGGAGCGAAACGTTTCCACTGAGAAAATAGAAATCCAGTTGACATGATTCAAGCTACAGACAATGAACAATACAGAATTTAAATCAAATTATGTCTGTAGCTGTATAGATTAGGAAGGAAAACCATGGCCTCCAAACACTGCTGAATGAAATTTCCCATCAGAAATTTCAAGGGTTGTGTTAGAGCTGAGAACAAAAGCTATAATTCTTATACACTGACTTTGAGGTAATATATTTCATCAGGGGTTGTCTCAAGGAACTTAGAAGTGCTGAGAGTGTCAACCATCTTGAGAAGGCCCACCACTTTAGAAGGAGCAATTTTAAGAGAGGTTTTCTAGCTGTTATTCAAGTGGCTATATTACTTAATAAAATATTTTATGAATAATATATGCTGGTTTCCAAATGTCTTTCAAGAATAAGAGATATTCCCCAATTTGCTGATTGAAGTAACCCTCCATTGCTGTATACCCATTTCACTTTTTTTTTTACTTTCCTGTGTTTTGTAAACCACCCACCACTAAGTGGAGAAATCTCCCAATTTGAAACCCAGAAATCTTGGTATTCATTCATTGTAGATATTTTAACCCAATATTGAATCAAAATGTGTCCCAGCTCAGAAAAGGAAGTGGTGAGATTCCTTTTGCAGGGAGGGAATCTCCCACTGGATTTATTGCCTAGGCTAACTTTGTGCTAGTATTTCGGGTGTCTCCTATTTTAGATGAAGTTTCAATGTGCAACTCAACTTCTCCTTCACCCAACCCCTTCTCTGTCCTTTTTCCCTTTTGCCTCTTCTCCTGGTAGAAGGTGGGGTTTCCCAGCAGAAACCACTTGTGTTTCATCCCAATTTCCCCCAATCAGATCATTTTAAAATAAGACGGTGCCCAAAGTTCTTAAAGCTTACATAATGCAATACGCTCAAACAGAGTTGGTTTAGCCTAGAATTCTGCTACATCTTTCTCCTGCATTCTGAAGCTAGATATAAACAATCAGTGAGGCACATACTGGGACCTTATTCTTCAGCAGATTTATGGTACAGCTCATGTCCAGGGGAGAACTCCCAAGCCAATTCAGGAGCCAACAGAATTAATCTGCACTAGGAATATCATACAACGATCTGAATGTTAAGAAATACAATGTCTCAAAATTCTGTTTTGCATTCTTACCTGTATTATTAAGGATCAGAAGTCCCGATGTCCCCATGAAAAACTGCTTTCCTGGCTCAAAATAAAGCCCAGGATGCATCTCTTCATACTGAAGGTTCAGCCAAACAGCACGGTTGGTAAAACGAATGATATAAGGTGCTAACATAACTGCAGAAAGAAGTAGCCTAGGATGAAGAGATACTCATTAAGTACAGGAGAAAGGTGATGTCTGACCAGTTCTATTCTACAGTCTTCCATACAGGCGCCTATCTATATCAAAGTTTTAAACTGTTTATAAGAGGCAAAGTAGCTTTGTGGAAATGGAAAGGAAAGCAGATGTTTCCCAGTGGTTGAGATCTCCCTGTGTGCCCCGTATTCAGTATTGTTTAGCAAGCAGTAACCTAATCCTAAAAGGTACTTTGGTCAGGCCCATTCACATTGGGGAATTCCTGGGGAAACCCATTGAATGAATATTCTATTTCTAACTAGGTTTCTGTTTAATAAATTCTATATTTTCAAAATCTCAAAATGGTATTATCTACCCAGTGCTATTATGGCATTTCTGTAGTTTTGTACTAATTTTATATTAACAAAGCAGGTAAAGTGATAGTTTTCCAAATTTAAAAAAGAGAGAAACGACCACCACGTGGCACGGACAGGAATCAAACTGTTGTCCTAGAAAGATTGAATGATGAAACTATTGAAATTTCTGATTTTGGCAGAACTGAATGATCTCCTCCCACTCCTAGCTGCTGGTTTGCTTCGAATTTCATGGCAAGCAAGGAGAAGCAATTTAAGTATGCCAGCTCCAGGGCTGGGGCAGAATAAGCACTAGTTTGGAAGCGTGGCAAGGGCTGAGGTAGCTGGAGTCTCTGAATTAACTCCTCCTGTCTGGGATTATTGCTCTCTTTCCAACCTTGGAGGGAGAAATTTGAAACAACATTATGTTCTCCTGGACCTTGTTCCTAGAGCTGTAGGTCTGCAACTTGAACCTGTTATCCCTTTTTAATTTAGATTATTCAGGGTGAAGGGAGGCACGTTTACCCTATGATCACAGCATATGATCTAGACTTCCATACAGCTGTATGCTCAACATGCATTACATATAAAATTAACAAATCGGTTTTTTAAAAAAGGCACTCACAGGGCTCCCCAGATTTTTCTCTCCCTCCTGAGATTCAGAAAGTGCATTCTTGCAATGGCACAAACTTGCTGTCTCCAGAGCTCTGTGCCTTTCATCGTCACCTTTCCCGTCTCTGAGAGCAACAGCAGATCCTGTTCCGTTTCATCCTTTCCTGCCGCTTCCCCTCCATGAAGAATCCCATAATCTAAAACCATTTTGAAAGTCAAATCAGTATCCTTATTTCAGATGAAGGAAAATCTCCTTGTTGATCCGTGTTTCCCCTTTCAGGCCCTATTCTTCTTGTTGGCTACAACCCCCTGTACAAGTCCCACAGTACACTCCCCCCCCCCCAATAGTTATCACTCCAAACACACATTTTTCCCAGCAGGAAGACTGAAAATAGTACAATATTCAAAACAGTACTTTACCTTCTTCCTTCATGTTTTCATTTCCCTCTAGCTTCAAGAAGACATCTTCCAGAGTCGTCATGGTAACTCCATAATTAGTAACTCCTAGGTCTGTCTGATGATCCATATCACTGAACAAACCTATGTGTTGGGGAGGGGGTAAAGGGGGAAACACATACCAAACTGATATGTCCTTTTAACTTAAAAGAAGGACTCAAATACCCATCAGAAATTTGTGTAATCTCATCTGATTGAAAGAAAGTGAAATTTTAGGTGAAGTTTTCCTAATGTTTGCTTTCAATTTTTTACCTTGCCAGCCTATAACAGACCAACTATAGTCCAATTTACCTTCATATTGAGAAGGTTAATCAATATATCAAAAGTAACACCATAAAAATAATCAACCCAATGAAGGCAAAGTTCATTTTAGAACTTTGCTTTACTTTACTCTCCCTCCAGAATCATTACTGCCCACTTCCCTGTGCAAAGATTGCAGATTTTTTTAAAAATACTATTTATTCTGTATGTTTCTTTATGATAGCTGCTGTTTGTAAAGCAATAGAAAGTTCTGAATCTTGAAATGCTGGAAATAACTACAAGGGGGACGGTTTTGCACAGGACAGAAAGAGGGATGAAAACTATACAGAAAGTTTTTAATTTACCAATAAATGGACAACAGTATTATGTGATTATCTAAAAAGCAACATATTTTAATAAGAGATATGCTGGTTCATTTAGCACAGAAACTGATTCCATCAAGGGATTGTGAAAATGGACATTAGGTAATATTCTGGCATTTTTAAAAGAAAAGCCATTGAAATCATTGTATTATTTAAGGTATTCATTGCCCCCAAAGCAAATTTATATTATTGGATGACTAAAAAACAATATTTGGAAGTTACATATTAATTGAAGCTCAGCCTGGGGTGGAATACATTTGATTCTCAATGAGAATTCAATTCAACTCAACTCACTTTATTTTTTATTGCTTTCTTAGACTGTTAGGGAACCTATCATTATCATTATTTTAGAGTGTATGTGATATAAATATATACTATGTTATCTTAATTATCTAATAGTGAAATAAAATATTACACTCTGTAACCAAAGTATACAGTATGTTGGTAAAAGAGAAAAAAATATACTCTGGCCTCAAAAATTACTTTGAAATAAATTTTAAATGTTGAATTCACAAGATAGTATCAATTAAACTTATGGCTTACTTACTACAAATTTGCATTGGAATTTGGGTGAAGACCTTTTATTTTCATAGGTCTTGTTAACTAATGTTAGGATTGTGATCTCTTCATTTTGCTGTTATTTAATTATAATCGCTTTTTTCTATGAAATATGTTTCTTGTGCATTCTTTATTATATAACAGTTGATTAAATTACTTGCTTCTCCATTTTCATATGATTAATCATAAGAAATGTTAATTATGAACTTGATTTTTTAAACAGTTTTTACTATATTTTCATCTGCATGTTACTCAAAGGACCAAACGTAGGATAATACAAAGATTTCATCTGGTTTGGTAGGAGAGTAACATTAAACTAAAGAGCCTCTTGATGAGGGTGAAAGAGGAGAGTGCAAAAGCTGGCTTGAAACTCAACATTAAAAAAACCCAGATCATGGCATCTGGTCCCATCACTTCCTGGCAAATAGAAGGGGAAGAAATGGAAGCAGTGACAGATTTTATTTTCTTGGGCTCCAAGATCACCGCAGACGGTGACTGCAGCCATGAAATTAAAAGACGCTTGCTCCTTGGGAGGAAAGCTATGGCAAACCTAGACAGCATATTAAAAAGCAGAGACATCACCTTGCCGACAAAGGTCCGTATAGTTAAAGCTATGGTTTTTCCAGTAGTAATGTATGGCTGTGAGAGTTGGACCATAAGGAAGGCTGAGCACTGAAGAATTGATGCTTTCGAACTGTGGTGCTGGAGAAGACTCTTGAGAGTCCCTTGGACTGCAAGGAGGTCAAACCAGTCAATCCTAAAGGAAATCAACCCTGACTGCTCATTGGAAGGACAGATGCTGAAGCTGAAGCTCAAATACTTTGGCCACCTAATGCGAAGAGAGGACTGACTGGAAAAGACCCTGATGCTGGGAAAGACTGAAGGCAAAAGGAGAAGGGGACGGCAGAGGATGAGATGGTTAGATAGCATCACCGATGTAATGAACATGAATTTGAGTAAACTCCGAGAGACAGTGGAGGACAGGAAGGCCTCGCGTGCTATGGTCCATGAGGTCACGAAGAGTCGGACATGACTAAACGACTGAACAACAACAACAAACATTAAACAACAAATTAACTCCCTCTGTTGTCCAGGAAAACATGGATCACGTGACATCAACTCTTTGGGCTCTTTTGGGAAACAGCAATTAGATTCATTGTTATTTATACAAGTTGATAATTACCTGAAAACATATCCATGTTTGGTAAGGGCAGGGTATAGCTCAGCTCATTTTCACGTTGTCCTAATTGTTTTGCAGCAGGGATGTAGTGTTTGACCAGCGACGTTATTCTCTCAGAGTCACAAAACTCATTTGTGTGCATCCTATTCATATGAAGCAACAATTTAGGCCAAAGTCACAAAACTCATTTGTATGCATCCTATTCATATGAAGCAACAATTTAGGCCAAGAGTAATGTTTCAACTCATTTATTCAGGAGATTCAATGAATCTTTCCAATTGAAAACCAGATTTCAGGTTCAGATCTCATGCTTGCTAAACTTCCATGAAGCAACCCAATGCTGGTACTGGAGCTGACTTGCTGTAATTAACGCAATTTTTAAATAAAGTAGCTAGGATATATCCTAGCTCACTATGGTGCCTCATTAATGCAACATAGTATCATTCTTTCATTTTTAATTTAAAAGAAACATAATGTGAAAATCTTTATTTCCTTTCAAATGCACTGTTAAAACGGATTCAATTGGGGTGTATGTGTTAAGAACTTCTTCAAAACATTTGGGAAATATGAAAGCAGACCGTTAAACCAGTTTTAATCATTTCATCTTGAAGGCTGGGCATGTTAAAGTATATTTATATTGGAATTCACAAATACTGGGTTCTTAAAAGAACTTTAAATAAGGAGTTATATTCTTACATTAATTGTATAAGAAGAATAACCCTGCTGGATCAAGACATCTTAGTCCAGTGTTTTGTTTCCCCTTAGTAGCGGATCAGGGGCTTCTGGGAGGCTTGCAAGCAGTGGGCGGAGGGCCAAACATTGTGCCCCTCCCCATGATATTTGGAGGCAGCCCTGAATCTTTAAAGTTAATAGCTCTTAGTAGACCTCTCCTCCAAGAATTCACCCATTCCCTTTTGTAAAGCCGTCCAGATTAAGGGCCATCACCATACGTTGTGATAATTAATTCCACAGGTTAATGGTACACTATGTGAATAAGTGATTTTTAAAAATCTGTTCTAAAACTCCTTCCACTCACTTTCAGTCCTAGTGTTTTTGAATGGAGCAAACTTTTCCCTGTCCATTTCCTCCGTGCCATCCATAATGTTCTATCCCTGAGTTGCCTTTTTTTCCAACTCAGAGTACTTTACATAGCCAAATCAAATGGATGGATAAAGAGGCTATTATGATTTTATTTTCTTAATGATTTGGAGTAAGACTTACAGGATTTTTGATTTGTATGACTTAAAAAGTATTGATAAGATATAATAATACTTGGCTTTTAAATTTAATAGAATTAAATTTGTTGTAGTATTATTGACTATGAAAATAGATAACTTGTATGTTTTTATAATTTGATTTTTATTATAGTGGACAGAAATATATAGAATAGTGGTAGGAAGGAAGTAATTAAATGGATGTTGCTTTAAGGGGGAGGGAAATTGATTTAGAAATTCATGTGTGTATGTGTATGCCAACAACCTTTAAATATATTTATTATTTCACTAGGTTTATTCTTTATATGACTCTACATTGGGTAGTTTTAAAAACTTTTTATTTGTTGTCTATGTGTATGTGTATGTGTATGTGTATCTGTATACATACACACCTTTTTATATAAGGGGAAGGAGCAATTGTATTACTGATTTGCATGTGTTAATGGAAGGATTTATAGAAATAATGTGATTTTGGATTGACAAAGAGTAAGGGTTTGACTATGAAATTTGCTGTATATTTTTGCTGTTGAAAGTTGGAAGTCACCTTTGTATGTTTTTTGTAGCTTTTTGTTTTTCTGTAGTTTTTATCTTTGTTGAAAACTAATAAAATTATATCCAAACATAGCCAAATCTTGTAAAGAAGGCGCGCGCGCGCGCACACACACACACACACACACACACACACCGTAATTCTGGTTGCCCTCTTCTGTACGTTTTCCAGCTCTGTTATATGGCTTTTCAAATGTGATGTCCCGACTCTACATGGTATTTCAGGTGCAGACATAACTATTTGGTCTGGCACATCTGGTCTGTCTGATGGCACAATGGCAACACCAGTTGGCATCCCTGAGCAAGTAGATGTTTGGTCCGTTATCATAGAATAGTCTTAGTTTACAGAGCCTAAGAATTCAGATTTTCTTACAAAATTCCAAGGAAAGCCAGTAGTTAAGGTGTTGAACAGGATCGGATAGATCTAGGTTCAAGTCCTCCTTGAGTCTTGGAAGCTTACCAGATGACCTCAGGCCAGTCACTATCTAATCTACCTCCCTGTTTTGGTGAAATCATGAAAGAAGGGGTGCTCTGCATGCCACCTCGAGCTCCTGAAGGAAAGATGGGCTATAAAGTGATCCAAGAAATCAACAAAACAGTTTTGTGTCCCAGTCAATCTGAGCATCTCTATTTTGAATGCTTGCCTTTGTGAGGCCCTTCTGCACATTTTCAAACTCCCTCTTCTAGTATGCTTCTCTGTCTCTCTTTCCTGCCCTCTGAGCATGCAGGGAGGATTGCCAACAACCTTTAAATATATTTATTATTTCACTAGGTTTATTCTTTATATGATTCTACATTGGGTAGTTTTTAAAACTTTTTTATTTGTTGTCTATTTAAATGTTACTTTTCTCCATTATTGAGATTTGTTTTTGTAATTATTAACTAAGATTTATTTAGCTAAATTGCTTTGAGTGCCTCTGTTTCAAAATGGGAAAGCAAGGTGTAAACCTGCAATGAACAAATGAAAGATTGAAAGAATGGATTAAACATCCCAGCACAGAATTAGTATTAAGCTTTTCAACTACAGAGAAAATAAATGCATAACACTGACATATTTCAAGTACCTTAAATGGTAGCCAATGCCCCACTTTTTCTTCAAGAACAGAGATGAACCAGCACACTGCAGCCTGCCATGTGAGACAATAGCTTTCCGGTCTAGAGAAAGGGCAAAGACATTTTTTAGTCTATCACATTCAGTAGTAAGAAGTTCTCTTTGCCAAATTCAAACTCTTAAACATATAGTTGTTGGAGATTTAGTAGGGTAAATGCAGAAAAGAAATCAACTTCACTGGTTTGGTATAAAATATTCATAGTTACAGGCATATGAACTAGACCTAATTCTTACTGATATAAAAGAGGAGCAAACTAAAAGTAAAATAGACGAGCTAACATACCAATCTGATCCTTTAAGGTAGGATGAGCCAACAGTGGCTAGAACAGCAACTTTACATATCCCACATCCAAATGTTTTACTGGGGATTTTAGTGGGGTGGTAGAGGGAATCCCTTTTAAATTTGCAGATGGAATGAAATTGGCTGTGCTAGCCCATATCCCAGAACCTTAGAATTACAAAATTGGAAGGGACCCACAAGGATCATCTAGTCCAGGGGTGGGGAATGTCTGGCCCGTGGGCCATATAAGGCCCGCGAAATCATTTGGTCTAGCCCGCAGTAGCGGGTGCGGCAGCGGCTGCATTAGTGGCGGCGACCATGAGGCAGCAGCAGCAAGAAAGCCAGATGCAAACGTGAGCTAAAGCCATCTTCTGCCTGATTCGCCTCACCTTGCAGACACAGAGGAGCTGGCTGAGTGGGCGGGGAAGAAGATCCCTGGTCCAGAAAGGGGCTTGCGGTTGCAATGCAATCAGGAAAGGGGCAGATTGTGGGAGGCTCTTTGTCTCCAAGGCACTGCAAGGGAGCGAAGGACAGGCGGAGGAGAAGATCAGGGAAGCGGATTTGTCTCCGAGTTGGCTTGCTTCCTCTTCCTTTGCATCTTCTCCCCAGCTCACTCATGTACACAGGCTGCTAGTCACCACCTGGATTATAAAACGCTGGTGGCGGGTGGGGTGGGGAGGGGAGCTGCAGCTATATTTTGCCATGCAAAATTGTTTTCAAGGCTCCCGCCCGCAAACCCCGCCCCCCAGTGTGCATGATTGGCTCCTGCCCGCAAACCCTGCCCCCTTCCGTGTGATTGGCTTCCGTCTGCAAACCCTGCCCCCGGTCTGCGAATGATGTTATAAATATCCAAATGGCCCTTGGCAGAAAAAAGGTTCCCCACCCCTGGTCTAGTTGAACTCACTGCAAGGTGCAGGAAAACTAACTAGACCATCCATGAGAAGTGGCTGTTTCGCCTCCTCTCAAAAACCTCCAGAGATGGAGAATCCACAACCTCCCTCTCTGGTACAGTCCGCCCATCAGGAGATGAAATCAAATTCAAAATGAGATTGATCGGTTGGAGAAATAGACTGAAAGTGACAGAATGACATAAAATAGAGCAGGGCTTTCCAAAGTGCCGCCGCTGGCGACACACCCGGCGGCGGCAGCGACACGCACGCGCACGGCGACGGCGCGCGGGGGCGTGCGGTGGCGCGCGGGGCGTACGGTGGCGCACGCGCATGGCGGCGGCGCGCGCAAGCACAGCGGTGGCGCGGGGGTGTGTGCGGCAGCGCGGGGGGCGTGCACCGGCGCGCGCGTGCATGGCAGCCGCCGTGCACGCACGCGCCGCTGCTTCCAGGTGGTGTGGCAACACCCCACGCTGTGTGTGGCGACACCCTTTTGTGTCGCGACACACAGTTTGGAAAGCTCTGAAATAGAGACTAGTTCTTCACTGGAGAAAAAGTCAAATGCACGGATACAGGATGGGGATATTTAGTCTGGTAATAGCAGTTGTGGAAAAGATCTTGGTAGTTGTATGAGGAAGTGTTGTGATACAGCTGCAAAAGAGGCAAATAGAATTTTAGACTGCATTAATAGAAGTCTAATTTCCACATCATAGGAAATAATAGACCCACTTTATTCTATTTTGGTCAGATTCCACTTTAAGTACTGTGTCAAAGTCTGGGCACCATATTTAAGGAGTCAGAGAAATTGGAACAGGTTCAGAGGTAATGAAGAGAGCAAACCGAGTCTTGTAAACTAGATTAAAGGAGATTGGGTATATGTAGGCTTGAAAAGAACCTGAGTTGGGAAATACGATCTCTTGTTCCAGAGTGCAGGATATGGAACGATGGATATATCTTACAGGAGGGCAGAATGTTACAAAAACTTCCTATCAGAGCATTTTCACAGTGGAACCACATACTGAAAGAGCTGGTTTCCCCTTCATTGGATGTGCTCAAGTTGAGGTTAGACAGTCATCTCTTTGGGAATTTTTGATACGGATTTCTGCACTGAGGGGTTGTACTCAGTGGCCTATCTCATGATTCTACTCTGGTATGATATAAAAAGCTTACTCAGTGGCTTTAGCCTAACTGCAATGTACGTAAACCTTGTCAATCCTACAGGGCTCTACTTGTTACCAATTTAACATGTACTTTTGGAAGAAAGTTATAATACAGTTGTGTAAAAATATATACAATTTGTTGATTATACTCTGAAAGTATACTCTGTGGGATACAAACCTTGGTTTTGCAAGGAATCTTGGGAAGAAACATCTCAGGCATTGTCCTTTATCTTTTTCTAAAGGAATCCAATTGTGGGACAGAACAATTGATACAGAAGGAAGAACGAAAGGAAGTAACAAATGACCGATCTAAGAAGCCGCTGGAAGTGAAAGGTGAGTAAGAGGTTCAGTGGGCTGAGCAGGGGAGAGATGAACAGCTGTAATGCATGAAAATCCTGAACTTGACAGGAGAAGCAGAGAGACTTCAAAATGCCAAGTCTGATTCTGAACTCTTGGAATAAGAATAACTGACTCGTAGTCATATATGTGACCGGATTTAAGAAGTTACACAGATCACCTGAATTAGAACAACTCAGTAGAAGACCTTTCTGATAGATAGGAACAGAAGGAGAAAAGATGGTATTTGAAGGAATAAAATTGCAATATGTATCTACCTATACTCTCCCTTTGTTCCTATATTCTAATCTGCTTCACTATGAGGAGGTCTACTCACCAGAAAGGATATCAGCTTCATCCATGAACTGGGTAGCAAACAAAATGACTCGATTTGCTTTGCGTTCATTCAGGAGAGCCCACACTTGGTGTCTGGAATACGGATCCAATCCAGCAGTTGGCTCATCTAATAATAATACCTGCAGGTAGGCATTTGATTGCATGTCTTAATTCAACACATTAAAAAATTAGCACATAGCATTCATTGTTGACACCCAGTTTTCCTTTATGAAGACATAAGCATATTGCAAAATTGTGTGGCTTTGGAAATAACATTTAGAAGATTTTATTTTATTTTTACAATAGAAAATAATTTCATTAAAATGTGAAATTTTCGCTTAACATGCAAAAGTCCAGAAAGTATTGGGAAAAGCCTTGAGAAGCTAAAGCTGAAGGAAAGGGAAACCAGAACAAAATTAGGGATTTCCATGATTACTTTCTGTGCAGGTCATCAGCAAGGAGGAAAACACTGCCTTCATCAAAAGAAGCCTACTTAATGGAGTATGCACAATGGGCCTTTTCGCCTAATAGTGGGTTTACCTGTGGTTCTCCTAAAAATGTAATCCCAAGAGATAATTTTCGTTTTTGTCCACCACTTAAATGATTAGCTTGGGTGTTTTGAATGGCCTTGATGTCCAAGAGGGTCAACAATTTTTCAACCTATAAAATATATAAATTGCAATTATAGAAACTTCTATAACGTTCTTCCATGTTCTCTCTAAACCACAATATTCATCTTTTTCACATGCTTTCTCACTGGAGCATGTTCCCCTGGATGAATATTTTTTTTAAAAAATATTTTATTTATGGCCTCAGGGTTCCACCAAATAATTTCAATTCAGTTCGGTTAGGCCCCAAACATTTCTACCGGTAAAAGTCACAGGTAAGAGTCTTATTTTTTCAAAACACTACAGGGAGATTCCCCTAAAAGATAGTGTGGCTCTGTTATCTCAAATTATGTTCTGGAGCTTTGGATCCATCCCAAAGTTGTTTATCCAGTTTCTGCATAACTTAATATTTAAAATTAATATCTTTAAATATACTGTATAAATGCATAATATATTTAAACAAATATATACAGTATACTGGCCATATAATGACTCATATTGGGCAGATATGACAGCCAGCAAAATGGTTTTAAAAAGTGACAGTTAAGCAGTTAAGCTGGTATCAACACATTTGTCCCACTCATTCCAAAGCCTAACTAGTGTTTTCTAAAATTATAAATATAAATACAACCAGAGGAGGATAATGTTATCAGATCTGAAGGAGAGATGCCCTACAATGAAGTAAGCTTACAAGGGGAAAAGTGCAGAACATAAGCACCTGTGCAATACAAATCTCTGCAATACAACTGAATACATTATTACCTCATTTTCTACCGCATTGGATGGTATCCCTTTTATCTTAGCAAATGTCTTTAAGTTTTCTCTCACTGTTAAAAATTCAAACTGAATATTGAATTGTGGACATATAGCACTTATTTCCCAAATCTTTTCCATTTGTTCCTTTTCAGATACATTGTACTTGAATATGGATGCAGAACCTGTAAGCATTAGCAAAGAGTTTGCATAGTGAATTTTCCAATTAGGTAGGCTGGTATTATTTTAGGATATGATGAATTAAAAGGCACCTGCTGACAAATGAGCTTTTCTGTTCTTGATCCAATCCATTGTAACGTATAGTAGTAATGAAGGCTAGTTTTCACTATGGCCCTAAAGGGGTCTGTACTCCCCCCAATAGGGCTGGTCTGGGCTGCAGTCTGGATGCTCACCAGGAGACCATGGCCATGAAAAGTGTTCTCCAGCTTCCCTGCTGCACCAGATGAAGCCATGCCTGAAGAAGGATGCTCCAGTTTCAGTTACTCGTGCCTTTATCACCTGATACTTGGTTGCTGTGCTTGGAGCTGCATTTAAAGACCTCTTGGGGGGGGGGGGGCGTTTCAAGTCAGTGTTGACTCCTGGTGACCACCTGGACTAGTCCCTGCAGTTCTATTGGCAAGATTTCAGAAATGGTTTGCCATTGCCTCCTTCCTTGGGCTGAGAGGGTGTGACTGGCCCAAGGTCAACCAGTTGGCTTTGTGCCCAAGGCTGGACTAGAACTCACGGTCTCTGGCCTGGTGCCTTAACCACTACACCAAACTGGCTCTCCTTTAAAGACTACCTGGAAAAAAATAGCTAAACAATTTTTCAAAGAGACATTAATATAAATCTGCATGTTGGAATATTGTGTACTAAAATAATATTTAACTAGGGTTGTTATGCAATAACACAACTCCATTATTATTAAGATCCCTTCGCCTACTATTTCTTTGTCTTAGCTTTGTTTTTTACATATTTTAATGTTTTTAACAATAGTAATGATAACTATTTTAGGTATTTATTCATTGTTTTAGCTTTGTTGTACACTGCCCAGAGTCACCTGTTGTGAGATGGGCAGCTATATAAATTGGACAAATAAATAAATAAATAAATTATAATCGATGTTGCTCAAATTATAAATTATAAACTGATATAAAGAAATTGCAATAATTACTGCCTGATCTATGAAGTTTAACAAAGCTAGCAAATCATAACAAAATTACAATCTTATGTTAAAGAAAATCCAAACTTTGGATGTGGTACAAACCCATTTGTAAGATTATAATCCAAAAATGGTTTCCGCATTGTGTTAAATTCAGTACCACATTTGTTTTTCAGATATGAAGTTAACATTTTAGCTAATTTTAATTTTTACCTTTTTTCTGCTTTTTTCTGATTGTACTTGCAAAATTAATAAATTAATACTTTTTTTTAAAAAAAAGGAAACAAACTCAAGTCATGCGATCAGAGTCCATTGGACTTGGCAGCTAATAAATTCAAATAAATACTAAAAAAGAGAAATATCTAGAAACTAAAGTTGGTCCAAACTGCAGCTGCCCATCTGACTAACCCTGGTTTAGCAGGGTAACAGTGCAACACCAGTATTACAGGAGTTACATTAGCTGCTCAAAGGTTTCAGGTGTAATTCAAGGTGCTGGTATTACCTATAAAGTCCTAGGACTTCATTACTGGCAGGGCCATCTTCTCCAAGGAAAGAGTAATGGTATGTGGGAATGACCTTGGGAGACAGGGGGAGGAGCCACAAACTAGACAACAATCAGAAAAGCGGCAGCTGAGTCCGCAGAAGGAACGCGGGTGCGACAAACGTCTCAGAAGGGACCCTCCCTAGTTTCTTGGACTGTACAGGCGAGGGGGGAGAGATCTACGTTCAGACGTGTAAGCTTCTGTTAATGTAATAAAGATAGAGCTGGTACTTCTGGTTCTGCTTCTTGTCTGGACTACCTCGCTAGGCTGACAGAAAGTCTTCCCTCCCTGTGCATTCTACATGGGAACTATCTGGGCTCAGGAGCATGGAAACAAGCCTTTTCTGTGGCTGTCCCAACCTTAAAATTCAGTCCCTCAGGAGGTCAGGACTGCCCACTCCCTGATATCTTTCAGAAAGAGGTGAAAAACATTTTTTTTTTAATTGGGTGTGTGATTTGCTGAATCGGGTGGATCTTGTTTTGTTACGGCATTTATGCTGTGTTGTGATTTAAGGTTCTATGGTATTTTGTAAGGGTTTTGTTGTTCTCAGCTGACCAGAATCAGTGAGGGATACAAGTGGTGCAATATATATATATACTGTTACGACTAAAAGTAATTGATAGTTTTATTTTCAATGAAGTTGTAAACTCCGATTTAAACATCATCTAAGTTGTTGGCATCCTTTGCATCATAAGGTATTGAATTCTTCAGCTTAACTATGTACTTTGTGAAGTCTTATTTCTGAGTAAACGTGTGTGTGTGTGTGTGTGTGTGTGTGTGTATATATATATATATATATACACATGTTTACTCAGAAATAAGACTTCACAAAGTACATAGTTAAGCTGAAGAATTCAATACCTTATGATGCAAAGGATGCCAACAACTTAGATGATGTTTAAATCGGAGTTTACAACTTCATTGAAAATAAAACTATCAATTACTTTTAGTCGTAACAGTTTATAGATGATACCTTGCTAGAGAACAATGGCAGAAAAGGGCTATTGTGGGTTTTCTGGAGGTATCAGATTGATTATTGTGGAAAACAGGAAATGGGACTAGACTGGACCATGGTCTGATCCAACAGGGCTGCACTTTTCTAAACCTACTTTGCGATTGGGCTGGCAGTTGATTTCATTTTAAAGTTTTGATTCTTACCATCAGATGGTTTGGAAAGTCCACTGAGGATGTTTAGCAATGTAGTTTTTCCAGCTCCGCTATGACCAAGTATTGCAGTGATCTGACCTTCATAAATATCCAAGGACAAGCCTAATACATAAAAAAAATATGTTCGTTCTATAAGTTAAATGATACGTTGAGGCATCTTACAGAAGAAACCATGCTGGCCCTTTTCACATATAGCTATGGCATTACCCCGGCACCTTAGTTGAAGAATCCATGTTGTTCTTAGCAAAGCATCCAAGTCTGAGGGACTGTGAGGGATAAGAAAGAAGCCACAGGGGAGTAAAAAAGAAACTTCTCTAGATCACTGTGTCCTCCACTGATTTAGTTTAGGATATGTGGTTCTCTACTGATTAGATTAAAGAGAATTGGTCCCAAGTAAATTATGGCCATGGAAACTTGTTTCCACACAGTCGGGGAATCCAGGACAGAAGGTACAAATTGGCAAGAAAAATAGCTGGATCCTAAAATGTTTTGCAGTTGTTACAATGATCCTATTCTGTTAAGCTGTTCTAAAACCAAAAGTTTTCCTGAAACTTATTTTTATATCACAGGGTGTTATTTCCTTTCTTCATCCCTCCTAAGCAGCTTGAGTTCATTGTTTTGTATTCTATGAGTAAAGCACTGAGTTCTGAATATTTTTTTATCCTGAATTTTAGAATTGCTACTGATTCCAATACCAGTTATTCTTTCTTTTTGCTGGTACTCATACAACAGGCTTTCCCCATGATTTCCTATCAAGGACATGGAAGGAAATTAGAAACCAAGTTGCCTTCCCCTTTTCAACCAGTGCTCAGAAAGCTGATGGAGGGTGTGGAGACAAAGGTGTAAAAGCCCTGGGGACAGGTCACAAAGATGACCTTTGAAAGTTGCTTAAATTTAATGTTTAAATTTAAAGGATCTCAGCAAGCTTTCTTCACAAGCAGGAGAGCAGGAATGCCTATGTTAGGTGTCAACATTTTCACATGACTCACACAATAGCTTACATTACCCTCCCCCCCCCCAAACCCCAAATCAATAAAATCATGTCAGTTTGGTGTATCTCATGAATTTCTGGCATTTTAATCCCTGAGATATCATGTGAGGTCAGACAAGAATTATAGTATTTCATATATTTCCTGTGTTTTCTTGCCAAACATCTCATGAGATTCCATGCAAAGAACCCCAACATTGAATATAAATTGGCAATCACAGTAGATTATGCCCATTTTATTTTAAAAAATGCACTAACTTTGGAGATCCAAGAATGGCATCCATGCATATTATGGATGCCCTACCTCCCCAATATTTTGGGTTGACAATCCCTGACCTACTTCAGAGGATCAAAGCAATAGTCTATATTCTAAACTGTGGGTATCTTACCTTTCAGAGCTTCTGTTTCTCTGCTTTTCGTTTTATACATTTTTTTAATGTTATTTAGTCTAGAAAATAGTGAAATAGTTATTTGTCAGTACATTGGGAGATTCTTCTCACAAATCTCACAATCACCCAATATATCACTTTGAAATAGGCGAATATTAATTTAGCATTCAGTATGTCATTGTAAATGTTAGACGTGGGATATATTTTCCTCTGGTATATGCCCAACAGACATAATAAAGTAATAATAAATATAAAAACATAATAAAAGACAATTATAAAAGACAATACAGTAACAGCAGAAATGTATTTCTCACATTACTTTCTCCTAAAGAAAGGATCTTCCCTGAAAGGAGACACTAAAGTGATCTTTGAAAAGGAGCAGAACCTGTAAGTAAAAGAAATCTACAATATTCTCACAGTGTTGAATGTCCACATTCAATGTCTCTTACCTTATGGCTTCCTTCCCATCAAATTCAGGAGGCACAGGTTCAACGTTGTCACTGAAGATATTCCCATGACTCCGTTCATTTGAAGGGGCATCACCAGCACAGGGGCTTTTTGATTTAAACCAATAGGTCTTCTTCAAGAAAAACAATGGAGGATGAGGCACCCCATATTTATCTGAAATAAATATTTTACAAATAGCAAGTTGTCATAAATCCCAAATAACTGTAAATTCTTAATGTTCACATTGAACATGTAATAAATTACAGTGTTTGTCTTCATTGTCCCTTTGTAGCATTTTTTCACTGTGAACCTGACAATAAAGTGAAAGTGCGATGATGCAGTCAGTTCAGCTGCCTGCCTAGTAAGTCACAACTTACATGAAAACTAAAAAAAGAGGAAAATAACACCAAAGCCACAAATAGGAATATATAATTAATTTGAGAATTCCTGCTGATATTGCTAGCCATGTCATTAGCAGGGAAATCTGCATGTAACACAGGTATAACTAAGGCTGGTAACCTACTCTTTTTGTTTTTTTCCTGGTGCCTTCGAGTCTGTTTTTGACTCCTGGAAACTGCCTGGACAAGTTCCTGCAGTTTTCTTGGCAAGATTTTCAGAAGTGTTTTGCCCTTGCCTCCTTCCCAGGGCTGAGAGAGAGTGAATAGCCCAAGGTCACCCAGTTGCTTTGTGCCTATAGCAGGACTAGAACTCACAGTCTCCTGGTTTCTAGCCAGTGCCTTAACCACTGCACGAAGCTGGCTCTCAGTTAACCTACTGTATACTTTCTCTATCTGATTAAAAAGGTTTATGTGAAAGTCTTGGATTGAAAGCCATGACAGAAGGCAGAGGTCAAATTCTATGGCCCCATCTGTGATGACTATGACATATGGAAAATTGCAACTTAGAATGTAAGGGGAGTATATGGTAAAAAGTAACCAATGCAATGAATGAAAGAAAAATAGATATATTTATCAGTGTACACCAGTCCAAGAAGTGCAGTTTTCTTCCCCTTAATGCATTTACTATATGAGAGAAAGACTCATGAGAATATGAAGTATACTGCATAGCAGGGTGGACATCCCTTGGGCCACAAAGTCCATTTGTGCCACTGTACTCCAAGAGCACATTACAGAAATTCAGTGGCAAAACGATTATCATTTGATGGAGGAGGAGGTATGTAAAAGTTTGCTTCCTAGAGTGTCATCTTAGGGTAATATGGAGGGCATACCATATGAGATCTGATTCAAGGTGCTGGTGTTGACCTTTAAAGCCCTTCATGGCATGGGACTCGGTTATTTGAGCTATCGCCTCTCCCCAATTTCATCTCTCTGTCCTACCAGATCCAGCAGTGAGGGCATGATACGGGTTCAATCGCCTAGGCAGCTACATTTGACGGGCCCAATTTGGCGGGCCTTTTCTGCTGCGGTCCCTGCATTGTGGAATCTTCTCCCCACTGAGGTGAGGTTGGCCTCGTCACAGTTGAGCTTCCAAAGGTCCCTCAAGACCTGGTTATGCCAGCAGGCCTGGGGACCACAGGGGACGGGTGAATTAGTGAGGTGGCTCCCTTATTTTTAACATCCCTTCGTCTTTTATTCTTTGTTTTAGTTGGTTTTTTAATATCTTTTAATGTATTTATTGATTGTTTTTAGCTGTTTGTATGCCACCCAGAGTCACTTGTTTGTGAGATGGGTGGCTATATAAATTTGAAAAACAAACAAACAAATAAATAAATAAATAAATTGAAACAATATTCACAATTTGACTCTATCCAAGGATGTCTGTTTCTAAAGGCAAAACTGGCTTTGAGTTCCTTATGCTGAGTGAAATGATCCCTATTACTTAAACTGTATTAAAGCAGTTAAACATACAAGCCACACAAACCAACAGCCATCTTGTCATCTCAGGACAATTCACCAATAATTTTTACAATTCACTGTAGAAAATATGAATGATATTAAAGACAGCTGAAGCAACTCCACATAATTACACCTACTGAGAAATCTGGGAGTTGCCCCCTTGGAAGTCAAGGCTTGAGGAAGGCTGAGGTAGAAGCTCCTGTTCATTAGAGAGTAACAAGTGAACACTTTTGAGGTGGCTTTTTAAAACTTTGGCTCTGCTTCAGAAGCAATAGAGTGTTTTTATGGTGCAGTCCTTGTAGGATAAATGAACACAGACAGTTATTCTAAATGAGTTGGTAACAAACATGAAGTAGCAGAATAGAGATGTGGTACTGAATTGTCAATAGACAGAATAAAAGTTGGTGATTGCCTAGGTTCAAAGAAGCCTGAACAGGGTTTTATCTCTGGGGAAATTATACAGAATTTAGAATTGGCACTGTATCTCTATAAAGATGAATAAAGCAATCCAGCTTTAGAAAGATTAAGAAGCATCTACGAAAGTTAGTGCTTTCACTGGATTCAGTTTTGAATTTGGTGGTATTTTCAATAGGGCATATTTATTATGCGTATGGAAGTTGAATCAAAGGAAAGGCTGTCATTTGTATGGCCATAGGAGAAACCTTATTCATGTAGTGCTGAGTCCACATGAGAGTGAAAAAGCAAAAGTAAGTGGGGGAGGAGGTAAGATTTATGGGGCAGAAACAAATTTGGTGTATCTATTCTTAGGCTATGTATTTTGAGACAAATGATAAAGTTGCTCTGTCTTTCCACATTGATAAGGCATTGCCTTTCTACAAACAGATGGAAGATAAAATAAAATGGAGTTCCAAAACAATATTTAAAATATTACTAAATTATACACCCCTATCTTTCAGATGACCATGAACTTTTTGTAATGTTTATTCATACATACATACATACATACATACATACATACATACATACATACTGTCATGATCCCTGTTCCAATGTTCCAAAGCATTGTAACAGTGAGCATGCATGAAAGAGTTAATGGGGAGGCATTCCTGGATGAAGTGTCGAAACCGGAGAAGATCTAAGGATGGCCTGAAAAGGGGGAGGGGGTGTGGGGGATATTATCAAAGGGGAAAGCCCGCGCTTTCTTCAGATGCAACTTTCTTCTGTATGCAGTAACTTAGCAGTAAATTAGTTTTCCAAGAATTTCCTTGTGAGACTCGTTTGTTGCTGCAGAGGTTCTGCAGTCATTACATTAAGTTGCATCTCCTTTCTGTAAGCATTATTCTCTACCTGGGTGGAAACATTCCAGAGAGAGTTAGGATACTGGAAGAATGTCTGCCGAGGAAGCACAGCCAGGGCCTTTCGAGCAGAAAGTGGAGCAGGAGGCCGTCCTGAGTGAAGAAGTGGAAGAAGAGGAGCCAGAGCTGAGAGGGGCGGTTGGAGGATCCTCACCGAAAGAGGCTGGGGCTGCGTTGCTGGTGGATGAGAGTTTCATCACTCTAGATTACGTGCAAACGTCGTGAGAGGCAGATGTAGAATTGGGGGAGACCACGGTGGAAGAAGACCGGGGGCTGGGTACTAGGAGGCCTAGCAGGAACGGATCGGGCAGCGAGGCGTGGAGACCAGAAGGAGGGATGAAGCCCCAATGATCCCGAGGAGCAAGGCCCAAAGAGATGAGAGACAGTGAAGAAGACAGCGAGGCCACCCCACAACGGCTGAGGGCCATGGAGTCACGCATGATGTCGATGGAAATGATATTGCAGAACCTGTCGTAAAGCTACAGATTGACTGTATTGACTGATAATCTTGCTGTCTCAACTTTGTTGTTTTTCCCCAAAGTGTCATTTTTCACACCAGTTACAGTTCATACTCAATTCTGAAACGATGCATCTGAGATAACAAAATTCAGCTTGCAGAAATGCAGTTTTCAAACTATAATATATTCACAATAATATTCTTACCAGGCACAATCTTGTCAAAATAGAAAGCCAGCAGCATATATAAAACGCTGTCAAGAAGCAAGAAATATCCATATGGTTCGAACATTAAGACAGACAAATCGAAGGTTCTTCCATATTTTTGAAAATAGAGAACCTGCATGAAAAGAACAAAGTCCACGTTGTTGCAAATCAAACCCTGATAGGAAAGAACAAAGAATTGAAATGTAGCTAACTGTTTAGTAAGTTAAACTATTGATCAGACTCTAACCCCCTTGAAATGAAAGCATGGATCTCAGCAGTATGAAGGAAGGAATAGAAAGGAATGCCATGTTGTGTCCATGTCCAGTTTTCTGTATGCTCCTCATCAAAATAACTTTGGAAGAGAAATGCCTATGCCACCTGAGGTCATCAAAGGAAGTGTCAAATGTGTTTCCTGTTAGCCCCATCACGGTTAGGAAGGTAGAATTTTTAAGCAAAATACAGTGTGGCACTCTACCTTTGAAAGCCCAGCACCAAAAGCAAATGGGCAGAAGATGCTCAAGATCAATTCCAAACTTCGAGGCATCATCCTAGTTGTTGTAGTAAGGTTGAGGGCTCCAAAACAAAAAATGGAAATGAAGATAACAAAGCTAGTGACTCTGGGTTTCTTTAAGAGAGAGCTCAACATGAAACAGAGACATATCTGGGAAAGAAGAAATTGCCAGTTAGTAGGAAATACTTTCTCTACAAATATGCAAGATACAATAGAATGAGTGAAGTATTCAGTGGATCTGCACTGTACATGTTTTCATATTGCATATATGTGTGTTGCAGCCCACATTAAAACAATCAACTGTTGCAGCAGATACTTCCAGGCCAGGGTTCAAACTGAATTGAATTAATAGGAAGACAGTGCATAATGCCTTCCCATAGCCATGTTTCCTGAAAGGTTACTGTATCTCTAAACAAGAGGAGATGGAGTCCAATCACTGTCGTAACATACCGTCCAAACTGTGAATGTTCAAGATGAAGAGCCTTAAGGGAGGCAGAAAATCAGCAATAGGGAGACTTGAGTCCAGCATTTGGGTCTAAATGCACTGGCATCCAGACCACATGAAAAGGCTGTGGGGCCCCAAATGGCAACTGGCACCAAATTGCCTGTTCCACAACCTCTGTAAGGACCTATCCAAGACCTCCTATCCTACTTTTCTGTTCCCATCACTATAGAGATCCTACTTTTGCCCTCTCACTTCTAATTAGGTGGCAGACTCCTAATGCCACCATGCCCAAGAATTTTGAGTAAGTATCCATTCAGCCTCCCTGCTCTGCCACTCAATACTGGTGGATCAACTTTCTAGCCTATAACCACTGCTACGGGACTTTATTCAGGAAGGAGTATTAGGTATGTTCGCCGCCTTGAGTTATTTATAAAAATAATAAAGGCGGGATTGAAAATGAATGAATGAATGAATGAATGAATGAATGAATGAATGAATGAATGAATGAATGAATTATTTATTTATTTATTTGTATATTTAATTAATTAATTCTCTTTGGAATTAATTTGGAAGCTTCTCCTACCACATCACAACTGCATAAGAATGTTCCCCCTCAAGGCTTTAGTTCAGAGACAGCCCTTTTCCCCGCACCTAACCCTGGCTACCACAAGTTGGAGAAGACCCCTGTCCCCCTATGAGGGGATCCTCCCCAAGTGGATCTACCTCAATACTATTTGCAGAAGAGTCTTCAGAGAGCACCACAGACCTGCTCTGTATTCCATTTGTGGTCATTAGAATGGTAATGGCAACAGCAAACAATGTGGCCACAAGCAGAAGTTCTCATTGGCCCTATCCTGATTCTGCTCTCTCCCACTGTCAAATGGCCTTCTTCTTCCTTCACTGCTCTTGTTCTAAGGTGACTGTGCTGAAGATGGAGTCCCACCTTCAATGCGGTAGAGGAGTGGCAGGGGAGTGGAGAGTGTTGCTTCACTCTCCCAGCACTCCTCCACCACCAAAAATGCCATCTCCATCTTGAACAGGGACCTCCAGTTCTCCCAACTAATATGTACACTCTCTATTCTATTGCCCTTTCACCATTCCTCTGGCACTGCCATCTCTATATTCCTCCTTCCTCTCTCAGCTATTGACTTCCACCTTTCTTCATCTTCCACATTCACCCACATTTTCCCCACATTTGTTTTTCTCCTTCTTGCAATTCACCCAGTTCTTCCATCTTCTCCTCCACCTGCTCTGCTTTCTCTGACCCATTCAACATTTTGACATCTTCCAATATTCTTCCACCAGTCTATCTCCTTCCCCCCCCCTTTCTCACCTTCATATTCTATCTTTCAGCATTTACCATATGTGCATTTTTATAGGTACATCAACATAATATCTTTAATATTCAGTCAAGTGATACTCAGGGTACCTTTTTCAAAAGGAAGTAACAGGCTCTCTATAACCAGACCAAGCCAGTTAGCAGACTGCAACATTTGGGATGAGCTGAAATTGCCGAATAGTTGCCTATAAAGCATTTAATAGTAATCTAATCTGGAATTTATCAAGAAACAAATGACAAGTAGCCAAACTTTCTATATCGTCTGAAAATGTAACCAAACTACAGAACTTTTCCCTAAAGGAAATAATCTGTCTATTTTGAGCCAGTCTAGGTGTGCTTTCTTTATACTGGTGTTTCCAGGATCCTTCAAACTATTCCCATGTTTGGATGTTTTATTGAAAGAAGAGAACCGAAGAAAAAACTTGACAAAAAATGATTTAATATAATATTAAAAAGTTGCTTCTCATCCTGGTCCAGAAACTGTCCTCCAGCAGAGCAGAAATATATATTCTGAATGTTGCAACAAACATATCACTTATTGAGAAAAGGAAGGCCCAAGACTTACAGATGATATGCCATAAAGGAAAAACAGGAGAAATAAGGTAGAATTGCTGCTTAGGTAAAAATACGTAGCTTTGAAATAAAATGCCAGCAGACTGGATGGAACTGAGATGTACATAGTATACAGCAAACCCCAGGAGAGCCTACAAAGAGAAAGATATTGTTAACCTTCTTGATACATTTGTTATCTGATTTTTCTCCACCTCCCCTAAATTGTTTCTCCAGTTTAGCTCAATATTATGGTCCAAGCCTACAGGATAAAAACACTGATTACAGGAAAGGGTTCCCTTGTTCAATAAAACTGATGCTCTTATCATAGAGCCAAGGTCCTGACAGAACTGGCATGGTGGGGGACCATGATTTGTAATTGTGGTGGATGAAGGTGGGCACCAATGGGCCTGAGCACGTTTGCATTCATACATGTCTTGAATAATCTCAAGTGAAAATTTGCAGGCACACGGTGGCATGTAGTTCTGGAAGAGACAAAAGGACTAGAATTGCAGGTTTTATAAGTTAACCCCTCACCCCATTATTACCTGTGCAGTAATAGGCTTTCTTGGAAGGCCAAGGGAAAATATACCTCCCTCTTGACCAGGAGATTTTTCTCCAAAGTCCAAGGGGAAGTGAGATCTCACCTGAAACACTCTCTTGGGCTGATTAAGGAAGCTGTTGTAAGGCTCCCTGCCACCCACAGAATTACTTCTGTGTGGAGCCCTTTTAGCCCAACGGTCTTTCTACCTTTCCCTCCATAGCTAATTCTCACTTGAGTGGTCAGAGCTGTGGAGTAAAACCCATCTAGAATGCTATTGGACTTGGGTTATGGTCCTGCCAAAATTGATCCAAGTGACCTAGGACACAGTAAGTCCTAGCTGCCTAGAGTCAGTTTTCTAAAATGAGCAGAAGGCTCCATTTTTGGAGTAGTCCCTAATGAGATCATGCTCCTTCCAACCCCCACCCCTAAAAACATAGCTGTGGAGGTTGTTAAACACAGCCCAAAGACACTTGCTCAGAGTTGGAATATTGGGTATTTTAAACTGGGTGGTGATTCATGGAAAGAAAGATGCTTTAAGGTAGATCTGCCCATGGTAGCATTGTTCGTGTTTTTCAGGAACATAAAGAAAAGTACAAAAGTATAAAGAAATGTTCAAGAGCATAAAAAAGCATCTGCTGCTCTTGGGGGCCTACTTAGTCGATGCAGAGATACAGTATGTCTGAGAAATTTAAAGAGGTAGAAGCAGAATTACAAGCAAAAGGGAATGTTAGCAGGCTCTTGGGCAGAGGTAGTTGCAGTAAGAACAGAAAAGAGTAGGTGATTTGAAAGGGAGAAGAATTTTAAACAGAAATGCTCACCTAGAAGAGGAGGTGACCCAACTGCAAACTTCATTGGACCCAATGACCAACAGCTGTGGGAGGCCCCAATTCATAATAAATTGATACGCTCAAGTTATCCTCAAGCTCAAGTTACTGGCCTTTAAGAAGGCTCTACTGGTTTTTTCTTAAATATATGGGTGCTAATGGTGGTAGCTTTGCCTTATACATGGGTTTTATTATTTGGTATTTATGATGGCTTTATATTTAAAGACTTGTACCTTTTATTTTGTGGGAAAGTAAGCAACCTTGAGTCTTCAAAATAGGCAGTATACAATTACTTATAGAAATAAATAAGATTGTTTAGAATAAAAACAGGAAACACACAGTATGTTGTACATGTGATTGCAGTGCCCTTCAAAGTTGGGTAATTTACGAACTATTTTTTTAAATTGCAAATGAGAGAATATTTAGTTATATTTAACTAAGTTGCAGAACAGCTGGCCAGAGCAGCCACTTATAGGAAGAGGAAACAAGGACCTGAGTGATGACCCCATCACTCATGTAAGTGTCTACAGGTCCAAAGGAGAGAGAACCCAACGTGGGGCTACTGTTTTCAGCACCAGCTCCATGACCAGATCTTGGTTAAATTCTGTGCTGAGTGTCCTGGCTGGTATGGATTCATCCTATTTCTTTCTCATAAGAAGCTCTGGGTCCAGCTGAGAAAAGGAGACCAAACTCACCAGAATGCTGCATCTCGTAGTCCCATAGTCTTCATCACCACCTTCAATTTCCGTTTCTCTCTTGAAACCGCTAGTGCCAAGAAGTACATAAGTGGAGAAAAACACAGTGATATGACCCAAAGGAGTGCCCCATTTCCAAATTCATTTCCTAGTGTAACAGAAGGTGATCTCATACGTATGCCTTTAATAGAAGTCATTTCTTCCCAAACAGAGTGGTTGGTGATCCGCTAAAAGTAAAGACAAAAACATTTTTGAAATTACTGATAACTTCTTCCATAGGTGATTTGAGATGCTGGGAAAAGCAACATGGTCCTCATCACTTATATATATATTACAAGACGGTATCTTAGTGACTTATTTTATATGTCACTGGTATATCTCTCTAAATTGATCTCCCTCTGCTACAGATTTCACTATATGGCCACACACCTTGTTCTATGGCTATAGATTTTCAGCAGTGTATTGTCTTTAAGTGTTTTCCAATATCTGAATTAAAACCAAAAATATTTCCCATGTGAAATGGATGAGATGATGGCAGTCAAGCAGAAAATACCCAAATACCTATTTTATTTCTTTATTTCTTTTCACATTTCTATCCTGCCACACTGCTGCATTCCAGATGACAAAAACCCATTAAAACTTCCACAGTACAACAACCGTACAAACAGTAAAACAATACTACCCAAACACAAAACTATGAGCAATAAAAATAGAAAATAAAGACGGCATGATAAACCAGGAGAAGGCTTTCTGAAACAACACAGTCTTTAAAAGCTTCTGAAACATCAACAAGGAGAGGCCTGGCCTGATCTCAACCAGGAGGCTGTTCCACAGCATTGGCGCTGCCACAGAGTGTGTATGTGTGGAAAGATAAGCCTGCCCTACAATGCATTTTCTAGAAGAGTTTGCCAATAATTTAATTAAGCTTTTTTTCCCCTGTATGTGACAAGGGGGCAAGAAAGAAGACTGTGAAGAACTTTAGTCAATTTATTGTTTGGATTTTTTTTTTTGTTTATAATGTAATTGTTCAGGCTTCCCTCTCATTTCCCTTCCATTTTAATGTTATAAGATATGATTAACTTGCTTATATGTATATAATTTTTTCCGTTAATTTGTTGACGTGAAAGAGCAAGTTAACAATAATCTAACACTGGAACCAAAACATTCCATGCAGAGGGAAAGAAGATAGTTTATGTATTTATTTAGGGGCCCTTGAGTCTGGGCCAAGGTCACCCAGCTGGCTTTGTGCTTAAAGCAGGACTTGAATTCATGGTGGTCTTCTGGTTTCTAGCCCGATGCCTTAACCACCATGCCAAACTGGCTCTCTGGTTTATTCAATGTATACCTACATTATGTCAATGCCCAGCACTTGACTAGGCTCTGGGTGGGTTAAAGCAAGATCTATTCTACTGCCCAGGGAGATCCAGAGGCCGTGACTGTAGCCTCAGTGCATAATCTGCTATGAGAACCAGTAGGATAAACAACAGCACAAGGCATTAAAATATATAAATCTGCAAACAAAATTAAAGGAACAGGGGAGTCTCTCAAACAAAACTGAGCAAATGTGGGGTGCCACTTTTGCACATAAAAATAAGACCTATCCACTTACTTCAATAAGCGCACTATCGATGCTAGATTGCAGTGATACAAAGCCTTGAGTCCAGTACTTCGGGTTATTACAATAATATGCAGAATAGTTGTAACACATATCTACAAAGAAGGGAAAAAGAGGAGCAGTCTTTCACAATATTATATGTATAATCTTGTCAATTAACAGTTCCCTACTAACCGGGAAAAAGTTGGAATTTCATTGGGCTGTGGCAATCTCCCCAAAGATGGTTCACTTCCCTGAAGCCCTGAACAAAGCAACCCAAATATAGCAGTCATACCAACAATTCATGTCTTGCTCTATAAGGACATGAAGAGGGCGGAGACTCGCAGTAACTTCCTGAAGAGAGAACTCTGTGAGATCACTTCCTTCTTCCTGTTCTTCCCTCTCTTTCCACCATGCTCTCGAGTTGAAAGGACACGTTTGTCTGAGCTGTCCTAGCCCAGACAGAATGCTTAAGTCTATATATTCTATTTTTGTAACTTAGTATGTTTTAAACCTGCCTTGACTCTACTACTGCAACTGCTGTTTTTGAGACCTAAATAATGTGAGTAAACATTACTTTTATTTCTTCACAAAACTGTGTGATTGTTGTTTTAAGAGGGACAAAAAGGGGTAATGCCAGGATAATCCAGTCTGCCTCACAGCATCCTGGATTATTTTCTAGAAGGTTAAGCCAACCTCGTCTCAGTTTCCAACTTTTTATGCTGCCGGGGATGATGCTCTGCTGATCTCACTTAGGTGAGAAAGGAAGGATAATATCCAAACAATATATCCTCTCCCAGTATTTAATCTCATCCCCAACAAAACTTTCCTCTGCTTTACCTGCTTCGCTGACTTCCTCAGACACTTGAAATAGTTCCAAGAGATTTT
The DNA here is from genome assembly GCA_023362775.1 of Charina bottae. Lineage (NCBI taxonomy): Eukaryota > Metazoa > Chordata > Lepidosauria > Squamata > Charinaidae > Charina > Charina bottae. The sequence continues at coordinate 139,920,081 of JALMGJ010000002.1, read as the reverse complement.
TGTGGACTTGCACAGAAATCTCTTGCAAGTGTGGCTGAAGCCACGAGAAAGCAACGAAGTACTGAGGCAAATCAAAATTACCTCACGCAAGGGTAGGACAGTAAAACTTACCAACATCCTACACAACACTCAGTTCAAGACATCCTCTTATATAAAGTCAAGAAGAAAATGGGAACTGTTTCCAACACTTCTTTCCATTCAAAATATTCCTTGGATTTGAAAGCTCTAATTTAACTGCTCTTATTTTTGAACTGGATCAGACATACAGCATTTACAGTGACCATATTTTCTTGGAAAAAATAAAGGATAAACCTGAAAAAGGGCAAAACTGAGAGGTTCATAAGGATAAAAAAATTAATTGTTTCTGTTTATAACTTTGCTTTACAAAGGAAAATTCAAGAGAAAAACCAAGAAAATTGATTGATTGATTGATTGATTGATTGATTCAATCTCAAGGACAGATTTCTGAAATAAAGGACTGTCCTTTATAATAAAGGATGTATGATCACTGCAGATATACTGCAAATGTGCTTAACCCATTCCTACTGCATTCACTTTACTTTTATGTTTTTCTTGACATATACAACTGCCACTTTCATTTAACAAAGTGGGCAGAAGTATGTTCTTAGAAACAGCCATTTTCACTTCTTTTGAAAGTGAAAATTCCTTGCCGCCACCACCACATGCTAGCCACTACCTTTTGACCAGCATTTGCACATTATTATCATTATAATTTCAATTAATTATTAAGCCAAATAACTGCAAAGAAACTCAAGGTGACATACAAAAAAATAAAAACATATGATAAAATCAAACAGAGACTGAAAGAACAATGCACCACAGCAAGAAAATATAAAAAGAATTAAAATTCCATATATTTGGTGCAAGTTCATAAGCCACCCAATCCCAGAGCTTGCTGGAAGAGCCAGATTTGTAGAGCTTTACTAACAGATGCAGACATCGTAACATTTCTGCATTCACTTTTTCATCTTTAGTAAACATTCTACCAAGCTACACAAATTCATTTACTTACTCTGTTTTGCCATTTATCTACAACTTGCAAAGTTCATATCCTTTTCCCTATGACCTAGCTTGAGGTTTGATAGATTAATTTCAGATCCATGCTTGTTATTGCATTATACAATCTATCTAACATTCAGTGCAAATAATTCAAGTTCTCAGTCAATAAATAGCATCCCTTGCATAAAGGTATACACACATTCACATCCCCATCCAACATGCTTCTAACACCATAGCAAGCATTCCTTACACACTGATTCCAGTCATTCTGTTGGAGACTCTTTACTTTGTCCTCTTAACTTCCAAAATTCCTTTTTTAAAAATGTGATCAAATTGTTCTCCACTTTCTCTGCCTCTTTTAATCATAACTACAGTATTTCCCGTTTTCTTTGTCTACATTCTTTGCAATGTTTTTTTCTTCTCTTTACAGATTAGACAATATCTTTCCCTCATCCTAATTTTTGCAGCAATCATTCTCTTATGATTTTATTTTGGAGAAATCTGTTGCCTGCTTTTCAGCACAGGAGGCCGTAAATCTAAGTAAGTCGCTCTCTTACATGCATTTTTTTTCATTCACAGGCTCTGTCATAGTGTCATTCCACCAAACACTCCTTCAAACTTCCAGTTAGCATAACTCCACACATATCTGTAGCACTTGGTAACATAATTCTCCTCACTGTGTTCCATGGAGCTCCCATCTCCCTCTCCCTCTCTTTTTGCACCACTTCCCATTCATTCTGTTGGATGATCAACCCATCTTCTAATACTCATTCAAACAGGACTCATAGCTTCTCTTCCTGCAGTCATTCTACTTTTACTTTTTTCCTTTCTCCCATGTTTATTTTTTCCCAACATTCACTTTTGATACTACCCAAAAATGGTCTTTCACCCTGATCACATTATCCAGAATGTTGTACAATTTCCCCCATACAACATGCAGCGGTCACTAACTTATGAATTCTTACTTTATGTATTTATGTATTTATTTTCTATCCCGCCTTTATTATTTTTATAAATAACTCAAGGCGGCGAACATACCTAATCCTCCTTCCTCCTCCTATTTTCCCCACAACAACCCTGTGAGGTGAGTTGGGCTGAGAGAGAGTGACTAGCCCAAGGTCACCCTAGAACACCAATCAGAATTTTTGGTGACGATATGGACACATTCATGTAGTTTTCTTCGCCACAATACAGAAATGTACCTTCTTTATCATCACTATTATACATCACTATTGTATCATTACATTACATTGTTAAAATATTTGCTTCCAATAGTTTTTTTTTTACTTTCTGATCTAGCCTCTGGACCTTAAGCCCTGATCATCTTTGAGGCCTCATGTCCAAATACTAACCTAGCCTAATCCTGACTAGCTTCTGAGCCCAGAGAAGGTTGTTGGGTCAGTTATCTCTCTATGTGCAAAATCAATCAATACATCCCTGTGATTCCTGTGGGGGTGGGAACGGAAAAGCTGCCAAGCCACCAAAGATAGCTGGCCTGGCTAGTCATGGACCAAGAAATGAGACGAGGCAAGTTTATTCACACCCCTATGCTCCAAAAAGATGCAGCCCCTCCAAACAAACCAAACACCCCCTCCAAAAGCCCCCAAATTTGCTTAGGGATTCATATACCACAGCTGAAGAAGAAATAAATCAGCTCAGTTCAAACAAACAAACTGAAGCAACACCAACAGCTACCTAACAGGACACACTTTAGGCACTAATTTACTAAAGATACAACCAAATTTCTTCAGATGCAAGGGACCCTTAAGTGGCTGGCTTGGTATGGTCTTGCTCATTGCTGTTCCAATATACCAGAATCATCTCATAAATAAGAGTTGATTTCTTTCTCACACATTCCCAAGCAGAGGTTAGGAGGAAAAGGGATTCTGTTCAGTCCCGTGCTGATCTTCCGAAGCCTTACGTATATCCTCAAGTCCTACCACAAATTGCTTTGTCACCTCTTCTATAAATCAGCATGAAAACAGTGCTTCTTAAAATCTGCACACATGTGTATGTGTATCCCTGTAACTGAAAGTTGTAGTGTCATTCTAAGAATGAACTGTTGTAAAGCATGTTGAAAACACACACACACACACACACACACACACACACACAAAATGTATATATGCAAATACATAATGGCATAAGAATATATGATGAGAGTCCACATCTGCGTCTGACTTCCCTGTAGACATATGAATATCTGGAACTAAACACACAGCCATCTTGAATTACCTATAACAGCGAGATCTTTGTTTGGGGTAACTGTTTTATAAATAGGAAATCGGAGTCGATATGATATGTCGTCTTGAAATATAACTCGGATAGTATCTGAGTCCATTTTCTGTGCTGCTTCCATGACGTTTTCATCTTCCATCACTTCTGTCTCAATACCTTTAGCATAGAAATCATGTTAGTAAGTGGAATCATATAGAGGACAGTGGAAGAGAAATGTCTTTGCGTGCTGATGTTTCATTAGCTGTATCAGTCTTCCATTCAAGGTTATATCAAAAGGCTAGCCAAAACAATAATGGATCAGAAGCTAGAGTGATATTTAACCTTCTAGCCTGAACTCTGTTATCACCTAAGTTAAGTGAAAGGGGATGGGGTACAGATAGGCAAGCGGAAACGTGCGGGTAGAGGGCCCCCAAAGGCCTTTCATCTATCAACAGATGTCTTGATCACAAAGACATCTTCATGCATTACATATATTGGCTGGGCTCACCCATCATACTAAGCCACAAAAAAATCAAATTGTTTAACTTTTGCTCCTTGTATAAGGAAAATGGTGCTACGGCCATTTGGAAACAGGGTTTGTTTATCAGGTTATATAAAATCAGCTAATCACAATATATGACGAATACCACAGTTAGACAAACCACAGAAAAGCATGATATATGAACCCAGTCATGAATCATTGCTCACTTTCTCTAAACTGACCTACCTAAGGGCTGAACAGCACTGGAGGATACCTCTAATAGTTTTTCTATAGTTACTGGAACTCAGTCAAAATGAGGCCAGCTGAAGTTAGCTTCTATTGAAGCCTTTGAAAACTTTTTAACAGATACTTTATACTGTACCTTTTAGTGGAGAGAGTGTTCCTATTTTCTTCATTATTTCTCTTGCCATCTTAGTATCTGGAAAATACACAATTTTAACTCCAGTAATATTGAACAAAGGTTTCCCAAGGAGAGCATGAGGTATTTCATGAACATCATTGAACATCCCGAATGCTGATAACAGTATTAGAATGAAGACAAACAGCGAAGAAAACCATTCCTGGAAATAAGAAATAAGTCCAAGTTATTATTTTTATTTTATTATTTTATTTTATTATTTCAATTTATTCCCCGCCCATCTCCCTTGCAAGGGACTCTGGGCGGGTTACAACAACTGAAAGTTTAAAAACTATACATAACAATATCTAAAATACATCCAATAATAATAATAAATTACATAAAATCCAAGAAGGGGGGACCGTAGGATGGATCATATTACTACGGGGCCAGCCAACCCCAGGAGGCACTGCCGCCTCTGTCGTCCCAGGCCCGGCGGCAGAGCCAGGTCTTAAGGGCCTTCCGAAAGGCCAGGAGTGAAGGGGCCAGTTTCACCTCTGGGGGCAAGATATTCCATAAGGCAGGCGCTATCGCAGAGAAGGCACGTCTCCTGGACCCCGTTAGATGGAATTCTCTTGTTGAGGGGGTCCGAAGCATGCCCTCTCTGCATGCACGGGTGGGGCGGGCCGACGTTATCGGGACGAGACGGTCCCTCAGATACCCTGGCCCTATGCCATGTAGGGCTTTAAAGGTAATCACCAACACCTTGAATTGGACCCGGAAGCAAACTGGTAGCCAATGCAGCTCGCGTAGCAGAGGTGTTACATGTGCCGATCTCCTGGCACCCATAACTGCTCGCGCCGTGGCATTCTGCACCAGCTGAAGCTTCCGGATACTCTTCAGGGGTAGCCCCATGTAGAGCGCATTACAGTAATCTATACGGGAAATTACAAGGGCGTGAGTGACTGTTCGGAGGGCCTCCTGATCCAGGAAAGGGCGTAACTGGCGCACCACACGAAGTTGTGCAAAGGCCCTCCTGGCCGTGACTGCCACCTGCTCTTCAAGCAGGAGTCGTGAGTCCAGGAGGACCCCCAGATTCCGCACTGGATCCGAGCGAGGTAGTGCCACCCCACCCAGAACCAAAGATGACAACTTCCCGGATCTAGGGGGGCCATCAATCCACAGCCACTCCATCTTACCAGGGTTCAGTTGACACCCATTAACACCCATTAGGGTATTTTGGAAGCATCATGGCAAGGCAATTCTATTGTTGAATCATAGGTTTGTTTGATTGTTTATTTATTTATTTATTTATTTATTTATTTTCTATCCCGTCCTTATTATTTTTATAAATAACTCAAAGCAGTGAATGTACCTAATACAGTACTTCTTCCTCCTCCTATTTTCCCCACAACAACCCTATGAGGTGAGTTGGGCTGAGAGAGTGACTGGCCCAAGGTCACCCAGCTGGCTTTCATGCCTAAGGTGGGACTAGAACTCTCAGTCTCCTGGTTTCTAGCCCATTTCATTGTATCATTCAATGATTCAGTGTATCATTGGGGATCAACACTAATGAAAATATAGCAAAATAGAATCCAGGAGGCTGGACCTTGCAGTGATGCATACATGCACACTCTCCCATAATGCACTCAAGTACATGCAGTATACGTGTAGATTGGCATGCCAACCCCTACAGAAGCACATGCAAATACGCATGGCGAGAAGCTGTCCTTTCTGCTCCCTTTCCTCATCCACATTCATTCTCGACCCCAAAAGGCATCTTGAATGCAGCACACTGGTGGGTGGCCAAAAAATAAGGGGGGGAGAGGCAAATGGAAGGAAACTTAAAAGTTTGCATTTAGAATCGCCCTCATTCCTAAAGTGAGTGCAAATGTTAGCTTTGAGACTGAAAAGACTAGTGAAACAAATAGACTTCGCTGAGGATTTTATACTGGGATATACTATAGGGGGCGTGGTGGCTCAACAGGTAAGACGCCAGGCTTGTCGATCGGAAGATCGCAAGTTCGGAGGTTCGAATTCCTAGCCCCGTGTGACGGAGTGAGCTCCCGCACCACCCCCAGATCTTGCCAACCTAGCAATTTGAAAGCATGCAAATGCAAGTAGATGAATAGGTACCACTTTGGTGGGTAGGTAACAGCGTTCTGCGTGCGTCATGCTGGCCACATGACCGTGGAAGGGTCTTCGGACAACGCTGGCTCTTTGGCTAACAAACGGAGATGAGCACCGGCCCCTAGAGTCGGACACAACTGCACAAATGTGCGGGGGGGACCTTTACCTTTTTTATACTATTCTTCAATAAACTCCATTCTCCCTACATTGCCAGGAGACTGAGAGTTCTAGTCCCGCCTTACGCATGAAAGCCGGCTGGGCGACCTTGCGCCAGTCACTCTCTCTCAGCCCAACGTTCGCCGCCTTATTTATAAAAATAATAAAGGTGGGATAGAAAATAAAATAAAAATAAATAAAATTGCACAGGAAGGAAAGCTTTTAAATTGATGGTATGCCCTCTCTTTTTGGTCATAGAAAGAAATTTTAGCAACTCAATAAAGCTCTTGTCCTTTCTTGAACTTATTTATTAAGCTCTTTTGGCTTCACATGTACAAACTGATTTTTTTCCATCTTTTTTGTACCCTGGAAGTCCTCCAGGTATGAGGCAATCCCTGCTATGTCAGTGTGTGGTCAACTATTGTTGTCCAGCTCTAAGCTGGAGCGGAACCCGTTCTGTCTTATTCTGTTCCCTCATCTTGCAGATGAATGGGAACCTACTTCTGATTACATGAAAAGTTCTTAAGATGCACTAGACCATTTACACGGTCTGTTGCTCATAGAGAACCGAAAAACAGAAGCTGGTCCCCACAATAAAGAGTTTGAGTACCTTCCCCTCCTTCCAAAAACAATTATATTCACTGAGTCGTACCATAAACACAACACAAATTGTTCTTATCCAATTTTGGCACTAGATTTACAACTTCCATGGTTTAGAAACAGAGAAAGGAAACCAGGAGAAAACAAACTGCACTAGCGGGGGGGGGGGGGGGGAGAGGGGTTGTTTTTCACCTCAGTTACTGCTTGGCACTTGCCTGAAAACTCTCCATTCTCATCCTCCATTTCAGAATTATATTCTTCCACAAGAGCGCAGCAGTCTGTTGACACACACTTCTTGTCCGCACGTACTGTCCCTGCATTTTAAGGCTGGCTTGAAATGAAAAAGAAGCCCACAGAGAACTCTTAACACCATGCAAGCTGTAGTGGGAGGCACAGGTTAAACTCTTCGACTCCCTTCCTTGCTTATGGGGTAAAGTTCTGGGCATGTATTTATTTTCTAAACTGATCAATATAGGTCAAAGCCATGCAGGGTTTTGACTTAGGGTTATTTGGCCCAGAGTATTTGAGCATGTCTCTTTTTCCTTAGCTAGATACAAGAGAATAGACGGACAAAAAACACAAAATGATCAAATCTCTGTATGGTATTCCCATCTACTCCACAGCACCTAGTAGCACTTCCAGGTGTCCTGGTAGAGAGCCATGTTCGCATCGCAGCAATGCGAAAGCAAAGTATCCATGATCCTTAGACCACTCCAATGAAAAAAAATCACAGTTTTCTAAGAAACTTCAGTAAACACCTTCCTTTTAACATAGTTTAATCTGACACGGCTTTACTCAGAAGCAGGATCCACTTCAACAAGATGCAGTCCAGGCAAGGCATACGCAAACTGGATTGAGTTGAATTTAGTTTTCAATGAGCTACACTGCATAATGCTTGAAATCTAAATAGTATTCTGCATAGCTGGGTTATTGTTTTAATGCACAGACAAACAAAAAGCAAAATACCCCAGTGCTGATGCTGATACAGCATCATTCATTTCATCTATGAATATATATTGAAAATAAGCCAGGAGAAAGTAACACAGAAATCCTTACCTTAAGCAAGCAATTTGAGCGAGAACTGAGAAAAGGAATTAAAGACAGCTACATAATCAAAACAATGTTCATTTGGACTGTGATTTTTTGTTAAAAAAAAAGTCGACAACAGCTTTCTATTTTTTCATGTCTTCATTCCTTCAATTCATTATCCCAGCCAAAAAAGCCACAGTCTTTCACAACCACTTTGGTGTTCTTATTTTCCAGGGTTTTCCCTCCTCCCATTTCCCCCCCTCAGGACAGCTGAACAGATGTCTTTGTTTTGAAGGTTTCGTCAGTGTTCACCCAGCTGTATCTCTGAAAAGGAACCTAACTTATATCCCAGAGTTCAAGAGTTTGAGAGAGACAAACAACTTCTTAAAATTTATAAACCTTTTCTGTACCTAGCTGAAAAAAATAAAGAAATCTGAAATATAGATCAGATAAGTCGGCTACTAAATGGGGTGTGACCCTTTATTATCTTTGGAGGTTCAGCCCTACCATTAGGTAGAGCAGTGCTTCTCAAACTTGGCAACTGGGGAATTCAGGGAGTTGAAGTCCACACATCTTAAAGTTGCCATGTTTGAGAAACACTGAGGTAGAGTGAACCATCTGCATAACCCAGCAGATGCTGAAGGGAAATCGAGGTCAGTGTCTTCTGGGCTTCCTCTTGAGCCATTCCGGTTTTCCAGTGTCCTTGTGGCAAGGATTCTTGCATGGCGTTAGCCTGGTCCAACAGGTTGACTCAGCTATTTATGTTCTCTCAGTGTTTCACAATGGATAGAAGTGATCAGTCAGGAAGAGACATGACACTTTGCGATACGCACTCCCTCTAGATTTGTGTATTTGCCCGCTTTTGCTTAAACAAACAATAAAGTGGATTTGGGCACAGCAATGAGAGAATGGAGGAAGCTCTGCATGTGCCATGCAATTTACCACCAAAGTTGGCTGTTGCCTCAGGTCTGTGTTATTGGCCAGGGTTGAAGAAAAAGTCAACTGCTCAGATTCTGTACATGACATAGGCAAATGTCACAATGTCTTTTATAATCGCACCTGAATGAGTATTGCCTGGAATTTTTAAGAGAAGTTTAAATGCTCCAATGTGTAATAAATGCCTGTTTTTATTGTATAGTAAGATACAGTATTTTACTATAATTCCTGTACTATAATTCCTGCCCATTTTCACTTTTTTTTAAAAAAAAATCTGCCCATTCACTTTTTTTAAAAAAAAAATCTGCCAGGATTTAGCCAAATGTTTTGCTCTAACAAGGCAATAGATTTGGTTCAGATTCAAAGCACAGCAATGGGGAAAAGTAGAGGGATTTTATTAAACAGAACAGAATCACAAACATATGCAGAGCAAAGGTCACCTTGTGTCCTTTCTGCCTGTCAGAAACCTGCAAAAACAACTAAGATTATGTCAACAGGCAATGCCAACCCATTGCAAATAGTCAGAGAAGCTGAAGTAGTAGCAGAATGCCTAAGTGTAAATGAGATATGTTTTATGTAAAATGTAAATGTCTGTGTTAAATGTTAAATGTAAATAAAGTTTATTTTTTAATAATAAAAAAAAAGGAAACATTAAGATGAACCAGTAGCTTTGCGGAGAAGCGGAGAGCGGCAGAGGCGGGCGGCGGCAGCAGCGAAGAGGCCACGGGCGCAGGAAGCAGCAGCCGGAGGCCGCCTCGCCTCTGCCGCTCTCCGCTTCTCCGCAAAGCTCCTGGTTCATCTTAATGTTTCCTTTTCCTCCCCTTCAATATGTTCCAGCAAGCGAGGTGGAAGCAGAGAGGCCACGGGCGCAGGAAGTAGCAGCCGGAGGCCGCCTTGCCTCTTCCGCTCTCCGCTTCCACCTCGCTTGCTGGAACGTATTGAAGGGGAGGAAAAGGAAACATTAAGACAGGGCTTTCCAAACTGTGTGTCGCGACGCAATACTGTGTCGCCTGGGGGCCCCAAGTGTGTTGCGTGACAACCCGGAAGCTCTGATGAAAATGCCCTTGGTTCTGGCAGGGAGGCGAAAATCACGCATGCTGCAGGGCTGCCTGGGGTGGAAATTCTCTGCGCCGATCAGCTGTGCGCTGGGAAGCCAGCAGTGTGCAAATGCGATTTTCGTCTCCCTGCCGGAACCGAGGGCATTTTCGGGGTCCCCGGAGCCTGTCCTTTCAAAGGGGCAGTGGTGGCAGCGGACCATCAGCGCTTCCAGGACACCGCTGCTGCTGCTGCCCCTTCAAAAGGTCAGGCTCCGGGGACCCCGAAAATGACCTCGGTTCTGGCAGGGAGGCGAAAATCACGCATGCTGCAGGGCTGCCTGGGGTGGAAATTCTCCGAGCCGATCAGCTGTGCGCTGGGAAGCCAGCAGCATGCGCATGCGATTTTCGCCTCCCTGCCGGAACCGAGGGCATTTTCAGGGTCCCCGGAGCCTGCCCTTTCGAAGGGGCAGCCCCTGCCGCCGCAGCGGCAGCAAGCCGGAAGCACCGCCGCTTCCAGGTCTTCGTGGGCCAGCCATTGGTGTGTCGCCAACGGCAAAAGTTTGGAAAGCCCTGCATTAAGATGAACCAGGAGCTTTTCGGAGAAGCGGAGAGCGGCAGAGGCGGGTGGCGGCGGCAGCGAAGAGGCCACGGGTGCAGGAAGCAGCAGCCGCCGCCCACCTTGCCTCTGACATTCTCCGCTTCTCCGAAAAGCTCCTGGTTCAGCTTAATGTTTCCTTTTCCTCCCCTTCAATACGTTCCAGCAAGCGAGGTGGAAGCGGAGAGCGGAAGAGGCGGGCGGCGGCGGCAGCGAAGAGGCCACGGGCGCAGGAAGCAGCAGCCGGAGGCTCGTCTGGCCCCGCGGCACGCCGAGGGAGAAGAGCCGCCTGCTCTCCCCTTGGCCGCCTCCGGTCGCTACAGTCGCCCTGGCATCTCCCTTTGGCCTGCCGTCCGCTGCCCCCGCCCCAGAGCCCAGCCCTGTCCCCCCCGCCTCCCTCCCTGCAGGCGGCAGACAAACTCAGCGAGGAAGCCTGCAATGGCGGCTTCCCTCACGCACGCCCAGGCTCGGCTGCGGAGCTCAGCCTCCCTCCGCGAGGCCCCCCGCTGCCTTCCAGCGCGCCTGGGCCTCGCGGAGGGAGGCAAGCAGGCAGGCAAGCGGGCGGGGCGGGCAAGTGGGCGGGGCTCTTCGGCACAGATCCCGCCGGAGCTGATCTCCCTGGACCCCGGGCAGCTGTGCCGGGTGGACGCCGTCTCCCTGCAGCAGCAGCAGCGGAAGGAGCGTACAGAGAGGCTGAAACCTGCCCGAGCAGGTGGATGCCGGTGGCGCTCCGCTGGCCACTCTGGGAGGGCGGGGCGGGGTGAGACGCAGCTCTGCCGGGCTCCGGGCGTGCGGGCGCTGAGTCCCTGCCCCCCTCCCCCCAGCGGGGGCTGAAGGGCTGGGACTCGGCGGGCGGGCGGCTGAAGCGGAGGAGGAAGGTGGCAGCCAAGCAGCAGCGGGGGAGTCCCCTGGCGCTCCCCGTTCCTCTCCTGCCCCGGCTCCGCCCTGGCTCCTTGGTTCGGAACAGCTTGGCAGCCGGCGCCCTCCGAAGCTGGAGCCTCCGCAGCCCGCAGATCGGCGCTGGATCACTTCCGGAAACAGCAGGGGGAGAAGGCCGCCCGCCTTCTGCAGGCAAGGAGGGAGGGGCGGGAAGCCGGTGTGGGGGGAAACTGCTACATGGGCCCTCCCACCCGCCCCAATAAGCCACGTGATTCGCTCCCGCCCGCAAACCCCGCCCCTTACACGTAATTGGCCCCCGCCCGCAAACCCTGCCCCCTTCCACGCGATTGGCCCCCGCCCGCAAACCCTGCCCCCTGGCTCTCGAGCATTTCAAAATGTGCACGAGCATGTCAAAATGGCTCCCGGCATAAAAAGTTTGCCGACCCCTGCCTTACTGGCATGTGAAATAAGTGCCACTGTTCGATAGTTTGAACATTCTTTAGTGTTTCCCTTTTTTGGTATGGGGATATAAGTTGATTTTTTCCAATCTGATGAATATGAAACTACAGCTTACTTATTTTGGAGGCATCGTGTGAAGGCAAGAGTCACTGGAGGAGACCTTGATGCTTGGAAAAATCAAAGGCAATTGAAGGTAATAAGAAAAAAGAGGCCAAGAGAAAACAAGGTCACTAGATACTATCACAGATGACACCAGCATGGGCATTCTTGGACTCAAGTTCTTGACCAAACATCCTGGCAAAATGATCGCATCACAAAAAGTCAGAAGCAATTGAGTAACTGAACAGCAGCAAAAAAAGTTGTTAGCCACCCAGAGTCACCGTGGTAGGATGGGTGGCCATATCAATTGAATAAATAAAATAAAAATAAGTATGACCCTTGACCACGGAGAAAAAAAGGACCAATGGAGGTATGAGCCTTGGTTTGTTGTGCTTAGTCAGAAGTCACTCTCTGTAAAATTGTATTAATTTGGGGAAAATATATTGAAGAAATAGGAAGTATGGCGTAACTCCACTAATGCTTTATCCTTCAGACCAGGCAACATTGAAATAGGCTACTTTCTCATAAAGTTAAGTATGCTTACTGTAATTTGAATGCCATCATTCAATGTAGCAAGCACAGAAGCAAACAGTATGAGGATGTCTTCAAAGTAGGCTAAGTCCAAGGTCCTGATGGTCAGACAACAATCAGAGATTGTTCTAGCACAGGACCTTTCTTAATTTAAGGCTTTAATGTTTCAGAAGCTGCTACTTGTACACATCAGGGAACAATAATGCATGCAGGCTGTTCAGAAGTAAGAACTCAGTTCAAGTGCACTGCTTAGATTATTATTCCAGGGTGAAGTTGGAAATCTATTTGGATATATTTAAAAGAATGGTACATGTTTCGATTTCTACTTCATTAAAATGTCTTTTTTCCATAAAGAAGAAAAGCAATAGCGAAAAAAAATATTTCCCCTTGATTGCAAAATGCTCAAATATTGCAGTGCAGACCAGTAAGCACATTTTTTAAGCAGACAGAAATGCCAGTGTCCTTTCCCCAAGGGCTTCCCATCAGACACAACATTATTATGTAGCGACTGCTCCACCTCATCTGCCTTCTGTCCCCTCTGCAGCATATAATCAGGGTTTGCTTCTGTAGTAGATCAGTCTTTGTATTAAGCTGTGCATGACTTAGGGAGTAGCCTGCTGGAGTTCTTTCCATTCAAAAGTTGCATTTGGAATCCAATCAAAATAATTTCACTCTTATTCTTTGTAAATTGCTAGGAATACCTACATGATACCATCAATTCATAGCTTAAAAGGCATTGCACATATATTAAATATGTTTATTTACTACTACCATTAATTCTGACTTACATCTAGGAGTGGAAAACAGAGGTACATGGACGCTGATAGGAGCTTAGTCTTTTGTTCCGGCTGAGAACATAATGGATGGGTACTGGCAGGAACAAAGCTTGCCTGCTATTCATTTTCACTATCTCTTTTCCTATCATCACCGAAATGGAAGCTGCTGTGTCATTAACATCTACCTGTGAAAGCGGAATACACATCCACGGCGAGGGCTGTCTGAGCACCCAGCTACGTGACTGCAACATGAAACGGGGAATACGAACCTTGGGGAGGGGACTAGACTCTGGGGGGGGAATGTGAGACTGGCCCCCTCCCTCCTGGCCTTTCGGAAGGCCCTTAAGACCTGGCTTTGCCACCTGGCCTGGGACGACGGAGGTGGTAGTGCCTCCTGGGGTTGGCTTGCCCCATAGCTCTACTATCTATTCTGCGGGTCCAAGCCCATCCTGGATTTTATTTTATTATGTTTTGTTTGTGTTTTTAGATATTTTGTATAGTTTTAAATTTTTATTTATTGTAACCCGCCCAGAGTCCCTTGCATGGGAGATGGGCGGGGAATAAATTTGAATAATAAATAAATAAATAAATAAAATAAATGTTTAAAACTGCTAACCATTAGTATAGTCTCTCATTCAAGTCTTTCTTTCGTGCTAACCTGCATGTACTGGAATAAACCTTAGCAACCTCGTGTCTGTGGGTTTGCTAAGAGAACTGGCTATTTGGACATCGGAGCGGAGCACCTCACATAAAGACTTGAATCAAGTTTGCCGGTTTTCCCGGGGACTACTCTGAGAATTCAGCAGGTCCCATGGTCGAGACGGGCTCAAAAACATTGGGTGGTTGCAGTTGAGCTAAACAATCCAGACAACGATGACCACAGACGACGCCATACCCAGCACCTCCTCAGCGCGCGGGGGGGGGGGACAGCAGCAGAGATCCCCACCGAAGCACCAGGGGGAAAGAAATCAAAGAAACTCAAGGGAACGGAGGTAAATAACCCCCCCCAAACCCCAGAGACAAAGACTCACACTCAGATGTTGGAATGGTCGTTAGGGGTTGGGGGCGGCAGGCAGCCTGGACCGGCGAAGAAAGCTGCAAAACCCAGGGTATCCCTGTCCCAACGAGTGTGTGTGATAGAATCAGGGCTGGGAGAATTGAAAGGGACCATGATGGCTATGCAAGCTGCCCTGGAGCGATTGGTGCCTCAGAGGCTGGAACAAACCCCAGAGGCTGCCAGGCAAGACAACGTTCCTCCCCCCTCACTAATGGGGACAGCTCAGATGAAAGTGAGCAAGGGGAGGAGGGAGAAATAGAGAGCACAGACAAAATGCAGACATCACCGCAGCTGGTGAACTATTACCCACCTCGCCCACAGCGCAAACCTAGAATAGTCACTAAACTGAAAACAAGATTTGATGGGGATCCGGAGCAATTGTCCTGTTTTCTGAACCATGTCAGGGGATTTATGGAGGAATCTGAAGAGTTGTTCCTTAATGAGGAAGCGAAAGTGAGATACGTCTCAAACTTCTTAATTGGGGAAGCTGCAAAGTGGATGGCCACGCTGCATGAAACTAAGGCTGCTGAATTGCACAATTTCAATGAGTTCATGGGGGCTTTGAGGGATAGGTTTGAGGACACCTTGTCCCGCATGTCAGCGAAAATAAAGATTCAAAAACTATGGCAAGGGAATCGAACTGTAGCTGAATATGCCCTTGAATTTAAAAAATTGACAAGCCGGTTGCCCAAATGGCCGGACACCATCCGAGCTGAATTCTTCCAAATGGGGGACTTCTGGGGGGAGGAGCCAAGATGGCGACCAACTAGCTTCCCCTGTATTAAGCTCCTGAACTGAGGCTGGACTCACCACATCTGACCTAGCTCCCGCAGCCCAAAATGCCACCCAGAGGCAAGAAAAGAATCCGGACCAGCCCTGGTAACGACACCGGGATCCACAAATCAACCAAAACAAAGAAACAGATAAGAATTGACTCCTACCTTCCCACCGCAGAAACAAAGACCAAAAAAGTGAGTAACAGAGCTTCTGCTTCAGGAACCCGATCTCCCCCAACAAATGCAGCTCCCCCAACAAATGCAGCAAAAACAACACTGGCCTCGACCTCGACCCTCAAAGTGTCCAGCCCAGAACACTCTCCAGAGCAGGGAGGCAATGGAGATAACTTATTGGGACATCTCCCCTGCTCCCCCCCCCTCTCCACAACTATATCACTCAACCCTGTCATGAGATCTGTCTACTGTCGGCAGAAACTATGATCCTCATTCTGCAACGGCTAAATGATATTGAAAACAAAGTGGACAATTTGCAAAAATCTCTAATACAGAATTCCTCCTGGGGCAATCAAGGGGTTAACAAGACAGCTTACCACGTTGGCAATCCCACTGGCAATCCGGAAGCAAACTATTCAACTTCCGCAGAACAGCAAGATCCAGCTGTTAACTATCAGCGTGTACTACAAAAAACACAAATTTTCCTTCAAATTCACCAGACTCCCTACAAATGGAACACCAGAACCCATATTCTGACGTCTTTAAGTCAATTACTAGGTTACCAAAATAGATCAATTGATCTGAAAGAATTTTATTACTTGCCAAAACAAGGATACGCCATGCGGTTCCTTCTGACTTTTCATAACACTTTAATTCCCAATAAACTGGCAGAAATGGACAGATATTTACAAAGATATGGCATTAAATCCACTAGGGTCTTTAAAGATTTATTAGTCCGTGACCGTAACCCCCTCCCCAACCCTGAATATGATGGCTTCCTCCTCCCACGATGCTCTAAAGATCAGAAATCGAATTTTGCAGGCGTTTGCCTGGCTCAAACAACTTACAGGCTAAACCTCCATATTCTAAATGGTGCCCTTGAAGGTGACCACCCAGCTGAATTCACCTACCTCTCTGGCTCCAAAATGAGTGCTATTGATTATATAATCGTCTCTAGGGATCTTCTCTCGCATGCCAAAGCCCTAGAAGTCATGCCTAAATTTGACAGTGACCACTTCCCAATTCTCCTCCAACTAAATGCCTTTACTCAACAAACACACACAGTGGACTGTTATCGACCCCTCCTAATGCCAGTAGGAAGAACCTACTGTCGAGCCAAATGGACCCCAAGTCTGAATCAAAGGATAACTGAGCTGCTGGCCACAGATCATCTACTGAGTCTACAGACTGCCATGACCTCAGCTACAAATCTCAATGCACTCCTGGAGCACTACCATACCATCACTCAAGAGCTCCATAAGCAATTAAACTACAGCAATAATGCATCCTGGAAACAACAACAACACCATTCCAAGTCCTGGTTTGACAAGGACTGTGTCAATGCCAAAAAAGCACTCGCCTCCATCTATCAGGCTTATGTATCCAACACTACTTCAACAACTGCACAGGACCTTCTCCTTCAAAAGAGACAATATAAGCCACTGCTGGCACGCAAGAAAAGGGAAGACATGAAAAATGGACACGGCTAATTCAAGCAGTCAAATCGAAAGATTCAGCCACCTTCTGGCATATCACATCAAGTGCCCAAAGCAAAGGTCGAACTATGGCAGACTGTCATATCCCTCCAGGGACCTGGGAGGCATACTTTCAAGATCTCTACATGGATGCCTCTGACAGAAACGGATGCCCTATGCAAAATATAGAAATTATACCAACATGGCCACCTGTGACAGCAATGGAGATCAAGAACCTTGTTGCGCAACTAAGACTAGGAAAGGCCCCAGGAGAAGATCTAATCCCAGCAGAGGTCATTAAAAACAATTTGGATTTCTGGATCCCCACATTAGCATCACTTTTCACCTGCACTGACAATTATGGACGAATTCCCAAGGATTGGGGACTTGCAATCATAGTCCCCATGTACAAAAAGAAAGGGAAAAAGGATGACCCTGCAAATTACAGACCAATCAGCCTCCTCAACACAATCAGCAAACTATATGCAAGTCATCTGCAAGGGAAACTCCAGATCTGGATGGAACAAGAAAACATACTTGCCGAAGAACAAGCCGGCTTTAGGGAAGGCCGATCCACCATAGATCAGTATTACAACACCTTATAGAAAAATATTCATCCAGTAACACAACCTCCCTATACGCCACCTTCATAGACTTTAAAGCAGCCTTTGACTCCATTTCCAGAGTTAAGTTATGGGGCAAACTGGAGGCCTCTTCAATTGACCGACGGCTACTGTACTTAATACGCATGCTCCATAAAGGGACCTCACTTAAAATAAGATGTAACCCCCAGGGCCATCTCACCAATGCCGTTGGAACTGAGAAAGGCGTTAAACAAGGATGCATCCTGGCCCCACTCTTATTTAATTTTTACATCAACTCCTTGGTGGACCATCTTCACAGCATGGACTTTCACCCCCCAAAACTTGCTGGAAGACACATTTTCACTCTACTTTATGCAGATGACGCAGCACTACTGTCAAGAACACCTATTGGCCTTAAAAGAGCGCTGAGAGCATTAACACATTATTGCAACAAAGATCAACTGCAACTCAACTATCAGAAAACCAAAATCATGGCATTTGCCAAAAGACCCAAGAGTCACTCCTGGAGCATAGATGGCCATAAAATTGAGCAGGTCCTATGCTTTAAATATCTGGGAGTAGTCCTCCATTCTGACAAAAGCAGAAAAGCCCATGGGGACCACATAGCTGAGATTGCACAAAGGAGCTCAAATGCCATTCTAAAATATCTCAAGTCAAGGGGTGGCCACTTCATACCTGCAGCACTCAAATTATTTGAAGCCAAGCCAGTAGCACAACTCCTGTATGGAGCCCAATTAGGCCCCTTCTCCAACTTTACTCCATTAGAACTTGTGCAATCAAAATTCTTAAGATCGGTCCTTCAAGTACCAAAATGTGTCTCTAATGCCACCCTGAGACTAGAGACAGGACTCATGAAAATAGAGGCAAGGGTATGGGTGGTCATACTCAATTATTGGCTCAGACGACCCCTTTTTCCTCTTGGCCTTGCCCCATTAACTCTGAGTGATGACTTCCAATCTAAATGGAAACAAGCAGTGACAAACAAAATCTCATCCCTGGGCTTCTCTCCAGGGCTGCTACTCAGCATGGGATACGATCAGGCCAAAGTACTCATCAAACAGGGTGTAATAGACACAGAATGCCAACTGGATCTAGCCAGCTCTCCAGCCTTTATTGCCAATGAATCCAGTAGGTATTGTGCCTCCTCCATGATATACCTATCCAAACTAGAGATACCCAACCATCGGAGAGCTTTTACATTGGCACGATGTCATGCCCTCCCATCTGCTGTTCTTGAAGGCCGATATCAAAAGATCCCCTATCAGGAGAGACAGTGCCCCTGTGACTCTGGCCACATAGAAACAACAGAGCATGTGCTCCTTCAGTGCCTGTTTTATAGAGACATTCGAACTAGTCTCATTACACCGTTGTTGTATAAATATCCAGGACGCTCAGGTCAATTTTAGACCTCCCTGCTGCTGATAGACATCAACCCTACCATAACATACAATGTTGCCAGATTCTGTGCGGCAGCGCTTAAAATTCCCAGAATGATGACGGGTAGCACAAACTAGCCTCCAATTTTAATTTAACAGAGTAATGTATTTCCAGATATACTAATCCAATGCTCCTTTATATTTACCTAATGTTTTCACCCCCCTTTTTTATTATCTCTAGACCTGTGTTTTAGTTTTATAGTTTTATATTTTAAACTCATTTGTATGCTTTAATTGACTGTACCTTATCCTCCTTATGCTGGTCTATGACCGTAATAAAGATTTGTTTGTTCCAAATGGGGCTGCGGGCTGAATTGTTGGAAATGGCACTAGCACGGGGGGAACCAGAGACATTGAGTGAATGGATTCAATTGGCAGGACAGGTAGAAACTGCGAGCCGCCGCATACGCTCCCAGCGCCAATTGCAGCATGCGGAAAAAACAGCGTACAATAGCCAATACACCCCCAAGAGAGATTATGATAGAAAGCAATGGGCTGAGGAAAAAGAGAGAAGAGCAAAAAATAGACTGTGTTTTAAATGTGGGAAGGAGGGCCACCGAAGTCATGAGTGCACGCAACTCGTAGAGGAAAGTAAACCGGGTGAGAAAACCCTCAAAAGCAACACTCAGAAAGAACACAGCAAAGGCAGCAAGGGAACACCACAAATACACGAAAGTAGACCCATCCACAGAGGAATCTTCAGAGGACGAAATGGTGCTGGCGGGAAACGCCAACAGTCTGTTCTAAAGTGCGCCGCGGGACAGGCTTTTCGTGAGGGGCGCAACGCAACAAGGAGTAAAGACGACTGCCCCACCATGCAAATCCAGGTAAAATTGACTACCTTGGATGGGCGGGAACAGTTTGTGGGGGCTGCAATGTTGGACTCAGGATGTTCCAGATGTTTAATACACCCATCAGTAGTAAGAAAATTGGGACTCAGACTCTTTAAGCTCAACACACCGATCACATTCTGCCAATTGGATGGGTCGGAGATGAAAGGGGGGCCGGTGGGACACATTACAGAGGACGTAAAAATGACAATTGGGACTCACACAGAGACTCTGCATTTCATTGTGGCGCCCACCTCGCTGCAAGCCATTGTGCTAGGTTTAAAGTGGTTTAGGGCAAGGAATCCACTCATTGACTGGGTTTCAGGGGAAATAAAATTCATCAATGGGACCTACCACGGTGCTGACGACGACAAGGTAACGCCCTGGATTGAAATGGGGGCGGCAGGGACTGAACAATGGGGGGAGGAGCGGGTTGAGCACAAACAAGCCATACCCGATAACTATGTGCCTGTTGCAGAAATCTTTGATAAACAGGAATGCGAACAATTGCCTCCCCACAGGAAGTCGGATGCTGCGTTTGAACTCATCCCAGGGGCACCCTTCCCTAAGCCCAAAATGTACGCAATGACTCAGAAAGAATTGCAAGAGTTACGCAAATTCATTGACAAGAATTTGGCTCGTGGGTTCATTGAACCAGCAAATTCCCCCCTCGCAGCTCCTGTCCTATTCAGGAAGAAAAAGGACGGGTCATTACGGCTCTGTACAGACTACAGGGGGCTCAACGCCATCTCAGTCACCATTCAGTACCCTCTACCATTGTTAAAGGACATGCTAGCCCAGCTTTCGAAAGGCAAAATCTTTACAAAACTGGATGTACGGGAAGCTTACTACCGGGTACGCATATGGGAGGGGGATGAGTGGAAGACGGCATTCAACTGCCCCCTGGGGTCTTTCCAATACCGCGTGCTCCCGTTCAGAGTGGCAGGGCCCCCCGGAATTTTCATGAAACTGATTAATGAAGTACTATATGAATTTTTGTATGAGGGGGTCATAGTATATTTAGATGATATCCTAATCTTTTCAGAAAACATGGAGGATCATGTGAAGTTGGTGAGGAGAGTGCTAGAGAAACTATTGGAGGCAAAGCTCTATGTGAAGCTTGAGAAGTGCGAATTCCACAAAGAGAAGCTAGACTTCCTTGGGTACCACATATCTCACATGGGAATTGAAATGGATCCCGGGAAGGTGCAGGCTGTGCTAGGGTGGGAACCCCCACGTACCCGCAGGCAATTACAGGCGTTCCTGGGGTTTGCAAATTTCTATAGGCAATTTATTCATAATTTCTCACAGACTGCATTGCCCCTAACTGACTTGCTAAAAACAAAAAGCAAGGGAAAAGACTCTAAGCCCATACAGCCTAGCACCAGGATCAAATGGACTCCCGAGTGCCAGGAAGCATTCGACAACCTCAAAGCGCTGTTCACAGCAGAACCCATCTTAAAGCACCCAGAGGTGGAGAAACCATTTATTATTCACACGGACCCCTCCAATACCGCAGTGGGGTCTATATTGTTGCAGGCAGATGAACACAACACATTGAGACCTTGTGCATACATTTCAAAGAAGTTTAGCGAGACAGAAAAAAGATGGCATGTGTGGGAGAAAGAAGCGTTCGCTGTTTGGCACGCGCTTGACACCTGGCGCCACCTGTTAGAAGGGGCAACCGTACCATTCCAGGTATGGACGGACCACAAAAACTTAGAAGCTTTAAAATCTCCCTGGAAATTGAACCCAAAACAGCTTCGGTGGGCTGAATTTTTCAGCAGGTTCAATTTCACATTACAGTACTTTCTGGGGGGGGGGGAGAATTATCTCGCAGATGCACTGTCACGCCTTCCGCAACACGAAGGCAAGGCGGAGGACATCATCGAAACCCTGATCCCAACCCCAACAGAATCCTTACAGAACCAACAAAAGCCCCCAGACAAGCTAGAGGGAAACATGGCAATCACATGCAGTTGCGCCAAAAGCAGCTCGGAGGGAAATGCTTTAGAAATGGAATTACAGGCAGAAGTAGTAAAGGACCCATGGTGGAGGGAGAACAAACAAAGCCTCCAAGAAAACAAGGGGTTGTGGTGGAAAGAGGACAAATTATACGTGCCTGAAGGCTTGCGAAAAAGGGTGTTGGAAATAAGCCACAAACATAAAACTGCGGGTCACTTCGGGTTTGTAAAAACCATGCATTTGGTCAGATGGAAATTTTGGTGGCCAATGCTTCGCAGGGATGTGAAAGATTATGTGAAAATATGCCCAGTGTGTGCAACAGCTAAGAGGGCAGTAGGGAAACCCACGGGGCTGCTCCAGCCAGTAGCAAACCCGACACAACCATGGAAGCAAATCGCCATGGATTTCATAGTGGACCTTCCAATGAGCAAAAAGAAAACTGCCATCTGGGTAGTCACTGACTTCTTTTCCAAACAAGCACATTTTGTTGCTTGCAATGGGATCCCTGCAGCCCCAAAACTGGCCAAACTGTTCATTCAACACATTTACAGGGCTCACGGAACACCCGAACGCATAATTAGCGATCGCGGAAGTACTTTCACTAGCAAATTCTGGAAAGCTTTTTTGAAATTGATCGGGTCGGAACAAGGCTTAAGTAGCGCGTGCCATGCTTGCACAGATGGTTCATCTGAACGACTTAACTCAGTACTAGAACAATACTTACGCTGCTACATTAGCTACCAACAACAGGACTGGGCAGAGCTACTACCATTTGCTGAGGTGGCTTACAAGAATGCAGTACACCAAAGCACGGGGTTTTTGCCATTTCAAATAGCCACGGGTCAGGACTTTGTCACTATACCAGAACTGGCAATGACCCAAAACGAAGGAATAGCTGCCCCGCTACGAGCAGATGAATGGATCACAAAGGTGACAAGTAATTGGCCAATTATGAATCATGATGCGAAAGCCAGCTACAAGAAATATGCAGACCGCAAAAGAAAAGCTGAATGGGACCTAAAAATAGGGGACAAAGTTTACTTGTCCACAAAAAACCTTTGCACCACACAACCCTCGAAAAAGTTGGGGCCAAAATACATCGGACCTTTCCCTATTACACATGTAATCAACCCAGTAACAGCTAAATTACAGCTGCCAAAAGCGTTGAAAAAAGTACACCCAGTATTTCACATAAGCTTGTTGAAACAATACCACCCGTCAACGCAATGGCACCCAGAACCCCCCCCCCCAACCAGCACCGTTACTAGTAAACGGCGAACCACACTTTGAGATCGATAAAATCTTGGACTCCCAGTGGCACAGAGGAAAACTGCAATATTTAGTTAAATGGCAACAACTTCAAATTGGGGACAAAGAATGGGTGGCAGCAAAACACACTTTCACAGGGAATTCCCTGACAAACCGCGCTAAATTTTTATGTTCAATACTCTAACTATTTCTTTTTCATTGCAGAGGCTGTAAATAAGAATTAGTTTCATTCCAGGAATCACATTGAGGGGAGGAGGAAAAGCTTGGAGCTGTGGCATGTCAGAACTCTGACTGAGTTCTGTCATCATGATAGACTTCTATGTGGATGGTGGAGAGAAAGAAACAGAGACATTAACATCTACCTGTGAAAGCGGAATACACATCCACGGCGAGGGCTGTCACTTTTTTCTTTCCTGTCAAAGACTGTTAAAAAGTGGGAAGGAAAGTTAATTGACTTTACCAAGAAGGAAGGTGATCTGCCTATTCTCACTTTTACTTGGATTTAAAGCTTCTACTTATTGGCTACTATATATTTTTTTTTACTCTGGGAATATTCTATTTTAATTTTGTTTCTACATGGAATAATCAATATTCTGCCTTCTATTCTTCTTGGTGAAGATTGTTGGGAAAGAGAAATGAAAGTGACTTTTACTACTATTTCAGTTTGGCTTGAGTTTCTTATTTATGGACAATTATTGGGCTATGGCGTCTTTGGGAACGAGACGGGCGGAGAAGGAGAAGAAGAAGGAGACTGGAGGATTACCTATTGATTCTGCTACACCTGTTACATCTGCCTCAGAAACTTTATTACCAGAAATGAAAAAGATATTAGAAGCTGTTGCAGTACTAAATAAGAAAATGGATGACTCCACGAAGCAGATGGAAGACCAGAATACAGCATTAAATAAGAAAATGGATGACTCCACGAAGCAGATGGAAGATCAGATTACAGCATTAGACAAAAAAATGGACGATATGAAGAAAGAAATAACCCGAGAGATTAAGCAAGACTTTAAAAAAGAAATTAAAACAGTCAAGGAAGTGGTCAATTCTTTGTCAGGAGAACTTAAAGATACGCAAAGTCAGATGCAAAAATTAGAAGATAAATCAGAATATGCTATTAAAGAGATTGAACATAATCTAGATATCACAGCTTTAGCAGAAATGAGAGAGAAAGAGTACATCTTGAGATTTAGAGCAGTTCCAGAACAAGTAGATGAAAATGTGAGAGAAAGGATGATTTTTGAATTGGCTAAATTTTTGGAGATAAGAGAACAAGATTTAGATTTGGAGATAGATAAAATATTCAGAGTAAACTCACGTTATGCTAAGGAAAGAAAAGTTCCTAGAGACATATTGATATATTTTGTAAGAAAAGTGACAAAAGAGCAAATCTTAAGGAAACATAATATTAGATTAAACATAGAAGGGAAGGAAATAATTGTATTAAAAGAAATTCCCTTGAGAATATTAAGGAAAAGAAAAGACTATTCTTTCCTTACAGACAAATTAAGGCAACATAGTATTTCATTCAGATGGGAAAAATTGGAAGGCGTATCGTTTGAGTTCAAAGGACAGAGATTCAAAATAACTTCCATTTTAAAAGCAAAAGCTTTTTTAGAGAAATATAAGAAAGAAATGGGTTTACCAGAAGGAGAATTGACAAAAGGAGGAGAAACATCGAAAGACAAAGAGAAGACTGAAGATCTATCTGAGAAAGGAGCTACAGGTGTGGACTTAACAAAGGGATTTTAAAGAATAAAATGCCAATGGAATTTAAATATCTGACATGGAACATTAATGGAGCTAATTCTCCACAGAAAAGAAGAAAGATTTCACTTTTTGAAAAAACAGAAATTGGATATAAGTTGTTTACAAGAGACTCATATTTGTAAAAAAGACACTAAATATTTGATTCAAAAACAGCTTGGAGAAGAATTTATTTCGGTTGGATATAAAAAAACTAAAGGGGTAGTCTTATATGTACAACCAAAGTTAAACCCAAAATTGATAGTAGCTGATGAAGAGGGTCGATACATTGCAGTAGAAATCAACATACAAGGAACTAAAACATTAATAGTTGGACTTTATGCACCAAATATGGATAAAGGAGTATTTTATAAAAATCTGATGGATAAACTTTTGGACTTAACTTATGACATTTGGTGTTTGATGGGGGATTGGAATGGGGTAATTTACCCCAGATTGGATAGACAGTCACAAAAAGAAGTGAAGCAAACACAGGGAAAACTGCCACAAACATTTTTTGACTTGAAAGAGATGTTGGATTTACAAGACATTTGGAGATGTATGAATGGGACTTCCAGAGAATTTACATATTATTCAGAGAGATTCAAATCACATTCCAGAATAGATATGATTTTGATATCTAAAAATTTGATGATGGATATTAGTAAAGTTGATATATTACCTAAGACCTTGTCATATCATAATCCAGTAATGTTGACTCTTAAAGGGAAACGGAGTGTATTTAGATGGAGATTGAATGAGTCGTTACTACGGAATAATGATGTAGTTGATGTATGTAAAAAAAAATTAAGAGAATATTTTCAATTTAATTTGAACAAAGGCACTAATATTCAAACTGTATGGGAAGCCAGTAAAGCATATATGAGGGGTTATTTTATTCAATATAATGCTCAAATGAGGAAGAAAAAACAAAAAAGAATTCAATTGATTTTAGATGAAATTAAAACTAAAGAGTTAGATTTGAGAGATAAACCAATGGATGACACTTTGCTCACTCAAATTAAATTCTTACAAAAGCAAATATCAATGATATTAACTCAAGAGATAGAGACTCAAATGAAATTTACAAAACAAAAATATTTTGAACATGCAAATAAACCAGGTAGATGGCTGGCTTATAAATTGAGGAAACAAAGACAAAAGAATTTGATTACTAATATTCAACATGAAGGAAAAATGTTGGTGAATAATATGGATATTCAAAAAGCCTTTCATGACTATTATTCTAAATTATATAAAAAACAAGATGTCAACTTGGATGAGATTGAAGAATATTTGAACAAACAAAAATTAACTGTTCTTAATGATCAACAAAGATTGACATTAAATAATGTTATAACAAAAGAAGAATTGACAAAAGCTTTTAAGAAAATTAGTAGTGGAAAAGCTCCTGGACCAGATGGATTGTCAGCAGCCTATTATAAATGTTTTGAAGAGGATTTATGTTTACCTTTGCAGAAGACTATGAATTCTATTTTGGAAACAGGAACTATGCCTGAAACCTGGAAAGAAGCACATATAACATTGATCCCCAAAGAACAACAGGATTTAACATTAACTAAAAATTACAGACCAATATCTCTATTGAATAATGATTATAAGATATTCACAACGATATTAGCAGAAAGAATGAAGAATATACTTAAGGATTTTATTCATCAAGACCAAGCTGGTTTTCTACCCAAGAGGCAAATACGAGACAATGTTCGAAATATATTAGATGTAATTGAATATTTGGAACAACACTATGATAAACAAGCTGCCTTGATATTTATTGATGCAGAAAAACCTTTTGACAACTTAAATTGGCTTTTTATGTTTAAAGTACTGGAAAATATAAATTTTGGAGGAAATTTTATAAAATGGATTAAATCAATATATACTCCACAATTTGCCAAAATAATTGTTAATGGAGAATTTAGTAAGCCATGTGAAATCCAAAAAGGTACTAGACAAGGTTGTCCATTATCTCCACTTTTGTTTATACTGGTATTAGAGGTTTTACTTAGAGATATTAGACAGGATGATGGTATCCATGGTATCAAAGTCAAAAAAGAAGATTATAAACTAAGAGCTTTTGCTGATGACCTAGTCATTACCTTGGAAAATCCACTAGAAGGAATTGAAATATTAATACAGAAATTAAAAGACTTTGGGTTGCTAGCAGGGTTTAAAGTGAATTTACAGAAGACAAAAGTTTTGACTAAAAATATGGATTACCACCAACAAGAGAAATTGAAAGAAATAACAGGATATTCAATGGAAGAAAAAGTAAAATATTTGGGAGTATACTTAACAACTAAAAATGTTAAGTTGTTCAAGAATAACTATATTCCACTTTGGATGGATATTAAGAAAGATTTGGAACATTGGGAAAAACTGCAATTATCATTATTAGGTAGAATTTCAGCAATTAAAATGAATGTTTTGCCAAGAATTTTATATCTTTTTCAAACACTACCTATATTGGCATCAGAAGAACCTTTCAAACAATGGCAGCGAGATATTTCTAAGTTTATTTGGCAAGGGAAAAAAACAAGAATAAAATATAAAGTCTTGCAAGATTCAAAGGAAAGAGGCGGACTGGGTTTACCGGATCTGAAATTATATTATGCTGCTTGCTGTTTGGTATGGATAAAAGAATGGATAGTTTTGAAAAATGAAAAATTATTGAATTTGGAGGGACATGAATTAAGATATGGATGGCATGGATATTTGTGGTACAACAAAGTGAAAGTTAATGTGGATTTTAAAAATCACTATATTAGAAGATCTTTATTAAGAATTTGGAATAAATATAAATTAATTTTATGTTATAAAAGACCTTTATGGATTTCTACACAAGAAGCATTTTATAGAACAGAAGTAAGAGTTAAAGATAAATGGTTGACTTACAAAGATCTTTTAAAAAAAGAATAAGGACAATATAAAACTAAATAAAAAAAGAACTGGCCTCTGAAGGATATACTTTCCAATGGCTTTCATATATGCAACTTGTAGAAAAATTTAAATCAGACAAAAAAGACCTTGAATTTGAACAAAATAAATCGGAATTTGAGATACAACTATGTGAGACAGATGACCATTTAATTGCCAAAATGTATAAATTATTGTTAAAAGGTGAAATGGTAGAGGAACAAGTTAAAGATTGTATGATTAAATGGGCAAAAAATATTGGTCATAATATTCAAATGCAACAATGCGAAGATATGTGGACTAAAGGATTAAAATTTACTCTGTGTTATAATTTGAAGGAAAATTTCTATAAAATGATGTACAGATGATATATGACCCCACAAAAGTTAGCTAAAATGTACGGGAATGTATCCAACTTATGTTGGAAATGTAAAAAAAAAGAGGGGTCATTTTATCATATGTGGTGGACTTGTGAGATTGCCAAGAAATTTTGGACTCAGATACATTCATTGATGCAAAATATTTTACAAATTCAAGTTCCATATAAACCAGAATTATTTTTATTGGGAATAACAGAAGAACAAATAGGAAAGAAATTTACAAGAATTATGCAATATATGGTTACAGCAGCAAGACTTATATATGCACAAAATTGGAAAAATCAGACTATACCTACAATACAGGACTGGATGTTAAAAGTAATGGAAATGGCAGAAAATGATAAATTGACATGTTTATTAAAAGAAAATACAAATTATTATTTTCTTAAAGAGTGGAAACCATTAATGGACTATTTACAAAATGCAGGAGGGATAAAGCTTATATGGGGTTTTGAAGATTAATATATATATAAATTGATATATTAGACAGGAAATGTTCTACAATGTTATATATAGACCTAGCATGTAAGAGACTATTTTTTAAATCACTATGACCAGAGATAAATCGGAAGTTCTAATTTCTATGTTTCATCTTTCTCTTTTTCTAGTTACTTTACTACACTTTTTTCTTTCTTTCTTTGATTTGTATTTCTATTTCTTTTTCCTTTTCAACCTTTTATCTATGTATATTTAAAATTCAATAAAATATATTAAAAAAAAAGTCTTTCTTTCATTCTAACCTGCATGTACCGGAATAAACCTGTTACTTCTTAGCAACCTCGTGTCTGTGGGTTTCCTAAGAGAACTGGCTATTTGGACATCGGAGTGGAGCATCACAGTATTAAGCTGTGGATGACTTAGGGAGTAGCCTGCTGGAGTTCTTTCCATTCAAAAGTTGCATTTGGAATCCAATCAAAATAATTTCACTCTTATTCTTTGTAAATTGCTAGGAATACCTTCATGATACCATTAATTCATAGCTTAAAAGGCATTGCACATATATTAAATATGTTTATTTACTACTACCATTAATTCTGACTTACATCTAGGAGTGGAAAACAGAGGTACATGGACGCTTTATTGATAGGAGCTTAGTCTTTTGTTCCAGCTGAGAACATAATGGATGGGTACTGGCAGGAACAAAGCTTGCCTGCTATTCATTTTCACTATCACTTTTCCTATCATCACCGAAAGGGAAGCTGCTGTGTCTACTGCGCAAGATAAAGAAGGGGTTTCTTTGCAAACCAATGAACTAAGTCACTAAAGCACAACATCCAAGGTGAAGAAAAGCCACCTCTTGTGAACATCTTCTTGGGGATCGCTTAACTTTCCTAAGACTTTATGTCTGCATACTACAGTATGATTGCTTTCCCTCCTGGGAAAAAAAAGGGACTCAAATTCAGTGGGAGGAAATATTTAGATGCTGCGAGAACCAAATGTGAAGAGGGAGAACCTCCAACTCCAAGATCATTGTGAAGGATATTTTTCCCTTCTTCTGCCTTGGTTTCTATTTTCTTTTGAGATCTTTCTCTCAAAGATCTGCCATTGACTATATTTACAGCCACAATAATTGCAGCCACAATTACATCCTCAAAGGGCAAATGGAAAATCCAAGAAGCTGGCAATTGCTTTCCTACTAGATTTTTAATCTGAGCAGAAGGATCATGAATCCTGCAAAGCTCATTTCTCTTTTGAGTAAGTACATAAATAAATTCTGCCAAATTCCTTAGGGAACATATTTAATAGATTTACTTAGAGGCATTTGTGGAAAAATAGATACATGCCACTGATCAAGCCATCTAGAATTGATCTTTGCCTTCAGCCCCAAAATCTGCAGAGGAGCTGAGGGATTGGGCTTAATTTTTAAAAATGTATAAGGAAAGGGAAGGATCACTTTCCATATATTTTAAGTTTTAAAAAACTGCCACACTAGGATATTTGCAGAAAGCCTTCTTCCTGTGACAGTTAAAACTTTCCAGTTTGGTGTGTGGAAGAGGACTTTCACACTACAAAATTACATCGGTGATGCTATCTAACCATCTCATCCTCTGCCGTCCCCTTCTTTTGCCTTCAGTACCACGTTATTAGTTTATTTAAACTAATTGCCTGTTCCAAAGTGTTCAAAGAAAGGCTGTACTGCTCAAGGTTGAAGCACTGTTTGACTGTATAAAAACTTAAGCCACTTATGTCTGGCTGATTTAGGCCTTGCTTGAAAACCAATGTGCTTTTCTTCCCCCGTGCACTACCTGCTGCTTTCTCTATCCATTCCCTTGAGATGATGCCTACACATAGTTTTGAAGCTAGCTTAGCACCTTGTCCAAAGTGCACATTTTAATATGGAAGAGTTTTCTTCTCAAGAGACTCACAGGAAGCTGGAACCAAAACATTCAAGGATTAACAGTAGGGCTACCACGGAATTATCCATTTTTGACTTCTTCACCCAATACTGTTTAAATCATGTATGGGAGTGCAAGATATATAGAACTAAAACATTTACAGCAGATAATCTGGGACAACAAACATGGGGGGAGTGGGGGCAGAGATTCATATGGCTCCAACCCTACAGCTGTTCCGGAAGTCATTAAAAATGTGGCTCTGCTCCCAGCTCTGGACTTAGGAAGGATGTCAAGCCTTTGTTAGTTTTTGCAGATTTGGGTATATTTGGGCGTTTCTCTCTTCCAGATGCATATGTGTGTTTTAATTGTTTGGTTTCTCTTTCTTTGTGTGTATTGTAAACCGCCCAGAGTCTTGTGGGAGTTGAGCGGTTTCCAAATGGAATAAATAAATAAACAGGCTCAGGTGGCTAGTCTAAAAATCTGATGGGAAAAATGTCAACAATCCCGAAGCATTCTCACTTCTGGAAAGTTCACTAAATTCGCTGAACATCAATGTTAGAGAGGCTACCAGGTGCTTCATCTCTTGCAGCAATACTTCAAAAATCTTCATTTATTTGCCTACCCCAATCTAATGAAGAAATTAAGTCACCAGAAGCCAGACTGTTCAGCAAGATTGACCATATGGATTAATTATTGCAAGACTAATGTGAGTGAACCTCTATGGATGCCCAGTATTATTGCCCACGCCTTGTGATTAATTCCTACCAATATTTTTAATTTGGGGGGGGGGGGAAGCCCTATTTCCGGAGATTATATCTATTTAAACAAGCTAACCTTACCTTGCTACCTTACCTTCATAGCTACATTCCCTGTGAAGCATTCATTACTACACTTAGGCAACTTCTACTGACAAACCACGTTGGGAGCTCAACTCAAGGTAGTTGCTATAATTTAATAAATAAATATTCCTTAGGATATCTTTTTGTTGTTGTTGTTCAGTCGTTTAGTCATGTCCGACTCTTCGTGACCTTATGGACCATAGCACGCCAGGCCTTCCTGTCCTCTACTGCCTCCCGGAATTTACTCAAGTTCATGTTCATCACATCGGTGATGCTATCTAACCATCTCATCCTCTGCCATCCCCTTCTCCTTTTGCCTTCAGTCTTTCCCAGCATCAGGGTCTTTTCCAGTGAGTCCTCTCTTCGCATTAGATGGCCAAAGTATTTGAGCTTCAGCTTCAGTATCTGTCCTTCCAATGATCAGTCAGAGTTGATTTCCTTTAGGATTGACAGATTTGACCTCCTTGCAGTCCAAGGGACTCTCAAGAGTCTTCTCCAGCACCACAGTTCAAAAGCATCAATTCTTCGGCGCTCAGCCTTCCTTATGGTCCAACTCTCACAGCCATACATTACAACTGGGAAAACCATAGCTTTAACTATACGGACCTTTGTCGGCAAGGTGATGTCTTTGCTTTTTAATATGCTGTCTAGGTTTACCATAGCTTTCCTCCCAAAGAACAAGCGTCTTTGAATTTCATGGCTGCAGTCACCATCTGCGGTGATCTTGGAGCCCAAGAAAATAAAATCTGTCACTGCTTCCATTTCTTCCCCTTCTATTTGCCAGGAAGTGATGGGACCAGATGCCATGATCTGAGTTTTTTTAATGTTGAGTTTCAAGCCAGCTTTTGCACTCTCCTCTTTCACCCTCATCAAGAGGCTCTTTAGTTCCTCTTCACTTTCTGCCATTAGGGTGGTATCGTCTGCATACCTGAGGTTGTTGATATTTCTCCTGGCAATCTTAACTCCAGCTTGTGATTCATCCAGCCCGGCATTTCTCATGATGTACTCTGCATATAAGTTAAATAAGCAGGGTGACAATATACAGCCTTGTCGTACTCCTTTCCCAATTTTGAACCAATCGGTTGTTCCTGTCCTGTTCCGACTAAGACTGACACGGAAGCGTTATGGAAAGTAACTTTATTTATACAGACACACAAGCAGCCCAGTTTATACAGTCCTCTTCTTCATCTGCAGGCTGGATAACCACGGGTACAGCGGATTCTACTGGCCGGGCAGGAAGGACCAGAGGGGTTGCAGGAACTATGATTGATCTGGAGGTACCAGGCAAGGTGACCGCAGGAGTCTCGTTAGCTGGGCAGGTAGGACTTGAGGTAAACCGGGGTCCTACAAAAGCAGCCCACTGATGTCCGGCGCCAGCTCGGTTAGGTTGAGGACTATGGCTGGTGGCTAGAGGGGTAGACCGGGGCCTGACGAAAGCAACCCACTGCTGGCCAGCTTCCGTTGCCTCAGGTTTGGAAACCTGAGGAGAATCTGTGGCGTGGGCAGCCGAGACGGAAACAGGCAAGGCAGCAGCGCTTACCCCGGTGGTGGCCTTTTCCTCAGGAAACAAGGAGTGCTCCGGAAGATGCCCTGGAACGGAAAGCTCACTGGACGAAGACGCAGCGGCAGGAGAAGGCTCGGCGCTCGGCGGTGACAGGTCTGTGGAACTTTCACTTTGCTCGGTCTCTTCAGTGGCTATCAGGCGGTTCGCGGGGCTTCCCTCATTGTGAAGCTCTTGGCTAGGGTCGGTCCGGTTGTTGTGCGTGGCGGGAGGATCAGGCGAGGGCACGGGTCCAGGTCGTGAGGAGGATCGGTTGTCTCCGGCAGCTGAGGTAAGTTTTGCCGGCTTTTTATTCCTTTTTTCGTGCCTTGGGAGAGCGGGGGCCAATCGAGCTTCATGTTGCTCTGCCCGCCTCTCCGCTCTCCTTTGGCGCGCACTGATTGGCGGAGGCGTATTTCTTTCAGAGCCTCGGCCAATCAGCGTTTCCGGGTCCCCAGTCACTGAGCCTGCTGCCTCCTGTGATTGGCTCTTCTTCCGGTTCGGAGTCCAGCATGTCGGCCGGTTGCCAGGTAAGTACCGGGGCTCTCACACTATCCCCCCCCGCAGGACCTTCCTCCCCCCGGCTTTGTGGTCTGGGCTTATCCGGATATTGTTGATGGAATTGTTGTACCTGCAATGGCGCATGGACATCCGCAGCATCTTCCCAGGAGTACTCCTCTGGCCCATAACCCTTCCAGTCTATTAAATACTGAAGGCAGCCGCGACGAGTGCGAGAGTCCAGGATGCGAGCAACCTCGTATTCGGTCTCTCCTTGGATAAGGACAGGAGGAGGTGGTGTCTTCCTGGTTCTGAGCGGGCTGTCAGCTGACACAGGGACCAGCAAGGATCTGTGGAACTCTGGGTGTATTCGCATGTGTTCCGGAAGTGCCAATCGGAAAGCGACTGGGTTGACAACCGCGTCCACTGGGAATGGTCCCAGGAACTGGTGATCCAGCTTCCGAGATGGACGTGCAGATGATAGGTGTCTTGTTGACAACCACACCATATCACCAACCTTTAGTGGGGGTCCCGTCCTCCGATGGCGGTCAGCAAAGCGTTTGTAGTCCTCCTTAGCCCTTTCCAGCTGGTTTTTAAGGACTTGGTGGCTGGCCTGTAGTTCTTGGAGGAACTGATTTGCAGCTGGCACTGCTGAGTCCAGCACGGTGAGAGGGAATGATCGCGGGTGGAAACCATAATTTGCGGCGAAGGGGGCCATCTGGGTCGAAGAGTGGTGTGCGTTGTTATACGCGAACTCCGCCAAGGCTAGGAGGTCTGCCCAATTGTCCTGCTGGTAGTTTACGTAACAACGCAGGTACTGCTCCAGGATAGCGTTCACCCTTTCTGTCCCTCCATCCGATTGTGGATAAAACGTGGTGGATAAGTGTTTCTGGGATCCCAGATTCTGGAGGAGCGCCTTCCAGAAACGGGCGGTGAACTGCGAGCCTCGGTCGGACACCACAATCTTTGCTATACCATGCAGTTTGAAAATGTTTTTGATATAGAGGCGTGCCGTCTCTTGGGCCGTGGGCAAGCCCTTACACGCGATGAAGTGGGCCATCTTTGTCAGGGAATCCACCACTACCAGGATAGTAGTGGCGTCCTGGGACTTGGGAAGGTCGGTGATGAAGTCCATAGAGATAGCCTCCCATGGTTGTTCAGGAGTGGGTAGGGGCATTAGGAGACCAGCAGGCTTGTCCGTTTGATTTTTTGCCCTGCGACAGTCTGGGCAAGAGAATACATATTGTTTCACGTCATCCCGTACGCGCAGCCACCAAAACTCCCGGGAGACCAGGTTCAGCGTTTTAACCTGAAGTGGCCGGCAGCCAGGTTGTCGTGGCATAGTTGCAGGATCAGTTGGCGGAGTTCCCCCGGGGGTACATAGTAGCGGCCTCGGAAACAGAGCGTCTCATGCTCGCATGTCCATTGATCGGTCTGACCGACGGAAAGGTGCGCCAGCTCTTCTCTTTTTTTCCTTGCCCAGGTGTCGGCTCTTTGTTGTTCTCGAATCCGTTGGCTTAGGTTCCCTTGTATAGTGATGGCAGCAAACCGCTCTGGGGGGATAACAGGTTGAGGCGGTGCTGGAGCCTCTAAGCGATCATATTCAGGTTTTCTTGAAAGTGCGTCTGCCCGTTGGTTCTGGCCTCTTGGAATGTAAGTAACCCTGAAGTCAAACCGGGAGAAGAACAGGGACCATCGTATTTGCCGCTGGTTCAAGGTCCTGGCAGTTTTTAGATGTTCCAGGTTGCGGTGGTCCGTTCTTACTTCCACGGGGTGACGCGCCCCTTCCAAATGGTGCCGCCATGTCTCGAATGCCACCTTAATGGCCAGGAGTTTTGTATTTTTATAAAATTTGTGATCAGAGTTATGGAAAAACCAAGAGATAAGTTAGTAGTAAAAATGTTGCTTTATTTAAAACAAAGAAAAACGAAACTAAGCTTTTTCTTCAGCCGAAGAGAAGGCATGGCTATTTACATTTAGATAGCAGATAGCAGAATGCAGAGGAACAAAAGAACAAAAGGCATTTACATTTTAAACCTTAACTTGATCAGCATCTGAGTGGACAGGATCCAGCATGTGACCAAAACACCTAGGCAACAGATTCCCAATATGGGCAAAGCTCTAACAGCTAATTCTGATTGGTCAAAACTCTCAGACTGGCCGGCACCCAAAGGAAAATTAGCATTCCTGAGTGGGGGTGAACATGTGCTCTCTGAGCCCAAACAGAAAAAAAGTTTCGAGGCCTGGCTTTTTAAAAACTCAGCCACATATTCTACGGACATAAAAAATATATACAACAAGGAGCTCCTTGTCCCAGATGGTGTAAGCCTTTTCTGCTGGGGCGAGCTTCCGGGAATGGTAAGCACAAGGGCAAAGGGTGCCGGTCTGGGTGTCGGCCTGGAGTAAGATGGCACCGACCGCTACATCAGAGGCGTCTGTTTCTACCACAAATGGCCGGAACGGGTCTGGGTGCCGAAGTATAGGCTCCGTGGTAAAAGCTAGTTTGAGCCTATCGAAAGCACGTTGTTCCGTGTCTCCCCAGTGAAACTTGGTCTTTTTCCGGAGCAGGTTTGACAAGGGTGTGGTCAGTCCTGCAAATTGAGGAATGAAGTTCCGATAATAATTTGCAAACCCGAGCAGTCGTTGGACATCCTTGGCCCACCGTGGAGGCTGCCAAGTTTGCAATGCCGCTACCTTGCCTGGTTCCATGGCTATGCCGGTGGCAGAGATTCGGTGTCCCAGGAACTCTACGGTTTCACAGGCGAATTGACACTTCTCCAGCTTGGCATATAGATGGTGCTCTCGCAGCCGTTGCAGTACTGTTCTGACCTGCCGTACATGGTCGCTCGGAGAGGAAGAAAAGATTAGAATGTCATCTAGGTAGATTATCAGGTACTGGTCCAGGAGATCCTTGAATATGTCATTCATGAAATGCATGAAGACAGCAGGGGCGTTTGATAGTCCAAATGGAACGACCGTAAACTCATAATGGCCGTAACGAGTGCGGAATGCGGTCTTCCACTCGTCGCCCTGTTGTATACGGACCAGGTTATAGGCCCCCCTCAGGTCCAACTTTGTGAATAGGCGAGCATGGCAGAGCTGCTCCAGGAGCTCTGGTATCAGTGGCAAGGGGTACCGGTTCTTGATTGTGATCTCATTCAACTTCCGGTAGTCACAACACATCCTGAGCTCACCTGATTTCTTTTTGACAAAATACGGGGGCAGCCATTGGAGAAGTAGAGGGTCGGATGAAACCCCTCCTGAGGTTGGTATCAATAAAATCCTTGAGGGCTGCTCGCTCCGGTTCCGATAGAGAGTAAAGCCGGCCTACTGGAAGTCTAGCGCCTGGAACCAGGTCGATAGCGCAGTCGTAGGGCCGGTGTGGGGAAAGTTGGTCTGCCTCCCCTTCATCAAAAATGTCAGCATAGTCCTGGAATTGAGCTGGGATCTGAAGTTTTGGGGTGACCAGTTGCAATGCAGCGAGAGTGTTGCTAGTATGGGCGGCGCAACTGGGATGGGAGAACGCGACTTTTCCCGTTGACCAGGTGATTTGCGGCTCATGGGTCTGGAGCCACAACAGTCCTAGCACGAGGGGGCAGTGGGGAGTCATAACCAGGTAAAATTCCAGCCACTCCTGATGTTTCCCCACACGCATGAGTATGCTCTGGGTAGCAGTGTTCACCGGACTGGAACGGAGAGGGAGACCATCGATGGTCTCAATCACCAGCGGAGGGCGCACTTCGCGTTGGGGAATTCCCCACTTCTCTGCGAACCCGAGGTCCATAAAGTTGAAAGTAGCCCCCGAGTCTACCATGGCTTGGACCTTCAGTCCCGGATCCCTCGGTACCTGGAGTGTGACAGCAATGGAGAAGTGCTTGGGAGGATTCGTAGCGGGCAATGGCAACTGGCTGGAGGCCAGCTCGGCCCAACCTAACTGCCCGTTTAGGCCAAGCCGAGTCCGTTTCCCGACGAGGCGGCGACTGGTGACTTGGCGGGGCAATTTGCAGTGCGGTGACTCACTCCCCCGCAATACAGGCAAAGACCTTCCCGGCGGCGTCAGTCCTTCTCAGTAGATGTGAGGCGAGGTCTGGCACCCCCCAAATGCATCGGCTCCTCTATGGCTCGAGAACATGGAACGAAGGGTAGGGGTTGGGCAAAACGTCTCCTTGACCTCCGTTGCTGTAATCGCCCATCGATCTGAAGGCAAAGATGGGTCAGATCTTGGAGATTTCTAGGGCACTCAGTCCTGGCTAGCTCATCTAGAAGCTCGGAAGATAGTCCCTCCTGGAATTGGTCGACCAAGGCATGTTTGTTCCAATCCAGGTCTTGCGCCAGCACTCTGAAATCACTGATGTATTCGGCCACCGGCTTGGCCCCTTGATGCAATCCCTTAATCTGCCTAGCGGCTGTTTGGACCTTGACTGGGTCCACGTACATTGCCCGGAGTTGGTCACAAAACCCACCATAGTTATCTATAAGCGGGTCCTGTTGTATTATTAGCAGAGAGACCCATTTTGCAGCGGAACCCTACAATAAACTGGCCACGAAGCCCACCTTGTGTCGATCGGTTGGAAATTCCTCTGGGCGGAGGCTCTGGTACAGCTGACACTGTGCCAGGAAGGCTGGGAATTTGGCGAGGGTCCCATCGAACTTCTCAGGTACTTGCACCGGACATTTGGTTTTTTGGTTAACAACCGGTGCAACCACTGCTTGTTGACCTTGCAGCTGGGCCACATGCGTGCTCAAGTTGGCTATCATCTGGCTAAGTTGGTTGTTTTGGTCACTGAGCTGGGCTACCTGCTGGGATAGCTGCGCATTTTCCATGGACAGCTGCTGATCCATGGCTTCTTGGTTGTCAAGGCAACAGATAACCCCAGGCTAGGGAGAAGTAATCAGGCAATAACGCTTCCTTCCTTCCTGTGGAAGTCTGGCCAGAGACAATCTGTCCTATTCCGACTAAGACTGACACGGAAGCGTTATGGAAAGTAACTTTATTTATACAGACACACAAGCAGCCCAGTTTATACAGTCCTCTTCTTCATCTGCAGGCTGGATAACCATGGGTACAGCGGATTCTACTGGCCGGGCAGGAAGGACCAGAGGGGTTGCAGGAACTATGATTGATCTGGAGGTACCAGGCAAGGTGACCGCAGGCGTCTCGTTAGCTGGGCAGGTAGGACTTGAGGTAAACCGGGGTCCAACAAAAGCAGCCCACTGATGTCCAGCGCCAGCTGGGTTAGGTTGAGGACTATGGCTGGTGGCTAGAGGGGTAGACCGGGGCCTGACGAAAGCAACCCACTGCTGGCTGGCTTCCGTTGCCTCAGGTTTGGAAACCTGAGGAGAATCTGTGGCGTGGGCAGCCGGGACGGAAACAGGCAAGGCAGCAGCGCTTACCCCGGTGGTGGCCTTTTCCTCAGGAAACAAGGAGTGCTCCGGAAGATGCCCTGGAACGGAAAGCTCACTGGACGAAGACGCAGCGGCAGGAGAAGGCTCGGCGCTCGGCGGTGACAGGTCTGTGGAACTTTCACTTTGCTCGGTCTCTTCAGTGGCTATCAGGTGGTTCGCGGGGCTTCCCTCATTGTGAAGCTCTTGGCTAGGGTTGGTCCGGTTGTTGTGCGTGGCGGGAGGATCAGGCGAGGGCACGGGTCCAGGTCGTGAGGAGGATCGGTTGTCTCCGGCAGCTGAGGTAAGTTTCGCCGGCTTTTTATTCCTTTTTTCGCGCCTTGGGAGAGCGGGGGCCAATCGAGCTTCACGTTGCTCTGCCCGCCTCTCCGCTCTCCTTTGGCGCGCACTGATTGGCGGAGGCGTATTTCTTTCAGAGCCTCAGCCAATCAGTGTTTCCGGGTCCCCAGTCAAGTTAACGCTGAGCCTGCTGCCTCCTGTGATTGGCTCTTCTTCCGGTTCGGAGTCCAGCATGTCGGCCAGTTGCCAGGTAAGTACCGGGGCTCTCACAGTTCCATGATCGGTTCTAACTGTTGTTTCTTGTCCCGCATACAGGTTTCTCAGGAGACAGGTAAGGTGGTCTGGTACTCCCATCTCTTTAAGACTTTGCCACAGTTTGTTGTGATCCACACAATCAAAGGCTTTAGCATAGTCAATGAAGCAGAAGTAGATGTTTTTCTGGAATTCTCTTGCTTTTTCCATGATCCAGAGAATGTTGGCAATCTGATCTCTAGTTCCTCTGCCTCTTCGAAACCCAGCTTGCACTTCTGGTAGTTCTCGGTTCACATACTGCTGAAGCCTAGCTTGTAGGAATTTGAGGATAACCTTGCTAGCATGTGAAATGAGCGCAATCGTACGGTAGTTTGAACATTCTTTGGCATTGCCCTTCTTTGGAATTGGAACGTAAACTGACCTTTTCCAATCCTGTGGCCACTGTTGAGTTTTCCAAATTTGTTGGCTTATTGAGTGCAGCACTTTAACAGCATCATCTTTTAGGATTTTAAATAGCTCAGTTGGGATACTGTCTTCTCTGCTAGCTTTGTTGTTAGTAATGCTTCCTAAGGCCCACTTGACTTCACTCTCTAGGATGTCTGGGTCAAGGTCAGTGACCACACCATCGTATTTATCAGGGACATTAAGATCTTTCTTGTATAGTTTTTCTGTGTATTCTTGCCACCTCTTCTTAATCTCTTCTGCTTCTGTTAGGTCCCTGCCTTTTTTGTCTTTTATCATGCCCACCTTTGCACAAAACGTTCCCTTGATATCTCCGATTTTCTTGAAGAGATCTCTAGTCTTCCCCATTCTATTGTTTTCCTCGATTTCTTTGCATTGTTCATTTAAGAAGGCCTTCTTATCTCTCCTTGCTATTCTCTGGAAATCTGCATTCAGTTGGTTATATCTTTCCCTTTCTCCCTTGCCTTTTGCTTTCCTTCTTTCCTCAGCTATTTGTAAAGCCTCATCAGACAGCCACTTTGCTTTCTTGCATTTCTTTTTCTTTGGGATGGTTTTAGTTGCTGCCTCCTGTACAATGTTACGAACCTCCATCCATAGTTCTTCAGGCACTCTTGTCTACCAGATCTAGTCCTTTAAATCTATTCCTCACCTCCAATGTATATTCATAAGGGATATAATTTAGGTCATACCTGAGTGGTCTAGTGGTTTTCCCTACGTTCTTCAATTTAAGCCTAAATTTTGCGATCAGAAGCTCATGATCTGAGCCACAGTCAGCTCCAGGTCTTGTTTTTGCTGATTGTATAGAGCTTCTCCATCTTTGGCTGCAAAGTATATAATCAATCTGATTTTGGTATTGACCATCTGGTGATGTCCATGAGCAGAGTCGTCTCTTGTGTTGTTGGAGAAGAGTGTTTGCTATGACCAGCGTGTTCTCTTGACAAAACTCTATTAGCCTTTGCCCTGCTTCATTTTGTACTCCAAGGCCGAACTTGCCTGTTATTCCAGTTATTCCTTGACTTCCTACTTTAGCATTCCAGTCCCCTATGATGAAAAGGACATCTTTTTTTGTTGTTAGTTCTAGAAGGTGTTGTAGGTCTTCATAGAACCGGTCAAATTCAGCTTCTTCAGCATCAGTGGTTGGGGCATAGACTTGGATCACTGTGATGTTGAATGGTTTGCCTTTGATTCGAACTGAGATCATTCTGTCGTTTTTGAGGTTGTACCCCAGTACTGCCTTTCCCACTCTTTTATTGACTATGAGGGCTACTCCATTTCTTCTAAGGTATTCTTGCCCACAGTAGTATATATAATGGTCACCTGAATTAAATTTGCCCATTCCTGTCCATTTTAGTTCACTGATTCCCAAGATGTCGATGTTCAATCTTGTCATCTCATGTTTGACCACATCCAGCTTACCTTGATTCATAGATCTTACATTCCAGGTTCCTATGCAATATTGTTCTTTACAGCATCGGACTTTCCTTCCACTTCCAGACACATCCACAACTGAGTGTCCTTTCGGCTTTGGCCCAGCCGTTTCGCGCTTTCTGGAGCTACTCGGAATTGCCCTCCGCTCTTCCCCAGTAGCATTTTGGACACCTTCCGACCTGAGGGGCTCATCTTCCGGCGTCATATCTTTTAGCCTTTTGATACTGTCCATGTGGTTTTCTTGGCAAGGATACTGGAGTGGGTTGCCATTTCCTCCTCCAGTGGACCACGTTTTGTCAGAACTCTCCGTCATGACCTGTCTGTCTTGACCTGACTTCATTGAGTTACGCAAACCCCTTTGCCATGACAAGGCAGTGATCCATGAAGGGGTAGGATATCTAATAAATAATAAAACTTGCTATATTAACCAAACAATTATACTGAGGTCCTATGAAATAGGAATATTCTTATTATTCTACTTACCAAACCCCAGCAAACAAAGAGTTTTGATATTGAAAAAGAAAATGCAACATCAACAATTTGTGTGACATTATCAGCCCCACTTGGTAGACCAGACTAAGAAATCAAGTTCACAGCTAAAACTACTTTTTTTAAAGATTTTTTTATCCCGCCTTTATTATTTTTATAAATAACTCAAGGTGGCAAACATACCTAGTACTCCTTCCTCCTCCTATTTTCCTCAAAATATGTTTTATTTATTTATTTTTCCAACTTATATCACCCCCCATCTACCCCCACAAAGGGGACTCTGGGCGGTTTACAATCAAGTTAGTGATTAAAAGCATATAAAATGCATTATACAATATCAATCATAAATTAAATATTAAATATATAAAATCCAAGAGGCTGTGATGTAATGTTTGCGAGAACTCTATGGCACAAACCATCCCCAAGAAGAGCTATTACTCTTCCCATCCCAAGCGAGGTGGCAGAGCCAGGTCTTCAATTGCTTTCGGAAGGTCAGGAGTGTGGGGGCTAGCCTCACCTCCAGGGGCAGAATCTTCCAGAGGGCGGGTGCCACTGCAGAGAAGGCCCGCCTCCTGGACCCCGCCAGATGGAATTCTTTTATAGACAGGGTCCATAGCAATCCCTCTCTGCATAACCGGGTGGGGCGGGTCGATACTCTGGGGATGAGGCGGTCCCTAAGGTAACCTGGTCCCATGCCATGTAGGGCTTTAAAGGTAACAACCAACACCTTGAATTGCACCCAGAAGCAAACTGGCAACCAGTGCAGTTCACAGAGCAGAGGTGTCACATGTGCCGATCTTGGGGCACCCATAACTGCACGCGCAGCCGCATTCTGGACCAGTTGAAGCTTCCGGATACTCTTCAAGGGTAGCCCCATGTAGAG
Source organism: Charina bottae (assembly GCA_023362775.1). Lineage (NCBI taxonomy): Eukaryota > Metazoa > Chordata > Lepidosauria > Squamata > Charinaidae > Charina > Charina bottae. The sequence goes on along the minus strand of JALMGJ010000002.1, from coordinate 139,877,716 downwards.
TGCATTGCAATAGTCTATATGGGAGATGACCAGGGCATGAGTGACTGTACGGAGGGCATCTCGGTCCAGGAAAGGGTGTAGCTGGTGTACAACTCGAAGTTGCACAAATGCCCTTCTGGCCATGACTGCCACCTGCACTTCAAGCAGGAGTCGTGAGTCCAGAAGGACCCCCAGGTTCCGCACTGAGTCTGAACAGGGTAGTGCCACCCCGTCCAGATCTAAAGATAACAACTCCTTGGATCCCGAGGCCCCATCAATCCACAGCCACTCTGTCTTACCAGGGTTCAGCTGAAGCCTGTTGTTCCCCATCCAGGCTCCCACAGCCTTCAGACACTGAGAAAGGGCAGCCACTGCATCACTTAACTCACCCGGTATGGAGATATATAATTGAGTATCATCAGCTTATTGATGATACCTCATCCCGTGTTGGCGGATGATCTCACCCAGTGGTTTCATGTAGATATTAAATAGGAGAGGGGAGAGAACCGAACCCTGCGGCACCCCACAAAGTAGGGGCCGAGGGTCGGACCTCTCATCTCCTATTACCACCGATTGGGACCGGTCTCGGAGGAAGGAGGCAAACCAGCGCAAAACTACGCCGCCCACCCCCAACTCTTCAAGTTGCCCCAAAAGGATACCATGGTCGATGGTATCGAAAGCCGCTGAGAGGTCAAGAAGAGCCAGGATGGATGCACTGCCTCCATCCCGGTCCCACCAGAGATCATCTGTAAGTGCAACCAATGCAGTTTCCACCCCATATCCCAGCCTGAATCCTGACTGGAAGGGGTCTAGATAATCCGTATCATCCAGAATCCTCTGGAGCTGTAATGCCACCACTTTCTCAACCACCTTCCCTAAAAAGGGTCACTGGGCCCACCTTACCTAGGATAGATTGAGTAATCCTAAACAGGGCCGATGGGTGGCATTCTGCAGATGCAATAAGAGTGGAGAAATATTGACGTTTCGCCACTCTTACCGCCACAAGGTAGGCCTTAACTGCGGCTCTAGCTAGTGTTTGGTCGGATTCAGTCTTTGTCTTCCTCCAGCAGCGCTCTAGACGTCTCTTAACCCTCTTCAGAACCCTCAATCCCTCCGTGAACCACGGGGAATATTGGGTCAGATGGGGCAAGAGAGGCCGCATAGGCGCGATCCTGTCCAAGGCCCCGGCCGCTTCCTTATTCCAGGCTGCGGCCAGGACCTCCGCTGGACCGTGCAGTAGATCCTCGGGTATAACCCCCAGCTCCCTCTGAAACCCTATCGGGTCCATTGGTCGCTGGGGGCGGACCAATCGAATAGGTCCAGCCTCCCTGCGGAGTGGGGCAGCATATGAGAATCTCAGGGCCACCAGGGCATGATCTGACCATGACAATGGGGAGAGATGTAACTCTTCCCCCAGATCACCTTGCCACTGCTCCGACAAGAACACCAAGTCCGGAGTGAGGCCACTGTCTCGAGTCGGGTCCCGAATAATCTGAACCAGGCCCATCGCTGCCATGGTAGCCATGAACTCCCGAGCTGCCTTCGAGGCACGTCCCAGGGATGGCAGATTGAAATCCCCCAGAACCATAAGTCTGGGGAATTCCACCGCCAGCCCCGAGACAGCCTCCAGCAGCTCCGGCAGGGAGGTTGCTATGCAGCAGGGAGGCTGGTACATCAGCAACACTCCCAACTGCTCTCGGGAACCCAACTTGTAAAACAGGGTCTCACATCCGGCCACTTGTGGAGCAGCGCCCCTGAAGGCTACCATAGACTCTCTGATGACAACTGCCACCCCTCCTCCCCTACCCCGATATCTCGGCTGGTGCCATACTTGAAACCCGGCCGGGCAGATCTCCGAGGGCGACCCCTCCCCCTGAGCCCAGCCAGGTTTCAGTAATACACGCCAGGTCGGCCCCCTCCTCCGTGATCAAATCACATATCACATATTTTTCCTTGCAGGCTTTTTGCATTATAGGCTATGTACCCTCAGTAATTCTGTTCCATTATGTTGTCTCTTTCACTTTTAAAACTATACCAAACACCAAAGAATTTTGGTCATTCATTTTTCCAACTGTGAGTAATTTGTTTTTTCCATTTATTGAAATTTCTAATTTTGTTTGTATGTTTATATACACATTCATGTTGGGGTATATACTGTATGACTTCAACTTTTTTTTTAATTTGAATCATGTCTGCCCTTATTTGTCTTTATTTAGTTTGCAGTAAACATCATGTATATCTGTGTATTTTCTCTAAGTTACACCTATTGCAATGGATCAAATCACTGTTCAATCTAAATCATAATGTGTTTTGTCTAAGTTTAGGTTTTGCATAATGTACGATTCCAGTTTTTGTAGTTCATTATCTACTATGGGAATGCAATCACTGTGTCTTAACAAACCATGTTTAAAACAAATCATGTGTTAGTGCAATGTGTACATGCTGCAGTGTGTACAGCACAAGACCAAATTTTGTAGGATTATTTCCTAGTCTCTGACATGCAAGTCAGTCATATAACTGTACTCTATGTATCATTCATTTTATTCACCACACTATAGTTATCTTTCTTTTCTTTTTTAAAAGGCTGCCTATATTTTGCCTGTTTTTAATGAATTCCATAAAAAGAGTTCTTTATTTCCAATTGGTTCAGTTGGATTCATGAATTATTTTAATTGTAAGCATTAAGCAGTAACAAAATTGAAAAACAGAACTAGGTAAGATTAAGCTAAAATATTAATCTCATCAGCAAAAGAAATGCTCTTCTGCATAGCCTAAAATGAGCAAATACACCTATTTATTCAGAACAAAAATTTATACAGCGCAGTCCTTCACATCAGGCCACGTAGTATTAGTAGTATTCAGATTCAGCCAATGCTGCCAGTGTTGACATGTTTTGTTTTAACTTGCTTGAAGTTATTTGCAATGAAAAAATCTGTTATAAGGTGGGGCAGGTTGGTAACTGGATTTCCAGATAGTAAAGGTAAAGGTTCCCCCCGCACAGTTGTGCAGTCGTGTCTGACTCTAGGGGCCGGTGCTCATCTCCGTTTGTTAGCCGAAGAGCCAGCGTTGTCTGAAGACGTTTCCACGGTCATGTGGCCAGCATGACGCGTGCGGAACGCTGTTACCTACCCACCGAAGTGGTACCTATTCATCTACTTGCATTTGCATGCTTTTGAATTGCTAGGTTGGCAAGAGCTGGAGCTAGTGCGGGAGCTCACTCCGTACGCAGGGCTAGGGATTCGAACCTCTGAACTTGCGATCTTCCGATCGACCAGCCTGGCGTCTTACCCACTGAGCCACCACCCCCATCGGATTTTCAGATTTCCGGATCCATCCCTTTAAAGTGGATAAGAAATTCATCTTGAAGTTCTAGGAAATGTCCATAATTCTGAGCTACATAATCTGAAGCTAAGTACAAATCCATGATTTAGAAGCATTCCATCTAAACTTGCAGATTGTGTCTAGGCACCTAATATATAAGATAGGGCAGTGCAAAATATACAAAAGTGATGCTTCACAGCACATGAAAACATAAACAGAGCATCTCTGTTTGAATTGCTAAAGCAGCTGTGATTTTTGTTAGGATCAGATGGTGCTCTGAAGTTGTTCCCAACTGTCTCCGCATTGGTGTGCAACATCATAGGGCAAGTAGGACTCTAGTTTAATGCTTCCACTTGAATTTTATTATGATTATATTTGTTTTGTCTTTCAGGCAGCTTTGATCTGTATTATTGTTATTGATGTAGCATTTACACAATGGTATACCATAGCCATTATAATTCACATGTCCTTTTGTGTCTTCATTCCAATCTACCCTCTTATTGGGTGCCTGACTACTTTGTTAGAGGTAAGTTTACTATAGACTGAATTTAGTTTGTAATTTCAGGATTCTAGTGTGCCAAGGAGTACCATACATGTTATTTGAATTTCAATGTATATTACATATTTTAAAAGTTGTGACAGACTACCATAATATGGTTCCAAAACAGCCATTTCCCCCTACAATTGAAGCAGGGGGGATGATTTATTCTAAGCTCAGTTTTAAACTAAATCGGGAGCATAATGAGTTCTGACCTCTTCTCAACTTTTTATATTGAAAAAGTTTTTTGTATGTGAACTTCTTGTATCCATTTCAGAATTAATTCTGCCAAATATAACTTATGTAAAAAGGTAGGCACTAAAGATAGCAAAGTGTTGGGAGAGTGGGTACAGGTTGTTGTTGTTGTTGTTGTTGTTATTATTATTATTATTATTATTATTATTATTATTATTATATTTATATTTATATTTATATTACCGCCCATCTCCCCCAACGGGGAGATGGGCGGTAATATAGGTTGCATCTGCGGTCTTCATCAAATTTTATTTTCATTTTGATGATGGCCAAATTGCTGATATCTTTATAGCTATAGGTGAGAGAACAGCCTTAGTGGTATTCAAGTTAATTATCAACAATCCTTCCCATGGGAAAATGCTTTTGTTTTGAATTTTTTTAAAAAAACATAATAATAAGACTTTAAAAATTAGACACTAGAGGGAATTAGAAGGAACTAAAGTTTACAATTAAAGGAGAAGAACACTCAAACTCGACTTACTAATAAGGATGAAGCAAAATATTTTGACATATTGAAGAATAGTTTTGAACAATGGACCGAGAAGTTAATTTTAAGAGTGCCTGCCTCTATAGCAGAGTTTTCCAAACTTTTCATGTTGGTGACACACTTTTTAGACATGCATCATTTTGCGACACACTCTTACAGCAGGGCATCATTTCATGACACACTCTTACAGCAGGGCACAAGGCAGGCACTAGGACCTGCGCAGAATCCTGGCAGGGTTCGGAGGCAGCAGCAGCCGTGACACACCCAGACACTGCAGCCGACATACTAACATGTCCCGACACACAGTTTGGAAAGCTCTGCTCTATAGATAAATTGTGTTTAAAAGATGCTATGGAAGAGGAACAAGTATTACCTGACGTGATTGAGACTGATTTGAAAGTGGATTTAAAAATGACAGGATGCAGAAAGGACATGGAACAAGATGTTACACTGGACATTCAAAAGAAACCGGCTGATGTCTTAATAATGAAAAGGGATATACAAATAACAAACCAAGAGAGTGACCTGGATAACTTCCCTCTATTGGATTTCCAAAAGAGGCTTGTTAAAGCTTTGAAGAATTTTGTGAGAAGGGACAAAGAGAAAATGAAAAGAAATCAACATTTCCATTCAAATTGATATGGTAGTTTTAAAAGTATGTTTCCAATGTATATGATGCAAATCAGCGTAAAGGTTTAGGACATAAAGTAGGTATATACATACCTGCTTTCCATTTTTGCACAATCCAGGGAAGAGAGATAATAGTGAAAAATTCATAACTTCTGACACTCCCACTAAAGTCAGTGGAACTATAGTAAGTTTGAATTTGTATGGATTTAATCAGTCTATATTCTGCTTGTTTTGGAAAATAGTTGGGTTTAATTCTAAATCAAATCAAGTAATAATTCTTTGCTGTATTGTGAAATATGAATTATTGTAGAAACAAGAGTTTTTTTAAAAAATTAATCATCTTTATGATCTGCAAAAAAAATGAAAAAATAATTGGAATAATTATTATCTTGCTAGGAGACAGAGAAGATTGGTCAAAAAGTGGAAAGAAGTGCAGAAAGATTGTTGGTTTCAGTAGCAGCGGTAAGAATCTTCTTTCATCTTAAGAATTCAGGAACCCTTATACATTTTAAGAAGTTTTGGTACTTATTATGCTTTTGTTGTTTATAATCTGAATAGGACCATCATATTCTTCATTCTGTATTCTAAACCCATGCAAGATATGCAATATGTTAACAAAAGATAATGTACTTATCATCAAAAAGTGAAGAGAGACAGAACAGTCATGGCACGTAAAGCTAAATCATAGTTTTGTGAGATCTGGATAGAGTTACTGCCAAATATATCTTCCTTTGGAGAACATATTCTAGAAATCAATCTATTACATCCTGGTTATGAGGAGCTGTGTTAAAAAACAGCTTATTGCCCCTTAAAAGCCTCCTCTCAGTCAATATTCCTGGAAAATTGGGTCTCTGTTGTTCAGGGCCAGCACAACAACAACAACTTGCCACATTATCACTTTATCCTAACCACCACTGATCTTATTTAATTTAAACATTGTCCAAGATTTTTTAGCAAGAAAAAAATGGAAGTGCCCTATACGTTTCCAAAATATATAATAAATAGTTCTAGGTGCACCTTTCAGATAACAATGAAAGAGATACGATGGAATGTAAGGATTTTCGTCAGTTTAATAGTTTGTTTTTTAATTTTTTTAAAATATATTTTTGGAAGAATATAAGAAAGAGATAATACAAATGTGGAGGCTAGAAAAATAAAGTAAAGGTAATGAAGTAAATAAAAACGAAGTTGAAATATCAGAAAACTAATACATTCCAATGTATCATTAGAAACATTGGAAAAAGACCTGTGCCCTTTTGGTCTCAGTGCCTGCCCGTTATTAGATTTGCCCCATCTCTGCTGGCCTTCCAGAAAATGCTCGAGACCTGGCTTTTGCCCAGACATGGGAGTCAGGAAGTTGGTGAGAAGAATGGCCATATAATTAGAAATACATAAATAAAAACCTATGATATTATAAGATTTTTCTTATCCATTTTCTGAGCCAAACTCAACTGTCTCTATTGAACTTTAAGCTGAAAGTACTCGGTTAATACAATTTAATAGTGTTAATGTAGCATAAACTAGGAGTAGAGTTTTCTTTGTGGCATGAATCAGCGAGTTAGCTTTTCCCATTAAATTACTTACAAATGTAATTTGGAGCAAAGTTGTGTTAATGTTGCTGTTGTTGTTTCTGTTTAGCCCTATTTGCAATGTATAATTTGGCTCTTTCTTCTGCGATACCTTGAGGTGAAGCATGGAGGCAAATCAATGAGAGTGGACCCTTTTTTCAGGTAAGCATTTTGCATTTTCCTTTTAAAATTCAGTATTGAAATTACCAAAGCAAAATGTGACAACAGTTGAAGAAGCTGCTTCTTTAAGAAAAACAATGTTGTTATTGAGGCTTTTTGTCCACAAAGATGTGAAATCCATTTATTAGGTTTCTTTTCTGGGTGGGGCTAGGCTGGGCTTGAGTGTTTTCTTAAGGGAGCAGTATTTTTGGCTTTTTCTGAACTGCCTTTGCTAAGATGATTGACCCAGGAAAATCCCTGCTTCTCAAAATGTTCTAATATTGCTACTTCTGAGCACCTCCTTGCACTTCCAAACTTACTCTGTCTTTTGTAAGCCGCTCCCTGCATCCTATGCCTCTCTCACATTTCCTTCTGGTGAATTTATCTTTGCACGTAGAAATATTTTTCCTATTGTAAAAAATGGATGTACAGATGATAGGATTTTATTTGCTGTTTCTATATAAGGACTATCTCCTTACCCATTCAATTGTCCTCTCAGCAGAATAGCCCTTGGTAACTCTAGGATCATGGACTGGGCTGCTCTTTGTTCTAGTTCTTGCTTGGAGAGTTCCTTCCAAGAGTCTCAGCAGGGTGAGGGAGAAGACCCACAGCTGTAGTTCCTTTTCCAGCAGTGTTGAATGTCTCCTCACTGCCCAGCACTTGCAGCATACTCTGCAATGAAGTGAGAAAGAGCTTACTAAAGTCATTCACTTGAATGCACTCTCGTTTGGCAGCAAGGTTACATTGGATCTTAAGGTTTTTGTGAATAAAGTTGTCCATAGGATCAGACCTACTGCCTGGCCTACTAGACAGTATTTTTTTGTTGTCAGCTGGGTCTATTCAGAAGTCCCACAAGCAGAGATTGAATATGTTTTCCTATCCAGAACTCTGACGCGGCTCAAAGCCTGTAAATTCCTAGATGTATCACACGAAGAAGATGGAGATGAAGATGTTTTGGCCGAAAAGCTGAAAGTTAAAGAGATGATAACTTGCCAGGACTGTGAAGAGGTAAATGAGCCTGTCTTAGACCTCCCGTCCTATTGGCACTGTGTATACAGTATGACAGAAAAGAAGTAATTTGCTAGGCCACATTTGTGATTATTAACACAAACACAAAGAATACTGGAAATTAATCTCTCCAGGGATCAGAGAAAACAGCCTGTAGTAAAATCACAAAGGGATCATTATCATTCGCCTGATCCTCATGGATGGATTTTGTCCCTGAACCAGCCATGCAATTCTTCTCATTGTCAGTCCTGGGCACAGGAGCATGTAGACAAATCTCAAATGGAACTGGTCTGAGATACCCTGCACCCATTCCCATTATTACAATGTCCATCTCTCTCATAACAACAGAAAAGGCTTCAGACTATCCCTACATACTGGCTAATCAGGCTGACTGAAAGAAATATTGACCATTGGAAGGAATTATTGTGCATCATATATTCATGCTAATTCAGTATAAGCTCAGTATTGTTTTTTTGTTCTTTAGAAACCAGCCGTATTGGTCAGCAGCTTACATAAAGAATATGATGGAAAGACTGATTTCCTTCTTGGAAGAAAAATGAAAAAAGTGGCAACTCACTATCTTTCACTTTGTGTTAAGAAAGGTTATTGTTAAATTATTTACTACAGAATTACTTTCTCAAAAGTGAAACCAATTAGCTTGTTGGAAAAACTAGGGTTTTTTTGCTTTTTTGCTTCTTTTTTAGGAGAAGTTCTGGGAGTATTGGGCCCTAACGGAGCTGGGAAGAGATTAGTATTCTAGCAGGAGAAGTTAAACCAACTTCAGGCCAAGTATATAATTTTGATCAAATCTTTGTATTCACTCTTCCTCACAATTTTTGCCTGTTAATCAATATTGAGCTCTCATCCACAACAAGATTCAGAGTACTTTCTAGGCAAAGGAAATGGATATTTCTTACTGAAGCTATGTATATGTATTTCAGCACTGTTCATGATAGAATATCACTTGAAGTACCTATTTTTTCTGACTGGCACAGAAGTACCTAGACCTCTTATAGATAACCAAATATCTATATCTCCCATTGTTTCTACCTGTCTCATAAGATCTGATGCAGTGGGCATGCTCCAGGTCCCATCTTCAAAATTGTGCCATCCGATGGGACCCAAGCTGTGTGCGTTCTCTGTCACAGTGCCTGCCCTGTGGAATTCTTAGTTCTCCCAGTGGTCTGAGTTGCCCTGACTCTGCTGCCTGTTGCTTTAAAGACCTGGCTCTTTCCCTAGGCCCTGGTTTAGGAATATACGCCTTGGTGGGAATTTTATTAATGTGTTTGGTATATCAGCCTCTGGGTTATTGCCTTCTTTCTGTTTTTGTTGTATTGAATGTGCTTTTAACTTTTACACTGCCTAGAATCATTATGAGTTAGGTGGCCTATAAATTTGATTTTTAAATAGGGTGACCATACGTCCCGTTTTGAACGGGACAGTCCCGTTATTTTAGCATTTTTCCACCGTCCCGTCGTTTTAGCATTTCTCAAATTTTATTAGGTTTTAATTTTACATAGATAAAAGTTTGAAACAGAAAAGAAAATGGAAATACAAATCAAGAAAAAAGAAAAGATAAAAAAGTGTAGTAAAAGAAAAAGGGAAAAAAGATAAAGTTGAAACATAGAATTTAGTCAACTTCCGATTTGTATCTGGTCATGGTATTTTAAAATTTTTATCTTACATGCTAGGTCTAAATAAAACATTAAAAAATATTTCTTGTCTATTACTATCAATATATATATATATATATATATATATATATATATATATATATATATATTAATCTTCAAATCCCCATATAAGCTTTGCCCCTCCCGCATCTTGTAGATAGTCAGTTAATGGTTTCCACTCTTTAAGAAAATAATTATTTGGATTTTCTTTTAATAAACATGTCAGTTTATCATTCTCTGCCATATCCATCAATTTTAACATCCAATCTTGTATCGTAGGCGATATCTGCTTTTTCCAATTTTGTGCGAAAATAAGTCTTGCTGCTGTAATCATGTATTGCATAATCCTTGTAAATTGCTTACCAGGTTGTCCATCAATTGTTCCCAGTAAAAAAAATTCCGGTTTAAATGGAACTCGAATTTGTAATATATTTTGCATCAATACATGTATTTGAGTCCAAAATTTCTTTGCAATCTCACATGTCCACCACATATGGTAAAAAGACCCCTCTTTTTTTTTTACATTTCCAACATAAGTTGGAAACATTTCCATACATTTTAGAAAGTTTTTGTGGGGTCATATACCATCTGTACATCATCTTATAAAAGTTTTCTTTTAAATTATAGCACAAAGTAAATTTTAGCCCTTTGGTCCACATATCTTCCCATTGTTGCATTTGAATATTATGGCCAATATTTTTAGCCCATTTAATCATACAGTCTTTAACTTGTTCCTCTACCATTTCACCTTTTAACAATAATGTATACATTTTTGCAATTAGATGATCATCTGTCTCACATAGTTGTAACTCAAATTCTGATTTGGTTTGTTCAAATTCAAAGTCTTTCTTATCTAATTTAAATTTCTCTACAAGCTGCATATATGAAAGCCATTGAAAGCTGTATCCCTCTGACACCAATTCTTCTATTGATTTAATTATATATTGTCCTTGTTCTTTCTTTAAAAAATCTTTGTAGGTTAACCATTTATCTTTATTTCTTACTTCTGTTCTGTAGAATGCTTCTTGTGTAGAAATCCATAAAGGTCCTTTATAACATAAGATTAATTTATATTTATTCCAGATTCTTAACAAGGATCTTCTAATATAATGGTTTCTAAAGTCCACATTAACTTTAACTTTATCATACCACAAATATCCATGCCATCCATATCTTAATTCATGTCCTTCCAAATTCAATAATTTTTCATTTTTCAAAACTATCCATTCTTTAATCCAAACCAAGCAACAAGCAGCATAATATAATTTCAAATCCGGCAGAACTAGTCCTCCTCTTTCCTTAGAGACTTGCAAGACTTTATATTTTACTCTTGGTTTTTTCCCCTGCCAAATAAACTTAGAAATATCTCGCTGCCATTGTTTAAAAGGTTCTTCTGATGCCAATATAGGTAGTGTTTGAAAAAGATATAAAATTCTTGGCAAAACAATCATTTTAATTGCTGAAATTCTACCTAATAATGATAATTGCAGTTTTTCCCAATGTTCCAAATCTTTCTTAATATCCATCCAAAGTGGAATATAGTTATTCTTAAACAACTTAACATTTTTAGTTGTTAAATATACTCCCAAATATTTTACTTTTTCTTCCATTGAATATCCTGTTATTTCTTTCAGTTTCTCTTGTTGGTAGTAATCCATATTTTTGGTCAAAACTTTTGTCTTCTGTAAATTCACTTTGAACCCTGCTAGCGACCCAAAGTCTTTTAGTTTCTGTATTAATATTTCAATTCCTTCTAGTGAATTCTCCAAGGTAATGACTAGGTCGTCAGCAAATGCTCTTAGTTTATAAACTTCTTTTTTAACTTTAATAACATGGATGCCATCATCTTGTCTAATATCTCTAAGTAAAACCTCTAATACCAATATAAACAAAAGTGGAGATAATGGACAGCCTTGTCTAGTACCTTTTTGTATTTCACATGGCTTACTAAATTCTCCATTAACAATTATTTTGGCAAATTGTGGAGTATATATTGATTTAATCCATTTTATAAAATTTCCTCCAAAATTCATATTTTCCAAAACTTTGAACATAAAAGGCCAATTTAAGTTGTCAAAGGCTTTTTCAGCATCAATAAATATCAAGGCATCTTGTTTATCATAGTGTTGATCCAAATATTCAATTACGTCTACTATGTTTCGGACATTGTCACGAATTTGCCTCTTGGGTAGAAAACCAGCTTGGTCTTGATGAATAAAATCCTTAAGTATATTCTTCATTCTTTCTGCTAATATCGTTGTAAATATCTTATAGTCATTATTCAATAGAGATATTGGTCTATAATTTTTAGTTAATGTTAAATCCTGTTGTTCTTTGGGTATCAATGTTATATGTGCTTCTTTCCAAGTTTCAGGCATAATTCCTGTTTCCAGAATAGAATTCATAGTCTTCTGCAAAGGTAGACATAAATCCTCTTCAAAACATTTATAATAGGCTGCTGACAATCCATCCGGTCCAGGAGCTTTTCCACTACTAATTTTCTTAAAAGCTTTTATCAATTCTTCTTTTGTTATAGCATTATTTAATGTCAATCTTTGTTGGTCATTAAGAACAGTTAGTTTTTGTGTATTCAAATATTCTTCAATCTCATCCAAGTTGACATCTTGTTTTTTATATAATTTAGAATAATAGTCATGAAAGGTTTTTTGAATGTCCATATTATTCACCAGAGTTTTTCCTTCATGTTGAATATTAGTAATCAAATTATTTTGTCTTTGTTTCCTCAATTTATAAGCCAGCCATCTACCTGGTTTATTTGCATATTCAAAATATTTTTGTTTTGTAAATTTCATTTGAGTCTCTATCTCTTGAGTTAATATCATTGATATTTGCTTTTGTAGAAATTTAATTTGAGTGAGCAAAGTGTCATCCATTGGTTTATCTCTCAAATCTAACTCTTTACTTTTAATTTCATCTAAAATCAATTGAATTCTTTTTTGTTTTTTCTTCCTCATTTGAGCATTGTATTGAATAAAATGACCCCTCATATATGCTTTACTGGCTTCCCATACAGTTTGAATATTAGTCCCTTTGTTCAAATTAAATTGAAAATATTCTCTTAATTTTTTTTTGCATACATCAACTACATCATTATTCCGTAGTAGCGACTCATTCAATCTCCATCTAAATACATTCCGTTTCCCTTTAAGAGTCAACATTACTGGATTATGATCTGATAAAGTCTTAGGTAATATATCAACTTTGTTAATGTCCATCATCAAATTTTTAGATATCAAGATCATATCTATTCTAGAATGTGATTTAAATCTCTCTGAATAATATGTAAATTCTCTGGAAGTCCCATTCATACATCTCCAAATGTCTTGTAAATCCAACATCTCTTTCAAGTCGAAAAATGTTTGTGGCAATTTTCCCTGTGTTTGCTTCACTTCTTTTTGTGACTGTCTATCCAGTCTGGGGTAAATTACCCCATTCCAATCCCCCATGAAACACCAATTGTCATACGTTAAGTCTAAAAGTTTATCCATCAGGTTTTTATAAAATACTCCTTTATCCATATTCGGTGCATAAAGTCCAACTATCAGTGTTTTAATTCCTTGTATGTTAATTTCTACTACAATGTATCGACCCTCTTCATCAGCTAATATCAATTTTGGGTTTAACTTTGGTTGTACATATAAGACTACCCCTTTAGTTTTTTTATATCCAACCGAAATAAATTCTTCTCCAAGCTGTTTTTGAATCAAATATTTAGTATCTTTTTTACAAATATGAGTCTCTTGTAGACAACATGTCCAATTTCTGTTTTTTTCAAAAAATGAGATATCTTTCTTCTTTTCTGTGGAGCATTAGCTCCATTAATGTTCCATGTCAGATATTTAAGTTCCATTGGTGTTTTATTCTTTAAAATCCCTTTGTTAAGTCCACACCTGTAGCTCTTATAAAAGGGGAAAAAAGCACCATATAACAATATAACAATAATTATTTTTAAAAAAGGGAAAAAATTAAATTAAATTAATTAAATTAAATTAAATTAAAAATTAAAAAAATTTTTTTTACAGGTAATAAAAAGAATAAAGAATAAAAGAAAAAAGAAAAGGTGAAAAAGCAAATATCCAAAAGGTTAAGAAAAAAAAAAAGAAAGAACTAGAAAAAATTTTTTAATAGGCTCCTTTAAAATTTTTCCTCTTAGTTTATAGTCCCTTATATATAAAAGTCTGCAGTGTAAAGCCTAGGACTTTTTGTTGTCCTGTAGTCAAAATCAAAGATAAGAATAGTAAATATTCCCAGGGTTTCTCCTTCCCACTTGTAATTCTTCAATCCAACCACAAATCCAAAAGAAAAAATGTTGCTAGAAACATATAAAAAAGCCTCTACTTTCCATATAATAATCCAATAATCCAAATTAAACATTAAATAACTTGACTTTTTCAAAAAAATAAATCCAAACAGAGTTCAAAGTTCAGAAAGAAAAGGAGGAACTTGTATATATAAAATAATATTTAATAGGGTTCTTTTTCTCCCTTTTCAGGCAGTAATCCCAACATCAAAGTCTTAAAAAATAAAGTATTAATCACTCCATTTAAATCCAGGCTTTAATATAATATTCCAGGGAACAAAAATAGAGATACCAATAATTGTCCATAAGTAAGAAACTCAAGCCAAACTGAAATAATAATAAAAGTCACTTTCACTTCTAGCAAAGCCACTTAGCTTTCTCTTCCCACCGTTTATTCTTCCATTAACAAGAAAAAAATATAGCACCAGCAAATATAAGTCAAGTCCAGATACAAATCTTAGCACTTAATAAAAAAATAATAATATTTTAAAGTAAAGAAAAGTGACTAAAAGCCTGATCGGGCCAGCTACTTATCTTTCAGAATCACGGCTGCTGTAGAGCCCGTTTTTTTCCCAGTCTCCTTTCATTGCTCTATCTCCCTCCTCCCGCGGTGGAAATTACGGGGGTCGGGGGAGAGCAATTACACCAGAGACCCCTTGTGGTTAATCTTCTGATCACACTCTCTTCGAGTGTGATTTTTCCAGCGATTTTCTTTTCCCAAATCGCTGCAAACAGCTTAGCCGTGGAATCGAGGCTGGGAGCCCTGGTTCTTCGCTGCGCTCCAATCAGTACCCGGAAGTGAAAGGCCTCCCTGCAACAGGTCCGGGTGCATTTGGTCATGGGGAGGCTGGAGAAAGAGCGTATGGGGTGCGTGTGTGTGTATGTGTGCACATCTGATCGGGATTGGCCGAGGGAGGAGAGTTGGCGGGCCGCTGAGCAGGAGAATCCGGCTGCGCTCGGCTGCTTCAGCCACACCACTCCGCCCCTTGCTGCCCGCTGAAGCTCCCCAGGGTGGCCACTCCTGCTTCTCACATACACACACACACACACACACACACACTCTCACAGGACAGACTGCCCTGGCAGGAGCCAGCCGCGCTGAGGGGCTTCAGCCACACCACTCCGCCCCTTGCTGCCCGCTGAAGCTCCCCAGGGTGGCCGCTACTGCTTCTCACATACACACTCACACACTCACAGGACAGACTGCCCTCAGCAGGAGCCAGCCGCGCTGAGGGGCTTCAGCCACACCACTCCGCCCCTTGCTGCCCGCTGAAGCTCCCCAGGGTGGCCGCTCCTGCTTCTCACATACACACACACACACACTCACAGGACAGACTGCCCTCGGCAGGAGCCAGCCGCGCTGAGGGGCTTCAGCCACACCACTCCGCCCCTTGCTGCCCGCTGAAGCTCCCCAGGGTGGCCGCTCCTGCTTCTCACGTACACACACTCACACACTCACAGGACAGACTGCCCTCGGCAGGAGCTGACCATGCTGGGGGGCTTCAGCGGGTGGCGAGGGATGGAGTGGTGTGGCTGAAGCCCCTTAGCGCGGCTGGCTCCTGCCGAGGGCAGTCTGTCCTGTGAGTGTGTGAGTGTGTGTGTGTGCATCTGATCGGGGTTGGCTGAGGGAGGAGAGTTGTTGCTGCTACACATAACAATAACTACATTTATGTATACATATTTAATTATTGTCGAAGGCTTTCACGGCCGGAGTTCGATGGCTGTTGTGGGTCTTCCGGGCTGTGTGTCCGTGTTCTGGAAGTTGTGGTTCCTAACGTTTCGCCAGCATCTGTGGCCAGCATCTTCAGAGGGCAGGATCACAGATAGAAGCAAAATCTCTGTGCCCAGGTAGAGTGGCAATGTTCTATTTATAGAGCTAAATTATAGGAGATTAGGTGGGGTTTTTCAACACAACAAAAAACCCCACCTAATCTCCTATAATTTAGCTCTATAAATAGAACATTGCCACTCTACCTGGGCACAGAGATTTTGCTTCTATCTGTGCTCCTGCCCTCTGAAGATGCTGGCCACAGATGCTGGCGAAACGTTAGGAACCACAACTTCCAGAACACGGACACACAGCCCCGGAAGACCCACAACAGCCATATACATATTTACATTTGATTTATAATATTCATTATCTAATATATTTCATATAACATATATTTATTCAAAATTATTTTCCCTGTTTCCCTCTTCCATTCTTCTTCCTCTAACCCTTTCTAACTACTTTATTTATATATATCTATTTCTAACCTTATCACTATTTTCTTTTTCTTCTCTTATGTTATATTACTGATTTATTAAGTATTTATTTCAAATTCAGTTTTTGACTTATACATCTTTACCATACAATACTTACGTACATTTCATTAAAATACCTCCAGTTTTCTTAACAAAAATTTGTGTAAATACTTGATTTACATTTTTCTTCTTTCTTCTATATATATTCAAAAAGAATATAATATTAAGTAGAGATTAATAAACTATAAAAATAAAAATACAAACATAGGGGGGCGGGGAAAAAAAAGAGATATAAGAAGAAAAATGTGTGTATGTGCATCTGATCGGGCTTGGCCGAGGGAGGAGAGTTGTCGGGCCGCTGAGCAGGAGAAGCAGGAGCCGGCCACCCTGGGGAGCTTCAGCGGGCAGCAAGGGGCGGAGTGGTGTGGTTGAAGCAGCCGAGCGCAGCCGGCTCCTCCTACTTCTCCTGCTCTGCGGCGGTGGCAGCAGCAGTGACTCTCCTCCCTCCTTCGGCCAAGCCCGAGGGGGATGGGGCAGTGGTGGGCCTCCATCCCCTCCATCCCTGCCCCTTGTTCCCCGGCCGATGACGGTGCTGTGTGCACAGTGTGTGTACTCCGGCCTCCCCC
Organism: Charina bottae; assembly: GCA_023362775.1. Classification (NCBI taxonomy): domain Eukaryota; kingdom Metazoa; phylum Chordata; class Lepidosauria; order Squamata; family Charinaidae; genus Charina; species Charina bottae. Next base: position 139,860,907 of record JALMGJ010000002.1, on the reverse strand, counting down.
AAACACACCAGCTCTGACGCACCATTTACTGCTAGAAGAAAAAAAAACCCTTTAAAAATAAAGAAAAATTAAAATCCGAGCCAATCGTGCTGATGGGGGCGGGGTTTGCAGGCGGGAGCCAATCGTGTGGGGCGGGGGCGGGGTTTGCAGGTGGGAGCCAATTCCGTGGACTGGGGGGCGGGGTTTGGAGGCCGGCATGGTGGCATAAGACCCTGTCCCGTTTTGCCATCCCAAATGTCCCGTTTTTGTCTGAAGGAAATATGGTCAGCCTATTTTTAAATCAGTCAGTAACAGAAAAGATACCTGCTGTTGGCAATATTTGAGCATATGTTTTGTGGTTTTTATGATTGCAAGCCGCCCAGAGTCACTTGTTGAGATGGGCGTCTATAGAAATTAAATAAATAAATATGGATTTGTTCTCTATGTGGGTCCATGTGCAGATCTTGGGCTGTCCACTGAAAAATATCCAGTACTTGACATTTTTCAGGTTAATAGATATTATTCAATAGGGCTATGCAGAATTTCAAATCCTTGATTTGAAGTTAATTTGATCAAATCATTACTTCAAGTTGAATAATTTAATTCCTGAATCAGTTTGATGCTTGGAAAGAGATGCCTTGTAATCAATGCAGCACTTCAACAAACTGGTAAATACATAGGCACATATTTATATTTGAATCAATTTGATTATTTGATGCAATGTATTAATCCCAGCAATCAGTTGATAGAATATGAGAATGAGCATGTGTGATTAAATAAACTAATTTTTAAAAAATTAAGGAAGGAAGACTATTGGAAAATAAGTTCATAGATAAATGCTTATATTATATTGGAATATGTTTTTGTTCAAATAAAATTGTGTATTTTATCTATTATATTTATGTCTTAAAAATTAAGATTTCAGTTAATTCAGCTTTTCACATTCACCTTTAACTGGAAACATTATGAAAGAATACTGAGAAGAGATTCTTGTATCCACAGGTGCTGATGGGGGATTATTGTTTAGGTGAAAATAACATGGATAATTCCATGAAATACATGGGTTACTGTCCACAGGGAAACCCACTTTGGCCTAATATTACATTACAAGAACAGTTTGAAATTTATGGTGCTGTCAAAGGAATGAATGCTAGTGACATGACAGAAGTCATAAAATGGTAAGTATCTCAAGTATTTGATTTTTTTATACATTAATTGTATTTTCTCATGACATGGTCTTGTTGAAGATATTGATCATATTAATATTTTATATATGCTATAAAGATTCTTATATCGTTGGCTGTTTATGTATATCAGATATTTTTGTTTGTTTATTTATTTACTTACGCCCTGTCTTTTCACCAAAGAATGGCTTCATTCTTGAAAAAATTGCAACCTTTTAATTATTCATATTTATTGTACTAAATGGGGATAGTAGTCTCTCTTCAATTGCACATAGTTCAGTATCAGCATGTGTACAATAGATTAATGCAAGTCAAGGTGTTTACACATACCATCAGTTTACTATATCATTACCAAGGATGTCTCAGTTTCTTCATTCTTGTACATATACTTCATAATTTTCCTTGAATAAAAGCTTTTTATAAGTTAACCAAAAAAAGCTTGTGCATCTAACCTTGATAGATGTAATTTTCAGTGATTACTATGAAGCTACTTTATATTTTATATTTGAGTCCAATAAAATACCAGGCCCTTCGTCACGTGTGATGGAGATACATGTATACATCCTTTTCCAAACCTAAGCCTTCCTGAAGACTTAATACACTCCTTCTTTGGTTTACCAACAGAAATGGGCAGAAAATTTTGCTACCAATGTTTTGCAGTTTCCAGCTGAATTTTTCAAAAATGAAGTCACAAAAAATGGGACTTGTGGGTTATAGTTACTCATTGCTGCTATAAAATATTTGGAAACATGGATGTCATACTTGATGAGATTGAAAAGACAACATATTACTCTGATTGCCATGCTAGCAAAAAAGAAGACTCTCATCTGTCAGCTATAATGTATTTCAAAAGAGTACTACCTAGTAAATTAAATATAAGAGACATATCAAGTGCACTACCAGCTGGAAACCTTTAAGATAATAAAAATCATTGTAGGGATGGGAGAAAAATAATCCACTTAAATGTTTCCTTTGTCTGAAAGGAGTCAAGGTGATGGCTACAAAAGAAAAAAAGAAATTCCTTTCCTCAGTAACCCCCTACCTCCAGACTGTGCAAAACAATGACGTCTGTCAAAAGCCATCACTGTCAGCCTTAAGAAAAACCTTCAGTGTTCATTTATTTTCCTTGGCCTTCTCCCAAGTTGTCTTTCTAGATATACTGACAGTTTTGAAGAAAATGTTTTTCGTTTTAGTCTTACTTGCTGATCTATGTTTTGTTATTATCACTGGTTTTTATTAATGTTTATATGTATTATATTATTTTAATTTGTGAGTTACTTGGGAAAGTTTTGTCTCCTAAAGTGGGGTTTGAAAATATTTTAATTAAATATATTGTTCTGAATCTACCCCTCATTTTATATTCTCTGTTTTTATGAGTCGAGCTGTAGTTTCTTAAATGTGCAAATGTTTAACACCTTATTAATACTCACCTTTCAAGACTACAAAAATGTACTTGTTTTCCACAGCTTTTCCAATGCACTTGACCTTAAGGAACATCTACAAAAAAGAGTGAAGAAACTTGGTGCAGGAATCAAACGAAAGGTATTTATTATTTTTTTTAAAAAAATGATTGTACAAGTTGTATTATATAAAGCAAATGAACATCAAGGTAATCTCTTCTGTTTCTTTATTTTTCAGTTATGCTTTGCCTTAAGTATGCTTGGTATATTGGGTGATGGTGAACTATTTGGGGTTTCAGGCTTGAAGTAATCCAAACAACGTGTTGTAAGGCTAACAATATCTTTATTGATAGCATAAGGCAATAATGGATGTATAGTGCATTATTGCAAAAAGGTAAAATCAAAGCATAAGCAGAGTTCCATCACCAGAAGTGAGGAAAGAAAAACATCATGGTCTGTGCAAAGACCAGGCATAGTTACAGTTCAGATACAAGTACATGTAGATAGCAGTCTACATAAAGAACAGAGGCATATATGAAGAACATAAGTGAGAACATAAGTATGAATGAATACCCATGGTTCATAGCTCACATCTGATTGGTTCAAAAATGGGCATCTCTTTCAGCATAGCATTTTGGTAGCAATTGTACTTACTATAAAGCGTCACACGATGGCAGTGTTGTGTATTGGCCTTCCCTCGAGCTACAATTCTCTTGGGAACAATAGTGATAAGGGTTTATTATGGCTAGATAGAGGGACACCTGCTGATTACGAGTCGAATGTTTGTAGAATGTTTTGGGAACCAAACTTTCAATGCAGGGTCACTTGTAATTTTCCACTTTCCGGCCATATTCAGTGGATAAAATGCCATACGTTTAATTCTGCATAGAATACTTTAACCAAATAACTTTAACACCCCTTCCGCATGGATTTTTGAAACGCTGTGGGGGAAAACTCATTTCAAAGGCACACAGAGACACAAATGATTTTATTTCAGACACATTTGTTCTAGTCCCAATCTGGTTACCATGGTTGCATGCTTTGTAAGAGAAAGTGCTTTCGTGAAGATGTCTGCAACATTCAGCTCAGACGGACAATACTCTAATTGGATAAATTTTTCCTGGATTGCATGTCTTACATTTTTGTATTTCACATGGATGTATTTGGCGCGATTTTTGACATTTTCAGAAGCAGCTAGAGATAGGCAGGCTTGGGAATCTTCATACATTGTCATTGGTGAGATTATATCTACAGATAAATCTGCAAACAATTGTTTTAACCAATACATTTCATTGATTGCCTCACTGAGAGCCGCAAATTCGGCTTCACATGTGGAAACGGCAATTGCGTTTTGTTTTCTTGCTCTCCAGGCAATGGGTGTATTTGCAAACAAAGAAACAAAGCCACTCACAGACTTTCTGTCTCCCTCTTCTGCAAAAGAGCTGTCAGCATAAATCACAGGCATTTCAGCCTTAGTGGCTGATATTTTAAGGCAAAAATCAGCTGTGCCTTTAAGGTAGCATAGGACCCTCTTTAACCCTTTCCAATCTCGCATGGATGGTTTGGAAACCTTACGACTAAGCACTCCAACTGAGTAAGCTAAGTCAGGGCGTGTCCATTGTGTTAAGTGTAGCAAACTTCCTACAGCTGAGTGATATAATTGAAATTGAGGACAAATTTCCTCACATGTGTCACCCTTTAGGAAATCAAGAGTCATTGGTGTTTTGGTAGGTTTTGCATTTGACATTTCAAGTTGACTCAACAATTGGTCAATTTTTCTCTTCTGACTCAGATAGAACTCACCACTCTGAGCTCTAGTGACTTCAACACCTAGATAGTATTTCAGCTCACCTAGGTCTTTCAATTGAAAGTACTGTCTCAATTGTGTTGCAAACTCTTGTACAAGGTGCAAAGAACCAGTTGCTAGGCAAAAATCGTCAACATACGTTAGCAACACTGTGTAATCACTTCCAGAACCTCTTACATACACACAAGGATCAGCAACAGACTTCTTAAACTTTACCTCTAACAAAGCCTTATCTAAACATTGATGCCAACAACGTCCGGCTTGTTTCAATCCGTACAGCGCCTTGCGCAGTCTGTATACCTTCTGAGAATTGTCACAAGCATAGCCAGGAGCCTGCTTCATGTACACTGTTTCAGGGAGCTCTGCATTCAAATATGCTGTGTCAACATCAAAATGATGGACAACAAGTCCATGCTGTGCAGCCAGAGAAAATACCATACGTAAAGACTCTGGTCTAGCTGTGGGTGCATATGTGAGATCATAGTTCAAAAACCTCTCCTGTGCAAATCCCTGAGCAACAAGCCTGGCTTTGTACTGCACTGTATTATCAGGAAGAAGCTTCTTTCTGAAAACCCATCTGGAACCAACAGCTTTCTGAGATGGGGGCAAATCAGTGACCTCAAACACCTTTTGATTCACTAATGCCACAAACTCCTTATCCATCGCTGTGTTCCACTTCTCCTGCTCCTCAACAGGCAGAAGCAACATCTCTTGGAAAGACTGAGGTTCACAGGTAATCTGACACACTCTCACCTGCTGAATCACAAATCTGTCAGGCTTCACACCCTTTGTGGAGCGTGCAGACCTACGAGGAATTACCACTGCCTCTTCCTCATCACTGTCCTCTGCCTTTTCACTACCTGATTCCCCCTTCAGATCCTGAACCTGCTCAGGTGAAATTTCCTCTTCCTTCACCTGAGGGGATCCTCTCACCACACTAGGAGACTGGGAACCAGAAGGCAGCTGAACTGGTTGTTGTCCAGCCACAGGAGCATGGACAGTTGGCTGTACACTAGATTGCAACAATACCTCTGAACTAGCATTTAACCTATCCCAACCAGTAGGGTGCTCAAAATTAGCACTTCTGGAGACTACCACACGACCATAGCCTGCAGAAAAACGGTAACCCTTAGATCTAGATGAATAACCAACAAACCTTAAGCATTGTGCTTTTGGCTGGTTCTTCCTTCGCTGAGACTTAGGAATATGCACATATGCAAATGTTCCAAAAACACGCAAATGCTTCAGCGAAGGGCGCTTGCCAAACAAAAGGAAGTAAGGAACTTCATTCACAGCTGAATTCCACACCCTGTTAGTCAGATACACTGCAGTCATGGTAGCCTCACCCCAAAAACGGGCTGGCACCTGGGCATCTAACATCAGGCTATTTCTAATGGTATTAACAACACCAATCTTCCTTTCAGCTATTCCATTCTCAGCAGGAACACCAACATTGGCAAGTCTATGGGAGATTCCTTTCCTACGAAGCCAATTCTGGAACTCATGGCCTAGAAATTCTCCTCCACAATCCGATTGAAACTGACCTACTTGATAGCCATAGTTTCTCTCCACCATTGCAACAAACTCCTTAAAGCGAGCAAAAGCCTCCGCTTTAGATTTGAGCAAATAACAAAACGTATAGCGAGTATGGTCATCCACCAAAAGGAACATGAAACGCGCCCCCCCTTCACTAGGAGCATTGGGGCCAGCTAAGTCTCCATGAACCAACTGAAAAGGCCTAGTTGACACCCGGTCACTTTTTCTAGCAACAGGAGCAGCCTTAATTTTCGATTGTTTGCACACAGTACAATCAAGAAAGTCATCACACTTTTTGGATCCTAACTCAGGATACACCTTGGCCAGTTGGGACAAACTTCCCCACCCGGGATGTCCCAGAACTCTGTGATAATAGTGAATGCATTTGTTATGTGGGGGAACATTGGAAATACAATTTCCTGACACAATCCCCTGCTTAGGAAGCATTTCATACAATTGATTCACTAACCTCCCCCTAGCACATTCTATCCCATCTTTTTCAATGGAACATCCAGTACCCTTGAACACAACAGTATAACCAGACTTCACCAGGGCTGGAACGCTAAGGAGGGAAAAGTCAAGTGTAGGAACACACAACACATTTTGCATATTTATCCCCAAACAAGGAATGTATACTTCACCCTGAAAGGACACATCAGCCATAGATCCATCAGCCAGAGCAACCTGTTGGATTTTAGGCTTGCTTTTTGATAACAACAACTGTTCATTGTTGACAATGATTTGACTACAGGCTGAGTCCAAAAGCCAAGTCTCTGGGGAACGTCTACTCACAGCCGTGAGCAAAGCAGACACCTGGGTACGTTGTCTAGGTGCTTGTTTCCCCTTCTTTCGCACGAACCTCTTTCCACTGGCTCCACCGGCTGGGCGAGGTGGCTGGGGACAGTCTCTCATGAAGTGTTGGGTCGAGTTGCACCGGAAGCATCTCCTCACAGCACACGCAGCCTCTGTTCCAACTGGAAAACGCTGTGCTGAAACCTCAGGAACAGCAACAGATGACTTACTCTGCATCTTCTCCAAATCACAAGCTTGCTGGATTTCTTGCAGCCGATTTGTAAGATAATCCACAGTTAGGTCTTGGGGCCTCAACGTCTGAGTTGCCTCGATGAGCATGTCAAAGCTCTTGTCCAAGCTTGACAGGATGATACAAGCTCTCTGGGTATCAGGGATCACAACATCCCGGTCCTCAAGTTCAAGAAACAAAGTCTTGATTTTATGGAGGTGGGTCATCACGTTTCCACCGGGCTGCAGCTTCAAGTTGTAAAGCTGACGTGATAGACCAACAATGGCAGCAGAGGTTTGCTTGGAATAAAGGGCTTTAAGAGCTTCCCAACAGGCATGTGCAGTTTCCAGATTACTGATATGCAGTAGCTGTGATGATTCCAGTCCCAGAATCAAGTTGCCATACGCACGATCCAAACACAACTGCACTTCATCAGTAAGAACACGAGCTGGGGGTGCGTCTCTCACATACTTCCACAAACCTTCTTTTAGGAAGAAAGACTTGATCTTCACACACCAGGTCCAATAGTTTGTGCCATTCAAACGCTCAAAGGGCAGACTGGTTAGCCCTGCAGCAGCAGCCATGCTGACCACTCAAGGAAAACACGTTTACTTCAAAATGCAGCCTTAAAAACAAACCCCGTTGTTACAGCTAGATCCAGTGCAGCAAACAGCGATCCATCCAGCCTGGGCCCGTAACCTATTGAGTGATGGTGAACTATTTGGGGTTTCAGGCTTGAGGTAATCCAAACAATGTGTTGTAAGGCTAACAATATCTTTATTGATAGCATAAGGCAATAATGGATGTATAGTGCATTATTGCAAAAAGGTAAAATCAAAGCATAAGCAGAGTTCCATCACCAGAAGTGAGGAAAGAAAAACATCATGGTCTGTGCAAAGACCAGGCATAGTTACAGTTCAGATACAAGTACATGTAGATAGCAGTCTACATAAAGAACAGAAGCATATATGAAGAACATAAGTGAGAACATAAGTATGAATGAATACCCATGGTTCATAGCTCACATTTGATTGGTTCAAAAATGGGCATCTCTTTCAGCATAGCATTTTGGTAGCAATTGTACTTACTATAAAGCGTCACACGATGGCAGTGTTGTGTATTGGCCTTCCCTCGAGCTACAATTCTCTTGGGAACAATAGTGATAAGGGTTTATTATGGCTAGATAGAGGGACACCTGCTGATTACGAGTCGAATGTTTGTAGAATGTTTTGGGAACCAAACTTTCAATGCAGGGTCACTTGTAATTTTCCACTTTCCGGCCATATTCAGTGGATAAAATGCCATGCGTTTAATTCTGCATAGAATACTTTAACCAAATAACTTTAACATGGTAATCCTCATATTACTCTACTAGATGAGCCGTCTACTGGTATGGACCCTATAGCAATACAGCACGTGGTGAGTAGCCTCCCATGGTACTGGAAAGCAAAATCATGTTGATTTCTGTGTAATTTAAGTTGTAAATTAGCATAAGTGTTTTGTAAAGCATATTATCATTCTTTCACTGTCAAAGTTATAGCTTCCTAAGCTCTTGTTTAAGTAATCAAGAGAGAAATTTCAACTGTCATTCAAGGAGGAGTTATCAAAGCATGAATCTTGTAGATGCTTAAGAAATCTTTCAGGGAAAGATAATCTTAGAAGAAAGCAGGCAATCTTATCAGGACTCGGTGGACTAGAAAGTTCTCTCACTGAAAACAAGAGGTAGAAGATGGAATGGAATCGAATGGTAAAGGAAAACATGTGGGAGATAATATTCTGGAGAGGAGGAAGGAGGAGGAAGAGACATAATAGAGTTGTCCCTAAATGAATGAATAGATCCTTTCTTGGTTCATCTACACAGAGTATTTTTAAATGTTCCCAGAGACAGACGTGAGAGCTGTCCATAAAAATCAGCAGGGATTGTTACACATGAGTCTATCTATTTTATAGGTAGCTCTATCATTCTATGAACATGGTGCAGAAAAACAAAGTTTAGCCTTTCTTGGATCCCCAAGTTTGTGGAGGGACCAGCAGATGATTTTGCATCATTATAGGTGACTGCATTGTTTAAAATCGTTTATAGGCTTAGTGAGGGAACCTATTCTTTTTCATTGAGTGTGCATTATATTTTATAGGAAAGCAATCCGAGCAGCCTTTAAAAGTAAAGAGAGAGCGGCTATTCTGGCAACACATTATATGGCAGAAGCAGAGGCAATATGTGATCGTGTGGCCATCTTGGTATCTGGAAAGTTAAGGTATTTCCTTAGCATCTTAATTTTGTTAAAAAATGAGACTATTGTTTTAAAACATTGTAATTGTGGACATTGAACTCATCTGTCTATCCCCCCCCCCCCAACAAATAGGTGCATTGGAACAGTTCAACATCTCAAGACTAAATTTGGCAGGGGATATTTTTTAGAAATGAAATTAAAAGAAATGCCAGAATCACAGCAGAAGGAACACCTTCAAAGGAAGATTTTGAGCATTTTTCCAAATGCAAATTGTCTGAAAAGGTAAAAGTCAATGGATTGGTCCTAGATTTGGTCATGTGTAGGTTTAGAATTCTAAATATATTATATTTAGTCATGAAGTCATGAAGGGATGCAAATGAGGAGAATTTTGAATCTTTAATTCTAAATTCTAATTTACTATTTATATTTAGAATATAATTATATTAGAATATAAATGGGGCGTGGTGGCTCAGCGGGTAAGACGCCAGGCTTGTCGATCGGAAGATCACAAGTTCGGAGGTTCGAATCCCTAGTCCTGCGTGCGGAGTGAGCTCCCGCACTAGCTCCAGCTCTTGCCAACCTAGCAATTCGAAAGCATGCAAATGCAAGTAGATTAATAGGTACCACTTCGGTGGGTAGGTAACAGCATTCCGCGTGCGTCATGCCGGCCACATGACCGTGGAAGCGTCTTCGGACAATGCTGGCTCTTCGGCTAACAAACGGAGATGAGCACCGGCCCCTAGAGTCGGACATGACTGCACAACTGTGCGGGGGGAACCTTTACCTTTTAGGTTTAGAATTGGACCTAATATGATTTTTAAAAATCCTAATTCCTGTAACAGAGCCAGTTTGGTGTAGTGGTTAAGGCATCAGGCTAGAAACCGGGAGACCGTGAGTTCTAGTCCTGCCTGAGGCGCAAAGCCAGCTGGGTGACCTTGGGCCAGTCCCTCTCTCCCAGCCTGAGGAAGCAGGCAATGTCCAAGCCACTTCCAAAATCTTGCCAAGAAAACTCCAGGGACTAGTCCAGGGAGTTGTCAGGAGTCAACACTGACTCGAAGGCACCAAAAAATAATAAAAATAATAAAATAAAATAAATAATAATCACTGTAACATGGCTGAAGCCATGAGCTTCTTGTGGAGGCTTATGCTATTATTTACTTTGTTACAGTGTTGCTTCAATTTTGGCATATAAAATTCCAAGAGAAGATGTCCAGTCACTTGCATTGGTTTTTTCTAAACTGGAGGAAGGTAAGGTATTAATTTTCCAATTACGCTAATTATAATAGAACCTTCATCCTCACTTATCCACCTTAATTTTATGTTAACTGAAGTTCACCCTGTTGTCTCTCACCACTAGCATCATCCTATTACATTATATTTCGATATGCATTTGTCCTTTTATCCAACCTTTTGTTTTCTGGTAAACTTTTCTTGTTGCTTTCTGATTAGCAAAGCTTATAGTTTTTCGGACTTGCTTTGACGGGACATATTTTATAGCATTAAAGCAGCACGGCATTAAGTTCTCAGACATTGTCACAAACTTACATTGGAGGTGTACACATGCTGCCAGTTGCCACAACGTTAACAACTGAGGGTGTGCAACCTTTGGAAGTATCCACAAAGGGAAGAAAGTGAAAAAAGCAGTGTTGTACTATTGCACCACCAGGGCCATCCCTCTTATACATGTGTTGTAATGTTGCATGCGTATGATGGCATGACACTGCATCTTCAGGATGGATCCTATGGACACTTTGGACAATCTTAATAGAATGTGGAAGTCAGAATTAGTCATTAAATTACCTGTAAAGTCCCAGAAAAGTTACCTTTTGTACCATCTTTACTAATGTCAAGGTATAACATGTTATATTATAATATATACTCACTCACTGAGGAATAAACAGTTATTTCTGACATTTTTAACAGCAAAACATGCCCTTAATGTTGAAGAATACAGCTTCTCTCAAGCAACACTTGATCAGGTAATTAGACAAACATCTACAGTACAAAATCATAATATGCCCTCCAAATGTATATTTTCCACAAGTTTCAAACCAGTCTCTTTGTTATATAAAGTTGTCATTTCCATCCATAATTTCATAAATGTCCATTTGTTTTCCTGTTCTGTCACAAGGGGGTAGGCATGTCATTTGGAGCCAATATTTCATTCATAATGTTGTAAGAGAACAGAAGATTGAGTGGAAAAAAACATTACCCTTCTTAAGATAGTCTTGCCCTCAGCTCAAACATTCTATGAAAAGAGGATGGGCAAGCCGTCTCTTCTTCTAGCACTTATCTTTCTGTTCATTTGCACCTCTTCCTAAGTCTCCAAGAGTTTCAGCTTGAAGCAGGAAGATTCTCTGTACAGAGTCTCAACGCATGGCATGGAGAGCCTTGACCACCTTCCTTCAGAGGTTTATCTCCAGGTCATGAAGGGATGCAAATGAGGAGAATTTTGAATCTTTAAGTAACTTGGGTCACAGTTCTGCCCACCTGCTGGGTGGAATTCTACTGAGAAAAAGTTGTCATTAAAACACTCATGCACTGTTCATTTATTTTAGGTATTTGTGGAACTTGTGAAAGAACAAGAGGAAGAAGACAGCAATTTTGGTACATTAAATGGAACAATTAGTTGGGAAAGATCTCAGGGAGATCGAGTAATTTTCTGATTTGCTACAGACTGAAGAATTTGGCTATTTCATTTTTCAGGGGCTTTTCTGCCCTGAAAGTAAATGCTTTTTTTCTTCTTCCAAATATGCACTGAGTACTATGAATTTAGAACATATTGCTACACAGCTGAAAGGATTCACCTTCTTTGCCTTACTAATGCTATACATAGGGTGAAATACCTTTATTTTTGTAGTATTCTTATTAGGATGCAAACCTGTGATCAAGGGGCTATAGGATTGGCTGGATCTTCTTTCTAAGTCTGCAGCAAGCATGGCATTTTGCATATTGGATAATGTAAAAAATGAATGAAATTCTGCATTAACCTAGTATTTATTTTTACGAAAAAGATTCTAATCATTTGTTCCTTTCTGTTTTGTTTTATAATGGGGGTAGAAGGAGGGCAATGCACAATGAAATTGTTTAAGGACAATTTAAGCATTCCTGTTTTAGAAATGCTCAGACTGAAAAAAGCAGCCATGCGGTACATGGGATTCGTAACATACCCTGTTTCTATGACCTGCTCAACTCAGTCAGCTGCTAATCCAGCCAGATCTCCTTAGTGGAGCTTTTGGCAGTACACCATCATATCAGTTGGCTCAAATGTCACCATGCTGGGACTACAGAATGTGTTCTACCCCTGCTTTCTTCCAAAAGTAACTGATTTTCCATGAGCAAGTAATGCCATTTATTTTAGGTGACTAGTTATGCAAAATAGGTCAGGTAGTCCTACACGACTGACTGGGTGAGGTTAAATTTCATCCAGTGTGTAACTGCTCTCTCTCGAGCTATTTAGTTCTCCGGAGGTTAGTTGACATAACAGCATCACCCTTGACCAGCTTCATCCACAGAGAATGTAAAATAAGACAAAATGGCAGTCACAATTGCATGGTCACAACCACCATTTTTACTTTTTTGCCTCCCTCCCCCTCCCCTGGACCCCCTGCCTTTGACGCAGTTAAGCATATCGTTAGGAACAGAACTGATAAGTGAAGAACTAAAAATATTGGCTTGAATCTACAAATTAACAGTGCGTGTGAAATTGGACCAGAGCTTGACAATTTGTTGTCTTCCATCATGCTGCTGGATTGCAGCTCCCAGAAAACCTTATCACCAGTCACATAGGTAGGGCTGAGGACAGCAGGACTTCAACAGCATGGAATAGTCCACAAGTTGCCCATCTATGGCTTATCTATCAGCAGAAGAGAAGGAGGTAATTTTCATTTATTCTCTCTCCTCTATGGACCTTCTCTCTATATAGAAATGGTCATCTCTGCAAGGTTGGGAGATCTTTTCAAAAAGCATAGCTGCAGAGGGAAGGTGAAATCAGCAAAAATTACCAACCTCCACCTTCTTCCAGTAGTTCTCAGTTAAGAGACAACAAGCCTCCACTGGATTTTGCTCAATTCCATGAGCTGAGTTTGTAGGGCAATGGATTCACCCCACTATTTATGAAAATTTCTTTACTACTTTTTTATATGCAGGGCCTTTTATGAAATTTTATTTTAAGAAACACCTTATACCCTAAATAACCTTTTTCTTTTTCTTTTTGCCTAAGTTGCCAATCTACATATAATAATCATTATATAATCAATAGTATCAATTTTCAGAAGAAGATACTGCTAAAGGCATTGTCTGTAATGTTGTCAGTTCCTGAAACCTTTTGTCACAGTTTTCATTTGAGCATATTGTATATGATCCTAAAAAAAACAGTTGCCTAAATACTTATCTTTTAAACAGTTGTTATTTAGGTGATTTAAAGCTCAGGTACTGTATATCTTATAATAAACTGTTATTAATTTACCTAAACTTAAATTTTTATGGTTTTGGTTTAAATCTCTTAAAATGCTTAGGTAACAATAAGGGAATGTTATTGATATAATAAATCCTCAAATTGATCTTATTTTTGTTCTTGAATGAAACAATACCGTGCTAACTTGAGATTAATATTGAAAAGATACCAATATCTTTTATCTTTTAAAACAAAAGAGTGCTCCAAATGAGTGACATCTGCTTTTAGTTGTCATGCTTTCCATGTTCCTTTTAAGGATTAAAATTCTGAACTTCAGTCATATTTTCTCTAATATTACAGGTAAGATAGGTGTAATGAATTTCATTGACTTGGAAGAAAAGATGAGGGCAAAGCCACAAAAACGTATTGTTTTTTAGGCAACACTGATTATCAGTCAGCAATGGCCCAATTTAGGAACATATACCGTAGAGTATTGTTACCTGCTATATACTTCGTTTTGAATTATCTAAAATATCACTTGCAAACTGCTGAAGCAAACTATGTATTAGATGCACAGATAAGTTTATTTTATTTTTCCAAATCTAAATAATGAAAATAAAATCATTACATTTATTTTTTCCTTGTTCACATACAATGAACATATCACATACACATGTGAACACACTGCATTTTCTTCGATCTTTGTTCAGTATATACCTCCACAAATCTAATCTTTCGCAGACTCATTTTTCAGTCACATTCGTACCACAGATGCATCCAGGATCTTGTGCTTTACCATAACGATAACCAAAACAGGGACTAAAGCTTTAAGAGCATTTCCATACACTACAGGTTGCAAGGAATACCCGGGAGGGAGGGGGGGTGCTTCCTGCTGCTTTACCCCACACACCACCCAATGCCCAGCCAGTCAGATTCACAGGCTTGAAAGGGGGGCATGAGGTGAAGCAGGAAGAAACAATCGGGAACAAGTGAGGGTCTTCTCAACACTCTAATGCACCTTTAAAAGATGAGGAACATTTAGACCAGCAAACAATAGGAGACAGTTTTTCAAAGAAGACTGAAAAAAGCTACAGATGCTACTTTTCCTCATATATCAATAAGGCTGGTTGGTCCCACTCAGACAGAACAATAGGGTTGCTTTGTTAATAACTTTGTGTTGAAGCCAGGAAGGAGGGAGGGATGCATGTTGGGTTTTATGCTTTACATACCGACATAATTCAATACACTTTGGGTACTCTGCAGCTTGAGCTAAGGGAGTTCCCCGTTTGCTGTTCTGTCTGAAGTAGCAAAATGCCTGGATGTCTTTATTGATCCCAGTGTCACCTTTGATGATACTGTGTCTCGTTCTTCAGCTCTCAGTCTTTTTTCATTCCCCACCTCCTGAAACCCAAGACAGGCAAGGAGAGAGATTGATTAAAAAACACTTAAATACATAAGAGAGCTTGGAGAAATCTACAGGAAATACAGGCAAGAAGAATGAAGTGAGCTATGTTGGGCCAGCAACTTTGTCATCTGCATGACGGAGTGAGCTCCCGCACTCGCCCCAGCTCTTGCCAACCTAGCAATTTGAAAGCGTGCAAATGCAAGTAGATGAATAGGTACCACTTTGGTGGGTAGGTAACAGCGTTCCGCGCGCGTCATGGCGGCCACATGACTGCAGAAGCGTCTTCGGACAACACTGGCTCTTCGGCTAACAAACAGAGATGAGCACCGGCCCCTAGAGTCGGACACGAATGTGCAGGGGAACCTTTACCTTTAAAGAAGTCATACCAAATAAAGACCATCTTTGAACTGGATATTGGAAAGAACAAGCAACTAGCACTGCTTTGCGTGTTGTGACAAACCCAAAGGCATATTATTCCTGGTAGTGATATGACCACTTGCATATATAAACCGCTTAGGCTTGGTTGGGGAATCAAAACTTAACTGAGACTAACAGTGGGAAGTATCTTTTGCCCAACATACATATGTTGAAATGCAATGCCGTCTTTTGTCAGTCTTTGAACTCACTGTATGTGGGTGTACGTAGGAGACAGAGAGGGAGCGCATCTCTTTGTGTAAGATTGCACTCAGCGGTGACTCTCCCTTAGGGTGGGGATCGTTAACACTTTTCAGCTCGAAGGGCCACACTAGTTACCAGGTTGAAGGTCAGGGGATGCATCCTTTTGCACCCATCAGACATACAATGTATAACATAAGACGTTAACCTATCTCCTGATGAATTTTGTCGAAATTGCTACTGTCCCACTGCAAAAATGGTGATCTCTTTCCTATCAGCCATCTGATAGTGGGGGTTTTTTGGGTTTGTCTGCAGCTGCCAAAAGTGCAGAGAAAGCCTGCAGGATGCCTAAATGGGAACAACTTTCAGCCATCCCTTTTCTAACTTACGTGAATTGCTTTTCCTCCTCTTACCCATTCAGAACAATCATAATTGGGACTGAAGAGGTTCCATAAAGAGAAGGCCAACTCCTTTTATTCAGCCGTTTCAAATGAGCAAAAATACTTAGCTTCCTATTTTGTCAACTTACCTGAAAGTTGAGCCTCAATCTCCTTTTTCCCTAAGTGCACTGTGACCTTAGTGATATGTACACCTCTTTTGCTGCTGTGCCTGCATTTTGAGGCCTGTTGAAGAAAGATGAACTGTTTTATATTAGGCAGGCTGCAGCAGTGGGTGAAAGATAAATATTACTGTACACCAAAACTCCCTCTCTTACTTGAATGGACAATGCTGTTTCTCTAATTGGACCAGTATCTAGGCGTGGGTTGATGCCGTGCAATTAGCAGCTGGTAGTTTGCCAAGACCACTTGCTGGCTTCTTCCTGCCATGCTTGAGAGGCTTTCAAGCAATGCTGGAAACCTAGAATACTAGTCGAGCCTTGTAACCTATAAGGCAAATCGGATTTTCTATTAACAAGCTCATTCATCATGCTGAAGTACTCCAAGACCTATTAACTACTGCTGAGGTGGGGAGCAACTTCATCTAGAGCAGAAGCTCCAGTTGGCAACTTACATGTGTTATTCATGCTTTTGTAACCTGCAGCAGAGTGTGGTGTGAGTAGAATCGCTGTTCCCACAGTTGCATTGGCGTTCTTCGTCTTTTTAGCCCAAGCCCTCATAGTGACCTTGATTTCTGTGTTGGTTGAAAACATATAATACATTCATATAAACTGAACATAGAAGGTGGTAGAGTTACAGGAGTTAAGACTAAAGGGATCTTAATTTGAGGTGGGGCGGGTGAGACATTTAATAGTTTTACTGACACGAATCCTACTCTGTGACAAATCTTGGGTTGTAAAATTGTAGCAACCACAGGTAACCTCTAGTTATTTCTCACCCACTATTTTTGTTGTTTATTCGTTCAGTCGCTTCCGACTCTTCGTGACTTCATGGACCAGCCCACGCCAGAGCTTCCTGTCAGCCGTCACCATCCCCAGCTCCCCCATGGTTGAGTCTGTCACCTCCAGAATATCATCCATCCATCTTGCCCTTGGTCGGCCCTTCTTCCTTTTGCCTTCCACTTTCCCCAGCATCAGATTCTTCTCCAGGGTATCCTGTCTTCTCATTATGTGGCCAAAGTACTTCAGTTTTGCCTTTAATATCATTCCCTCAAGTGAGCAGTCTGGCTTTATTTCCTGGAGGATGGACTGGTTTGATCTTCTTGCAGTCCAAGGCACTCTCAGAATTCTCCTCCAACACCACAATTCAAAAGCATCTATCTTCCTTTGCTCAGCCTTCCTTATGGTCCAGCTCTCACAGCCATAGGTTACTACGGGGAATACCATTGCTTTAATTATGCGGACCAGTGTGATGTCTCTGCTCTTAACTATTTTATCAAGATTTGCCATTGCTCTCCTCCCAAGAAGTAGACGTCTTCTGATTTCCTGGCTGCAGTCAGTGTCTCCAGTAATCTTTGCGCCTACTCACCCACTATAAGTTGTGTTAATACCACCATCTTGGATTTTATATTTTATAAAAAATATAAAGGTTCCCCCCGCACATTTGTGCAGTTGTGTCCGACTCTAGGGGCCGGTGCTCATCTCTGTTTGTTAGCCGGAGAGCCAATGTTGTCCGAAGACGCTTCCACGGTCATGTGGCTGGCATGACGCACGCGGAACGCTGTTACCTACCCACCGAAGTGGTAGCCCCGCGTGACAGAGTGAGCTTCCGCACTAGCTCCAGCTCTTGCCAACCTAGCAATTTGAAAGCATGCAAATGCAAGTAGATAAATAGGTACCACTTTGGGTAGGTAACAGTGTTCCACGCACATCATGCCGGCCACATGACTGTGGAAGCGTCTTCGGACAACACTGGCTCTTTGGCTAACAAACGGAGATGAGCACCGGCCCCTAGAGTCGGACACAACTGTGTGGGGGAACCTTTACCTTTTTAAAAAAAATTTGTATTTATTTTTAGTTTTATTGTAAACTGCCCAGAGTCGCTTCGTGTGAGATGGGCGGTGACGAAATTTGAAATATAAAATAAATAAATAAGTGAGGAAAAAAGAAAATTGAAATGGCAACTACACAATGGCACTCCCAGACCTCTAGGTGGAGCTGCTGCTCATCCTTTTAAATATTTTATGCACATCCTGTTTCTTCCCTTGGCCACTACAGCTTTTCTTCAGCCCAGCTGTGGGTTTTAGCTTTAGCCAAGAAAAAGACACAGCCTGTAAACAGGCAGAATGCTTGAATAAATTCCAGTTGACTTAATAAATAGACCATTTGTAAATGTAACACTTAAATAAGCTGTTTTTGATCTGATGGCACCATCCTTAGAAGGGGAACCGTACCCTCAACATCCCTGCCAGCCAGGTGAACAGTTACAGATACACACAAATGCACACACATACAAGCTTTTAGAATGTTACTGCAAATTCCTTTCGGACAGGCAAAAAAGGAATAATTTGTGAATCTAATTAAGTCCCTTTCCTTTTCAAAATCAAACTAGAAATCAGTTTCACTTGTTCGTTGAAGTAAATGAATAACAGCTGGTGAGTTCATATGATTAAAAAAAAAGTAGCCATGAGGAGCATTGTGAAAAGAAGATGGCCAAAATTCCCCCCCCCTCCCCAAAATGCCATGACGACATATTGAAAGCTTCAGCTAGAAGCACCCAGATATCACTGCTGGGGTGAGGTACAAGATGTGTGGAAAAGCTTCTCTTCAGCCAGGAGTTCCACAGAAACATTTAAAGCGAGGTGCCTCATAATAAAATGTGTTGTCTTGGCTTCTAATACCCACAGCAGCTCTTCCGTTTCTCTGCTTTTCCTGACTGATGCAGCCAGAGAAGCCAAAGTCTTTCATAATCACATTGTTATTCTTGTTATCTCATTATGTCCTCCTCACTTAAATCTTCCACTGAGACAGATTTCTTTATTTGTGTTATTTAACCCATGACCATGGGCAGGGTGGGAGTAGTGACTTTTGCACTATTTGGCAATTGTACAGTTTTTTTCATTCTTTCTGATAGAGAACTTTCTAACCTGAAATAAGAAAGTGAATTTTTGGCAGGAAAATAAGGCTCTAAATTAAAATGAAGTCCTTTATCATTGGAGGAGACCAGAGTCCACTGCATAGAATTATAGAGTTGGAAGGGACCTAAAAAGTCGTCACGTCCAACCCCTTGCACACTGCAGGATTCACTACACCATCCCTGATGGTTGAATATCCAGCCTCTGTTTGAAAACCTCCAGTGAAGGGGAGGAAACCCCTCCATGCAGTAACTTATTCCATTGATTGACAGCTCTTACTGTCAAAAAGTTTTTCCTAATATCTATTTATCTCTTTTGATGGTTTGAGATTGTTATTATAATTCTGTGGAAAGCAAAATAGTTATGGGAATTAAAAAAAAAATGAATGTGATTCAGAGGTCAATGAAACCTACCCTGTTTTCTCCACCAAAAATGTTCTAATTTTCCTGCAACTTCCACTGTGATGACAACCAAAGTTGTGACCACGTATTCCCATGTTTCCCATGGGAGGTCAAGGGAGAGTACGGCTCCTTTTTCTTTCACGCCCCAGAAAAAAGACAAGTTGGCCCGTCCCCCGTGTTCTTTTCAGACCAAGGTAGGTAAGGTAAGGTAGGGTTTCCCCATCCAGTCGTATCCGGCTCTAGGGGGCGGCGCTCATCTCCAATTCTCGGCCACGGGAGCCAGCGTCGTCCATAGACGCTTCCATGGTCATGTGGCCAGCATGACCAAACGCCAGGGCGCACGGAACGCTGTTACCTTCCCACCAAAGTGGTACCTATTTATCTACTTGCATTTTTACGTGCTTTCGAACTGCTAGGTTGGCAGGAGCTGGGCGAGAACGGGAGCTCACCCTGTTACACGGTGCTTCCGGGTCTCGAACTGCCAACCTGCCGTCCTTTCGTTCAACAGTCTTAACCGTTATGCCACCGCGCTGCCCCAAGGACTCGGTCACAAAGCAGGGTGAGCACTCTGCACCAGCTCAGGTCTTAATATTGTCATTGCAAGGATATGGTATGTTTCATATTGGAAAGGTCTGATCCCTTCAGTGGAAGAATGGCTCACTTAGTGGTGAGAGTGTTTTGATGTCTAGAATGACCTCATACCATAAAAGTAAATCTAACACAGAGTGCAACTCAAACTGCAAATCATCCCCAGACTATAACTTAATGCATAGACTGGTACCATATCCAAAATTTGGGTTTCTCTATGCATAGAATTGAAAGCCAATTTGGTGTAGTGGTTAAGGCATCAGGCTAGAAACCGGAAGACTGAGTTTTAATCCTGCCTGAGGCACAAAGCCAGCTGGGTGACCTTAGGCCAGTCACTTTCTCTCAGCCCTAGGAAGGAGGCAATGGCAAACCACTTCTGAAAAACCTGCCAAGAAAACTTCAAGGACTTGTCCAGGCAGTCTCTGAGAATCGGACACGATTGAACGGATTTTTTAAAAAATGCATAGAATCCATATTTCAATTTTATGGGATACACAAATCAGAATAGGTTTTTAGTAATATGAATGGAATTTATTAAAGCCCATAATTTTAGTTGGTGATTTATACTGTGTTGACCATGGTTCTTGGTGCTCAATTTTAGCTTAAAGTTTAATAGTGATTGTTAGTCTTTTAAAGTTATATAATATATAATATACTTAATTATTTATAATGATGTATTAGGAAGCTATAACTTTAGTAACATTTCTAAATCTCTGGTTTCTAATTTGTACTGTATTCTTTCATTCTTTCTTATGTTTCTTTTTAAAATGTTTCTTTATACTTTTAAAAACTTCTTTTCTTTAAAGGGTCTAATAAAAATACTTTAAAGAAAAGGTTTGCAGAGGCCAGCAAAGCACTGTCAAGTAACTGTTACAGATAAGAGACCAGGAAACAATGAAGTAAAGCAAACAGTAAAACTGTAGAACTGGCTGAGCTTTTGAAAAATGAAGATAATTCCTTTTTACAGAGCAGGGAAATGTTATAAAACAATATCTTAATATTTCCAGCTAGTGATTTCAACAGGGACAAACACTGAGAAAAACCCAAAAATACATTCTGCCAAATAGCTGTCAGAACCCTGGCATGCCCCCAGGGTCCCGCCATTCCCTAAGCACACCCAGTATTTAAGGGGATAAGGAAATGACAAAGGAAACAAAAGACAACCACCAACCACGCCTCCTAGATAAGGGGCGATAAAGAACTCAAGGACACTGACCCTACCTGACAGGAAGCGTACCAAAGGGAAGCCTGCAACAGGACCAAAGGGAAGCCTTCAGCAGGGAGGGGGCGGGCACTCTGGCGGGAGGGTTTAAAAAGCCAAGCCGAGAGCCCGGGAACCATCCGTGCCTTTTCGCTTGCTTACTTAAGTACAGCAATAAATCGTTTACTACCCAATATCCGAGCTGAAGTCTTTCTTTGGGGAGAAACGTTTGCGATCGCCTGAGAAGCAACTTACATAAAGGCACGGATCAGTACTAGCCGATTATCCCGGGAGCGACCCTGCAGGAAGCCCCACGGTCGAGATCGGCTCCCACCGACAGCAGAGATCCAGCAACGGCTGGAGGCGACAACAAGGAAGCAGCAACTGAAGAGATCGGCGACCCCCCCCCCAGCAAACCACGAAGACAACGACTGGCCAGCGGTGAAGCGGCAGCGACCGAAGGGACCGGCGCTCCCCAGCAGCTCGCAGCGGCGGCAGGCTTTCGGTGGAAAAGGCGGTGGGGACCGGAGAAATCGGCGCGCCCCAGCAGCGCGCAGCAGCTTGCGGCGGCGGCAACAGGCTTCGGCAGCTCCCAGCGGCGGCAGGCGTCCGGCGGCGAAGCGGCAGAGACCGGGCAAGTCGACGCTCCCCAGCAGCACGCAGCAGCTTGCGGCGGCGGCAGGCATCGGCAGCTCCCGGCTGCGGCAGGCGTCCGGCGGCGAAGCGACAGAGACCGGGCAAGTCGACGCTCCCCAGCAGCACGCAGCAGCTCACGGTGGCGGCAGTCATCGGCAGCTCCCGGCGGCGGCAGGCGTCCGGCGACGAAGCGGCGGAGACCGGGCAAATCAACGCTCCCCAGCAGCGCAGCAGCAGGAACCGGCTTCCCCCCCAGCAGCTGAGAGGAGGCGGCAGCGCAGCAGCAGGAACTGGCTCCCCCACCCCAGCAGCTGAGAGGCGGCGGCAGCGCGGCAGCAGAAACCGGCTTCCCCAGCAGCTGAGAGGCGGCGACGGCGCAGCAGCAGCAAGGACCGAACGGCGATCCCCAGCGGCAGAGAGGCGACGAACCCCAGCAGCGGAGAGATGGAGGCAGCGTGGCAACCGAAGGGACCGGCGCTCCCCAGCAGCTGGCAGGTGGCGGATACCACGCGCGGCGACTGCGGAGACCACGTGGCAGCAAAGCGGCAGCAGCAACCCACGCTCCCCAGGAGCTGGCAGGTGGCGGATACCACGCACGGCAGACAACTGCGGAGACCACGTGGCGGCAAAGCGGCAGCAGCAACCAACGCTCCCCAGCAGCAAGCAGGCAGCGGAGACCGCGGCACAAGCAGCGGCCAGCGCTCCCCAGCAGCGAGCATGAAAGGGTGCCACCAACGAAGTGGGTGAAAACAATGGAGCAGACCGAGCCAAGCCACAGCGAAGAGGAAATAACTACGCACCCAACCGGGGTGACAGAAGCAGCAACAATGCTGGCGGAGGAAGAACGGCGTAAGCAAAAGAAGGACGGGGGGGCAGAGAAACAAACCCCCTCACACCCCCACCACGCAGGCAAGCCACCCTGCATTTGAGTGGTCAATTGGGGTGGGAAGAGGCATGGCCCCAGTACAAGGGAAACCAGCGACAAAACCACGAATCTCCCAGGCCCAGAGAGTCGCGGTGCTCGAGGAACGGGCAGCGAAAATGGAAATGGGACTTGAAGGCATGGATGCCAAACTAACGGCAATCCAGACTGCCTTAGAGAACTTGCGGAGAGGCCCCCAGAACCGAGAAAGAGAGGAAGGCACACTACATGGGGACAGCCAAACTAAAGAAGCATACGGCGCTGAGAGTGCCAGAGAAAGCGGGAAATGACATCGGCCTGCCCGAAAGTGCGCCGCAGGACAGGCCTTCAATAAAGGGCACAGCGACACATTAACAACCGAAGACTGCCCCACAATGCAAGTCAAGGTAAAATTGGAAACGTTGAACGGGGGGGAGCAGGTTGTGGAGGCAGCTATGTTGGACTCAGGGTGTACCAGATGCTTAATGCACCCATCAATAGCCAGAGACATGGGACTAAAGCTTTTCAAATTAAAATCACCCATTACATTCTGCCAATTAGACGGGACAGAAATGAAGGGGGGGCCAGTTGAGCACTTCACAGAGGCAGTGAAGATGTCAATTGGCACACATACAGAAACATTGCGGTTCATTGTGGCACCCATCTCCACGCAACCCATCATCCTAGGTCTCAAATGGCTAAAAGAAAGAAACCCCCAAATTGACTGGGTATCAGGGGAGATAGAATTTATAGATGGAAAATACTACAATGACATTACGGACACTGAAGAAAAAGGGATAGAATCAGGGGCCGCAGGAACTGTAAGGGGGGAAGAATCACAGAAAGAAGCAAAGAGAACATTCCCAAAAAACTACATACCTGTCAGAGAAGTCTTCAATGAGCAGGAGTGTGACCAGCTACCGCCCCACAGAAAAACGGACTGTGCCATAGAGTTGATCCCTGGGGCCACATTTCCCAAACCGAAAATGTACGCCATGACTCAAAGGGAGCTCCAGGAGTTGCGCAAATTTATAGATAAAAATTTAGCACGAGGTTTCATAGAACCAGCAAACTCCCCCCCTGGCGGCCCCCGTACTGTTTCGCAAGAAAAAGGACGGCTCACTGTGGCTATGCACGGACTACAGGGGGTTGAATGCCATCTTGGTAACAAACCAATACCCCCTATCCCTACTGAAGGACATGCTGGCACAGCTGGCAAGAGGGAAAATCTTCACTAAATTGGATCTGAGGGAGGCATATTACAGGGTTCGAATTCGGGAGGGGGACGAATGGAAGACCGCATTCAACTGCCCACTCGGCTCATTTCAATACCGAGTCCTCCCATTTGGGATTGCTGGAGGGCCGGGAATCTTTATGAAATTAATCAACAAAGTTTTATATGAGTTTTTGTACCAAGGGGTCATCGTCTACCTAGACGACATATTAATTTTCTCGGAAGACATGGCAGAACACACACAACTAGTGAAAGCAGTCCTCCAGAAATTACTTGAAGCGAAATTATATGTCAAACTAGAAAAATGCGAATTTCACCAAGAGAAACTGGACTTCTTAGGGTTCAGAATCTCGAGCAAAGGCATCGAAATGGACCCCGCCAAAGTACAAGCAGTTGTGGGGTGGGAACCCCCACGAACCAGACGCCAACTACAGGCGTTCATCAGTTTTGCCAATTTCTACCGAGACTTTATAAAAAATTTCGCACAAATAGCACTGCCATTAACGGACCTGTTAAAAACAAAAACAAACGGCAGACAAAAACAGACGAAACAGCCATGCTCCAAAATAAAGTGGACCCTAGAGTGCCAGGAAGCCTTCGAGAAACTTAAAGCGCTATTCACAGCAGAACCTATACTGAAACATCCAGAAGTAGATAAGCCATTTATCATCCATATGGATGCGTCGAATAACGCAGTGGGGTCGATCCTACTACAGGCAGACGAGAGCAACAAACTAAGACCCTGCGCATACATATCCAAGAAATTCACGGACACAGAAAAACGCTGGCACGTATGGGAAAAAGAAGCATTCGCCATCCGTCATGCCCTAGCAACATGGAGGCACCTGCTGGAAGGGGCATCGGTCCCATTCGAGGTGTGGATGGACCACAAGAACCTGGAAGCGCTGAAGTCGCCCAGAAGACTAAACCCAAAACAACTTCGATGGGCCGAATTTTTCAGCCGCTTTAAATTCACCTTAAAGTACTTCCCGGGGGGCAAGAACTACCTGGCAGATGCACTGTCACGACTGCCACAACATGATGGGAAAACGGAAGAAATAACAGAAACCCTATTCCCCAGCAAGACCAAAACCACACTGGGCGACCAAGAACCGCAGAATAAGCAGGAAGGAAACATGGCGGTAGCAAGGGAGCAGGAAAAGGGGTCCAGGATACAAAACCCCCTAGAAAAAGATATACAGGCAGCAACAACAGACGACAAATGGTGGAGTGAAAACAAAGAACTACTACAAGAAAACAATGGGGGATGGTGGAGCAACGACAAACTGTACGTACCCGCCAGCATGCGACAGCGGGTACTTGAGAAAAATCACGACCACAAAGCAGCAGGACACTTTGGGTTTGTAAAAACCCTACACCTCACCAGGCGCAAATTCTGGTGGCCCACCTTACATAAGGACATTAAAGACTACGTGAAAACATGCCCGGTGTGCGCAATGGCAAAAAGAAATACAGGAAAACCCAAAGAACTCCTGCAACCAGTAGCAGATCCCTTGCAGCCATGGCGGCAAATAGCCATGGACTTTGTAGTCGACCTACCCCCAAGTAAAGGGAAAACGGCAGTTTGGGTAATCATGGACCTGTTTTCGAAGCAAGCCCACTTCATCGCTTGCAAAGGAATCCCAACAGCACCCAAACTCGCTAAACTCTTCACGCAAAACATGTACAGATTACACGGTGCGCCGGAAAGAATCATCAGCGACCGAGGAAGCACGTTCACGTCCAAGTTCTGGAAAGCATTCCTGAAACTAATTGGATCCGAACAAGGACTGAGCAGCGCATTCCACCCGTGCACGGACGGAGCATCAGAACGACTAGTGTCCATATTAGAACAATATTTGAGATGTTACATCAGTTACCAGCAAAACGACTGGGCTGAACTGCTACCATTCGCAGAAGTGGCATATAACAACTCAGTACACCACAGCACTGGTTTCACACCGTTTAAAATAGCCACGGGACAAGACTTTGCAGCAATCCCAGAAATAGACATGATCCAAAGGAGGGACGCACACGCACCCCTGAAGGCGGATGAATGGGTAAACAAACTAACAAGCAATTGGCCAATAATGCTACAGACACTACGGGAAGTGAAGGCCACCTACAAAAAATACGCGGATAAGAAACGTACAGCAGAATGGGAACTAAAAGAAGGGGACAAAGTATATTTGTCCACCAAGAACCTACGGTCTGTACAGCCGTCCCGCAAACTTGCCCCAAAATTCATTGGACCATTCATAATAGTAAAAGTCATCAACCCAGTGACAGCACGGCTACAACTGCCAAAGGCACTGAGAAAAGTCCACCCAGTATTTCATATAAGTCTCCTGAAACAGTACCACCCATCAGGGCAATGGCACCCAGAAGCCCCGGAACCAGCACTAACAGTAGTGAACAGGGAACCACACTTCGAAATAGAGGAAGTCTGTGACTCACGAAAACACAGGGGGCGATTACAATACCTGGTTAAGTGGTCGCATTTACCAGTAGGCTTCAGAGAATGGGTAGCAGCTGAGCACATGCAGGCACCAGACCTAATCAGGAACTTTCACCGAAAATTTCCCGATAAACCCCGATGAATCTCTCACTAATAAAGTGTTGTTTTATTACAGATATCAAGGTCACCGGCAGACAGGAACTCACAGGTGCAAGATGAAGAAAAAGGGGAGGGGGAAGATCTTGGGGTGGCGGCATGTCAGAACCCTGGCATGCCCCCAGGGTCCCGCCATTCCCTAAGCACACCCAGTATTTAAGGGGATAAGGAAATGACAAAGGAAACAAAAGACAACCACCAACCACGCCTCCTAGATAAGGGGCGATAAAGAACTCAAGGACACTGACCCAACCTGACAGGAAGCGGACCAAAGGGAAGCCTGCAACAGGACCAAAGGGAAGCCTTCAGCAGGGAGGGGGCGGGCGCTCTGGCGGGAGGGTTTAAAAAGCCAAGCCGAGAGCCCGGGAACCATCCATACCTTTTCGCTTGCTTACTTAAGTACAGCAATAAATCGTTTACTACCCAATATCCGAGCTGAAGTCTTTCTTTGGGGAGAAACGTTTGCGATCGCCTGAGAAGCAACTTACAATAGCATACGAAGATCATTGGAGATGACATTGATTAGTTGTCCATAGATCTGCAATACAACTTTGGTTATACAACAATGATCTAGTCAGAAGGAACCCTTTTCTCTGACCTCATCATCAAAGTCATTGTTTAAAGCAGTGCTTTCCAAACTGCCGCCGTTGGCGACACACCAGCAGCGGCGTGCGCGTGCATGGGGGGGGGCATGGCAGCGGCGGCGTGCACGGCGGTGGCCTTGCTAAAACGCGGAAGTGCTGATGGCGCGCCGCCGTGCACACTGCTGCCACGTGCACCTCTGTGCCGCCGCCGCATGCGCCCCCGCACCACCGCTTTGCGACACACTAAACTGTGTGTTGTGACACCCTAAAGTGTCGCGACACACAGTTTGGAAAGCTATGGTTTAAAGTATGCAAATAATTAGATCAGGCCTAAACTTTTGCATACCACTGTATTTGAAGGTAAAATATAAAAGGATAGGTTGACTTGTCCCAAGCCAGAGATGCACACACTCTCAGGAGTGGTTGCAAGTTTTACTTAGGATTTAGTAAATACAGCAGCGGCAGGCAGCCATGTGTACAAATGCAAACACACAGCAACAACGTCCCAGTTTCTAAAGACCTTGCCTGCAAAAAGCCCAAATGGTCAGAGTCGAAAGCAGGGTGGGGTGGGAAGGGCAGAAATGTAGTCGGTCGTGGTCCAGAAGTCCAAGAGTCCAAACGTGCTTCATCAGCTGGTGCAGGGAATTGAAGGGGAGGATGCCATTATGTACAAGAACCCTCCTCTGTGTTGTTCTGTGCTCAACTCTATGTGCTCTAGGGCTGGGAGGGGGTCCTGGGTCAAGCCCCTCAACTACTGCTGCCTCCAGCCCACTCAAATCTTCCTCGGCCACGTTAGCCTCAGGTGCCTGATTGCTAGGCTCCCTCCAGGGCTGGTGTTCGTCCGGGGCATTCTGAGACGGCCATCCTATTAGGAGATAGAATGAACATACAGTATATATTTAATACCTGCAATTGCCTCCACACTGGAGTTATGGCAGCCTGAAAACTGATGTGGCTGCTTTAATGAGTCCCAGATGAGACTCAGGCATTTGCTTTCCCACACATTCCGAAACCCTCTTCCCAATCAAATTCATAGCAGTGCACAGGCCTAATCCTGAGCTGGGTTATTGGTAAGATTAATTGATGTATGAAACTATAGATATATTTTACTCCACAGCCACCAGGTTCATATCAGCCAACACTGAACAGTTGGAAATCTGAGCACAAAGTTACAGTACATGTGAAAGGGATAATTTAGAACACAAATGCAAGATGTTTTTACAGCTGCACACAGACTGTCAATGTATTTAGAGGAGGGCACCTTCTGCTGTGAAACAGGTCAGTGTTAATGACCCTGTTCCCACAACACCCTTAGCCCAGTCAGTGACTAACTCAGTAAAATGTTTCGCCAGTGATGCTGGCAGCAAAAAAATCATGATAACTGGGTCAAAAGTCTTCATTTTGCAAAATTACCCAGTAGTAACAAGGCTTCATCATTTCAGCAGTCCTTGCCTTGTAGTCAGGCAGGCATCAGTGAATGTGGAAGAGGAAGGAAAGAAGGAAGGAAGGAAGAAAAAGTAGGAGTGCGGGTAGGAGAGGAAGGAAGTACTCCAAGCCTTAACTTGCAAAAAAAAAACAAACCCCACCAAGCCCCATCCTTCTAGTTACCCCTCATTCATCCCTTTGCCCCTCATAGGTCATCACCTAGAAAGCCCTACATGGCATAGGGCCAGGTTATTTGCGGAACCAGCTCTCTGCCTTTGTTTCTGCTCGGCCCACCAGTTCTAGCAGAGAGGACATGCTCTGGGTCCCCTCTATCCAACTATGTTATCTCATTCGACCCAGGAGTCATCCGTTCTCTGGCCACACCCACCCTCTGGAACAGCATCTCCCCAGAGATCCAGATGGCCCCCAGCCTGTTAGCCTTTTGCAAGGCTCTGCAGACCAGGCTGTTTCCCCAGGCATTTGGGCCAGGAGGTTAGGTGAACTCCGCTGATGATGTGGGGTTTGGGTTTTTGTGATTGGGGTGTATTGTTTTACCTCAGGGATCATGGTTATTGATGGTAGCTGTTGTTTTAATTCTTGCAGGCCACCCAGACTCACGTTACGTTAGAGATAAGAAACTGTCAAGATATTTTGTGAGAAAAGTTATAAAAGAGCAAAATCTGAAGAAATATTATAGCGAGAGATCAAAAATAGTAGGGTTGGGTATAACTTAAAAGAATTAAATCAGAATTTTTTCTTTTTGTTTGGAATCTGGGTTGTATAAATAGAAAAATCCTTTTCTTTTTATTTCTATATGCATAGTATAATACTATAGTTGGGTATAAATTAAAAGACTTAAATTAGAATTTTTTCTTTTTAGCCGGAATTTGGAATGGAAAAAAATGGAAAAAAAAATTCTTTTTTTATCTATATATGTATAGTTTTGGGAAAATTAAAGTGTACCAACAATACAGGAATGGATGTTGAAACTATTAGAAATGGCAGAAAATGACAAATTGATTTGCCTACTAAAAGAAAATTTTAATTATTATTCTTTAATGAGTGGAAATCTTTGATGGACTATTTGCAAAAAGCAGGAGGAGTAAAGCTAAATATGGAGTTTTTGTTGATTAGATTATAGATAAATAGTACATAATAGACAAGGAAAAATATATGAATGTTATATGAATAGACAGCATGTTAAAACAAACTATCTATTTTATTCTTATGACCATAGACGGATCGGAGGTTATCTAATTTCTGTGTATGTCTTTTTCTTTATTCCTTTTTTCTTTTTCTTTACTGCACTTTTCTTTTTCTTTTCTTTTAATTTGTATTTCTTTTTCCGTTTCGACTTTATCTTTTAGCTTTGTATACTTAAAAACCTAATAAAACTTAATAAAAAAAAAAAGAATTGAGGCAAACAAAATAGTTGCTCCATTCCCTCCACACGATAGCACTAGTAGAACTTAACAGTTTGAGAGAGAAAGAAAGAAAGAGAAAGTGTTCACCGTTCTGCTCTGCAGCAATAGCGCTCCAGGCCTCTGGGTGGCGATCTGGCCTTCCTTTCAGTGTTCCGGTCCATGGAGGCAGCACCCGCCCATTCCCTCTCTTTCTCACACTCCTGGGGTTGCCACAGCTTCTCTTCCACAGCAGCTGTGTAGCGGAGCTGTAGCCAAGGGAAGGGCGTGGGAGACAAGCCAGGCAGGAAGGGGGTGGTTGCGTAACCTCCCACTTTTCTGGAACTTAGAAACAGACAAACGGGACCTCTGCTTGTGATCTGGCAGCTCCACCTCTTGAAGACGCTATCGCTTGGGAAGCCCTCGGAAAACCTAGATGTGCCACCTACCTATATACACAAATAGCTTTCTACTTCAAGTCTACTTTAATGTCTCCTGCAGACTCCATTGGGGTAGAAAAAGCAAAGCAAGCAAGCAGAGTGCTTCAAGTCCCTTTCATAATCACATCCCTGAACTGTAAGTCAGAGATCAGGTTCAGCCAATCACAACCCAACCAAATAAACAACTGAAAAGCTGCTGCCGGATTGCAAAATTGGAGCTCAGGCCCGGCCGTGGATTTCTGGGCTGCTCTTGGCATTTCAAATTCCAAAATAATACGATGCCAGGTTTCCTATTGTTTCTTTAAATTCCTATTATTCAAGCATTTAAGCAACATTATGATGCATCACGAGATTATCAGATTTAGTATGAATGATGAGAAGAAGCATATTTTAGGTTTTTGACTGGGCTAATTGAATGGCAAGGAAAACACTCCAACCAGCCTTTGCAGCTTTTATGCAGCTCTACTCAGGAAGACCCAGTGTTTTCCAGGAGACCTTCTGTCAAGGAAGGATGCATAGTATGATTACAAACCTAATCCATGCAAGAAGAGAGGCCGATGTGATCAAATTATATGGTGTCCAATGTCCAGGCTGCAAATTTATAATCGTTATCTAGGATTAAGCCCTGTTGAAGATAATTACGTTTACTTCTGAGTTGAGAGAATTATGGGATTGTACTGGAAATCCCATATCACTTGAAATGTGAGTGATCTCAATCAATGGCTTCCGTTCAAGCACAGAGGTGGGGGGGAGGGAGAGGGAGAGGGAGAGGGAGAGGGAGAGGGAGAGGGAGAGGGAGAGGGAGAGGGAGAGGGAGAGGGAGAGGGAGAGAGAGAGAGAGAGAGAGAGAGGGGCACCCACAGGTGGACTTCCATTGATCTGGTTCATCTCTAGTCTGGGCATCCAGCAAATGAGGCAGGATGGAGATGCATTAATGACATCATCTAGTTGCAAAATGAGGAGAAAAGATAATTTAAAAACTTACTTGAGGCAGGTAATTTAGGCTGGAATGTCAGCAAAAGATTTAAAAGCAACAATTTCTACTTCTCTGTATCTTTATTCATCAATACAGCCTCCCAAAAGCCACTGGCTCTCCCAACCCTCCTGTTTTCCAGCGTTTCCTTCTGAATCTTCAAGCTGTTCAATGTATTTCTTTGTTCTGGATGTTTCATTGCAGCTGGACCGTTGAAAGAAAACAACGTGCCCCAATTTGGCACTCAAACAGCTTTCGCTTCTTGCAGTACGGTGCTGCAGCATAGGGGCAACAACTTTGGAATTAATTCTTCTGTCATAACAGGAGGGGAATTGACTATGGTCTTCCTTAGAAGCTGAAAAATACATCTAGTAAACTGATTTTTTTAAGCATGGAAGTAATTTTGCATGATTCCCCTCCTGCTATAAATAATACTTTGTAGCCAGTGAAGCCTCCAAGACTCTCAGAAGTGTACTGATAAATAGCTATATTGAAAACTTCGGAATTCAGTTGTTTTACAACATTTTGCTTGTTACTCTGTTACTGTCTAAGTTGCTTAAAGAACCATTCATACTGGTCATCCCATTATCAACCAATAAGCACCCAAGTACTTGTGTCTTTTTTCATGTGGCATATTTCCTAAGAAAACTGCACAGCTCAGGGCATCCTTCTAATGCCTGAACAGTTTGCAATACTTTATTCTTTGTGTAGGTTTTCCTTAGGGGCGTGGTGGCTCAGCGGGTAAGACGCCAGGCTTGTCGATCGGAAGATCGCAAGTTCGGAGGTTCGAATCCCTAGCCTTGCGTGCGGAGTGAGCTCCCGCACTAGCTCCAGCTCTTGCCAACCTAGCAATTCGAAAGCATGCAAATGCAAGTAGATGAATAGGTACCACTTCGGTGGGTAGGTAACAGCGTTCCGGCCACATGACCGTGGAAGTGTCTTCGGACAATGCTGGCTCTTCGGCTAACAAACGGAGATGAGCACCGGCCCCTAGAGTCGGACACGACTGCACAACTGTGCGGGGGGAACCTTTACCTTTACCTTAGATTTTCCTTCCCACACCAAGTTTCTCTCCATTCCACCAAGTCCTCACCGTATCATTTTCCCCTTCCTCCGGGGCTCACTTGTTCAGACATGCCAACGTACTTCCTCTCACCCCTGCACGCTTCTTCTGTGTAGCAAGCAACTTGAAAATACGTGGCTGGACCTAAAATCCATGCACTCCAACACTCATCCGTTTGCACTGCTTTCTCCCATTCTATCCATCCAGGGCTTCTGCTTACAGTCCATGAAGTCAGTTCAATCATTCTGCTAATTTTCTAACCTGGGATGGGTAACCTGTAGTCCTGAGAAATATTTTGCAATTATCTATGTCCTCCTTTTACTATGATCATTCAAACGGAATGCAAATATTCTCATCACTTTGAATTGGAAAACAGAAAGAGTGAAAAGCACTAAAATTGGCATATCACGGTTAAAACAATCTCCTTCCAAAATCTGCCCTTATCCACATCTTTCAAAAGTAATCTCAGTACTTATCTTCTAACAATCCTTGCATTTGCTATCACACATTTTTAATGGACAGGAAACCTGAGGAAGTCTTGAACTGCTGCTGAGAATTTGGCAGTCTGCACTCACCTGACCCACAAATCGCCTTTCTCAATAAGTCTGAATATGGACTTTAAACTCTAGTAATGCAGAGCTTAAAAATCAACACCACTATTTTGGATTAGGAGCCAAACCTAATGAAATACAGTACTCAAATGGATGGAATGGCATGGGGACTAGTGTAATGTCTCTAGGAGGTCAAATTTGGTTAACAATTTCATGACTGTCTTCTTGACCAAATCTAAATTTTCTAAGAGAATTCTTCTAATTCTATGGCAACAAAATGAAAGTACAGTTTGAAGCAAATGAGTATGTAAATTCTGTTTAAAGAAAGAAACAACCCTGTCATTGGCGATCACTCGTAGCTGAGTAAGATTGTCTTCCAAAGGTAAAATTTTAACGGTGGATCCGTAAGTGGCTATAAAGGCCAATTCTGGATCCGCACAATTTGAAGAAGTACGAGTACAGGGCAAAAAGGAGAAAAGAGCTAAAAGGAAGGCACGTCAGGCAAACCCTCATCACAAACAACCCTGTAGTATTTCAATAACACATATGGTATTTATTGCTTAAATGACAGTTATTGCTTAAATGACAGTTATTGTTTAAATGACATTTATTTTCCACATAATGTTCAGTAATGATACATTAGAAAGAGTTCCATGTTATTATGAACTACAACTCCTTTTTTTCTATTAAGCAAAACCTTGCTTGATTATCAGTACTTAAGTCTTTCTGATCTAATGTGGAAAATGTATTGGTTTGCACTTCCATCGCTGCAGATTTTTCCCTCAAAAAGGTGTAATCTATCTTGTACTGAGGGCATATTAAGCATATGTATGCAATGGATCTGATTTCCTCCATACAACATGACCAGAAGCAGCTTTCACCAGCAATATGGCAGAATCTGCCCTCAAATAATGCAGAGAGGAAACCAAGGTGAGTGCTTTCCTAATGCTTTGAGGTCAGAATAAGCGGAGTCATAGGTCTCTTTCTGCCCAGCAGTGGTGAAAATAATGGCAAATAAGTCAAATCTTTTCAAAGCTCTATATTGCTTACTCTTTGTTTTAGGGTCTTTTTAGCTACTGTATGTCTATCCCCATAAAAATTACAAATTGCAACCGCAATCACTAAGATTTGTATCATAATTTTTCTCCAGGGAGAGTGAATGGAATTGGTCAGGATTAGTACTAAGGAGTCAGAGGAAAATAGTATGTTTATCCAATAATTAAGACCTAAGGCCCATGCCCTTGCCTCAATTAAAGGTATACCAGATACTATATCCCTTAAAAATTTGGTCTGTGTTATCATCAGTGGAACAAAATCAGTAGCTATGTATGGATAAATTTGAGTCCATAAACTGAGCTATAACTTTAAATCTCAAAAGCATGTAAAACAACTGGAATAAGATCCCCTCTCCAAAGAGTACTAAAATATCTGAGTATAGCTGCGTAGTTGCCTGAGGTACTGTGCTTTTACAAATTTACTCATGTTTTCCAGGAACTTTGTCCCCATTTAGTTACCAATTCTGTGTGTGCTTAGTAGTTTAAAAACACTCCCTTTGTCTTCTGGTAATTCATCAACAGACTGTGGTCCTTACAATAAACAGCTGAAGCCCATAATATGGTCTTCATCCCAATAGGTGCTAATGAAAGAATGTCAGCATCATCTATATAGTAAAGGCAAAGGTACCCCCCGCACATCTGTGCAGTCGTGTCCGACTCTAGGGGCCGGTGCTCATCTCCGTTTGTTAGCCAAAGAGCCAGCGTTGTCCGAAGACACTTCCACGGTCATGTGGCCGCATGACACGCGCGGAACGCTGTTACCTACCCACCGAAGTGGTACCTATTCATCTACTTGCATTTGCATGCTTTCGAATTGCTAGGTTGGCAAGAGCTGGAGCTAGTGCGGGAGCTCACTCCGCACGCAGGGCTAGGGATTCGAACCTCCGAACTTGCGATCTTCCGATCAACAAGCCTGGCGTCTTACCCGCTGAGCCACCACGCCCCTATCATCTATATACTGCATGACAAAACTGCTCTTCTGACCCACCAAACTATGTAGGTGGGTGGTGTTCTTTTTTGATAATTTCTAATATAAAATATAAAAATTAGACAAAGTCAAAGTTAAGATGAAGCCTTACTTAACCCCTTCCTGCCATGGGATAGGGGAAGAAAGATGTCCCGGTGATTACATCTAATCTGAACAGCATCCACTTACAGCTGCTTAATCAAGAGGAATCACCAATAATCTATTGAGATCATTTTCAAATTTCTTCCAAGTCATATCATAGAGAATGGTATCAAAGGCTGGTTTTAAATCTATAAAGGCTACATATAATAGTCCCTTAGATAGAATAGTGTATTTTTCTGTAAGATTTTTAATAGTTTAACAATGGCACGTGGGGCACTTTTTCCTACTAAAAAAGCTTGGTCATCAGCAAGAATTTTCCCTTATTCCAGCCATTTCACAGAAGCAGTCTGACATGCAGCTTGTGATGATATGTAATAGCTCCTGGTACAATAGTTAATTGGGTCAGCTATATTACTCTTCATTAAAATGGAAGATGAGGGAGACACAGACGCATAGGTGTTTAGAGTAGAGTTGCTTATTTGTCTTCCCAATAAACACTGGGTATACATTGAATTGTTATCTGAATTAAGAAATTAACATATTTTGAGAAAAAGCATACCATCTGTACATGTTTATGTACGAAGCTATAAACAATATAAATTTAAAATATTATGTATATCTCCATTTCCAGTTACTTTCATGAAAAACAAAACAGCGCAGAACCATTCATTTTCCTGCTAGTTGTGAAATGTTATACCTCTAGGCACGATAAATATGGAGCTCAGTCTCACAGACAACTAGGCATATTTGTTAAGCAGAGAGGAGACTACAGAAGGGGCACGTCCTTTCCCCAGGGGGCTTCCAGACACAACATTCTTCAGAGTGCTTGACCTTATCTGCCCTCTGTCTTCTCTGGAGGAAGAAATCATGCTTGCCTCTGTCGTGGATTAGTCGTTCAACTATGTTGTTGATGCTAAAGTTCTTTCCATACAGACGTTTCATTTGGAGCCAAATCAAAATGATCTCGCTCTTGTTCTCTGCACAGTTCTAGGAATACCTAAACAATACAATATATACAGTATATTAGATTTATAAACTGCTAGAATTCATTCTGACTCCTATCTAGGCACATCTGAGAATATAAAATAATTGCACAATGGATTCTGATAGCAGCTTATGTCTGTGTTTTCTTTCAGGTGGAAACCCAAAGGTAAATTTATCTATGCAGGGTTAAAGCATAAAAATGTAGATACTTACAGGGAGAATAAGCTGCATTTTTTAAAAAAAGTTCTCCTTTTTCCCAGCATGCAGTCTAATATTTCTATAACTCCCTTTACCAGCACTACAAAAACAGCATAGTGGTTAAGAGCCTCCCTTAGCCTAGAGAAGGTTGCTAGTTTAAAACCTGACAGAAAAAGTTTGCTTTTTTTCTAATGATCGTTCTTTTTTGAAAAGCTAGTTTTCCCCCTGGCCTTTTTTCAAAATTTGAAATAAGTCTAGAGCTTTTGTTGTTGTTGTTGTTCAGTCATTTAGTCGTGTCCGACTCTTTGTGACCTCATGGACCATAGCACGCCAGGCCTTCCTGTCCTCCACTGTCTCCCGGAGTTTACTCAAGTTCATGTTCATTACATCGGTGATGCTATCTAACCATCTCATCCTCTGCCGTCCCCTTCTCCTTTTGCCTTCAGTCTTTCCCAGCATCAGGGTCTTTTCCAGTGAGTCCTCTCTTCGCATTAGGTGGCCAAAGTATTTGAGCTTTTTCCAATTGTTCCACTCACCTGAGATTGAAGAGTTTCACCTCCTGCTCCCAAATAGCCCAAATAACTTTTAGGCCATCTTTTTATTCTGGGCTGTGAGAGACTCCTCTCTCCCTATACTGTAAATACAACTATGTTTTGAATATTTAAGCCCATTACCTGTTCCAAAGTGTTCAGAGAAAAGCTGTACTCTTCAAGATTGAAGCGCTGTTTAGCTGTGTAAATAAAAAATTAAGTCAGTTGTATCTGGTTGATTTACATCTTGCTTGGATAATAATTTGCTTTCCTTCCTCTTTGCACTATTACTTTCTCTATCCAACTTATATCTATCCCAGAGCTTTCCAAACTTTTCATGTTGGTGACACACTGTTTAGACATGCATAATTTCACTACACACTCTTACAGTAGGGCACAACGCAGGCACAAGGCAGGCACTAGAACCTGTGTGGAATCCTGGCAGGGCTTGGAGGCAGCAGCAGTCGCGACACACCCAGACACTGCAGCCGACACACTAACGTGTCCCGACACACAGTTTGGAAAGCTCTGATCTATCCATTCCCTGGGGTAGTGTCTACACATATTTCTGAGAGTTCCTTGTCCAAAGTATGCTTTTGACACGGAAGATTACTCTTTCTGAGAAACTCAAAGGAGATGGGGGCGAAGCTTGCAAGGAATAACGGCACTGCAGGAGCCTGTTTGTTGTGGGTGGCTGAAATTGAGGTGGCCAACGAATCTGCCCCTGATTTAGGTTCCAAGCAGTCTGCAGGTACTCACAACTCCCTGCAAAGTTTATTCAGACATACCGTCTTCTAGCATGGCAAAGGCTTTGGAGAGAGGCAGTGCATCTTCCATTGGGATCTTATAGGCCAACAAAGTGGATATCCTAAGAGGAGGGGAAACCAATCATGATTTACAAAACCGATCCAAAATACTAACACAGATCTACCTGAACAGAAAAAGAAAGGTCTAGTTGGCAAGGAAGGGAGCACAAAGAATAAATGCACAGCAATACTCTGGGGGCACAGCAGTGGCTGCTTATTTGGGAAAGGATCTGCATGCAAGATTCCTTACCTGGCCTGGAAAACACACATTACAGCCCTTTGCGTCCAGGTATATGACTTTTCCACAGCAGTGAAACTTCCTGCTTAATGCCAGGGTGAAGGAAAGGAAGGAGCAAATTGCATTTACACTCCCACCTACTTGAAAAGCTCCAGCTATATAGCAATTGATGGTAATTTCAGAAAAGGACTTCATGCAAGAGCCCTATCCAGCTTGGAAAATGCACACTTTTTTGTAGTTTTTTGTTTTCTGTATCTTTTATCTTTTTCTGAAATTTAATAAATTTCTTTTAAAAGGAAAATGCACACTTCCTTGGTTGGAGGTGGAGTGAACAGAGGCAGCAGATGAAATGCACTCTGCATCTGGATAATTTGACCCATCCCATAAGCAAATTTTTTTTTAAGAAACTCAGTATCAAACAGGAATACGGAAGGTACTAATTAAAATATTAAAAAAAAATCTGTCAAGTTGCAGAGAAATGTTGCAGTTACCTTTCTTGACGAGCTGCTTGTGGGAACATCTTTAGAATCTGAGTATTCACGAGATCTCCTTGTTCTACTCCCTTTACTTTTATTTGTAGCAAATAATTTTTCCCAAATTTGCTTTTCAAATACTGAATTGAACCAAGGCACCTGCAGGAAGAAAAGATTATCATATATCATATGGTCTCAAGATGTTATTAATTCAGACACAGGTAGCCCTCGCTTAACAATCGTAATTGGAACCGGAATTTCCATTGCTAAGCGATCTGGTCACAAAGCAAATCATGTGACTGCATTGCTTGGCGAAGGCAATCTCGGCACTCCCCGTTGGCGTCATTCAGCGAGAACCTCTTTGCAACTTCCTGCCGGCTTCCAACAAGCAAAGTCAATGGGGAAGCTGACAGGAAGTCACAAGTCCCAGGTGGCTCACAAGCAGGCTGGCGGGCAGGTTAGTGGCTACTGCCGGGTGGGGGAGGGTGATGGTGATGGTGATGGTAGCTGTGAATTTTATTTTGAATAGTTTATTTCATGCAGCCACCCTTCCCCTTGCATTCAGAGAATGCCTATATGAAGTCATATGATCTTCTGTGCTACCCCAACTCCCATCAACCATGACTTTTGCTCATACGGGAAGTGGCGTTACTTAGATAAATATCCTCCACGTGAATGTATACCTTGGCCCAATCTGGGCATTTTTTCAGGTGGAAGGTCTCTGCACATGAAAAACCATACACCCCTAGAGCACCTGCTATCTGCATCAAACACACGGAGGAGATCTGTTACAATTGCCCATAGGTGTTTTTTCTCTCTGTGATGGCATCATCTGAACTCCCATGTAATTCATTCAGTTTCAGCATTTGTCTTTGAGTCCTCACAATCAACTTAGAACTAGAAAATTGCTACATAAGCAATTACTAGTAAAACGTACTGAAATCATCAACTGAAGAAAAGAAGCTTCTTTGAATTAGAAAATAGAAGTGGAACAAGAAAAATCCTATGCTTCATCCACTTTGCTTCATCCACACATTCTCTATTTGTGGTATCCTATTATATAGGTAAAGTATTTAAGGAGGCCCACCTGAGCTGTCCAGACACCATGATAGCTACTCGGTCACACACCGCCTCAGCTTCCTCCATGTGGTGAGTTGTCAAAATGGCTCCTTCATCTCTGTCCTGCAGCATAGTGTGAATTGCTCTCCTGTAGACAACACATGACTGAGGAAGATGAAGCAGCCCTGAAGCAGCCCCAAAGGCCTGTTCCTGCCTTTCTGTTCTGATCCTGCTTAACTGACAGACACATCTTCCATGCCAGAAGAAAAAATTCCTCCATCTAGTCCCAAATTACTTTGCATGAAGGAATTGTAAAGAGGGAGAATAGAGGAAGGGAGAAATAATGTACAAACAAAAAACCTGCATCTTTTTCTCCTTACCTCTCTCTCTCTCTCTCTCTCCCTATGGAAAATGGCTAAAGTCTCCTCACAGGGAGAATCAAGAGTGTTGGGAAAGCTTTCCCTTTTAACCTTTGGGATCATGAGGAGAAGATGGAAGAGAATCTGGCAATTGGGAGGAAACCAGTTTTCCTCAGCATGAGTCAGATACATCATCTGCCCAGATAGGAACTTAATCAATAACATTTTCCAACCATGCACTGAGATACTTCTAGAGGTATGAACCGGAAGATTTCCTCTTGCAATGCTGTCAGATGCTTTCTCTGTATTCAGAGGTAAGAAGTAATGTTTAGTCATTGGCTTTAGAGATTGTTTGTAGAAGGGTTCCCCCCCCCCCCACAATAGAAACAAAGGACTTAGGAAAGAAATGGGGAGACTGGAATTTGTCTTTTTGCACCAACTGTAAATGTGCAACTCTCATTCTAAAGAGTGAATGCCTGAGTCACTTACCACACCTGGCGCTTTCCTTTTGGATCCAGGCCTGTGGTTGGTTCATCCAAAAGCATCACAGTGGGATTACCCAGGATGCTCAGAGCAAAGCACAGCTAAAATGTAGAAAATGAATCACAGTTAATATTTCATGCAAAAACACAGCATAGAAATTTGAAGAAATAATAATTTTAAAAAGGTATTTGTAAAGTGCTCTTCAACCACACACACACACACACACACACACACACAAACACAAACACACATATATAATAATATAATATAATAATATAATATAATATAATATAATATAATATAATATAATATAATATAATAATATAATATAATATAATATAATATAATATAATATAATATATAATATATAATATAATATAAATATATAATATATAATATATAATATATAAACATACATACATACATACATATATATATATATATATATATATATATATTATAGGGGCGTGGTGGTAGCTACCTAGAAACATATTTAGGATTCCCTTACTAACTTTGCTCAGACTGAAGAAGCTCCTTGGATAAGGAGCGAAACGTTTCCACTGAGAAAATAGAAATCCAGTTGAGATAATTCAAGCTAGAGACAATTCCACCTGGATGACTGAGAACCTTCATAGACATATTCCCAATCCATAGTTTTTAATTGCATGATAGGTGGAACAGAACATCTGTCAAGCAAAGTCAACTTTAAACATGTTGGTATTGTTTGACTGGATGCTCTGTGCTGTTCTCTGATTATCCAACAGATCCTCCCTTTATTCCTACTGTCCAATGGATTCAAAAGATTGGAGTATTTCCAAGCCAGAGAGCAAAATATGAGCCAATTGTGTGCCATTTAAGGTTTGGTGCTTAACAAAGGCTGAATCCAGGTTTCCAGGGCTCCAAGCATGGCTGCTCATGCCAGCAGGGCTCCCATACTGCGGTGGGCATTCCCTTCTTGCCACCCTCTTATGGAAATTTGCTTTCAAGCAGCACCAACGTGGCCTGGACTTTCCCAGAAAAAAATGCAGAGAGGAAGAGAGAGAGAAAGCAGTAGAATGCCTGAGATAGATAAGGGGGAAAACCGAACAGCAGCAGCCCAATTGTTCTTGATGGTGCTACCAGATGTGTACCAAACCTTTAATCTTTGTCCATCAGTACCAGAGTAACAAAATGCTGAACTTACTTTTCTGATTAATCCAGCTGCTAAAGTCTTTATTGGCTTTTTTAAATGCCCTTGGAGTTCTAGTGCTCGAGCTATTCTAAAAACAAAGCGGAAATTACAACGTTTGATCTATTCTGCAATTGATCCTCCTTTTCCCACAATTGTAAACAAACACATTAAGAAAATAAAGGACATTCCACTGTAATTTTGGATCATATGTAGGAATTCCAATTGTTGCTCAAGAACTCCAAAAGGGAAAGTCAAAACTGAAAATAACCATGTTCTATAACAGTGCTTTCCAAAGTGCCGCCGTTGGCGACACACCAATGGCAGAAGCGGTGGCAGCGCAGGGGCGCGCGGAGGGGCACGCGTGCACAGCGGTGGCACGGGGGGGGGCGTGTGGCGGCAGTGGTGTGCATGGCGGCAGCAGCCTCGCTAAAACACGGAAGCGCTGATGGTGTGCCGCTGCCGTTGTCACTGCTGCCGCCGCCACCGTCCACACTGCCGCCACCACGCGCGCCGCCGCACTGCCACTTCGCGACACACTAAATTGTGTGTTGAGACACACTAAAGAGTCGCGACACACAGTTTCGAAAGCTATGTTCTATAATAATAACAAATCTCGTCGCAGGGATTTAATTATTAGAAAGGTGTCTTTGTCCATACCGATTAATGGCCATAATAGCAGCATCCTTCCTTATCCCTTTTACAGCTGCATAAATCTCCAAATGTTCTTTCATGGTCAGGTTGGACCAGAGAGCATTCTCCTGAGGACAGTAGCCAAGAAAACCACCAGCATTTTCTTCTGTGGCAGCTCCATCAGCTCCTTTAATCTGCACCTGTTCCAAATATGTAGTGTAAGGGTCTCATCTGATTTTGTCCAAGGTAAGAACATATTTTGAAACGTATCTGAAATGCAGGTATTCTATACCAAATTAGTAAATTGAGAACTCAGTTCAAGAAACATGACGAGACCTAGCATAAGGGTATACCCAATATCAGAGTGCAACTATTATCTAGAGCAAAGATTTGATGGAGGATGACATACGAAGCTTCACAGAGAGTTTTTGTGTCTCCAGTCACTACTTCCATTGATAAAT
Organism: Charina bottae; assembly: GCA_023362775.1. Classification (NCBI taxonomy): domain Eukaryota; kingdom Metazoa; phylum Chordata; class Lepidosauria; order Squamata; family Charinaidae; genus Charina; species Charina bottae. Next base: position 139,818,335 of record JALMGJ010000002.1, on the reverse strand, counting down.
TAACACCCAGATTGCTTTTTAAATACCCACATCTCTAGCTTTCCAATATACTAGTTCAAGGTGATTTCATTTTCTTTACATTCCCAAATTAAATAAATAGTTTTACAATGCAATGATAAATAGCAGGAAGAGCAAGACATTCTCAAACTTTTATTTTTATTTTTTCTAACCCAGAGGTACAGGAATTACGAAATGGGCTCTGGACTCTCTCCGCCCATTGATCAGTGTTTCAGCAGGCTACCTCTCTGGAAACTGAGCAGGATGGGACCAAATTTGGAATGCTGGGAGAAGACGGCAGGAAGGAAGGAAGGAAGGAAGGAAGGAAGGAAGGAAGGAAGGGAGGGAGGGAGGGAGGGAGGGAGGGAGGGAGGGAGGGAGGGAGGGAGGGAGGGAAGGAAGGAAGGAAGGAAGGAAGGAAGGAAGGAAGGAAGGAAGGAAGGAAGGAAGGAAGGAAGGAAGGAAGGAAGGAAGGGAGGGACGGGCTTGGGTTACAGAGAAAATAACATTCCAGGAAGAAAGAAATCCCCCAATGCATCCCAGTGGGTGAGTCATTTGGGCCACAACATTGAATGCTGCCAACTGCTCCATTCTTAGCCACACCCTCCATCCTTCTTCCTGATCATATGACCCAGAGTGGAATATATGAAGCCTACCCCCTGCTCCCCAGTGTACAGGCACGCACACATACAAAGCTGTCAGTTAAAGGGAAATCAGAAACACAGAAGACAGACCCCACACATTACCTTGTGACACAGAAAAGAGTCCAGATGCCCCCTATGGCTGCAGCTGGCTGGAAAGAATTCTAGAAGCCATGCACTGCAGGCTCTTCCTTGTTAAAAGTGCTAGCCACATTTACCTGTCCTGCACTTGGCTCCGTGTCCCCCATTATCATGTTAATTGTTGTACTCTTGCCAGCTCCATTGGGTCCCAGGAGCCCTAAAACTTCCCCTGCAAAGTAAAATATTCATATTAAAATAGAGCCAAGTAAACTCATAAGGAATACTACAAACTGGTTTATTACATCATCTACTTTAATGAGTATTCAAGTTCTTTTTTATCTTCCTAAGATGTATTCAAAATGTCAGTCAATAAAATCCTTTAGTATTAAGACAAAGATGTACTCATCTGTCAGTGGAAAAGAACGCTGTTCCACGACGGATTTCTTCTCCCCTTACAGTTAGTTGAATGTACCCCTTGCCCCCTGTAATTTACTCAACTTCCTGTTGTGAAGATTGAGCAGAACATCCAGGAACAGGAATGAAAAGAAAAAGCCACTGCTTATATGGGGATTCATCTTCACACCATATGGATGTACGCTTTTAACAAAATAAATCTTGCTTCCAACTACATCCACGCTACGATATTATAAGAGAGAAAATCAAAGAAAGACCATATTCGATGCCTGGTTTTGCTCCAGTTAAATTTGTTTTATTTTAAGCTTATTCTCTTTAAGATGCCAGTCAGATATTATGATACAATCCTACTAGAATAAGTAATAAAAGCAAAGAAGCAAAACAGATACCAAGGCCGAAAGAGAAGAACAGGCATATTTTTGCATCTTAGCCCTTGTTATAATTTTGCTGCATTAAAGGTTATTCCATCTAAGTTTCTGAGAAAGTTGCTCCCTAGCGTGGTCCTCCCTATGGAAGCGGGTTTACTAACAGTGGAGACTAGAGCATGAACCATTATTGGGAATTTTGGGTTAATGTTATTTTTTTCTTCTGGAGGAATTTGTGTATCTCATCCTGGCTGATAAGTTTTAATCTGGTTGAACTGGATTCTAAATGAAAAGTGCCAAGCAAACTTCATAATTGGATGTTTGGCTATTATAAAGGGCCCTGAAAAGGGCTTCTCAAATTTCCACAAAGACATGGCAGGTTATTCAGAAGTTTGATCCTGGGAGGCCAACTACAAATGGCACAAAATCAGAATGAATATCTGTCTCTGTCTCTGTCTCTGTCTCTGTCTCTGTCTCTGTCATTCTCTCTCTCTCTCTCTCTCTCTCTCTCTCTCTCTCTCTCTCTCTCTCTCTCTCACACACACACACACACACACACACACACACACACACACACACAAACACCAGGTCCCACAGTAGACTTCTACCCTGAAGCGTATTGTCTGCTGGGTGATTTATTCACAGAATACCATGATCCTCAGTCATCACTCCAAAGTGGAGACTGAGATGAGGTGTATTGTTAGACCTTAGCCTGATAACAGGGTAACTGAATTCTGTGAGTAAGTAAGAATACGTCACACGTCACGTTTGATCTTCACTTGCACATCTCTTGCTCGGTGAAATTCCGCGCATTACTGTCCCTAATTTGGCCTTAGTGCTTCAGAGACTCCACCGTGCTTCTGTTACTTAATTTTTGCTGATCAACAACTATAACAGGTTTATGAGAGATTGACTTAAGAACATGGTTTACTCCGATCAAACCTTTTTTAACACAAAAGGAGACGTTTCTGGCAGCCACTTTCTTCTCTTCCTTCTTCTTCTTGAAACAGGAAGAGGAACAAGTCTTCCCATGTTTGTATTCCTTGCGCAAGTCATGGACAATGATAACTGGTTTCTAAGCAGAGAGAAGATATTGCTTACGCAATATGCACATGGTCATTTTGCACTCTTAGTCGATCTAGGCATGGGTCATATAAGGCAATCGCTTTTGGTAAATCCCAGAAGCAAGTATAAGTGGTTGCTTCGTATCAAGAGTCTGCCATTGTAGCTCAACAGGATCTCTGCCTGGAAGCAGATTACCAGTGTGTTCAGCACAGATCTTTCTTATGGTCTCCTTGCCACATTATCATCTAACTATGTGACCTGTCACCTAAAGAATATCTCCCCAAACTGGTTTGGACAATAAAACAACCATAACTGTGGTCAGTACCACAGTCCTGAAGGTTTACAATAGAAAAGGCAATAGCTAGACCCCTCTTGTTTTAACTCTTCCCCAGACTTCTTAGTTCCCATGACATGGTCTTGGACATTCTGGCATAAGCATAACATCTATATTTCAATCTCTTTCAAATGTTCTTCCTGCATGCTGTTCCTCTTATGGCGCTTTGTTTCATTAAATTGCTCTTTGCTGCTTCTTGATGCTGGTTTCCATGGTTTATCCTTGGGGATTGGTCTATACATTTATTGTGCAAAAAGATTTTTGGCCTCCACCAACCACTTCTCCATTTTAAGCATTGGAATACTTAATCATTAAACACCAGAGCAAGTCAAGGGCAACTCATCTCTTTTGTGGAGGTTCAGATCGTGCCCATGCCTTTCCCAGTGCCTAGTCCTTCCTCCTCCTAACACTCTGTCCACTCTGTACAGAGAACTTTGCCTATCCAGATGACCCAGAACTTAGGACACAATTTCGCTCAAAATGCTATCTGGACTCTGGTGTTTTATTACTTCAATAGGGCCTCAATAACCTTGAAGCATCCAAGATAAGTATATATTTGCAGGGTAAAGGCGCTAGATAGAACAATATGCAGGATTGTGCATTTGGCTATATTTAAGTATGTTCGCCACCTTGGGTTATTTATAAAAAAAATAATAAAGGTGGGATAGAAAATAAATAAATAAATAAATCTATGGAACAAGTTGTACATTTGTTTTCAAAATAAGAAAAGCCCAATAGTTACATTTTACCTCTTCTTGATTGACAGAGGCCAGTGCGCTCTGAACTCTCGCCCTTTCATCTAGGACATCTCTGTCATCCTCTTGGCTGAGCTCTTCAGGATTCTGATGGGTTATTTTCCTTTGTGGAGAAATCCTAGATATCAAAGATACAACAACAGGTCTGAAGTGGCCACATATCAAAGAATAAATGGTAATTTCAATTTGGAAGGCAGCCAAAGGTTCAGAGCTTCTGAACCATGATGAGATTAGATGAGAAATGTTTGGAAAAATCCCTCAGCAAAATGAAGTGAAGGCCTTAGAAAGGAAAGTAGCTTGACACATTGAGTGATTTCTGGCATAGAACTTCTGTGTCTGCAAGAAGCAGAGGACTTTTTGACTTTTTGTCACCTGGTTCTTCCCAGATTGTTACTGGCCTTCCATCCACCTCTCCCCACAGGCAGAATCACATTTTGTCTACCTTTTCTGGCCTTCTCCCTCATAGGGCTACCATAAATGGGTGGCCAACATCTGAATGACTACTTGATGGTGGCAACAAGTTGGCATTTATTGCCAGAGAAGGTGATGCTGCCATCACCTACTAGTAAATTGTACCCCTTCATTTTATTCACATTTGCTTTCCTTTATGATGCGCATCACACATTTATCAAATCCAAATTCCATTTTGATATCCTCACTATATATCTTCACAATATTGAGGAAGATTGAATTTCATTTTCTGGTTTTCCATATAGCTTCAGATCATCCACGTATCACAGATGGTACATTTCATTACATAGCACCAGAGGAGCAATCAAACAACACAATAGACCCTAATCAAGGAACTATTAACTCAGTCAATCAACCAAGCAGCAAACAACAACCCAATCAAGGAACTACCAAGGAGAGTACAACACCCCCCCCAACACAGGCAGGACAAGCCAGGGTATATAAACAGAGAGCAAGTCCCACTCCCTTTTCGCACTGAAGATGTTGCCTAGTCTGGCAATGAAATGTCTGCAAGAAAACAACAAGGCTCAGAGAGCACCAAGGACTCCACAGATGGTACATTTTTCTACTTTGCTTCAACAGTTCATATTCAAATGTTATTTTATTCACAATATGAATGAGGGGTATCATTGAGATCCCCCCCCCAAGTCCTGCTGTGCTGCCTCATCATGGCTGGGGGTTGTTCCTGGGAGGGTTGAGTGAAGAACATTGGGAGTGTATATTCCCAGCAGGGTCACCCAAGGTGTGAAGGTCATCCCAGCTGCCCAGCTAAAGCAAGCAGGCAGCTGTATTGGGCAGCAGCGATACAGGAAGATGCTGGAGGCAGATGATCACGTTAGTGACAATGGCAAAGGCATTAATTAATATTGCATGGGAGAAGGCAATGGTAAACCACTCCTATATTTTTACCGAGAAAACCACATGGATAGAAAATATAAAATGATTGACAATACTGTATATTGTAGTACCATATGTGATGGGGTATATGCTGGCTTAAAGGGGAAAAAACCCGAGGCTTGAGAATAAACAGACAAGAATGCAGTTTGTTAGGGCCAACAGTGTTTTTACTGTTTAGCATAAGGCAATAATGCAGATACAATCACATTATCGCAAAAATGAAAAAGATGAATATACAGGATACATCGTTGTAAAAGGAAAAACAAACCAAACTTATAAGCAGAGTTCCGTGTATTGATCCCAGGGCCAGAGTTCCTGCCATGGCCTATACCCAAAGCCAGGCATAGCTCACTCTGCCCAGTCCACGGGAAGTGAACACGTGAAGAACTACATGGCTAAGACACTAGAAATCAAGAAGACATAGAACACCATTTTGCATGGTTGTATATTCAGTTCTTCTAGCTTTCTGATTGGCTGGAAGTTAGCTGTTACACACACTAGGCCTCAAAGCACACAGCATTGGTTGGCAGTGCTGCATCTACGCACTGAGTTTTCCCCCTCCTCCTTGCTCGGGGGGGGGGGGCTGGGCAAGGCTTCCCACAGAAGGAAATCAGGAGGCTTCGCCTTCATGGGAAGATCCATTGCTAGCCATAACAATGGTACCTTCTCGCTTCCTATCTGTTGAGGATGTAAACAAAGCCAAGGCTTCTCTGTTATCCAGCCACCTGGCATTCACGTCATCATGAGAATGCTTTTGCTTTGTACAGGAATGATTCGCCAGGGCAACACAAGAACTCTAACAAGATGATGGGCTCCTCAGGTCAGATGGCACTCAACATGCTACTGAGGAAGAGCTGAGGATCTTTCAGAGTATCAATGGTGTTTATGACGTGGCTAGATTAAAGCCTTTGGGATGTCTAGTTGCTGATGTTTCCATACAGGAAAAGAAAATCTGAAGCTGCAAAGACAGAATTACAGTAGGAACATGGAATGTAAGAAGCATGAAAATGGGGAAGCTTAGCACAGTGAAAGATAAAATGAAATGACTACAAATTGACATCTTAGGCATCAGCAAATTAAGATGGACTTGGATTGGACACTTTCAGTTAGAAGATCACACTGTTTATTTCTCAGGACATGAAAAATAAAGAAGAAATGGTTAGGATGGATATAGCAAGAAGAGTACTTGGCTACAATGCAATCAATGATCGAATAATATTGATTAGATTTGTGGACAGACTTTTAATATGATGATCATTCAAGTTTATGCTCCAAGCACTGATGCAGAAGAAGAGGAGGTTGATGAGTTTTATGACCAAGTTCAATTTGAAATCGACAGAACATGAAAGCAAGATGTGCTGCTTGTGATTGGAGACTGGAATGCCAAAGTTGGAAACATGAAAGGGGAAAATGTAGTGGATTGTATGGCTTAGTAAACTGAAATGAAGCAGGAGGCCAACTTAATCAATTTCTGCCACTCCAATGATTTCTTCGTAGCTAACACTGTCTTCAAACAACCAAAACAATGCCTCTATACATGGACATCACCAGATGGAATATATAGAAATCAAATTGACTATATTATTGCTAAAAGGAGGTGAAGAAGCTCAATTATATCATCAAAGACATAGACAGGTGCTGACTGTGGAACAGACTGTGGAGCTTATGTGCAAGCTCCAAGTTAAAGTAAAGAAGAAGAAAGCCAGTCAATTTCCACAATATGAACTTGAACATATCCACCCTTTTCAAGGAGAACATCAGGAATCCCTTTGAAATCCGGAATCCCTGTCGGGTTCTGGTGAAGATGGTGGCAGGTTGAATCCTGGAGCAGCTCCGTTCCAGAATTCGCAACACGACTTAATAAACTGCTCTGCAGATTTTGCAGAGACAAGGAGGCGACTCCGGGAAAGGGAGAAACCTCAGCATCTGACTCAGAGGGCTTCCGGACAGCTGATCGGTTGAAGAAAACAGTGCGGCTTCATTTTTGGTGAGCGGAGACTGTCAGCGCCGATCAGCTGGGGAGCGGAGAGAGAACTTGGCAAGAATCGTGGTTGCAGCCATCCGAAGGCAAAACTACTGCCTCTTCACTCTTAAAAGAAAAAAAAAGAAAAGAACTATTTCTACAAAAAAAGAGGTTATCTGAAGCGGTGAAAGAACATTCCAGCTTGGTGAGTCTCCTCTATTTCACGAACTTGGAGAAACGGACAAGAAATGGACTTATCAATTAATTAATTATTTTGGTCGGCCATATTTTCTTAATACTATACTGAACTCTTTGGTTATTTTTGGAAAAGGAAAACTGGGCTAGTGAACAGTATAAAGTACAAAAGTATTAGACAATTTAATAAATTTATAAGAAATCAAAAGAAATGAATACAAGAAAACAAACACGAAGAGGGTCTGGAACAGGATTAGGGATGGGGGAATGAGATTGGCTAAAAGGGATGTTTGAAGAGTATACAGCGAAAATAACACAAAGTACTGCTCAAAATATAAGTATGCTGGACAAAAAATTAGAGAATTTAGAAAGAAGCATAGAGCAAAAATTAGAAAAAATGGATAAGAAAATAGAAATTGAGACTAAAAAAGTAAATGAAAGAATTGATAGACTAGAACATGACAAAGAACAAGAATTAGATAGAATTACGTTACTAGAACTAAAAGAAAAAGGCTTCTGTTTAAGACTGAGAGGTATACCTGATAACAAAGAGAATGATGATACTGAGGAAATAGTAATCCAAATGCTTGCAAATCTAATTGGTTGGGAAGAAGATAGACTGGAGGAAGAAATAGAGAAAATGTATCGTATGAATTCGAAATATGCTAAAATCCAAAATAAACCAAGAGATTTACTTATAGAATTTTCCAGAAAAAGAATCAGAGACCTGATTTTACAGGCAAATTATGATAAAAAGATTAACATAGAAGGTAAAGACATACTGGTACTAAAAGAAATTCCTCTAAGAATATTAAAGAAAAGAAAAGAATATACTTTCTTAACTGATATATTAAAGAAAAATGAAATTCCATTTAGATGGGAAAGATTAGAGGGAATAAGTTTTACATTTCGAAGGGAAAGATACAAATTAACGTCTATCATGAAAGCTAAGGAATTTTTCAGAAAATACAAAAGGGATTTAGAACAAAATGGAAACTCAGAAACAAAAGAAAGAGAGAGTACTAGAGAGGAAATACCATCGAGCTCTAAGGAACCTGAAATGAATGCATGAACTAAAATGTTTAACATGGAATGTTAATGGTTTAAATGCTCTCACAAAAAGGAAGAAAATTTTTCATTATATAAATTAAAACAAGGCATAATATGTATTCAAGAAACTCATATAAAGACATTAAATATTTGGTGAATAAAAAATTGGGTATTGAATTTATATCTGCAAATGAAAAAAAACTAATGGAGTAGTAATATATGCAAAGTCTCATCTAAATCCTAAATTAATAAAATCAGAAGAAAATGGTAGATATATGTTAATTGAAATAGAACTACATGGAATGAAAATGCTAATAGTGGGTATTTATGCACCAAACGAAAACCAAAACAAATTGTACAAAGATCTATTGAATGAATTATATACCTTTTCATATAGCCATTGGTGTATATTAGGAGATTGGAATGGGGTGACCACCCCAATTATAGATAGAAAATCTGCAAAATCAATCAAAAATAATCAAGGGAAGTTACCCCAATCATTCTGTAATCTAATTGATAATTTAACACTTGTTGATGCTTGGAGGCATAAAAATGGAAAAGCAAAAGATTTCACTTTTTATTCAGATAGATATAAGTCATTTTCGAGAATTGACATGATTTGGATTTCATTAAATTTAGCTAATAAAATTACAAATGTTAATATCCTGCCTAAAACTTTCTTGGACCATAATCCAGTTAATATTGCAATAAAATTAAATCAAAAATGCTACAAATGGAAACTAAATGAAGATATTTTAAAAAAAGAAGAATTAGTAGAAGACTGTAAACAAAAACTTAAGGAATTTTTTCAAATAAATTTAAACAATGAAGTTGATGCCAGCACTGTTTGGGATACGAGTAAAGCATATATGAGAGGATATTTTATGTATTTAAACAGAAAAATGAAAAAGATAAATCAACAGAAATTGCAAACTGTTTTGGATCAAATTAAATTAAAGGAAAAAGAATTACAACAAAAACCTTCAGAAAATAAAATAATCCATCAAATTAAAATATTACAACAACAAGTAAATATGATCACACTTAAAGAAATTGAGATGAAATTGAGATATGCTAAACAAAAGAACTTTGAATATGCAAATAAAACAGGCAGATGGCTGGCCTATAAATTAAGAAAAGATAAGGAAAAAAAAACAATTACTAAAATTTGAGAAAATAATACGGATATGGTTGATAACACAAAAATTCAAAAAGCATTTCAAAAATATTTTTCTAAATTATATGAAAAGCAAGAAATTGAACCAGAGAAGATAGATGAGTATCTGATGAAACACAAGATTATTAAATTGACTCAAAATTAAAATTAAATTAATTAATTTAATTAAATTAAATTAAAATTAAAATTAAAATCTAAATCAAAATTTAGATTATGTAATTGTCCGTGCTAGAGATCGCTGTGATGTACTTCTCACCAGAGCCATGACGAGCGCCGATGACTGCTGGACAGACCATCGATTAATTCAATCCACAATGGCCATAAAGATTGTCCCTCATCGTAGGCTCCAAGGAAGAAAACCAAGGCGTAAAATGAATACACTGACCCTTCAAGATTCTATTAAACGAGCTTGCTTTCAATCAACTCTCAAGGAACATCTGCCTATGGAACTTCCTGAAAATGTTGAGGAACACTGGGTTAAATTGAAGACTTCTATTATTTCAGCCTGTGAACAAACTATCGAATACCAAAGTAAGAGACATCAGGACTGGTTTGATGAGAACGATAGTGAGATTGAACATATTATTGACAAGAAAAGGAAAGCCTTCCGGATATGGCAAAAAGATATTAACTGTGCCGTTAAGAAAAAAATCTACGCCAGTGCAAAGGCAGAAGTCCAAAGAAGAACTAGAGAACTTAAGAACATATGGTGGATAAAAAAAGCCCAAGAAACCCAACATTTTGCAGATGCTCATGATGCACGGGGCTTTTTTAATGCCATAAAGGCCATCTATGGACCAACAAACCATGGTACAAATCCCTTACGCTCAGTAGATGGTGCTAAACTTCTAAAGGACAAAGAGTCTATTGCACGGCAGAACAGGCGGAAGATAACAAGGTGTATTGTTACAACGGCTGTGAAGGCGGATGAAGGCTGCAGCAGACAAAAGGTCACCAATCGTCATGGTATCCATGCCATTGGATTAGAGCCTTTTTCTGTGAAGGTTGTGTGCTGATCGTTGTGCACCGATCTCCACACATAAAACAAATTCACGCACAGGCGTCTTCCAACCACACCAAACCCAAAACAACCAAAAGTCCCATGGCGACTGACGAATGGCAACGGGGGCAGGACTGTGAAATCCGGAAGCTCCTAGTCATGGACCAGCACATGGGCGGTGGATACGGATTCAGTCGCCCTGACTCAAGGATCGAGGCAGTTGAGTAGTTCGGCAGCTGTATCCACGACTGAGCAGCCCTATTTAGGATCCACTCTGCTCACCCCATATGGGGAGGGGGCTAGAAAAGGTGCCCTAAACATAGTCTGCCTCATTTTCTCCCTGACTGGATTACCGCGACCAGTGGGGTCACCATCTAGCGGTCGTAAAAAACACATGAATTTTGGAACATGGAATATACGGACACTGCAAGACAATATGGATAGTGAACGACCTGAACGTAGGACTGCCATTATTGCAAGGGAGCTGAGACGTTTTAATATTGATATAGCAGCACTCCAAGAAACTCGAAGAGCAGGAGAAGGACAGTTGAAGGAAGAAAAAGGAGGTTATACCTTCTTTTGGAAAGGACTGCCTGAACAAGAACGACGAATACATGGGGTAGGCTTTGCTATCAAAAACGACCTTGTGAAGCTCTTGTCAGAAGTTCCCACTGGGATTAACGAACGACTCTCAACTCTGCGAATAAAACTCGCCAAAAACCAACAGGCAACTATCCTAAGTGCTTACGCACCAACACTAGATGCAGATGAGGATATCAAGGAAAAATTTTATACCCAGCTGGACACCATCTTATCAGAGATACCAAAGGAGGATAAAATTATCCTCCTGGGCGATTTCAATGCAAGAGTTGGGCGTGATTTTGATTTGTGGCCAGGGATCATTGGGAAAGAAGGAGTTGACAACAGCAACACGAATGGAATCTTACTTCTGACTAAATGTGCAGAGCATAACCTTGTCATTACTAACACACTCTTTCGCCAGAAAAATAAATTTAAAACATCATGGAAGCACCCACGATCGAAGCACTGGCATCTTTTAGATTATGTAATTGTCCGTGCTAGAGATCGCTGTGATGTACTTCTCACCAGAGCCATGACGAGCGCCGATGACTGCTGGACAGACCATCGATTAATTCGATCCACGATGGCCATAAAGATTGTCCCTCATCGTAGGCTCCAAGGAAGAAAACCAAGGTGTAAAATGAATACACTGGCCCTTCAAGATCCTATTAAACGAGCTTGCTTTCAATCAACTCTCAAGGAACATCTGCCTATGGAACTTCCTGAAAATGTTGAGGAACACTGGATTAAATTGAAGACTTCCATTATTTCAGCCTGTGAACAAACTATCGGATACCAGACTAAGAGACATCAGGACTGGTTTGATGAGAACGATAGTGAGATTGAACATATTATTGACAAGAAAAGGAAAGCCTTCCAGATATGGCAAAAAGATATTAACTGTGCCGTTAAGAAAAAAATCTACGCCAGTGCAAAGGCAGAAGTCCAAAGAAGAACTAGAGAACTTAAGAACATATGGTGGATAAAAAAAGCCCAAGAAACCCAACATTTTGCAGATGCTCATGATGCACGGGGCTTTTTTAATGCCATAAAGGCCATCTATGGACCAACAAACCATGGTACACATCCCTTACGCTCAGTAGATGGTGCTAAACTTCTAAAGGACAAAGAGTCTATTGCACTGCGCTGGAAAGAGCATTACTACAATCTCCTTAATCGTCACTCTACTGTGGCTGACGAAGTCTTCTTGCAAATCCCACAAAAACAAATAAGAAATGAGCTTGCAGTACCCCCTAGTTTGGAGGAAGTCAGCAAAGCCACTAAACAAATGAAAAATAACAAAGCTAGTGGACCTGATGGGATTCCTGCTGAAGTCTTTAAAGAAGGCGGGCCTGAACTTACACAACAACTTCATAAGCTCATCGAAAAAATCTGGATGAGGGAGGAGATTCCAGCAGACTTTAGGGATGCCATAATTATCACTCTCTTTAAAAAGGGTGATAGAACAGACTGTGGAAACTATCGAGGCATCTCCCTTCTAGCCACAGCAGGCAAAATCCTGGCAAAGATCATTGCAAACCGTCTCCTATCTGTATCAGAAGACATCCTCCCTGAAACGCAAAATGGCTTCCGCCCTTCCAGGGGAACAGTGGATATGATCTTCACTGCACGACAGCTTCAAGAAAAATGCAAGGAGCAAAACCGCCCTCTGTACATGGCGTTTATTGATCTGACTAAAGCTTTTGATACTGTAAATCGTACTGCTCTCTGGACCATCCTTCTGAAAATCGGATGCCCTGATAAATTTGTGAACATCTTGCGGTTACTCCATGACGACATGATGGCAACAATCCTGAATAACAGTGGCTCTCAAAGCGATCCATTTAAAGTGGAATCCGGCGTTAAACAGGGATGTGTTATTGCTCCAACCTTATTTGCTATCTTCATCGCTATGATTATGCACCTTGTTGAAGAGAAACTTCCTACTGGTGTAGAAATTATATATCGAACAGATGGAAAGCTTTTTAATCTTAGTAGGCTGAAAGCAAAAAATAAGGTAATTGCAACTTCTGTTATAGAACTTCAATATGCTGATGATAACGTAGTCTGTGCACACTCCGAGGAAGATCTTCAAACTATCCTAAACATCTTTGCAGAAGCATATGAAAAACTCGGCCTCTCGATTAACATTAAAAAAACCAAAGTGCTTTACCAGCAAGTTCGAACCAATCCCTCCGCAGCGCCATCAATCCAGCTTAAAGGTGTGTCACTAGAAAATGTCGATCACTTTTCTTATCTCGGCAGCCATCTATCTACAAAAGCCGACATCGACGCTGAAATTCAGCATCGCCTGAGCTCTGCGAGTGTAGCTTTCTCCCGAATGAAGCGTAGAGTGTTTGAGGATCGGGACATTCGCAGGGAGACCAAAATGCTTGTTTACAAAGCCATTGTACTACCAACCCTTCTGTACGCCTGTGAAACATGGACCCTCTACAAACGCCACCTCCAACTTCTTGAAAGATTCCATCAACGCTGCCTCCGAAAAATTCTGCAAATTACTTGGGAAGATAGGCGGACTAATGTTAGCGTATTAGAAGAAGCGAAAACCACCAGCATTGAAACAATGATCATCCAACATCAACTTCGCTGGACCGGTCATGTTGTTCGAATGCCTGACCATCGTCTTCCAAAGCAGCTACTTTACTCCCAACTTAAGAATGGAAAACGGAATATTGGTGGACAGCAAAAGAGATTCAAAGATACTCTCAAAGCTAATTTAAAAAAATGTAATATCAGCATTGAGAACTGGGAAGCCCTAACTCATGAGCGTTTCAATTGGAGGTCATCCTTTATTAATGGCGCTATGGACTTTGAAGAAGTACGAGTACAGGGCGAAAGGGAGAAAAGAGTTAAAAGGAAGGCACGTCAGGCAAACCCTCATCATGACCGTCTCCCACCCGGAAACCTATGCCCCCACTGTGGGAGGTTGTGCGGATCCAGAATTGGCCTTTACAGCCACCTACGGATCCACCGTTAAAATTTTACCTTTGGAAGACAATCTTACTCGGCTACGAGTGATCGCCAATGAATGGAAAGAGCATTACTACAATCTCCTTAATCATCACTCTACTATGGCTGATGAAGTCTTCTTGCAAATCCCGCAAAAACAAAAAAGAGATGAGCTTGCAGTACCCCCTAGTTTGGAAGAAGTCAGTAAAGCCACTAAACAAATGAAAAATAACAAAGCTAGTGGACCTGATGGGATTCCTGCTGAAGTCTTTAAAGAAGGCGGGCCTGAACTTACACAACAACTTCATAAGCTCATCGAAAAAATCTGGATGAGGGAGGAGATTCCAGCAGACTTTAGGGATGCCATAATTATCACTCTCTTTAAAAAGGGTGATAGAACAGACTGTGGAAACTATCGAGGCATCTCCCTTCTAGCTACAGCAGGCAAAATCCTGGCAAAGATCGTCGCAAACCGTCTCCTATCTGTATCAGAAGACATCCTCCCTGAAACGCAAAATGGCTTCCGCCCTTCAAGGGGAACAGTAGATATGATCTTCACTGCACGACAGCTTCAAGAAAAATGCAAGGAGCAAAACCGCCCTCTATACATGCCGTTTATTGATCTGACTAAAGCTTTTGATACTGTAAATCGTACTGCTCTCTGGACCATCCTTCTGAAAATCGGATGCCCTGATAAATTTGTGAACATCTTACGGCTACTCCATGACAACATGATGGCAACAATCCTGAATAACAATGGCTCTCAAAGCAATCCATTTAAAGTGGAATCCGGCGTTAAACAGGGATGTGTTATTGCTCCAACCTTATTCGCTATCTTCATCGCTATGATTATACACCTTGTTGAAGAGAAACTTCCTACTGGTGTAGAAATTATATATCGAACAGATGGAAAGCTTTTTAATCTTAGTAGGCTGAAAGCAAAAAATAAGGTAATTACAACTTCTGTTATAGAACTTCAGTATGCTGATGATAACGTAGTCTGTGCACACTCCGAGGAAGATCTTCAAACTATCCTAAACATCTTTGCAGAAGCATATGAAAAGCTCGGCCTCTCGATTAACATTAAAAAAACCAAAGTGTTTTACCAGCAAGTTCGAACCAATCCCTCTGCAGCGCCATCAATCCAGCTTAAAGGTGTGTCACTAGAAAATGTCGACCACTTTTCTTATCTCGGCAGCCATCTATCTACAAAAGCCGACATCAAAGCTGAAATTCAGCATCGCCTGAGCTCTGCGAGTGTAGCTTTCTCCTGAATGAAGCGTAGAGTGTTTGAGGATCGGGACATTCGCAGGGAGACCAAAATGCTTGTTTACAAAGCCATTGTACTACCAACCCTTCTGTACACCTGTGAAACATGGACCCTCTACAAACGCCACCTCCAACTTCTTGAAAGATTCCATCAACGCTGCCTCCGAAAAATTCTGCAAATTACTTAGGAAGATAGGCGGACTAATGTTAGCGTATTAGAAGAAGCGAAAACCACCAGCATTGAAACAATGATCATCCAACATCAACTTCGCTGGACCGGCCATGTTGTTTGAATGCCTGACCATCGTCTTCCAAAGCAGCTACTTTACTCCCAACTTAAGAATGGAAAACGGAATATTGGTGGACAGCAAAAGAGATTCAAAGACACTCTCAAAGCTAATTTAAAAAAATGTAATATCAGCATTGAAAACTGGGAAGCCCTAACTCATGAGCGTTTCAATTGGAGGTCAGCCTTTATTAATGGCGCTATGGACTTTGAAGAAGCATGAGTACAGGGTGAAAGGGAGAAAAGAGCTAAAAGGAAGGCACGTCAGGCAAACCCTCATCATGACCGTCTTCCACCCGGAAACCTATGCCCTCACTGTGGGAGTTTTGTGCGGATCCAGAATTGGCCTTTATAGCCACTTACGGATCCACTGTTAAAATTTTACCTTTGGAAAACAATCTTACTCGGCTACGAGTGATCACCAATGATGATATTGATGATGATGATGATGATGATGATGATGATGATGATATTCTAATTCCTAAAGAAGGTCATGATACAACACTCTGCCAAAATTATAGACCTATATCATTATTAAATAATGATTATAAATTATTCACACTAATTTTGACAGAAAGACTGAAAAGAGTTATGCAAGAAATAATTAAACAAGAACAAAGTGGTTTTCTTCCAAAAAGACAAATAAAGGACAATATTAGAAATATCCTAAATGTAATAGACTATGCTCAAACTCATAACAAAAAAGAAATAACTTTGTTATTTCTAGATGCAGAAAAAGCGTTCGACAATTTAAATTGGGACTTCATGCTTAAAACCTTAGAATATATGGAATTTGGTACTCCCTTCAAAACAGCAGTAAAAGCAATATATACAACCCAGAAAGCGAAAATTATAGACGAATTTACAAAAGTATTTAAAATTGGAAAAGGAACAAGACAAGGATGTTCACTTTCTCCTTTATTGTTTATATTAATACTGGAAATTCTCCTTAATGATATCAGAGATGATGAAAAAATAGAAGGGATCAGGATTAAAAAAGAAAGCTTCAAACTAAGAGCTTTTGCAGATGATATTGCATTAACAATACAAAATCCAATAGAATCTATTGAATACTTAATGAAAAATATAAAAGAATTTGGAAAATTGGCAGGTTTCAAAATAAATAAACATAAAACTAAAATGATAAATATAAATATGAATGAAAAAATCAAGAAATACTAGAAAACAAAACAGGATTTAAAAATGTCAAAAGTACAAAATGTCTAGGAATAATAGTATCAGCAAAAAACAACAATTTATTTCAAAATAATTATGTAAAACTGTGGAAAGAGATTAAACAAGACTTGATAAGATGGGGAAAGTTACATTTATCTTTGATGGGAAAAAATTCAACAATTAAAATGAATGTATTACCTAGATTTTTATTTCTATTCCAAACAATACCAATACTAATTACGGATAATACCTTTCAATCCTGGCAAAAATAATTATCAAAATTTATATGGCAAGGAAAAAAGCCAAGAATAAAATATAAACTATTACAAGATGCCAAAGAAAGAGGAGGACTAGGACTCCCAGATTTAAAACTATATAACGAAGCACCTAGTCTCATGTGGATAAAAGAATGGGCTACACTAGATAATTATAAACTATTACTTTTGGAAGGTCATGATTTAAGATTTGGTTGGCATGCATATCTTTGGTATGACAAAATTAAAGTAAATAGAACGTTTAATAATCATTGTATAAGAAGAGCTTTGATAAAAACCTGGAATAAATATAAGAAAAGATTACTACCAAATACACCTTATTGGCTATCTTCCCAAGAAGCCTTCACTAGAAAAGAAAGTGCTGACAGATGTAAATGGTTCAGATATAAAGATTTACTATATTATGAAGGTGACAAATTAGAAATAAAAACTAGAGAAGAATTGGAAAAAGAGAAGGATTATCAATGTAATTGGTTCATATACCTACAGTTAAAAGAACAATTCAAATTAGATAAAAAGAAATATAAATTTACAAAAGAACCAACGTGGTTAGAAAACCAATTATATTCTAGTAATGAACATACCATAACGAAATTCTACAAAATTGTATTACAAATAAAATTAGAAGACGAACAAACCAAAGAATGTATGATAAATTGGGCTAGAAATTTTGGATACAATATTATGTATGATCAATGGGAAAAAATGTGGACAAAAGGACTAAAATTTACATTAAATTATAATTTGAAAGAAAACTTTTACAAAATGATGTACCGTTGGTATATAACTCCAGAGAAACTATCAAAAATGTATAAAAATGTATCAAACAAATGTTGGAAATGTAACAAAGAAAAAGGAACATTTTATCATCTATGGTGGACATGCAAGAAATCAAAGAAATATTGGGAACTAATACATAAAACTATTAAAGAAATTATATTATTGGATATACAAATAAAACCGGAATTATATTTACTTGGCCTCATGGATGATGAACTAGAAAAAAAACATGGAAAACTTTTATTATATATGATTACGGCAGCCAGACTCACATATGCACAAAAATGGAAAGAAGAAAACATCCCTACAATAGAAGACTGGATCATAAAAATAATGGACCTTGCACAGATGGCAAAGTTAACAGAAATGTTAAAGGATAAAAATATAGACCAATTTAAAAATGATTGGCAACCATTTCTTGTCTATATGAAAAATGTACAAAAAATAATATAATTAATATAGGATTTAACGATTAATTATATTAGAAATAGAAATGTATCAAAATGTAACTAAGTAAGAAAAAAATTATATTGATATACTAGTCACTGTAAAGATAATCGGGAATTGGACACCTATTTTTTATTTTCCATTTTCCATTTTCCATTTTCCATTTTTTTATTTTTATTTTTTCTTCTTCTCCTTTTATATGTATGTATATATGATTTGTGTGTATGTATATATGTAATATGTGTATGTGTATGTATATATGTTGTATGTTGAAACAATTTTATATAATAAAGTTTCATTATAAAAAAAAGGAATCCCTTTGAAATCCTGAACCTCAAAGAGAGAGAACCAGAAGAATTATGGCATGAACTTAAAGAAGTAGTTAAGGATGAATGTGAAAACAGACTGCCAAAAATGAAGAAAGAGAAGAAAGCAAACTGGATGTCAGAACAAACTATGGAAATTGCAGAGAAGAGAAGAGAAGAGAAGAGAAGAGAAGAGAAGAGAAGAGAAGAGAAGAGAAGAGAAGAGAAGAGAAGAGAAGAGAAGGCCAAGAAAGACAAAAATCTCAGAAAGGAACTTAAAAAAAGAGTTTTAGAGAGCTTTTAGAAGAAACAAGACGCATTATTACAACAACATCTGTAAAGACACAGAAGATGGAAACAGACATGGAAAAACAAGGAAAGTCTTTCAAAAGATCTCTGAACTCAGAAGGAGCTTCCAACCTTGAATTGGTATGCTAAATGGACGCATAGTAACTGATTCAAAGGAGAGCAAAGGAAGATGGAAGGAGTAAACTGAAACACTGTACAGTAGAGATGTCAACATCCAAGATACCTTAGAAGACATTCCCTACTTACAAGAACTTCTAGTACTAGAAGATGAAGTTAGATCAGCACTCCAGTCATTGCCAAGTTAGAAGGCTACAGGAACTGATGGAATACCCACTGAAATATGACAAGCAACAGAAGAAGATTCAGTAAAGGTTCTAACCAAGCTATGCCAGCAAATCTGGGAAATGACACAGTGGCTAAAAGATTGGAAGAGGTCAATCTACATTCCAATACCAAAAAAAGGAGACTTAACAGAGTGTGCAAACTATTGCACAATATCCTTAATTTCATATGCTAGCAAAATAATGCTTAGGATCATCCAACGTAGATTAGAGCCCTACATGGAAAAAGAGATGCCAGATGTTTAAGGTGTCTTTAGAAAAGGCCAAGGAACATGAGACATTATTGCTGATATACAGCTCTAATGCTGGGAAAGGTAGAAGGAAAGAGAAGAGGACAACCAGCAGCAATCAATCAATGAGATGGTATTGAAAAAATAATCTATTCTATTCTTTTAAAAAGCTCCCTGTCTATACATGAAATATCCATTTTCACAATCCAAATTAAGATGTGTTGTAATTTAGCAAAGATCTTAGATATACTATTTTAGATACTTCAGACAATAATATATCTATTCATAGATTTTATATAATTTTATTGCATTTTATGACTTTTTAAAAAGTTTTATTAATAATAATTACAGGTTTATGTATTTTATTGTGCTCTCTGGCCTAAAGGCCGTAATAAAGGTTTGACTGATGATCTTTTGATGTTTACATTTCCAATTTCTTCACCGTTTACCATCAAAGTTTTTTTCTCCATTTTTGCATAGTCTCTTTTACAAAATTTTGGATGTTTACACTAATGCCAAATATTTGCAAACATTTCTGAATGTTGGAGAGAATCAAATGCCTTTTTATAATCAATCCGAGTAATTTGTAAGTTGGGTTTTTTTCACATGGAGGGTTGTGTGTGTATGTATGTGTTATTTTATCAATCAGTAATTGATGTTTTCTTACTTGTAAATTTCAGCAGTTACCTCTTTGTTCAAGTCAATACAATGAATTTTTGAATATGTAACTTGAAATGGCATCTGCTAATATACTACTTAAAAATTTGAATATTGCTGGCAAGCAAGTAATTAGTCTGTAATTGCTTGCAATTACGCTCTTGTCTCTGTCCTTTATTATTAAAATTGTTCCACGAGTCATCATCTATTCTTCAACTCTTCCAATGTGTAACATTTCACTACATTGAGTAGCCAATCTTTCATGGAGAATCATGAGAGGTTAAGCCAAAATCCAATACTTCATTTTTTTTCTGGTGCACTCCATTCTTAACCCTGTCTGCTTGTGTTTTTTAAAACATTTTTGATGTTAAGACCGTATCATCCATTTTGTCTGAGCCAAAGTTCTTCTCAATTTCATTTATCCATGTTGCATCCTTATTGCATTCTTTTAGATTATCTCAGATGTTATTTCAAAATTTTAATGTTTCTTTATCAGGGCAAGCATCTACATTTGCAGTATTTCCCAGCAATACTTTATAAAACAATGTTGGGTTCTTCAAAACGTCCGATTTTGTTGGAATAAAATCATTCTATCTTCATATAAATTGCATAAACAAAAATATTAGTAACTTTCCTTTGAAATAGCCAAGACTTATTATTTTAATTATTATTATTAAAAATATAATTGCTTTCATCCATCTCTCTCTCTCTCTCTCTCTCTCTCTCTCTCTCTCTCTCTCTCTCTCTCTGACCATATTAAAATATATACAAACCTAAAAATGGGATCTCTTCTCATAACTGTCTGGTCACATTTCATCACCAGATAACGCAGTAAAACAATGAAAATTATACCCTGCAAATAAGGCTAAATAGAAGCAAAAATAGAAAATTACATTCATACATCCAGCTATATAGTTATACAGATTATGCAGAACAATGTTCTGAATGGTACATCAGGAATCAGCAGGAATCAGACTTATCTTCAATTCACATCATGCCTCTGTTCAATCCAAGCACCCATAAATTACAACTGGTTTCGCTGAAATGGCTTGGACACAATCACACAAAGTTTTTGAGATCAAGACATTAACATGCAAAGTTTTTAATTTGCCTCTTAGCACAATCACAGAATCAAGCTTATGAAGCAAATACTTCACTAATTTTGTTGAGAAATGGAATAAACAAAAGGGCACAATCAAAGTAGCCTCACAAGTCCAGAGTTGAGCTTGGTTTTATATCATTGACTCCCCGTCCCCAATACAAAATGGCCCTTAAAATATTTTGGGGCATTCTAAGCATGTGCTCTCTACATGCCAGGAAAACAAGTTTGTTTCACTTCTGCATTGCTGTTGATCCTCCATTTGTAGAAGGTGAACATCTACAACAGGCAACTTCTTTCCATGGAATCCTGTTCTCCACAGATAGAGGAGACTACTTAGAAGTGAGTTACACTGATCAGCATGAAATTTACTGTGTGATTGTGGCCTGATTTATTATTATTTATTATTATTTATTATTTATTTATTTTATTATTTGGATTTATCACCGCCCATCTCTACCATGGTAGACTCTGATTGCTCTGATTGCTCAGTAGAAAGGCTGAGTTTTGGAACATCTGTCTGAAAGAGGTTGTCCTTCTCTGCTGGCCCACGGGCATGGAAATACAGCAGTAAAGGAACGTGTTCTGTTTTCAGTCCTTCTCTCGGCTCTCTTCTCCAGGCTCCACACAACCAGTTCATTCATTATTGTAATTGCAAGATGCCCATATCACGTTCTCAGGATCCCTATTCTTATGACAATAATAATTCCCTGCAACCAGTAGAAAGCAGATCTGCTTGCTATCTCATTGTGCCAGTGGTGTCACTTAAAAGGTGGGCATGTGAGTGTATAGAGGCAATCTCTGCCTTTGTTTATACAGTGGCCATATAGGTTTAGCCCAAAAGGCTCCACGCAGCTGACATCAATCCTATACAGGTGGATGGGTGTCTGTTGAGGGACTCACAGGTGGAATTTCGTGGTTTGGGGGCCGAGCCAGTCACCTCTGCTCCCAAAATGAATATTATTATTTTCATAATGCCTCAGGAGGGCTAAAGAAATATGCAGAATCTATTCCCAATAGTAACTAAACAAAAATCATTCCACTGAAGTTCTGGGTATCTATGTGGGCATGCACCCTCGTACCATAAATAAGGAAGGTACATTCGGTTCTCACCATGAAGGAAGATATGAAGAGCTCTTTCTGATTTGAAACACCACTTTCATCATCAAAATGAAAGCCTCTCAGCAGCTGTTTAAAAAACAGAATGAATAAAAAAGAATGTTTATTTATTTTCCGTATTTCTATCCCAACCAAGTAAGGACGGACTGCCTGAGCAGATTCTAAGCCCCTGTGCTCCTTCCTTCCCCCTCCCTTCTCAGCCCTCCCCCATCGTCAGGATGACTGAGCTGTCAATCAAACATCAGCTGCCAATCAAACAAATCAAAAGTGGGAGGGGAGACAAGATGTTGTCTGGGAGCTCCGCAGCCACATAGAATAAACGGATCCCAAAGTCCAGGAGGAAAAGCAAAGAGTCGAACTAACAGATAGGCAGCCCTGCTGAGAAAGAGGAACAGGAAAGGAGGCAGCAGCCGAAAAATTGGGGAGAGAGAGGCATTTAATTCCTTCCCTCTGACCTGCGTGAGGGAAACGTTCTTCTCCGAGCCGTTTCCCTCAGATGGAGCCAAGATTCGGAAGAGGAGAAGAGCCAAGAAGCCCATCCAGGAACAAACAAGCAGAAAAGGTGAAGAAAAGTTGAGACTTTGACCGAACAGAAATAGAAAACAGAAACTAGAGAAAGATAAAATGACAGGTTGAGTATTGAGTATAGCTCTACAGAGAGTGACCATAGGGATATATAAGGGTTAAAACCAAAGCAATAGAGAGGTCAGCCATAAACAAATGTATTAGAGCTACAGAATAGACTGATAGGAAGATATAGATAGTGAAATTGGACTTTAAAGAGTATACTGTAACTAAAGTGCTCATAAAAGGGTAAAGGGTGGCTTTGGATGGCTTTAAATGTGGCTTTAAAAAGGTAAAGGTTGCCCCCCTCACATTTGTGCAGTTGTGTCCAACTCTAAGGGCCGGTGCTCATCTCCGTTTGTTAGCCGAAGTGCCAGTGTTGCCCAAAGATGCTTCCACAATCATGTGGCCGGCATGACGCGCTCGGAACACTGTTACCTTCCCACCGAAGTGGTACCAATTCATCTATTTGCATTTGCATGCTTTCGAATTGCTAGGTTGGCAAGAGCTGGGGCTAGTGCAGGAGCAAACTCTGTCACGCGGGGCTAGGGATTCGAACCTCCGAACTTGCGATCTTCCGATCGACAAGCCTGGCATCTTACCCGCTGAGCCACCATGCCCCTAAAGTGCTCATAAAAATAGTTAAAATAGAAGATAGTTTTGGTACTAAGGCATCAGTTTCTAAAATAGTTGAAGCCAATAGAAGAGAATATCTTTAGCTCAGGGTTGAACTGTGGAGTCCTTGGTGCTCTCTGAGCTTGGCTGTTTGCTTGCAGACATTTCATTCCCTGACTAGGTAACATCATCAGTGCTAGTGAGTGTGGGGTTTGCTCCCTGGTTATATACAATAGCTTGCCCTGCCACTTTATCTCTAACCATTTGTTGTTGTTGTTGTTGTTGTTCAGTCGTTTAGTCGTGTCCGACTCTTCGTGACCTCATGGACCATAGCACGCCAGGCCTTCCTGTCCTCCACTGTCTCTCGGAGTTTACTCAAATTCATGTTCATTACATCGGTGATGCTATCTAACCATCTCATCCTCTGCCGTCCCCTTCTCCTTTTGCCTTCAGTCTTTCCCAGCATCAGGGTCTTTTCCAGTGAGTCCTCTCTTCGCATTAGGTGGCCAAAGTATTTGAGCTTCAGCTTCAGCATCTGTCCTTCCAATGAGCAGTCAGGGTTGATTTCCTTTAGGATTGACTGGTTTGACCTCCTTGCAGTCCAAGGGACTCTCAAGAGTCTTCTCCAGCACCACAGTTCAAAAGCATCAATTCTTCGGCGCTCAGCTTTCCTTATGGTCCAACTCTCACAGCCATACATTACTACTGGAAAAACCATAGCTTTAACTATACGGACCTTTGTCGGCAAGGTGATGTCTCTGCTTTTTAATATGCTGTCTAGGTTTGCCATAGCTTTCCTCCCAAGGAGCAAGCGTCTTTTAATTTCATGGCTGCAGTCACCGTCTGCGGTGATCTTGGAGCCCAAGAAAATAAAATCTGTCACTGCTTCCATTTCTTCCCCTTCTATTTGCCAGGAAGTGATGGGACCAGATGCCATGATCTGGGTTTTTTTAATGTTGAGTTTCAAGCCAGCTTTTGCACTCTCCTCTTTCACCCTCATCAAGAGGCTCTTTAGTTCCTCTTCACTTTCTGCCATTAGGGTGGTATCGTCTGCATATCTGAGGTTGTTGATATTTCTCCCGGCAATCTTAACTCCGGCTTGTGATTCATCCAGCCCGGCATTTCTCATGATGTACTCTGCATATAAGTTAAATAAGCAGGGTGATAATATACAGCCTTGTCGTACTCCTTTCCCAATTTTGAACCAGTCGGTTGTTCCATGTCCGGTTCTAACTGTTGCTTCTTGACCCGCATACAGGTTTCTCAGGAGACAGGTAAGGTGGTCTGGTACTCCCATCTCTTTAAGACTTTGCCACAGTTTGTTGTGGTCCACACAATCAAAGGCTTTAGCATAGTCAATGAAGCAGAAGTAGATGTTTTTCTGGAACTCTCTTGCTTTTTCCATGATCCAGCGAATGTTGGCAATCTGATCTCTAGTTCCTCTGCCTCTTCGAAACCCAGCTTGCACTTCTGGTAGTTCTCGGTTCACATACTGCTGAAGCCTAGCTTGTAGGATTTTGAGCATAACCTTGCTAGCATGTGAAATGAGAGCAATTGTACGGTAGTTTGAACATTCTTTGGCATTGCCCTTCTTTGGAATTGGAACGTAAACTGACCTTTTCCAATCCTGTGGCCACTGTTGAGTTTTCCAAATTTGTTGGCATATTGAGTGCAGCACTTTAACAGCCTCATCTTTTAGGATTTTAAATAGCTCAGCTGGGATACTGTCTTCTCCGCTAGCTTTGTTGTTAGTAATGCTTCCTAAGGCCCACTTGACTTCACTCTCTAGGATGTAACCATTTGTTAGGGTTTTTTTTATTATGGTACAGAACATGGACACAAAGACTGATTTGTTTTTCCACACAAAACTGTTGTATTGTACAAAATTAAACTATCTTATTCTACTTCTTCCTATTACTATAAGTTTACAACTATTTCCATTCTTATTTAATGTATAAATTTCTATCTCTATGTTCTATCTCTATGTTTCTATTCCTCCAGTCGCTTTTCCCTCAGGAGCAGGAGCACCCTTTCTCTTTTTCATTCAAGCCCTTTATTCTCTATGTCTTGATACTGTACCATAGATATAAACCACATTTACACACCATTCAAAAGGGACATTAAAAAAGCTGAGAAGGAAACAAAAAGACCAGAACACATCCTCTCCAGCAGCCAACACCCAGATAAGCAGGGATTAAGACCAGACAAACAATCAAGCAGAAAACAATACCCTAATCAAGGAACTACCAAGGAGAAAACCACACCCCACCAACACTGGCAGGGCAAGCTACTGTGTATAACCAGGGAGCAAACCCCACACTTACTAGTTGGGTAATGAAACCTCTGCAAGCAAACAACCAAGCTCAGAGAGCACCAAGGACTCCATAGTTGAAGCTGTTTATAATTTACAATTCATTTTTTGGGGGGTGGGGTGGTAAGCTTTCCTTGTTTTGTAAAATCAATTTTCTCCAGTCATTGAAGGGAGATACAAAAAAACCAACCAAGTTTCCAGTGCTTTGTGTCTACTGAGTCTGGGTCAATCTGGTTATTAGTAGTTCAAAAAAGAACCCGTGACACAGCTTAGGTAGAATTAGTTCCCTGTAATTCTGTTTTTAGGTACTGCCTGTGCAATTCGTTCTAAAAGAAAACAAGACCTCAAGACAGGCAGCTAAGATTTAAACTAAGCTCATTCAAGCTGTAATGCATTTAGAACTGGGCTGCATCTCTTTGGGGGCCCATGCAAGACTATGTTGCTTAAGGTCTTGGGCAAGGCAAATCCTTTGAGGACCTCCTTGGTTCATCTTACCCTGAATGATAGATTTGCACCTGCCCTGCGAAGGCAAATTGATCAAGACCTGATATACCAGCCTTACTTACTATACATTGGGCCTCAATAAAACCTTAGCAGAACTCAGAACTAAGTCTGGGACTTGAGATATTCAGTCAGATAGGGCCCAAATCTCCCGTCTCTGTTATGCTAGAATTGCCCCATCCTCCTGGACTCTCCCACCCATGCTATACATAGACTTAAGCTAAATGGGATCGTGACAGGTTTACAATCATTTAAGCTTGAGGTAGGCTTGCCCCATTGCTTTGTCTATCCCTCCACTGGCCTGCAGCCAATGAGGCAAAAGGAACCAGTTGACACATGTCTCCCAGAAGAAAAAAGTTCCAGCTAGATCTAACTAAGCACCTCCTGCCCCTTCCAAATTCCTAGGGGACAATCACAGGGAAACTCACAAAATTTTAGGTATGAAAACGGAGCAGCTTTACCGGTCAGTTGGACTACTTTGTGGGAATCTTCCCAGATGATTTAGTTTCTTCCCATTAGGCATTGCCTTTCTCTCTCATGTCTGATATCCATTCTTTCTCCCCCCCCCCTCCTCCCATCTTCCTTTGCACTAGCAAGTTACCAGATCAAGGGTGGA
Organism: Charina bottae; assembly: GCA_023362775.1. NCBI lineage: Eukaryota > Metazoa > Chordata > Lepidosauria > Squamata > Charinaidae > Charina > Charina bottae. The sequence continues at coordinate 139,791,478 of JALMGJ010000002.1, read as the reverse complement.
GCCCTGAATGGTTTCAAATAGGTATATGAAGTTAGACTGAGGGTTTTGTATGGCCTAATCATCCTAGGTTGGCCAGCATTGCTCTATGGACTTTTGTGCTAGTTCTCCTTCAGCTTGCCTTGATTTCTTTCGTGGAACGAAAACCTTTTTCTCTCTCAGCATAAATAGTACATTCCTAAATAAATTCACATACCGAATCCTGCATATTGATATAACTTCAAGAAAAAAGAAACCTACTAGATATAGTACAATTCCATATAAATATTATTTTCAGAACTCAGTCACCCAATTCCACAGGGGCAGCACTGACCCTGATTAGTTTCTTTGGAAGGAGGCCAAAAAAGGTTTGATGGTATTCTGAAATATTGGTATACGTATATTTACAGTTATATAGGTTGAACATTTATGGATGCATACTCAATCCAAGATCGCCCTCATGTTCATTACTTCCACCTCAGATTTCTGAAAAGATGGCTAGGTAGGTACATAAGGGTAGAAGAAGCAGGCTTTCAGGTAACCTAGTCCTAAGCTGTTTAGGGCTTCAAAGGTCTAAACCAGCACTTTGAATTGGGTCTGAAAACAAACCAACAGCCAGCGTAGATGACAAAATGCTGGCAAAATATGTTCATATAGGCCAGTCATCCTGCTCTCTCTTGAACTAATTGACATTTCTGGACCATTTGCAAAGTCAGCCCATGTACAATGCGTTGCAATAATTCAACCAGGAAGTTATCAGAGCATAAATAACCATTGTGAGGCTCACAGTACTCCGTGCCACCAAGGCCGCCCGGGCTTCTAGTGACAGTGATGGATCTAGGAGCACCCCCAAACTGCAAACATGCTCCCTTCGGGCAAATTTCTCTGCCTTGTCCAGATTGAGTCTCAGTTTATTGGCCCTCATCCAATCCATTACCTTGCCCGAGCCCTGGTTCAGATCTTCAATCACCTCGCCCATGTTAGATAAAGAGGAGAGGTAAGCTTAGTATCATCTGTGTATTGATGGCACCTCAGCGCACATCCCCAGATGACCTCTCTGAGTGGTTTCATGCAAATGTTAAAAAGAAACATTTTAACATAAACAAATGTATTAGAGCTACAGAATAGACCGATAGGAAGATATAGTGAAATTGGACTTTAAAGAGTATAGTGTAACTGAAGTGCTCATAAAAATAGTTAAAATAGAACATAGTTTTGGTACTAAGGCATCAGTTTCTAAAATAGTTGAAGCCAATAGAAGAGAATATCTTTAGCTCAGGGTTGAACTGTGGAGTCCTTGGTGCTCTCTGAGCTTGGCTGTTTGCTTGCAGACATTTCATTCCCTGACTAGGTAACATCATCAGTGCTAGTGAGTGTGGGGTTTGCTCCCTGGTTATATACAATAGATTGCCCTGCCACTTTATCTCTAACCATTTGTTAGGGTTTTTCTTATTATGGTACAGAACATGGAGACAAAGACTGATTTGTTTTTCCACACAAAACCGTTGTATTGTACAAAGTTAAACTTATTCTACTTCTTCCTATTACTATAAGTTTACAACTATTTCCATTCTTATTTAATGTATAAATTTCTTTCTCTGTGTTCTCTTTCTATGTTTCTATTCCTCCAGTCTCTTTTCCCTCAGGAGCAGGATAACCTGCTATTTTTCATTCAAGCTCTTTATTCTCTATGTCTTGATACTGTACCATAGAGATAAAACACATTTACACACCATTCAAAAGGGACATTAAAAAAGCTGAGAAGGAAACAAAAGATCAGAACACATCCTCTCCAGCAGCCAACACCCGGATAAGCAGAGTGGTTTCATGCAAATGTTAAAAAGCAGAGGGGACAAAATGGAGCCTCGAGGGACTGCATATCCCAACTGCCATGAGGCAGAAGAGTAATCCCCCAGCACCACCTTCTGGAAACGGCCATCCAAGTAGAAGCAGAACCACTGTGGGCCAATATGTCAAAGCTATCCTAGCTCTAGGTACTAATAAGGCCAAACTGGGTGAAATTCCTTCTGGTGTATAAGGAGATCTGTGTATTTCTAGGTTAAAAGTCAAGGGAATATACCATAAAAGCTATGGCAGCTGAACCTATTTCTTGCTCCACTACAAAAGTGCTTTTTCATCAGTACTGAGCAGAGAAATTCTCCTGATTTATTTTTCTACCAGTTCTCTCTCGGTCTGATGAAACAGAATTCACTTTGAAGGAAAAGTGGATTTCAGTGAAATCCCCACAGTTGGAGTGTCATGTGAAGAGGGAGCCCTGCCCCTGAGGAATTGTTGGAGAAGTTCTCATTCCCTGGAAAAATCCAGAGAACTTTTTAACCCAGCTACTCCCTCTACAAATTGGGTGGAAAAAGAACCATTTATGCCCAGCTCCAATTGTCATAAGAACAGGCTAAGAGCTGATAGATAAGATTGCACTTACCTGTATAAAAGAAAGTATAAAACTTGTAACTGGAAATATAGGAACAAAAACATTTAACAGGTTCCTTACATAGTTCTGTCTAAATAAACCTGCAGCCAAACTTATTATTAACAAAAGCAACATGACCTAAAATGAAACAAGAAAGTATTTTAATATTTTTTTAACAAATGAAATCACTTTACCCAATTTTCCTTTTCCATAATCTCTGGGGTACCTTAACACACCATACGGTAATTTCAACTTAATGCTAACATTTGCATTTGCTCATTGCTATCCATGACGATCATGACTGCTTCTCTTTGTGCTTCCCTTTGCTCCTTTTGCTCCTGTAATTAAACCTGCTGTGGAAAATGAGATTTACTAATCTGACTTGCTTCACCATTGAATAATGCAACTTATATTTCTGACTGAAGCATCCTTTTGTTTGGGATGTTCATAACTTACATAGATTTGACATGCCACTGGACACGTATTCAATCATCAGGCCATTTCCTGCTTAGTTCCCACCCCACCGCAATTTGCTTGCTGGTGTCGGCTCAGGGATGCCAGGGACCAGAGGCAATGCCCTGGGACACAGATATACTCCTTAAAGCTCAAGAGCACACCTCCCTTGCTTATTCCCGAAGCTTATCTTCTTAAATGCCTCAGGTCTTTGCTGTCACAGTTACGATGACACTAAGAGGCATGTATATTCAACAAGTGCAGTGCTATGATGGAAGCAAAATCCTCACCCAGTGTCAGCCGCACAACGGAGACTGGATCAGGAAACCGACTCTACAGAAAGACTAGAACTACACTTTATTGAGTTAGGCTATAGTTACAGAATCTTCCAAGTCTGATTATGCTTTTCTTCCCCTCCTTCTTATACCCAGTGAGTCAGGGAGGAGTCAGCCTGAGCCTCTTCTTAATACTATCTCCCTTCCCAGAACTTAAGGCGTGCTTCTGTCCGGCTGTCCTTCCTGTTTGTGTAACAGTTTCCAAATGTTTGCTTCAAGGCCATCTCCCTGTCTGTCGATACCCGGTATGCACCAAATGGCTAAAAATCCTCTCCCGCACAATTAACCTGCGTCCATAGGAAACAGCTACTGCACCTACATACCTGGTGTGGGGAGGGAACTGGCAACAGACTGGCGGAATGCTTAATGCTTCTTTTAAAGCCCACAGGTAGACCATACCGGTCCACTGATGAAAGCACAGCTTCCAGGTTCTAGTAGGTACTCCCAACAGGTCCAGGAGCCTTTCTGGCCAGCAGTGGGATCACACAGCCCTCCCGGCCACATATTAGTCATCCAAGAATACTTCAGGCTGCCTCCAAACATCCCTAGTTATGAATAAGCCCCAAGCAGATGGATACATTGGGCATATACTTACTAAAATAGAGATGACTGACCAAAAACTGGCAGTATGCTTTTTTTGGCGAAATATGAAGGCAGTTATGTATAGGAATAAGACAATTGATATGCTGTAGCCAAGGAAAAATGCCACCTGCTCAAAAGAAAGCTCTGTATTAACAACTGGCTAATGTCTTACAAAAAGAACAGAAATGTCTCCTTCATTTTAATAGTTTAAATATACATACACACACATATAATGTTTAAGTATTAGGAACCTGTTTACCAAACAGACACAGCATGTATTTTGGTTGCGTGAATCTGAGTGAAATTAGCTGATTGTAAAGCAGTTTGTGACTATTTATGCAGCTGCATCAACTGCAAAGCTCAGTCACCAACCTTGAACCTTTCCAGCCAGAGGAAACCCACACCCTTAAAAGGACCAGCATCAAAATCAGACCATCTTTGCATTGTGAAGGACAAGAACAGTAGCAAAGTAAAAATGATCTTAGGAAATGCTACTGTCAATTGAAGGTAGATTGATCTGTACTATTCTGGGTTCATGTATTTTCTTTTTCTTTTGGTATAAGTTATCCCTAAGGTCTGGCAGTATTTTTGCCATGTTTCACATTCCCTACTTCGTTTCCCCATTACATGAGATAGTTGGGTAGGAACGATGTGCTATATCTTTGACCAATTCACTTTACCTTCATTTTCCTAATTTGTTCTCATCCTTCTTGCTGGTGGTAGAGAGATTGAGGAGCTATGACAATGGGTCCAAACTGCTTTTGTGGGGCTGGAGGTCCAGAGAGCGCCCCCCCCCCCCCGCTCCAAATCCTCTATTTGTTCTGTCAATATTTTAGTTAACTTGTATGTTAGTGGAAACAACCAGTACTTTCTTAACTGACTTAGTTTATTTGCAAGATATGAGTGGGTATTTGGCTCCACTTATGCTTGAAGCCACCTCACACCCCACAAACCCCACTGGCCATTAGCCACCACTGTCCTATAAAGGTGACAAATAGATATGGGGATAAAGTTCCTATCTCAGTTTACTGCCAGTTTATTGCTAGTCCCTTGTGTGTAGCCTGTCCTTGCTGGGATGTGCCTTTTTCAGGCTGTTGATGATCGAAGACATATGCCTGCCATTCAAGGTCTGTAGCAGGGAACAATGTTGACTACTATAAAAAGGTAGCCATGGATGTTTGTCATTGAAAACTGTAAATGTCAACAGCTGATTGGAAACCACATTTTAAAAATGGATTAAACTCAATTACCAGGCAGGAAATCAAGCTGGCTATAAGCTGAGGATCTACAACTCCTAATTTTAAAAACCCTGGCGAAAGCACTAGAACAAGCAGAATGCAATGCAGGGACATATCCACCACAGCTTGTCCACACCAGTAGGCAGAAGGAAAAAGTCCTGAGATCCGCAGCTGAGAGCGAGTTCTTATCTAGCAAAAAATGAATGAAAATAGCAAACAATGATTAAACTATCTAATGAAATGATTGCATAAATTCAGTTCAAGAAGGTAACAGAGATAAATACAATACTAATTTCCCCCCTCCCTCCCACAACTTGGGATATATCAGTGTTGATATATCACAACAAGCCTGTCAGCCCTTCAAAGTTAACAAGAAATGAACATTGTGTAAAACTATGAAGAAATCAAAGCGATATAATTGTTTTACCGTGTAATCTTGAATGCTTGTCATTGCAAATTGTGGTGGAAAAGCAGGTAATACAATTGAGGCCACAACCAAGTAAAATTCCATAAAAAACCAAAGGTCATCATTCAAACCAAACTGAGGAATAAATTAAAAACATGTTTTAATTGCATTGTGATAAAATGTCATAATAGAATAGCTATTATTAATGTAATTAGTTAGTAAGCTTAGAAACAACAAAGAATATTTAAAGAAAATAAATACAACCAATCATCTCTTTTTTTTTTTTTTTGGAATCTTTATTCTTTACACCGTTAAAATACACATACAAGAAAAAGAACACAGAAAAAAAAAGGAAAAAATTCTACAAACATAAAACAGAACACAATACATTACATAACACAATCCATTGCATAATTACATTTCTTGTTTCATTAAAATACATCTTTACCCTCTTTCCCTAACTTCCTTATCCTTCTTCCCTCTTCTTCCCTCTTCTTTTCGGCACCTTCTTAAACACTCTAACCACGTCCTTCTTTCCTTCCTCTACCTACTCTTACCTTCTCTACTTTCCTTTACAAAAAAAAAAAAAAATCACCTAACCAGACAAACAAAATGGACTTCCTACTTTCTCACCACTATTCTCTAGAACTTTTTCTATATAGATTTAGTATATATAATTAATTTTTTTAACATTCACAAATCTTATATACAATAATTTATAATTTATATTTTTTGAGTTTTTTCTATAAATCTGTAAAATGGATCCCAACATAAATTAAATTCTTCCATATTCTTATCATTTAATAAATCCGTTAACTTAGCCATCTGTGCTAAATCCATCGTTTTTAACAACCATTCATCTATTGTAGGTGAACATTCCTCTTTCCAATGTCTCGGCCATATAATTCTGGCCGCAATTATTAAATAGAATAATAATTTTCCATATTTCGTATGTATCTCTGGTTTTATAAATCCCAATAAGTACATCTCAGGTTCTTTACTTAAATCTTCTTCCAATATTTCACATATTGTCCGATGTATTGTATTCCAATATTTTTTTGTTTTATGACATGACCACCAAAGGTGAAAAAAAGTACCCACTTCTTTTTTACATTTCCAACATCTATTAGATAATCTGTTATTCATTTTAGACAATGTGTTAGGAGTTAAGTACCACCTATACATCATTTTATAAAAATTTTCTTTCATATTGTAATTCAATGTAAATTTTAAGTCTTTTAACCACATATTTTCCCAAATATCAATTTGAATGTTATGACCTAAATTCTCTTCCCAAATACTCATACATTTCTTTTTGGGCAGATTTATCGAGTTGTTTTGACTTAATATTTTATATATTTTTGCAATTAGGTGATCTTTATCTTTCCATAACACACTGTCCCAATTGGTCACATTTTCTTTAAATTTAAAGTTTTTATTATCCACTTTAAACTGTTCTTTAATCTGGGCATAAGAAAACCAATTGCAATTAAACCCTTCCTTTAGTAAATCTTCTCTTGATTTTAGTTTATAGTTTGATCCCTCAAATATTAATAAATCTTTATACGTTAACCAATTCCCTTTATTTAAATTACCATGCCATGTAAAAGCTTCTTGTGGCGAAATCCACAGAGGTAAATTTGGTAAAATTGTATTTTTATATTTAAGCCAAATTTTTAATATTGATTTCCTAATGGGATGATATTTAAATGCCAAATTTGCTTTAATCTTGTTATACCAGAGGTAACCATGCCAACCAAATTTGAGATCATATCCTTCTAAGTTAAGTAATTTTCTATTATCTAGTTTTATCCAATCTCTAAGCCAGCAAAGAACACTCGCATCATAATATAATTTTAAATTCGGTAGATCAAAACCCCCATTCTCTTTAATATCTTGTAAAAATTTGTATTTTATTCTTGGCTTTTTCCCTTGCCAAATAAATTTGGCCAAATCTCGCTGCCAATTTTGAAATGTTTTATCTGTTATGACAATTGGTATTGTTTGAAATAAAAAAATAATTTTTGGGAGAATATTCATTTTTATTGTAGATATTCTACCCAAAAAAGATATTTGTAATTTCGTCCAAAGTTGTAGATCGTTTTTTATTTTGTTCCATAATTTAGTATAATTATTCTTAAATAACTCCGAATTATTTGATGTTATATCCACTCCCAAATATCTTAGTTGTTTAACATTTGCAAATCCCGTAAGCATTTCCATATTCTGTAAACTTTTTTGATTCATATTTAAGTTCATCATCTTCGTTTTTTTATTATTTATTTTGAACCCTGCCAATTCACCAAAGTCATGTATCTTCTTTAACAATTGTTTAATCGAATTTTCTGGATTTTGTAACGTTATAACCACATCATCGGCAAAAGCTCTTAATTTATAATTTTCTTGTTTTATTTTTATCCCTTCAATTAGGTTATCTCTTCTTATATTTTCTAATAAAATTTCTAATATCAAAATAAATAGGAGAGGTGAAATTGGGCAACCTTGTCTAGTGCCCCTACCTATAAAACAATTTTGTGTTGTATCACCATTTACCACTATCTTGGCAGTTTGCCGTGTATATATAGCCTGAATAGCTTTTATAAATTTTTCACCATACTCCAAACTTTTCAACGTTTTAATCAGAAAATCCCAATTTAAATTATCAAAGGCTTTTTCGGCATCCAGGAATAATAATAAAATTTGTTTTTCTTTATGATCTTTAGCATACTCAATTAAATTTATAATGGTTCTAATATTATCTTTAATATGTCTTTTTGGCAGAAAACCAGATTGATCAACATTTATTGTATCCTGTAAAACCATTTTTAATCTATTTGCCAAGATAGTGGTAAAAATTTTATAATCTGTATTTAATAGCGAGATTGGTCTAAAATTTTTACAAAGGGTTTGATCTTGATCTGCCTTAGGGATCAAAATTATATTGGCGTCGGTCCATGATTCAGGTATTACATTGCCAGTCATTATTGAATTTAATAATAAGTTAAATGCTGATAATAGTTGATCTTGGAATAATTTATAGTAAATAGCTGTAAACCCATCTGGACCCGGCGCTTTACCTAATTTTTGTCTTTGGATGGCATTTGAGATTTCTTGATTGGTAATAGGTTCATTTATCCTTTCCTGATGTACTTTAGATATTTTCTGCAAATTACTTTCAATTAAATATCTGTCCGCCTTTTCTGAATCAAGTTGTTTCTTTTGATATAATGTTGTGTAAAGGATTTTCCAAGTTGGCGTAAATGGATTCCTTGACCCCTCTCTCTCTCTGAACTCTATATTGGAGAAACCAAACAACTTTTGTACAGGAGGATGGCCCAACACAGGAGAAGTAACACCACAGGACCAGAGTCAGCAGTTTATCTTCATCTAAAGGAAAAAGGACACTCATTTGAGGACATTAATGTTCACATTTTAGACAGAGAAGATAGGTGGTTTGAGAGAGGGGTCAAGGAATCCATTTATGCCAACTTGGAAAATCCTTCCTTGAATAGGGGTGGGGGCCTCAGGCACAATCTCTCCCCCATCTTCCTCCCTGCTTTGTCTTCTGTGCCTAGGAAGATTAAGACCATTTCACAAGCTCAACAGCAGCATGGTGATCTTAACGATCCTCCTTTAGATGATAAAAGGACTTAAAAATAACATCTCAATATAACCATGACCTAGCCCCAGGTGTAAGGTCACATAGCTACCTAGAAACATATTTAGGATTCCCTTACCAACTTTGCTCAGACTGAAAAAAGCTCCTTGGATAAGGAGCGAAACGTTTCCACTGAGAAAATAGAAATCCAGTTTACATGATTCTAGCTACAAACAATGACTGTTATTAAAAATCAGACAACTTGTGTAGCCAAATGCCCAAACCATTCAATTGGATGGAATAAGGCATTTAGCATTGATAAGGACACACTCACAGCTTCAGACATCAATTTTCCAGAAAACGCTTTGGGGAAACGACACAGATCCAGATGGATCTGAGGTTCAACAGCTCAGATGGAACAAAACATATAAAAATGGAGTTTATACAAAGACAGTAAAGTTCTGATACAAAAATCAGAGGAAAATCGCGTGAAAAAAATGGCAGGCACATTCCAGATATCAGAATCCATACAGTAGACCAGCAAACTTTAAAGGATCTGATCACAAATCCGTGCCTAGCACTTTTATTTGACCTCAAAGAGGAGGGATTTCCTCCAGCTCTCTTCTCCAGCTCTCTGGTCCTGAATAATCCCTGACATCCATACAGTAGTTGGCAACCTTCAGCTGATCACTTTCCCTTAGCTCCTGTTGACTATCTAGAGCAGAGCTTTCCAAACTGTGTGTCGCGACACAAAAGTGTGTCACCACACACAGCGTGGTGTGTCGCCACACCACCCGGAAGCGGCGGTGCGTGTGTGCACGGTGGCAGTGGCAGCTGCACGACCCCTGCGCAGCCACCGTGCGCCTGCGCGCCACCGCAAACACCCAGCACGCCGCCGCACGCCGCCCCGCGCCGCCGCCGTGCACGCGCGCACCGCTGCATGCCCCCCCACGCCGCCACCGTGCACGTGCGCCGCCACTGTGCATGTGCGCCGCCGCTGTGCGTGCGCACGCCACTGCCGCCGCTTGTGTGTCACCAGCGGCGGAACTTTGGAAAGCCCTGATCTAGAGATTTCTAGGTCAGACTTAGCTCTTCTCTTACTGCAAGTTTGCCATTGTTTTCTCTTCTGATAAGATGTCCAGAAAGTTTATTATCTTACTCCTCTTTTGTCAATGTGGTCCTCTCAAATGAATTGCTGGTTATCTTTATGTTGGTTTCTCTTTAGTATGACAAACCTATCATCTGCATAATGGGTCCATATTTTGGTTTGTATTAGTGGGAGGACTATTGTTTTAACTGTTGAATTACTGTTTCTGCTGTGAACCCTGAGATGAGGGATCCCAGGGGGTTCCTCTGATGCAATTATGCATGTGAAATTTCAAAACGTTGATAGATACCTCACCCCTACCCATCAAGTTCCCACTGAGTCCATAACTAAATGTTTCTGTGACTACTGAAAGAAAGCGATGATAGAAACACAGGCGCAATAACATCTGCAACAGGACAGGAAGGTGGGATGGATTTACTGCTCAGAGGAACAGTAAAAAAAAGTTATCCCGGGGGTCTCTATGCAGTCCCAAATTTGAGTTCTGCATCAAATTGTTTGCATAACAGCTATCAACATCAAAGAGCTGGGATAGAGGTGCAGTAACCATTGGTGATGTTTGTGAAGGTGGGAAAGCAAATTTCTCTAAATTTGGAATGAATGGGGTTTGTTTACCAAGTACAATTAGTAGTGATTTAGGATGACATTGATTTTGTGCACTAACTGCTGGTGCAGAACCAATTGAAAAGCCCCCAGTGTGTAATCGCCAATTTCAACTCTAAAATTTGCAGGGCACTGTTAACTATCCAGGAGGAGAAAAACAATATTATAGAGATCCAGCCTCCAAAGAGACATCACCTCTCTCTCTCATAGTAAGGGCAGAATCATGACAGAATTAAAAGAGACCTCCAGCAGAATGTACTAGATGGAACAAAGTTCAGGCAGAAGCTCTTCTCATCAGTGTTCACTGTCCCTAGCATCTTTTCCTAAAGAACGTTTGCCGGAGAAATTTTAGCCTGGCAGGTAAAGAAAGACCTGGAAATGTTTGTAAGAACCCACAAGGTGGAACTCTGGAAGAGAGAGGAGATTCAGGATGTGGCAGCCAGGAGATGAGAGCTTACTCCTACACTCCCCACTTCTAAGCCACTCAGTAAAGATGCCAGCAGAAAAATTAAGAAAGCAGAGGAAAAATGAGGAAAGTAAATACAAAAGAAAACGTTTTAAATATATCCAGAAAGCATTAAAATAAACCAGGCCAAAAGGAGATTTTCTGTTGTTTGGGGCTGAAAAGATTTAATGAAGCATTTTGACTTCTTCTCATTGCGGCAATTGCACAAGAACTGAGTGGGAAGCAGCACACACTGAGCGTGCTCATGGAGGTTGAAGGGGCTGCGCTGGCCAAATCTAGCCTAACTTTCTAAACTGGGCAGAACGCAGAAGTGGCACACTGAAAGGCCCACCGTGTAGCAACAGGATTTAGTGGTCTGAGAGCAAACAGGTCCTGACAAATATGTTAACTGGAGAGTGCATGATGTTGTAGGACCAGTTTTATCTTTGTATGAAAAACACGGTGCTTAGATGGTTCAGGAGAGAGTATGTGGAACTCTATCAGCCCTAACATAAATGCTAGTCTGGCACTATTACCTGAGCATCTACTTTTTTAAAAATAATCTACAATGGTAACATTCAAACAACACTCATCTGGAATGCTATCTCATTGATTGCATAAAATTTCTTATGTTCGAAGATGGGCAGTAGAATTATACATGTGCAAAAGTGCATTGCTGATGATGTTGACAAGCACAGGAAAGCAGTTAGTTACCTCCATGTGGCACATGAGTGTGAACCTGTATTTCTGAACCAAGGCAAGAAATTTTATGCAATCAATGAGATAGCATTCAACTTCCCACTGAATGATGGGGTGGGACAACGTTGCAGGAGATATTCATTGATAGAGAAAGTTTTAACTCTCTCATCACTTATGCTCCCTAGCAATTGTCTTTTACCTTGACATAATATCCTGAAAAATATGAATAGGTTGTACTGGAAAGAAACCAGGAATGTTTCCCGTTACCCCCTGCACACAGAAAAGCTCATCTGATATCCCTCTGGAACACTTACCGTGGTAAATACATGACTCCAGGTTCGAAGATGGGCAGTAGAATTAAACATGTGCAAAAATGCATTGCTGATGATGTTGACAAGCACAGGAAAGCAGTTAGTTACCTCCATGTGGCACATGAGTGTGAACCTGTATTTCTGAACCAAGGCAAGAAGTCAGAACACAAGGGATCCAAGTGAAGAAAGTGCTGGGAGAACAACAGTTCCAACGAAGGAATGTAATTTACATAACTGCAATCTTATCATCTAATAAAAGGTATTTGATTTTCTTCTAATTTGGAAGGAAAAAGGCAAAAAAATGTGGGTGCACCTTTTTCAGGCTAAGGTCTACATTTGGCCTTGGAGCTGAGGTCCTCATGTCCTCCCAAAGTATGTGGGATCATGACAAAGGTGTAGGCAGGACCAGGACAATGTTAATAACAGTTGGTATAATTATTCCATACATATTTTATACTTTTCTCCTTATGGCATGTTAAAGATTTCAGTTTAGCAGCTAATCTGGCCACACATTGGGGACCATATGTTGTGGACCTCTGACATATACATGCTGTAGTGGCAACCTGCGGAAGACCATTGTATCTCGAGGAGTTAGGTGGCATGTTTTGATTTTCCTTCCCCACACCTAAAAGATTAGAGTTTATTTTGAGTTATACTGATGTTTAACTGCCTTGTTTTTAAGCTGTTTGGCATGATGGGGGGGGGGGGAGAGAGAAGAAGCATATGCCCACTCCTCCAACAGCCCTCCAGAACATAACTTTATTTAAAGTGGGGGGAGAGAAAACCCCCAGCTTGTTAAGTTTAAACATAAGTTCACTCCTCCAGCCACCCCTCTAGCGGCTTGGAATGGGGGGGATGATAAGAAATTGTTTATGTTTAGGCGCTGGCTTATCTGATGGCTCCCCAGGCTCTGGGAATGATGTCATGGACAGTTGCCAGGCCCCAGGAGGAATCCCAGTCAAGGTCAGGCTGGGCTTGGTCACGGGGTTTGGGAGCCAGGCTTTGATAAAAACCTTAGGATTGTCTTGGAGTTTGGGAGTCCACACAGGCCTGAGTGCTGGGTGCTGTGAAAATTGCCACTTTGGGGTATCTCCGCTGTCCTTATTAGGGGGCTCCTGGCAGCCTATGGGACAGAGCTTTCCAAACTGTGTGTCACGACACAAAAGTGTGTCGCCACACAGAGTCTGGTGTGTCGCCACACAACCCGGAAGCGCTGATCATCATCAGTGCTTCCGGGTTTTCCCGCGGCGACACACCAACGGCGGTGCGCAAAAACCAAAAGCGGCAGCAGCACTTCTGGGTTTTTGCGTGCTGCCACAATGGCGGCACTTCCAGGTTTTCCCATGGCAACACACCAACGGCGGTTGGTGTGTCGCCGCGGGAAAACTTTGGAAAGCCCTGCTATAGGAGATTAGGTATTACTTTGCTTGGTATGTATGATTTCTTTCTGTATGCTATGCTTGTTACGCTTTGTGTAATCTGTTTAAACTGTGTTTCTGTTTAACTTTGTTTGCTTAAGTTTATAATAAAGCTAAAGTTTCTTTATCCACTGGCATGCTTATTATCTCTGGATGTAAAAAGAACCAATTGCCCGAGCACCTGATCACTGCTTAGACACTTGGCAATACACATGCCTATGTCTTAGGGATGCCCATCCGATAAAGCAGAACACAACCATCTCACAAGTTTAATTAGAAATTGACCTTTTAATAGAGTTTTAAATTCTCTATTTAGAATGGAAGCTGCTCCTCCCAAAAGTTTGGATCATAAAAAAGGATATTCATAACAAAGTAAAATAAAAGTTCATCATATTAAAAGAATTGTTGTAATCTTCCCCTAACATCCTTCTTTGCATCAACACAATGCTATTTGCGTCCCCAGTTCCCTACTTGGAACAAAGTTCCAAGGGAAATGCTGCATAATTCTATTTCTTCTGATGAGAAGCTACTGGCTTTTTAGCATGTCTTCCTAATAGCTGTTTTACTTACAAATATGCAAGGAAAGCAGAATAGAGGCAGATGCATTCCTTCAAACAAACAATATACTATTTACATAGCTCGGAAATAATTTCCAGAGAGCATTCAGGAATATCACTGATCCCCAGTTTCAGTTGCAGTCCATTTAGAAATAATCCTTGTCAAATTCAGATGGCAAATCTATCTTCAAATTATTTGCATTCTCCCTTGAAGATGTTACCTTTGATATTAAATTCTAAAGAGATTTCCATCCATCAAGATATAACACTTTACTATTCTGCAAGCAAGTAAACTATAACATAGTAACAGAGTTTTGAGTGAATGCTAGATTCATGCCATGGGGTATTTTGAAGGGCTATATTTAAGTTGTTAGATTTTCCCCCTTTCGCAGCCTTTCTCATTCAGATTTAATAACAGGGACAATCTTTTGCTTTTTAAATTATGATCTCTATAGGGCACCCTAAGTATTATCACTAACATTGTGTTTTGCTTTGGAGCTTTATCATCAAGGAGTAAAAAAAAACCAAAATTGAATACTGTCAAGGAAGGATTCTAAATCCCTCTTCAAAGAAGATGTGATGAGGAAAAAGTGAAGGTATGCAACATTTGGCTACTTTGGCTATTTTGTCTAGAAGGTGATCTGGCCCTATATATTCCACACTCCTGAGATTTGGGGTTCATTGTAGATTATAGACAAAGAGTGGTCTTTTTTCTTTTCTTTTATTATGACTCCACTAAAATACTACATTGTCTTCTTGAAGATAAGTTATCATCTCTTCAGACAGTCTTATTAGTTTCCATGGTTCATTCTCAAAAAGGAGGAAAAGAACTTATTGTTACCTTGTCTTCAAGGTCTACTTTTATGGCCCCATTGTGAACTAGCTGGTCACTGACATTGTTACCAGAGATTACGTCCATCAGGATGTTCTGACTCTTCAGTGCCTGGATGAAATTTTCAATGTTTCCACCTGGAAAATAAGAAGGAGAAGGAGAAGGAGGAGACAAACTGAATGTCCATGATATTTACTTTCCAAACAAAGAAAGTACCCAAACAATGAACAATACAGAATTTAAATCAAATTATGTCTGTAGCTGTATAGATTAGGAAGGAAAACCATGGCCTCCAAACACTGCTGAATGACAATTCTCAGCAGAAATTTCAAGGGTTATGTTAGAGCTGAGAACAAAAGCTATAATTCTTATACACTGACTTTGAGGTAATATATTTCATCAGGGGTTGTCTCAAGGAACTTAGAAGTGTTGAGAGTGTCAACCATCTTGAGAAGACCCACCACTTTAGGAGGAGCAATTTTAAGAGAGGAATTTCCCCCAATCAGATCATTTTAAAATAAGACGGTGCCCAAAGTTCTTAAAGCTTACATTTAGCAATACACTCAAACAGAGTTGGTTTAGCCTAGAATTCTGCTACATCTTTCTCCTGCATTCTGAAGCTAGATATAAACAGTGAGGCACATACTGGGACCTTATTCTTCAGCAGATTTATGGTACAGCTCATGTCCAGGGGAGAACTCCCAAGCCAATTCAGGAGGCAACAGAATTAATCTGCACTAGGAATATCATACAACGATCTGAATGTTAAGAAATACAATGTCTCAAAATTCTGTTTTGCATTCTTACCTGTATTATTAAGGATCAGAAGTCCTGATGTCCCCATGAAAAACTGCTTTCCTGGCTCAAAATAAAGCCCAGGATGCATCTCTTCATAGTGAAGATTCAACCAAACGGCATAGCTGGTAAACTCAATGATATAAGGTGCTAACAGAACTGCAGAAAGAAGTAGCCTAGGATGAAGAGATACTGATTAAGCACAGGAGAAAGGTGATGTCTGACCAGTTTTATTCTACAGTCTTCCATACAGATGCCTATCTATATCAAAGTTTTAAACTGTTTATAAGAGGCAAAGTAGCTTTGTGGAAATGGAAAGGAAAGCAGATGTTTCCCAGTGGTTGAGATCTCCCTGTGTGCCCCATATTCAGTATTGTTTAGCAAGCAGTAACCTAATCCTAAAAGGTACTTTGGTCAGGCCCATTCACACTGGGGAATTCCTGGGGAAACCCATTGAATGAATATTCTATTTCTAACTAGGTTTCTGTTTAATAAATTCTATATTTTCAAAATCTCAAAATGGTATTATCTACCCAGTGCTATTATGGCATTTCTGTGGTTTTGTACTAATTTTATATTAACAAAGCAGGTAAAGTGATAGTTTTCCAAATTTTAAAAAGTGTGATATGACCACCACGTGGCACGGACAGGAATCAAACTGTTGTCCTAGAAAGATTGAATGATGAAACTATTGAAATTTCTGATTTTGGCAGAACTGAATGATCTCCTCCCACTCCTAGCTGCTGGTTTGCTTCGAATTTCATGGCAAGCAAGGAGAAGCAATTTAAGTATGCCAGCTCCAGGGCTGGGGCAGAATAAGCGCTAGTTTGGAAGCGTGGCAAGGGCTGAGGTAGCTGGAGTCTCTGAATTAACTCCTCCTGTCTGGGATTATTGCTCTCTTTCCAACCTTGGAGGGAGAAATTTGAAACAACATTATGTTCTCCTGGACCTTGTTCCTAGAGCTGTAGGTCTGCAACTTGAACGTGTTATCCCTTTTTAATTTAGATTATTCAGGGTGAAGGGAGGCACGTTTACCCTATGATCACAGCACATGATCTAGACTTCCATACAGCTGTATGCTCAACATGCATTACATATAAAATTAACAAATCGGTTTTTTAAAAAAGGCACTCACAGGGCTCCCCAGATTTTTCTCTCCCTCCTGAGATTCAGAAAGTGCATTCTTGCAATGGCACAAACTTGCTGTCTCCAGAGCTCTGTGCCTTTCATCGTCACCTTTCCCGTCTCTGAGAGCAACAGCAGATCCTGTTCCGTTTCATCCTTTCCTGCCGCTTCCCCTCCATGAAGAATCCCATAATCTAAAACCATTTTGAAAGTCAAATCAGTATCCTTATTTCAGATGAAGGAAAATCTTCTTGTTGATCCGTGTTTGCCCTTTCCTCTTCTCAGGCCCTATTCTTCTTGTTGGCTACAACCCCCTGTACAAGTCCCACAGTACACTCCCCCCCCCCAATAGTTATCACTCCAAACACACATTTTTCCCAGCAGGAAGACTGAAAATAGTACAATATTCAAAGTAGTACTTTACCTTCTTCCTTCATGTTTTCATTTCCCTCTAGCTTCAAGAAGACATCTTCCAGAGTCGTCATGGTAACTCCATAATTAATAACTCCTAGGTCTGTCTGATGATCCATATCACTGAACAAACCTATGTGTTGGGGAGGGGATAAAGGGGGAAACACATACCAAACTGATATGTCCTTTTAACTTAAAAGAAGGACTCAAATACCCATCAGAAATTTGTGTAATTTCATCTGATTGAAAGAAAGTGAAATTTTAAGTGAAGTTTTCCTAATGTTTGCTTTTAACTTTTTACCTTGCCAGCCTATAACAGACCAACTATAGTCCAATTTACCTTCACATTGAGAAGGTTAATCAATATATCCAAAGTAAAACTATAAAAATAATCAACCCAATGAAGGCAAAGTTCATTTTAGAACTTTGCTTTACTTTACTCTCCCTTCAGAATTTTTACTGCCCACTTCCCTGTGCAAAGATTGCAGATTTTAAAAAAAATACTATTTATTCTTTATGTTTCTTTATGATAGCTGCTGTTTGTAAAGCAATAGAAAGTTCTGAATCTTGAAAGGCTGGAAATAACTACAAGGGGGACAGTTTTGCACAGGACAGAAAGAGGGATGAAAACTATACAGAAAGTTTTTAATTTACCAATAAATGGACAACAGTATTATGTGATTATCTAAAAAGCAGCATACTTTAATAAGAGATATGCTGGTTAATTTAGCACAGAAACTGATTCCATCAAGGGATTGTGAAAATGGACATTAGTAATATTCTGGCATTTAAAAAAAAAAGCCATTGAAATAAGTATTATTTAAGATATTCATTGTCCCCAAAGGAAATGTATATTATTGGATGACTAAAAAGCAGTATTCGGAAGATACGTATTAATTTAGGCTCAGCCTGGGGTGGAATACATTTGATTCTCAATGAGAATTCAATTCAATTCAATTCAACTCACTTTATTTTTTATTGCTTACTTAGACTGTTAGGGAACCTATCATTATCATTATTTTAGAGTATATGTGATATAAATATATACTATATTATCTTAATTATCTAATAGTGAAATAAATATTACACTCTGTAACCAAAGTATACGTTGGTAAAAGAGCAAAAATATACTCTGGCTTCAAAAATTACTTTGAAATAAATTCTAAATGTTGAATTCACAACATAGTATCAATTAAACTTATGGTTTACTTAGAACAAATTTGCACTGGAATTTGGGTGAGGACCAAAAGGTAAAGGTAAAGGTTCCTCCCACACATTTGTGCAGTCGTGTCCGACTCTAGGGGCCGGTGCTCATCTCCGTTTGTTAGCTGAAGAGCCAGCGTTGTCCGAAGACACTTCCACGGTCATGTGGCCAGCATGATGCACGCGGAATGCTGTTACCTTCCCACCGAAGTGGTACCTATTCATCTACTTGCGTTTGCATGCTTTCGAATTGCTAGGTTGGCAAGAGCTGGGGCTAGTGCGGGAGCTCACTCCGTCATGCGGGGCTAGGGATTCGAACCTCCGAACTTGCGATCTTCCGATCGACAAGCCTGGCGTCTTACTCGCTGAGCCACCACGCCCCTTTTTAAAATTTTCATAGGTCTTGTTAGTTAATGTTAGAATTGTGATCTCTTCATTTTGCTGTTATTTAATGATAATGGCTTCTGTCTGTGAAAGATGTTTCTTGTGCACTCTTTATTATATAAAGGGCGGCGTGGTGGCGTAACGGTTAAGACTATCGATTGTCGAATGAAAGGATGGCAGGTCGGCAGTTCGAGACCCAGAAGCACCACATAACAGGGTGAGCTGCCATTCTCGCCCAGCTCCTACCAACCTAGCAGTTCGAAAGCACGTAAAAATGCAAGTAGATAAATAGGTACCACTCCGGTGGGAAGGTAACAGCGTTCCGTGCGCCTTGGCATTTATTCATGCTGGCCACATGACCACGGAAGCATCTATGGACAATGCTGGCTCCCTCGGCTGAGCATTGGAGATGAGCACCGCTCCCTAGAGCCGGATACAACTGGAAGGGGAAACCTTACCTTACCTTTATTATATAACAGTTGATTAAATTACTTGCTTCTCCATTTTCATATGATTAATCATAAGAAATGTTAATTATGTTAATTATGAACTTGATTTTTAAATGGTTTTTACTATGTTTGCATGTTAACATCTGCATGTTGCTCAAAGGACCAAACATAGGATAATACAAAGATTTCATATGGTTTGGTAGGAGAGTAATATTAAACAACAAATTAACTCCCTCTGTTGTCCAGGAAAGCATGGGTCATGTGACCTCAACACTTTGGGCTCTTTTGGGAAACAGCAGTTAGTTCTTTTTTTAGTTCAATTTATTACGGTCACTGACCAGTACAAGGGAAACAGCAGTTAAATTCATTGTTATTTATACAATTTGATAATTACCTGAAAATTTATCCATGTTTGGTAAGGGCAGGGTATAGCTCAGCTCATTTTCACGTTGTCCTGATTGTTTTGCAGCAGGGATGTAGTGTTTGACCAGCGACGTTATTCTCTCAGAGTCACAAAACTCATTTGTATGCATCCTATTCATATGAAGCAACAATTTAGGCCAAAGTCACAAAACTCATTTATATGCATCCTATTCATATGAAGCAACAATTTAGGCCAAGAGCAATGTCCAACTCATTTATTCAGGAGATTCAATGAATCCTTCCAATTGAAAACCAGATTTCAGGTTCAGATCTCATGCTTGCTAAACTTCCATGAAGCAACCCAATGCTGGTACTGGAGCTGACTTGGTGTTATTAACGCAATTTTAAAATAAAATAGCTAGGATATATCCTAGCTCACTATGGTGCCTCACTAATGCAACATAGTATCATTCATTCATTTTTAATTTAAAAGAAGCATAATGTGAAAATCTTTATTTCCTTTCAAATGCACCGTTAAAACGGATTCGATTGGGGTGTTTGTGTTAAGAACTTCCTCAAAACATTTGGGAAATATGAAAGCAGACCATTAAATTTGGCTTTTAAATTTAATAAATAAATAAATAATAATAATAATAAATTTGTTGTAGTATTATTGACTATGAAAATAGATAACTTGTATGTTTTTATAATTTGATTTTTATTATAGTGGACAGAAATATATAGAATAGTGGTAGGAAGGAAGTAATTAAATGGATGTTGCTTTAAGGGGGAGGGAAATTGATTTAGAAATTCATGTATGTATATGTATATGTATATGTATATGTATATGTATATGTATATGTATATGTATATGTATATGTATATGTATATGTATTTATTATTTCAATTTATATGACCGCCCATCTCCCCCAATCAGGGGACTCTAGGCGGTTTACAATAAAAAATACAATTAAAAATACCATATAAAATTACAATAAACAATATAATAAATAAGTATAAAATCCAATCTAGGTGAATTGGTCTTAAAAATAGGGAGGGGATTATGGTACTAGCCATCCCGAGGAGGAGCTGTTACCTTTCTCGTCCCAAGCTAGGTGGCAGAACCAGGTTTTCAGATTTTTCCGGAAGGCCGGGAGCGAGGAAACCCGCCTCAACTCCAGGGGCAAGATATTCCAAAGGGTTGGTGCTACTGCAGTGAAGGCCCGTCTCCTGGACCCCGCCAGATAGTACTCCTTTACTGATGGGGTCTGGAGCATGCCCTCTGCATGATCGGGTGGGGCGGGTTGATGTTATGGGGATAAGACGGTCCATCAGGTATCCTGGCCCCATGCCATGTAGGGCTTTAAAGGTAATGACCAACACCTTGAATTGTACCCGGAAGCAAACCGGCACCCAATGCAGCTCACGGAGCAAAGGTGTTATAGTGCTGATCTTGGTGTACCCAGAATTGCCCGCACGGCTGCATTCTGTACCATCTGTAGCTTCCGGATATTCCTCAAGGGTAGCCCCATGTAGAGCACATTGCAGTAGTCTATATGGGAGATGACAAGGGCATGAGTGACCGTTCGGAGGGCATCTCGGTCCAGGAATGGACGTAACTGGTGCACAAGCCGAAGCTGCGCAAAGGCCCTCCTGGCCACGACTGCCACCTACTCTTCAAGCAGGAGTCATGAGTCCAGGAAGACCCCCAAGTTCCACACCGGTTCCGAGTGGGGCAGTGCCACCCCATCAAGAACCAAAGATGACAATTTCCTGGATACTGAGGTGCCATCAATCCACAGCCACTCAGTCTTGCCAGGGTTCAGCTGAAGCTTGTTGCTCCCCATCCAGGCCCCCACAGCCCCCAGACACTGAGACAGGGAGGCGACTGCATCACTTATTTCACCTGGGATGGAGATGTACAATTGAGTATCATCTGCATATTGATGATACCTCATCCCGTGTTGGCGGATGATCTCACCCAGCGGTTTCATGTAGATTTTAAATAGAAGAGGAGAGAGAACCGAACCCTGCGGCACCCCACAAAGGAGGTGCGTAATACCACCAGGAGGTCGGATCTCTCCTCTCCTATCACCACCAACTGGGAATGGCCCCAGAGGAAGGAGGTGAACCAGCGCAGAACTACGCCGCCCACCCCCAACTCCCTGAGCCGCCCCAAAAGGATACCATGGTCGATGGTATCAAAAGCTGCTGAGAGGTCCAAGAGAGACAGGATGGATGCACTGCCCCCATCCCGCTCCTGCCAGAGATCATCCATAAGTGCAACCAATGCAGTCTCCATCCCATATCCCGGTATGAAACCTGACTGAAAGGGGTCTAGATAATCCACTTCCTCCAGAGTCCTCTGGAGTTGCAACGCCACCACTTTCTCAACAACCTTTCCCAAAAAGGGGAGGTGGGAGACAGGACAAAAATTGTCCAGGATGGTAGGATCCAGGGATGGTTTCTTGAGGAGATGGTGCACCAACGCCTCTTTAAAGGCAGTTGGGAACACCCCCTCCCCCAAGAATGTATTAACCATCACCTGAACCCACCTGCAAGTCACCTCCCTGGCTGATTTCACCAGCCACGAAGGGCACGCGTCTAGATGGCATGTGGTGGCTTTTACAATTTGGAGGATCCTGTCCAATTTATTTATTTATTTATTTATTTATTTATTTATTTATTTAATTCCCTGCCCATCTCCCATACAAGGGACAATAATTAAAACTTAAAAATTTAAAATATTTAAAACCACACAAGATAGAAAATGTATAAAAATAAATCCAAATATAAAATAAAATAAAATCCAAGATGGATTGGGGACCGTAGCACAGGTCATATTGCTACGGGGCCAGCCAACCCCAGGAGGCACTACCACCTCCGTTGTCCCAGGCCAGGCGGCAGAGCCAGGTCTTAATGGCCTTCCGAAAGGCCAGGAGTGAAGGGGCCAGTCTCACCTCCGGGGGCAAGATGTTCCATAAGGCGGGCGCTGTCGCAGAGAAGGCACGCCTCCTGGACCCCGCTAGATGGAATTCTCTTGTTGAGGGGGTCCGAAGCATGCCCTCTCTGCACGCATGGGTGGGGCGGTCCGACGTTATCGGGATGAGACGGTCCCTCAGGTACCCTGGTCCTATGCCATATAGGGCTTTAAAGGTAATCACCAACACCTTGAATTGGACCCGGAAGCAAACTGGCAACCAATGCAGGTCGCGTAGTAGAGGTGTTACATGTGCCGAACTTATGGCACCCATAACTGCTCACGCTGCCGCATTCTGTACCAGCTGAAGCTTCCGGATACTCTTCAGGGGTAGCCCCATGTAGAGCGCATTACAGTAGTCTATGCGGGAGATGACAAGGGCATGAGTGACTGTTCGGAGGGCCTCCTGATCCAGGAAAGGGCGTAACTGGCGCACAACTCGCAGCTGTGCAAAGGCCCTCCTGGCCACGACTGCCACCTGCTCTTCGAGCAAGAGTCGCGAGTCCAGGAGGACCCCCAGATTCCGCACTGGATCCGAGTGAGGTAGTGCAACCCCACCCAGAACCAAAGATGACAACTTCCCGGATCTAGGGGGGCCATCAATCCACAGCCACTCCGTCTTACCAGGGTTCAGTTGAAGCCTGTTGTTCCCCATCCAGACCCCCACAGCCTCCAGATACTGAGATAGGGCATCGACCGCATCACCTACTTCACCCGGGATGGAGATGTATAACTGGGTATCATCAGCATATTGGTGATACCTCATCCCGTGGTGACAGATGATCTCACCCAGCGGCTTCATGTAGATGTTGAACAGGAGAGGAGAGAGAACCGACCCCTGTGGCACCCCACAAGACAGGGGTCGTGGGTCAGCTCTCTCCTCTCCTATCAACACCGACTGGGAACGGCCCTGGAGAAAGGAGGCAAACCAGCGCAAAACCACGCCACCCGCCCCCAACTCCCTGAGCCGCCCCAAGAGTATACCATGGTCGACGGTATCAAAAGCCGCTGAGAGATCTAAGAGAGCAAGGATGGACGCACTCCCTCCGTCCCGCCATCGCCAGAGATCATCCATAAGCGCGACCAATGCAGTCTCTGTCCCATATCCTGGCCTGAAACCTGACTGAAAGGGGTCCAGATAATCTGTTTCCTCCAGAATCCTCTGGAGTTGCAATGCCACCACCTTCTCAACCACCTTTCCCAAAAAGGGAAGGTGGGAGACTGGGCGAAAATTGCCCAGAATAGTAGGGTCCAAAGATGGTTTCTTGAGGAGGGGGTGCACCAGCGCCTCCTTAAAGGCAGCCGAGAACACCCCCTCACTCAAGGACGAATTTATAATCGCCAGGACCCAGCCACATGTCACCTCTCTAGCTGATTTCACCAGCCAGGAGGGACATGGGTCAAGTTGACATGTGGTGGCATTTACAATCCCAAGGATCCTGTCTACTTCATCAGGCCCAACAGGATCAAACTGCTCCCAGATAACGTGGTAAGTACGAGCCTCTGGCATCTCCCCAGATCTTGTCTCACGCTTGGAGTCCAACTTGGAATGAATCTGAGCGATTTTGTCCTGCAGATGCTCAGAAAACTCTTCCGATCGGCCCTGTAGATGGGTCTCCCCTTGTTCCCGACCCAAAAGCGATCTTGTAATCTTAAACAGGGCCGTCGGACGGCATTCTGCGGACGCAATAAGAGCGGAGAAATATTCACGTTTCGCCACTCTTACCGCCACAAGGTAGGCCTTAACAGCGGCTCTAGATTGTGTTCAGTCAGATTCAGTCTTCGTCTTTCTCCAGCGGCGCTCTAGACGTCTCTTAACCCTCTTCAAAGCCCTCAACTCCTCCGTAAACCACGGAGAGTGACGGGCCGAACAGGGCTGGAGAGGTCGCATAGGCGCGATCTTGTCCAGGGCTCCGGCTGCTGCCTTGTTCCAGGCTGCAGCCAGGACCTTCACTGGACCGTGAAGCAAGTCCTCGGGAATAACCCCCAGCTCCTTCTGAAACCTCACTGGGTCCATCAGTCGCCGGGGGCGGACCAGTCGAATAGGTCCCGCCTCCCTGTGGAGTGGGGTAGCACAAGAGAGTCTCAGGTTCACCAGGGCGTGGTCTGACCATGACAATGGGGAAAGATGTAACTCTCCCCTCAGATCACATTGCCACTGCTCGGACAAGAAAACTAAATCCGGAGTGAGACCACTGTCACGAGTTGGGTCTGAGTTGGGTCTCAATAATCTGAGACAGGCCCATAGCTGCCATGGTAGCCATGAACTCCCGGGCTGCCTCCGAGGACCGTCCCAGGGACGGCAGATTGAAATCCCCCAGAACCATAAGTCTGGGAAACTCCACTGCCAACCCCGAGACAGCCTCGAGCAGCTCAGGCAGGGAGGTTGCTACGCAGCAGGGAGGCTGGTACAGCAGCAACACTCCCAACTGTTCTCGTGAACCCAACTTGAAAAACAGGGTCTCACACCCGGTCACTTGTGGAGCAGCGCCCCTGAAGGCCACAAGGGACTCTCGGATGACAACTGCCACCCCTCCTCCCCTGCCCCGGTGTCTCGGCTGATGCCACACCTGAAACCCGGCTGGGCACATTTCCGAGAGGGCTACTCCCCCCTCTGGGCCCAGCCAGGTCTCGGTAATACACACCAGGTCGGCCCCCTCATCCGTGATCAAGTCACTTATAAGGGGGGCTTTGTTGTTCACCGACCTGGCGTTCAGCAGCAGCAGTCGGAGACCGGAGCCCACGAGGATCTGCTTACCAGGGCCTGGGTATGAACACGGGGGGCCGGAACGCACCACCGGTAACAAACACCGGGGGCGCCTTCCCCGATAATGGCTTGCCCTCTGGTTCCCGTCATACCGTCCCCTGCCCGTCACCACCTGAATCACTTGGCCCGCCACACAGCCCCCAGAGATTCCCGGCTCTGGCCTAGTAGCCTCCACTCCCAGGCCTTCGGGATTCTTGGGACTAATCAAGGGTCCCTTATCCCATTCATCCATCATCCAATCTCATGCAATGTCAGGTAGCGCGTAAGACCCCCCAGCGCACCAGCTCTCACTCTCGGCGCTGGTAGGGTCCAGCACCACCCCCACTCACACTCTACACTCACACCCTGCACCTCTCCCTCAACTTCTCTCACTGGTCAGGGAGAGGTACCAAACTCACCAGCACTCACTCCTACCCCACCTGACTCTCACCCAGGGGGGTACTCTTACAAAACCATACAATCTTGGCTCCCCCCCACCTCGTCTCTGACCCAGGGGGGTCCACATTCATACCAAGGGACCCCTACAAACCCTCTGCCGCCTTAGCCTGAATTGGGACTGTATCCAGGTCTTCATGGGGGTTAGTCCGTATTATGATTTTTCTTACGCCCTGATCTCCTGGGCTCCAGCCTCCGCAACATCTGCACTTTCCAGGGCCGCAGGGTTCGCCCCCAACTCCAGCCAGTTCTAACATCGAAGCTTCTGAACCCCCTCTAGAATCGGCCCAGGAAAAAAGTCCAGTTTGTCTGCTTGTCTGTGTGTGTGTGGGGGGGGCTCAACCGAGGACTCCGTTGCACCAGCCGGGCTCCTCTCTGTATCACGCCGGCTCCGCTAGGCCCCACCGACTCCACCGGCCCAACTCCGAACTCCGACGGTCTCCTGCCTCCAGCAAACGAAATCAGAGGCCTCCGGCAGCCTTCTGCAGCCCTCAGTAGACTCCAGCCCCGCAAGCGCCGCCGGCCCAGCTTGAAGACCAATAACTAACAGCATCCAGCTGCCTCCTGCAGCCTCCCCCACTCTCCGGTCTTCGGTGGACTCCAGAGCCCCACCAGCTCCACCGGACTCACTCTACCGGCCCAGCTTGAACCTCAAATGCCTCTGCGGTTTTCGGCTTCCAACAAACTTCGGAAGCCTACGGCGTCTTCGGCAGTTCACTGGGTTTCCTCGCGCAGATTCACGGAGCTCCGACCCAGACACAGGCCTCGCCCCAGCTCTTCCCCCCGGAGAAAGCCACTCACCGCCGGCAACACCACCTCTCCAAACCCCCAGGATGGAATTTTAGGGGATTTTCGGTGGGTTTTCACAGGGATTGCAGCTTTTCTCCTGGAGCGTTCATCGGTCGTGCTGATTTGCGGCCGCCATCTTGGACAAACCTTTTCCTCAGGCCCAACAGGATCAAACCGTTCCCAGATAACAAGGCAAAGCCTTGCATCTCCCCAGACTGTGCTTCATGCTTAGAGTCCAACCTAGAACGAATCTGAGCGATTTTATCCTGCAGATGCTCAGAAAACTCCTCTGCATGGCCCTGCAGGTGGTTAACTAACTCCACCTTATCCAAGAGTGATCGAGTAATCTTGAACAGGGCCGTCGGACAGCATTCTGCGGACACAATAAGAGCGGAGAAATATTCACGTTTCGCCGCTCTTACCACCACAAGGTAGGCCTTAATAGCGGCTCTAGATTGTGTTCAGTCGGATTCAGTCTTAGTCTTTCTCCAGTGGTGCTCCAGATGTCTCTTAACCCTCTTCAAAACCCTCAACTCCTCCGTGAACCACGGGGAGTGATGGTTCGAATGGGGCTGGAGAGGTCGCACCAGTGCAATCCTGTCCAAGGCCCCAGCCGCCTCCCTATTCGAGGCTGCAGCTAGGGCCTCCGCTGGACCATGCAGCAGGTCCTCAGGTATTACCCCCAGCTCCCTCAGAAGCCTCATTGGGTCCATAAGTCGCCGGGGGCGGACCAATCGAATGGGTCCTGCCTCCCTGCAGAGTGGGGTGGCATACGAGAATCTCAAGGCCACCAGGGCATGATCTGACCATGACAACGGGGATAGATCTAACTTTCCCCTCAGGTCACATTGCCACTGCTCCAAAAAGAAAACCAAGTCTGGAGTGAGTCCACTGCTTCGAGTCGGGTATGTGTATGTGTATGTGTATGTGTATGTGTATGTGTATGTGTATGTGTATGTGTATGTGTATGTGTATGTGTATGTGTATGTGTATGTGTATGTGTTAATGGAAGGATTTATAGAAATAATGTGATTTTGGATTGACAAGGAGTAAGGGTTTGACTATGAAATTTTCTGTATATTTTTGCTGTTGAAAGTTGGAAGTCACCTTTGTATGTAATCTTAAATTTGTGTGTGTGTGTGTGTGTTTCACACTTTTTTAGTTTTTTCTCTCTTTTTTGTAGTTTTTTGTTTTTCTGTAGTTTTTATCTTTGTTGAACACTAATAAAATTATATCCAAACATAGCCAAATCCTGTAAAGAAGGTACACACACACACACACACACCGTAATTCTGGTTGCCCTCTTCTGTACGTTTTCCAGCTCTGTTATATGGCTTTTCAAATGTGATGTCCCGACTCTACATGGTATTTCAGGTGCAGACATAACTATTTGGTCTGGCACATCTGGTCGGTCTGATGGCACAATGGCAACACCAGTTGGCATCCCTGAGCAAGTAGATGTTTGGTCCGTTATCATAGAATAGTCTTAGTTTACAGAGCCTAAGAATTCAGATTTTCTTACAAAATTCCAAGGAAAGCCAGTAGTTAAGGTGTTGAACAGGATCGGATAGATCTAGGTTCAAGTCCTCCTTGAGTCTTGGAAGCTTACCAGATGACCTCAGGCCAGTCACTATCTAATCTACCTCCCTGTTTTGGTGAAATCATGAAAGAAGGGGTGCTCTGCATGCCACCTCGAGCTCCTGAAGGAAAGATGGGCTATAAAGTGATCCAAGAAATCAACAAAACAGTTTTGTGTCCCAGTCAATCTGAGCATCTCTATTTTGAATGCTTGCCTTTGTGAGGCCCTTCTGCACATTTTCAAACTCCCTCTTCTAGTATGCTTCTCTGTCTCTCTTTCCTGCCCTCTGAGCATGCAGGGAGGATTGCCAACAACCTTTAAATATATTCATTATTTCACTAGGTTTATTCTTTATATGATTCTACATTGGGTAGTTTTTAAAACTTTTTATTTGTTGTCTATTTAAATGTTACTTTTCTCCATTATTGCGATTTGTTTTTGTAATTATTAACTAAGATTTATTTAGCTAAATTGCTTTGAGTGCCTCTGTTTCAAAATGGGAAAGCAAGGTGTAAACCTGCAATGAACAAATGAAAGATTGAAAGAATGGATTAAACATCCCAGCACAGAATTAATATTAAGCTTTTCAACTACAGAGAAAATAAATGCATAACACTGACATATTTCAAGTACCTTAAATGGTAGCCAATGCCCCATTTTTTCTTCAAGAACAGAGATGAACCAGCACACTGCAGCCTGCCATGTGAGACAATAGCTTTCCGGTCTAGAGAAAGGGCAAAGACATTTTTTAGTCTATCTCATTCAGTAGTAAGAAGTTCTCTTTGCCAAATTCAAACTCTTAATAGTTGTTGGAGATTTAGTAGGGTAAATGCAGAAAAGAAATCAACTTCACTGGTTTAGTATAAAATATTCATAGTTACAGGCATATGAACTAGACCTAATTCTTACTGATATAAAAGAGGAGCAAACTAAAAGTAAAATAGACGAGCTAACATACCAATCTGATCCTTTAAGGTAGGATGAGCCAACAGTGGCTAGAACAGCATCTTTACATATCCCACATCCAAATGTTTTACTGGGGATTTTAGTGAGGTGGTAGAGGGAACCCCTTTTAAATTGCGAATTTTTAAATTTTTAAATTCCTATGCGACCTCTCCGGCCCTGCTCGGCCCGCTGCTCTCCGTGGTTCACGGAAGAGTTAAGGGCTCTGAAGAGGGTTAAGAGACATCTAGAGCGCCGCTGGAGAAAGACGAAGACTGAATCTGACCGAACACAATCTAGAGCCGCAGTCAAGGCCTACCTTGTGGCGGTAAGAGCGGCGAAACGTGAATATTTATCCGCTCTTATTGCGTCCGCAGAATGCCGCCCGACGGCCCTTTTCAAGATTACAAGATCACTTTTGGGTCGGGTGCAGGGGGAGACCCATTTACAGGGCCGTTCGGAAGAGTTTTCTGAGCATCTGCAGGACAAAATCGCTCAGATTCATTCCAAGTTGGACTCCAAGCGTGAGACAAGATCTGGGGAAATGCCAGGGGCTCGTACTTACCACGTTATCTGGGAAAAGTTTGATCCTGTTGCGCCTGATGAAGTAGACAGGATCCTCCGGATTGTAAACACTACCACATGCCAGCTTGACCCATGTCCCTCCTGGCTGGTGAAATCAGCTAGTGAGGTGACATGTGGCTGGGTCCAGGCGATGATTAATTTGTCCTTGAGTGAGGGGGTGTTCCCGGCTGCCTTTAAGGAGGCGCTGGTGCACCCCTTCCTCAAGAAACCTTCCCTGGACCCTACAATCCTGGGCAATTTTCGCCCAGTCTCCCACCTTCCCTTTTTAGGAAAGGTGGTTGAGAAGGTGGTGGCATTGCAACTCCAGAGGATTCTGGAGGAAACGGATTATCTGGACCCCTTCCAGTCAGGTTTCAGGCCGGGATATGGGACGGAGACCGCATTGGTTGCGCTTATGGATGATCTCTGGCGAGAGCGGGATGGAGGGAGTGCGTCCATCCTTGCTCTCTTAGATCTCTCAGCGGCTTTTGATACCGTCGACCACGGTATACTTTTGGGGCGACTCGAGGAGTTGGGGGCGGGCGGCGTGGTTTTGCGCTGGTTCGCCTCCTTTCTCCAGGGCCGTTCCCAGTCGGTGTTGATAGGAGAGGAGAGAGCTGACCCGCGACCCCTGACTTGTGGGGTGCCGCAGGGGTCGGTTCTCTCTCCTCTCCTATTCAACATCTACATGAAGCCACTGGGCGAGATCATCCGTCACCATGGGATGAGGTATCACCAATATCCTGATGATACCCAGTTATACATCTCCGTCCCGGGTGAAGTAAGTGATGCGGTCAATGCCTTATCTCAGTGCCTGGAGGCTGTGGGGGTCTGGATGGGGAACAACAGGCTTCAACTGAACCCTGGTAAGATGGAGTGGCTGTGGATTGATGGCCCCCCTGGATCCGGGAAGTTGTCATCTTTGGTTCTGGGGGGGGTTGCACTACCCCACTCGGATGCATTGCGGAATCTGGGGGTCCTCCTGGACTCACGACTCCTGCTCGAAGAGCAGGTGGCAGTTGTGGCCAGGAGGGCCTTTGCACAGCTGCGAGTTGTGCACCAGTTACGCCCTTTCCTGGATCGGGAGGCCCTCCGAACAGTCACGCACGCCCTTGTCATCTCCCGTATAGACTATTGTAATGCGCTCTACATGGGGCTACCCTTTTATCCGGAAGCTTCAGCTGGTGCAGTATGCAGCGGCACGAGCAGTTATGAGTGCCAGAAGATCGGCACATGTGACACCCCTGCTGCGCGAGCTGCATTGGGTGCCAGTTTGCTTCCGGGTCCAATTCAAGGTGTTGGTGATTACCTTTAAAGCCCTACATGGCATAGGACCAGGGTACCTGAGGGACCGTCTCATCCCGATAACGTCGGCCCGCCCCACCCGTGCATGCAGAGAGGGCATGCTTCGGACCCCCTCAACAAGAGAATTCCATCTAGCGGGGTCCAGGAGGCGTGCCTTCTCTGCGATAGCGCCCGCCTTGTGGAATATCTTGCCCCCGGAGGTGAGACTGGCCCCCTCCCTCCTGGCCTTTCGGAAGGCCCTTAAGACCTGGCTCTGTCACCTGGCCTGGGACGACGGAGGTGGTAGTGCCTCCTGGGGTTGGCTGGCCCCGTAGCTCCACGATCTATTCTGCGGGTCCAAATCGATCTTGGATTTTAGTTTATTATGTTATGCTTGTGTTTTTAGATATTTTGTATAGTTTTTTAAATTTTTATTTATTGTAACCCGCCCAGAGTCCCTTGCATGGGAGATGGGCAGGGAATAAAATTGAAAAATAAATAAATAAATAAATAAATAAATTTGCAGATGGAATGAAATTGGCTGTGCTAGCCCATATCCAGAACCTTAGAATTACAATATTGGAAGGGACCCACAAGGATCATCTAGTCCAGGGGTGGGGAACGTCCGGCCCGTGGGCTGTATAAGGCCCACGAAATTATTTGGTCTAGCCCTCAGTGGCGGGCGCAGCGGCCAAACTCACTGCAAGGTGCAGGAAAACTAACTAAACCACCCATGACAAGTGGCTGTTCCGTCTCCTCTCAAAAACCTCCAGAGATGGAGAATCCACAACCTCCCTCTCTGGTACAGTCCGCCCATCAGGAGATGAAATCAAATTCAAAATGAGATGGATCGGTTGGAGAAATAGACTGAAAGTGACAGAATGACATATAATAGAGACTAGTTCTTCACTGGAGAAAAAGTCAAATGCACGGATACAGGATGGGGATATTTAGTCTGGTAATAGCAGTTGTGGAAAAGATCTTGGTAGTTGTATGAGGCAGTGTTGTGATGCAGCTGCAAAAGAGGCAAATAGAATTTTAGACTGCATTAATAGAAGTCTAATTTCCACATCATAGGAAATAATAGACCCACTTTATTCTACTTTGGTCAGATTCCACTTTAAGTACTGTGTCAAAGTCTGGGCACCATATTTAAGGAGTCAGAGAAATTGGAACAGGTTCTGAGGTAATGAGGAGAGCAAACCGAGTCTTGTAAACTAGATTAAAGGAGATTGGGTATATGTAGGCTTGAAAAGAACCTGAGTTGGGAAATACGATCTCTTGTTCCAGAGTGCAGGATATGGAACGATGGATATATCTTACAGGAGGGCAGAATGTTACAAAACTTCCTATCAGAGCATTTTCACAGTGGAACCACATACTGAAAGAGCTGGTTTCCCCTTCATTGGATGTGCTCAAGATGAGGTTAGACAGTCATCTCTTTGGGAATTTTTGATACGGATTTCTGCACTGAGGGGTTGTACTCAGTGGCCTATCTCATGATTCTACTCAGAATGATATAAAAAGCTTACTCAGTGGCTTTAGCCTAACTGCAATGTACGTAAACCTTGTCAATCCTACAGGGCTCTACTTGTTACCAATTTAACATGTACTTTTGGAAGAAAGTTATAATACAGTTGTGTAAAAATATATACAATTTGTTGATTATACTCTGAAAGTATACTCTGTGGGATACAAACCTTGGTTTTGCAAGGAATCTTGGGAAGAAACATCTCAGGCATTGTCCTTTATCTTTTTCTAAAGGAATCCAATTGCGGGACAGAACAATTGATACAGAAGAAAGAACGAAAGGAAGTAACAAATGACCGATCTAAGAAGCCGCTGGAAGTGAAAGGTGAGTAAGAGGTTCAGTGGGCTGAGCAGAGGAGAGATGAACAGCTGTAATGCATGAAAATCCTGAACTTGACAGGAGAAGCAGAGAGACTTCAAAATGCCAAGTCTGATTCTGAACTCTTGGAATAAGAATGACTGACTCGTAGTCATACTGTATATGTGACCGGATTTAAGAAGTTACATGGATCAGCTGAATTAGAACAACTCAGTAGAAGACCTTTCTGATAGGTATGAACAGAAGGAGAAAAGATGGTATTTGAAGGAATAAAATTGCAAAATATATCTACCTATACTCTCTCTTTGTTCCTATATTCTAATCTGCTTCACTATGAGGAGGTCTACTCACCAGAAAGGATATCAGCTTCATCCATGAACTGGGTAGCAAACAAAATGACTCGATTTCCTTTGCGTTCATTCAGGAGAGCCCACACTTGGTGTCTGGAATACGGATCCAATCCAGCAGTTGGCTCATCTAATAATAATACCTGCAGGTAGGCATTTGATTGCATGTCTTAATTCAACACATTAAAAAATTAGCACATAGCATTCATTGTTGATACCCAGTTTCCCTTTATGAAGACACAAGAATATTGCAAAATTGTGTGGCTTTGGAAATAACATTTAGAAGATTTTATTTTATTTTTACAATAGAAAATTATTTCATTAAAATGTGAAATTTTCGCTTAACATGCAAAAGTCCAGAAAGTATTGGGAAAAGCCTTGAGAAGCTAAAGCTGAAGGAAAGGGAAACCAGAGCAAAATTAGGGATTTCCATGATTACTTTCTGTGCAGGTCATCAGCAAGGAGGAAAACACTGCCTTCATCAAAAGAAGCCTACTTAATGGAGTATGCACAATGGGCCTTTTCGCCTAATAGTGGGTTTACCTGTGGTTCTCCTAAAAATGTAATCCCAAGAGATAATTTTCGTTTTTGTCCACCACTTAAATGATTAGCTTGGGTGTTTTGAATGGCCTTGATGTCCAAGAGGGTCAACAATTTTTCAACCTATAAAATATATAAATTGCAATTATAGAAACTTCTATAACATTCTTCCATGTTCTCTCTAAACCACAATATTCATCTTTTTCACATGCTTTCTCACTGGAGCATGTTCCCCTGGATGAATATTTTTTAAAAAATATATTTTATTTACGGCCTCAGGGTTCCACAAAATATTTTCAATTCAGTTCGGTTAGGCCCCAAACATTTATACAGGTAAAAGTCACAGGTAAGAGTCTTATTTTTTCAAAACACTACAGGGAGATTCCCCTAAAAGATAGTGTGGCTCTGTTATCTCAAATTATGTTCTGGAGCTTTGGATCCATCCCAAAGTTGTTTATCCAGTTTCTGCATAACTTAATATTTAAAATTAATATCTTTAAATATACTGTATAAATGCATAATATATTTAAACAAATATATACAGTATACTGGCCATATAATGACTCATATTGGGCAGATATGACAGCCAGCAAAATGGTTTTAAAAAGTGACAGTTAAGCAGTTAAGCTGGTATCAACACATTTGTCCCACTCATTCCAAAGCCTAACTAGTGTTTTCTAAAATTATAAATATAAATACAACCAGAGGAGGATAATGTTATCAGATCTGAAGGAGAGATGCCCTACAATGAAGTAAGCTTACAAGGGGAAAAGTGCAGAACATAAGCACCTGTGCAATACAAATCTCTGCAATACAACTGAATACATTATTACCTCATTTTCTACCGCATTGGATGGTATCCCTTTTATCTTAGCAAATGTCTTTAAGTTTTCTCTCACTGTTAAAAATTCAAACTGAATATTGAATTGTGGACATATAGCACTTATTTCCCAAATCTTTTCCATTTGTTCCTTTTCAGATACATTGTACTTGAATATGGATGCAGAACCTGTAAGCATTAGCAAAGAGTTTGCATAGTGAATTTTCCAATTAGGTAGGCTGGTATTATTTTAGGATATGATGAATTAAAAGGCACCTGCTGACAAATGAGCTTTTCTGTTCTTGATCCAATCCATTGTAACGTATAGTAGTAATGATTGACCTCCTAAGGCTAGTTTTCACTTTGGCCCTAAAGGGGTCTGTACTCCCCCCAATAGGGCTGGTCTGGGCTGCAGTCTGGATGCTCACCAGGAGACCATGGCCACGAAAAGTGTTCTCCAGTTTCCCTGCTGCACCAGATGAAGCCATGCCTGAAGAAGGATGCTCCAGTTTCAGTTACTCGTGCCTTTATCACCTGATACTTGGTTGCTATGCTTGGAGCTGCATTTAAAGACCTCTGGGGGGGGGGTGCTTCAAGTCAGTGTTGACTCCTGGTGACCACCTGGACTAGTCCCTGCAGTTCTATTGGCAAGATTTCAGAAGAGGTTTGCCATTGCCTCCTTCCTTGGGCTGAGAGGGTGTGACTGGCCCAAGGTAAACCAGTTGGCTTTGTGCCCAAGGCTGGACTACAACTCATGGTCTCTGGCCTGGTGCCTTAACCACTACACCAAACTGGCTCTCCTTTAAAGACTACCTGGAAAAAAATAGCTAAACAATTTTTCAAAGAGACATTAATATAAATTTGCATGTTGGAATATTGTGTACTAAAATAATATTTAACTAGGGTTGTTATGCAATAACACAACTCCATTATTATTAAGATCCCTTCGCCTACTATTTCTTTGTCTTAGCTTTGTTTTTTACATATTTTAATGTTTTTAACAATAGTAATGATAACTATTTTAGGTATTTATTCATTGTTTTAGCTTTGTTGTACACTGCCCAGAGTCACCTGTTGTGAGATGGGCAGCTATATAAATTGGACAAATAAATAAATAAATAAATTATAATCGATGTTGCTCAAATTATAAATTATAAACTGATATAAAGAAATTGCAATAATTACTGCCTGATCTATGAAGTTTAACAAAGCTAGCAAATCATAACAAAATTACAATCTTATGTTAAAGAAAATCCAAACTTTGGATGTGGTACAAACCCATTTGTAAGATTATAATCCAAAAATGGTTTCCGCATTGTGTTAAATTCAGTACCACATTTGTTTTTCAGATATGAAGTTAACATTTTAGCTAATTTTAATTTTTACCTATTTTCTGCTTTTTTATGATTGTACTTGCAAAATTAATAAATTAATACTTTTTTTTTAAAAAAGGAAACAAACTCAAGTCATGCGATCAGAGTCCATTGGACTTGGCAGCTAATAAATTCAAATAAATACTAAAAAAGAGAAATATCTAGAAACTAAAGTTGGTCCAAACTGCAGCTGCCCATCTGACTAACCCTGGTTTAGCAGGGTAACAGTGCAACACCAGTATTACAGGAGTTACATTAGCTGCTCAAAGGTTTCAGGTGTAATTCAAGGTGCTGGTATTACCTATAAAGTCCTAGGACTTCATTACTGGCAGGGCCATCTTCTCCAAGGAAAGAGTAATGGTATGTGGGAATGACCTTGGGAGACAGGGGGAGGAGCCACAAACTAGACAACAATCAGAAAAGCGGCAGCTGAGTCCGCAGAAGGAACGCGGGTGCGACAAACGTCTCAGAAGGGACCCTCCCTAGTTTCTTGGACTGTACAGGCGAGGGGGGAGAGATCTACGTTCAGACTTGTAAGCTTCTGTTAATGTAATAAAGATAGAGCTGGTACTTCTGGTTCTGCTTCTTGTCTGGACTACCTCGCTAGGCTGACAGAAATTCTTCCCTCCCTGTGCATTCTACATGGGAACTATCTGGGCTCAGGAGCATGGAAACAAGCCTTTTCTGTGGCTGTCCCAACCTTAAAATTCAGTCCCTCAGGAGGTCAGGACTGCCCACTCCCTGATATCTTTCAGAAAGAGGTGAAAAACATTTTTTTTTAATTGGGTGTGTGATTTGCTGAATCGGGTGGATCTTGTTTTGTTACGGCATTTATGCTGTGTTGTGATTTAAGGTTCTATGGTATTTTGTAAGGGTTTTGTTGTTCTCAGCTGACCAGAATCAGTGAGGGATACAAGTGGTGCAACATATCTATCTATCTATCTATCTATCTATCTATCTATCTATCTATCTATCTATCTATCTATCAGTAAGGGTAATAGGAAAAACAATGAGACTCCGGATGCAATTCTAAGCATGTTTACTCAGAAATAAGACTTCACAAAGTACATAGTTAAGCTGAAGAATTCAATACCTTATGATGCCAACAACTTAGATGATGTTTAAATCGGAGTTTACAACTTCATTG
Organism: Charina bottae; assembly: GCA_023362775.1. Classification (NCBI taxonomy): domain Eukaryota; kingdom Metazoa; phylum Chordata; class Lepidosauria; order Squamata; family Charinaidae; genus Charina; species Charina bottae. The sequence continues at coordinate 139,754,346 of JALMGJ010000002.1, read as the reverse complement.
AAAATAAAACTATCAATTACTTTTAGTCGTAACAGTTTATAGATGATACCTTGCTAGAGAACAATGGCAGAAAAGGGCTATTGTGGGTTTTCTGGAGGTATCAGATTGATTATTGTGGAAAACAGGAAATGGGACTAGACTGGACCATGGTCTGATCCAACAGGGCTGCACTTTTCTAAACCTACTTTGCGATTGGGCTGGCAGTTGATTTCATTTTAAAGTTTTGATTCTTACCATCAGATGGTTTTGAAAGTCCACTGAGGATGTTTAGCAATGTAGTTTTTCCAGCTCCGCTATGACCAAGTATTGCAGTGATCTGACCTTCATAAATATCCAAGGACAAGCCTAATACATAAAAAAAATATGTTCGTTCTATAAGTTAAATGATACGTTGAGGCATCTTACAGAAGAAACCATGCTGGCCCTTTTCACATATAGCTATGGCATTACCCCGGCACCTTAGTTGAAGAATCCATGTTGTTCTTAGCAAAGCATCCAAGTCTGAGGGACTGTGAGGGATAAGAAAGAAGCCACAGGGGAGTAAAAAAGAAACTTCTCTAGATCACTGTGTCCTCCACTGATTTAGTTTAGGATATGTGGTTCTCTACTGATTAGATTAAAGAGAATTGGTCCCAAGTAAATTATGGCCATGGAAACTTGTTTCCACACAGTCGGGGAATCCAGGACAGAAGGTACAAATTGGCAAGAAAAATAGCTGGATCCTAAAATGTTTTGCAGTTGTTACAATGATCCTATTCTGTTAAGCTGTTCTAAAACCAAAAGTTTTCCTGAAACTTATTTTTATATCACAGGGTGTTATTTCCTTTCTTCATCCCTCCTAAGCAGCTTGAGTTCATTGTTTTGTATTCTATGAGTAAAGCACTGAGTTCTGAATATTTTTTTATCCTGAATTTTAGAATTGCTACTGATTCCAATACCAGTTATTCTTTCTTTTTGCTGGTACTCATACAACAGGCTTTCCCCATGATTTCCTATCAAGGACATGGAAGGAAATTAGAAACCAAGTTGCCTTCCCCTTTTCAACCAGTGCTCAGAAAGCTGATGGAGGGTGTGGAGATGAAGGTGTAAAAGCCCTGGGGACAGGTCACAAAGATGACCTTTGAAAGTTGCTTAAATTTAATGTTTAAATTTAAAGGATCTCAGCAAGCTTTCTTCACAAGCAGGAGAGCAGGAATGCCTATGTTAGGTGTCAACATTTTCACATGACTCACACAATAGCTTACATTACCCTCCCCCCCCAAACCCCAAATCAATAAAATCATGTCAGTTTGCTGTATCTCATGAATTTCTGGCATTTTAATCCCTGAGATATCATGTGAGGTCAGACAAGAATTATAGTATTTCATATATTTCCTGTGTTTTCTTGCCAAACATCTCATGAGATTCCATGCAAAGAACCCCAACATTGAATATAAATTGGCAATCACAGTAGATTATGCCCATTTTATTTTAAAAAATGCACTAACTTTGGAGATCCAAGAATGGCATCCATGCATATTATGGATGCCCTACCTCCCCAATATTTTGGGTTGACAATCCCTGACCTACTTCAGAGGATCAAAGCAATAGTCTATATTCTAAACTGTGGGTATCTTACCTTTCAGAGCTTCTGTTTCTCTGCTTTTCGTTTTATACATTTTTTTAATGTTATTTAGTCTAGAAAATAGTGAAATAGTTATTTGTCAGTACATTGGGAGATTCTTCTCACAAATCTCACAATCACCCAATATATCACTTTGAAATAGGCGAATATTAATTTAGCATTCAGTATGTCATTGTAAATGTTAGACGTGGGATATATTTTCCTCTGGTATATGCCCAACAGACATAATAAAGTAATAATAAATATAAAAACATAATAAAAGACAATTATAAAAGACAATACAGTAACAGCAGAAATGTATTTCTCACATTACTTTCTCCTAAAGAAAGGATCTTCCCTGAAAGGAGACACTAAAGTGATCTTTGAAAAGGAGCAGAACCTGTAAGTAAAAGAAATCTACAATATTCTCACAGTACTGAATGTCCACGTTCAATGTCTCTTACCTTATGGCTTCCTTCCCATCAAATTCAGGAGGCACAGGTTCAACGTTGTCACTGAAGATATTCCCATGACTCTGTTCATTTGAAGGGGCATCACCAGCACAGGGCCTTTTTGATTTAAACCAATAGGTCTTCTTCAAGAAAAACAATGGAGGATGAGGCACCCCATATTTATCTGAAATAAATATTTTACAAATAGCAAGTTGTCATAAATCCCAAATAACTGTAAATTCTTAATGTTCACATTGAACATGTAATAAATTACAGTGTTTGTCTTCATTGTCCCTTTGTAGCATTTTTTCACTGTGAACCTGACAATAAAGTGAAAGTGCGATGATGCAGTCAGTTCAGCTGCCTGCCTAGTAAATCACAACTTACATGAAAACTAAAAAAAGAGGAAAATAACACCAAAGCCACAAATAGGAATATATAATTAATTTGAGAATTCCTGCTGATATTGCTAGCCATGTCATTAGCAGGGAAATCTGCATGTAACACAGGTATAACTAAGGCTGGTAACCTACTCTTTTTGTTTTTTTCCTGGTGCCTTCGAGCCTGTTTTTGACTCCTGGAAACTGCCTGGACAAGTTCCTGCAGTTTTCTTGGCAAGATTTTCAGAAGTGTTTTGCCCTTGCCTCCTTCCCAGGGCTGAGAGAGAGTGAATAGCCCAAGGTCACCCAGTTGCTTTGTGCCTAAAGCAGGACTAGAACTCACGGTCTCCTGGTTTCTAGCCAGTGCCTTAACCACTGCACGAAGCTGGCTCTCAGTTAACCTACTGTATACTTTCTCTATCTGATTAAAAAGGTTTATGTGAAAGTCTTGGATTGAAAGCCATGACAGAAGGCAGAGATCAAATTCTATGGCCACAACTGTGATGATTATGGCATATGGAAGATTGCAACTTAGAATGTAAGAGGAGTATTTGGTAAAGAGCACGAAGTAACCAAAGAAATGAATGAAAGAAAAATAGATATATTTTTGGTCTCTGAAACTAAGAGAAAAGGGAGCAAGATAATAGATCTGAATAATGGCAGCCTGATCTTGTGGAGGGAAATGAAGATATATACTTACAGGGAAATGAAGATATGGTTTTAATTATGAATGAAAGTGTGAATTGGTATCATCTAGATTGTTATAGTTGTATATGAAAGTAGGAATGCACAGGTTGGTGATAGTGACACGGTATGTTTCAGTGTACAGTGATAATGGAAAAATCAAATATAAGTTTGGGGGAAAGTTGTGTAGTGTGCTGAGTGAATGAGATCCTGGGGGGAAAGCATTCTGCTAGATGATATGGGTAGATGGGTAGGAAAAGGATGAAAAATACAGAAGTGATTGGGCTATTTGGCCCAATGAATGAGAGTGGTGATTGTTTGATGTGCATCTACTTAGAAAAATGTCTGCTTGTTTCAACTATGTGGTTCAAGTGAAAGTATATTCATATGTACATATGGCAAAGGAATGAATATAAATTTAAAAGCATGATTGATTTGATTGTTTATGATGAAAGATTGAAAGAATGAGTAAAAAATACAGAGATGAAGGGAGGTTCTGAATGTCAGACAAGCAAGTTTATGATAATATCAAGTGATGATCCTGGGAAAAATGGACTCGGAGAAAAATAAAGTAGTGAAAGAAATGAAAATGGAAGTAGAATGACCGCAGGAAGAGAAAGGATGAGTCCAGTTTGAAAAGTTATTTGAAGACAGATTAATCTCCCAAAAGAATAAATGGAAAGAGTCATAAGGAAATGAGGCTTGAAATAATGTGAAAAAACATAATATTGCGGACTGCCACTGAAGTGTGTGGAGTTAAGCTGATAGGCACTAGGAAAAAGGATGCTTGGTGAAAAGATGAAATGAAAGAAGCTGTGGATGAAAAAGAAAATGCAAACAAGAGAATGATTGCTGAAAAAAAATGAGAATAAGAACAATGCTTTAAAGACACAAAGAGAGTTGCAAAGTATGTGGCCAAATAGCAAGGAACAGTTGAGATTAAAAGAAGCAGGACAGTGCAGAACAATTTTAATGAAAATACGAACAGGTTTTGGAAGTGGGTGAAGAGAGCTAAAGAAGCAGCCTTCAGTAGAATAAGTGTAATAAACAGTAAAAATGATGACATGATTTGGGATGAACCTGAAGTGAGAAGAGATATTCCTGCAAGAAGTACTTTAAACCTAAATATGGGGATCATAGTGGTATATCAAAGAGTAGAAATGAAATGAAATACTATGAATGTACATGTCCAAAGAAAAAATGATGAAAAGCACAGTTTAAATGCTGTTAGAATGTTGAAAAATGGCAAAGTGGTTGGTAAAGATGGTGTAACTTAAGAAATATCAAAACACGGATGTGGCTATGCAACTTGTATAATGTATGTGTGAAGACAGCATGTGTGTATGAAGGCTGATAGCAAAAAATGATAGCAAGACTCAGTGCAAGACACTATAGTTTGTTAAGGGTGCCTGGGGAAGTGTCAGGCAGAATTCTGACTGAAAGGCTACAAGGACAATTTGGCTTTAGACCAGGCTGTTATTTTCAGCAGGACACTTAGAAATGTATGAGTTTGAGAAAGAAGTTTATTATGGATTGACTGACTGACTATGTGCCATCAAGACATTGTTGACCCTTAGTGACCACATAGATAGATTTTCTCCATGATGATCTGTCCCTAACCTGGTCTTTCCCGTCTCCCAACGGTGCACTCATCACCTTGCTGCTGGTTGTCCTCTTTTCTCTTTCCTTCCACCTTTCCCAGCATTAGAACCTTCTCCAGGGAGTTAGGTCTTTGTGTAATGTGTCCAAAGTAGGACAATTTGAGGGATTCCGGTGGGGAACATGGCTGACTGACCAGCTGTGTCCACAAGCTCCACGGGCAGATCTGACAACGCGGCTTTTTATCAGGGCACAGGCAGATTTTTCCTGCAGCCATAAAGCGTTTTCATGGTCAGAAAACACTTGGAATCATCTGATTTGCACTCCAAAATGCTGTCTTGCAGCCAGAGAATCGCAAACAGCATTCATGACAATCCAGTAAGGGACGACGGGAGACAGGGATGCCATAATTTCCATGCTGCATTGTATTCTTAAAGGGACATTAGGTCGAGCCCCCCCCCCCCATTTCTAAATCACTCAACTTATATATTTTTAAAATTTTCTATCCTAAGTGAGGCTTTCTACAATAAGAAGAAGCTGACTCTCTTGGTTTTTATCGTTATTTCTGGATTAAATTTTTAATTTTTAAAAAAGTTTTGGCTTGTTTTCCCATTTAAAGACTAAGGAGAATTGAGAATAAATAATTGTCTACCTGCTATTATTTTTGTACCGAATTTGAAGGATTTGATATTTTCCTACATGCTGAAATCGCTGTTTTGAATTTTTAGCTCTCTGTCTACTTTCTTTGAGAGCTGCTTGTTAACTACTTTCTCTTGTTAATTTCACTCAGAAGTTTCTTATTAACTCATTATCTCCTATCTGTGTGAGTCAAGTACGTATCTAGGGGGCACCATAATCTACTGCCTGAAGCATGGAAGATTTCAAAAAGAATCTCTCAGAGTTCCGTGGTGAACTTCACTCTGACTTTAAACAGAACTTTAGACAGTTTTTTGAGGATGCCTATCAAGCTATTCTGCAGCATGTTCGGGACATTAGGGAAGATATTATTTCTAAAGGGTGTCATCTGGCTGAAGTATTATTATTAACTATAAAAGTAGACAATTTATAGGTTTTTTAATTGGATGCTTATGATAGTGGATAAAATTTATGAATGCTTAATTGAATTGATAATGACACTACTAGATTTAATCTTGCCTTAATGACTGGGATTAATTGTTATAGTATTATTAATTATATAAAGTAGACAATTTACATGTTTTTATAATTTGATTTTTATTATAGTAGACAAATATATAGAATAGTGGTAGGAAGGAAATAATTAAATAAAAGTTGTTTTAATATTTATATATATTATACAATATATGATATATGATATATGATATATGATATTATATATATATATATATATATATATATATTATAAATATACTGTATATATAATTTTTTTATATAATTGGAAGGAGCAATTGCATTAGTGATTTGTATATGTGCTAATGGAAGGATGTATAGAAATAATGCGATCTTGGTTTGATATGTAGTAAGAGATTGATTATGGAAATTGCTGTATATCCTTGCTGTTGAAAGTTGGAAGTCACTTCTGTATGTAATTCCTAAAATTCTTTTTTCTTGTGTTTCACACTTTTTTCGTTTTTCTTTTTGTAGTTTTTTGTTTTTTTGTAGTTTTTATCCTTGTTTCAAACTTAATAAAGCAACGCGCTCTACATGGGGCTGCCCTTGAAGAGCATTCGGAAGCTTCAGCTGGTACAGAATGCAGCTGCATGGGTTGTAAATAGTGTCGGCTATTTGGCACATGTAACACCACTACTTCAGGGGCTGCATTGGTTGCCAGTGTGTTTCTGGGTGCAATTCAAGGTGCTGGTTGTCACCTTTCAATCCCTTCATGGTTTGGGACTGGGTTACCTGAGGGACTGTCTTTTTCCAGTTGTTTCTACCCGTCCAATCCGGTCCAGCAGGATGGGCATACTCCGGGTCCTGTCAGCCAAGGAATGTCGGCTGGCGGGGGCCAGGAGACACACCTTTTCTGCCATAGTGCCTGCCCTCTGGAATATCCTCCCTCCTGAGATTAGGATGGCCCTGACCCTACTGGCTTCTCGGAAGGCCTTGAAGACCTGGTACGTGCTGAAGCCTGGAGTCCCAAGTGTGTGAAGGGCCCGTTTCCTGGTTGTGCTGACACTGAAAGATTTTAATATCTCTTGGCTGCTATTTGTATTTAATTTTTTGTACTTTTAATTGTTTAACTGTTTCTATTATTGTTAGCTGCCCAGAGTCACTGGTTTGAGATGAGCAGCTATATAAAATGAATGAATGAATGAATGAATGAATGAATGAATGAATGAATGAATGAATGAATGAATGAATGAAATGGGAACCAAATAACAATAGAAGAATGGGAAGCCAATGGAATTGATGAGATCCACAAAATGTCAGAGGTTTAGAGAACAAAAGGAGTTTTTATTCTCTCTTGTCATTCATCTTTAATTTCATTTGCTTACTCTACCTTACACCATTTCTGTGCTTTGCATAACACTGGTTACTTTAAAATGGACTACAGTGACTTGTAGGCATGTATGCATGATTTTTTAACAATACTGTTGTATTTAGGAGCTTCAGATGAATTTCAGGCAACTTAATCTAAAGAAAGATATAATCTTGCTGTCTCAACTTTGTTGTTTTTCCCCAAAGTGTCATTTTTCACACCAGTTACAGTTCATACTCAATTCTGAAACGATGCATCTGAGATAACGAAATTCAGCTTACAGAAATGCAGTTTTCAAACTATAATATATTCACAATAATATTCTTACCAGGCACAATCTTGTCAAAATAGAAAGCCAGCAGCATATATAAAACACTGTCAAGAAGCAAGAAATATCCATATGGTTCGAACATTAAGACAGACAAATCGAAGGTTCTTCCATATTTTTGAAAATAGAGAACCTGCATGAAAAGAACAAAATCCACGTTGTTGCAAATCAAACCCTGATAGGAAAGAACAAAGAACTGAAATGTAGCTAACTGTTTAGTAAGTTAAACTATTGATCAGACTCTAACCCCCTTGAAATGAAAGCATGGATCTCAGCAGTATGAAGGAAGGAATAGAAAGGAATGCCATGTTGTGTCCATGTCCAGTTTTCTGTATGCTCCTCATCAAAATAACTTTGGAAGAGAAATGCCTATGCCACCTGAGGTCATCAAAGGAAGTGTCAAATGTGTTTCCTGTTAGCCCCATCACGGTTAGGAAGATAGAATTTTGAAGCAAAATACAGTGTGGCACTCTACCTTTGAAAGCCCAGCACCAAAAGCAAATGGGCAGAAGATGCTCAAGATCAACTCCAAACTTTGAGGTATCATCCCAGTTGTTGTAGTAAGGTTGAGGGCTCCAAAACAAAAAATGGAAATGAAGATAACAAAGCTAGTGACTCTGGGTTTCTTTAAGAGAGAGCTCAACATGAAACAGAGACATATCTGGGAAAGAAGAAATTGCCAGTTAGTAGGAAATACTTTCTCTACAAATATGCAAGATACAATAGAATGAGTGAAGTATTCAGTGGATCTGCACTGTACATGTTTTCATATTGCATATGTATGAGTTGCAGCCCATATTAAAACAATCAACTGTTGCAGCAGATACTTCCAGGCCAGGGTTCAAACTGAATTGAATTAATAGGAAGACAGTGCATAATGCCTTCCCATAGCCATGTTTCCTGAAAGGTTACTGTATCTCTAAACAAGAGGAGATGGAGTCCAATCACTGTAGTAACGTACTGTCCAAACTGTGAATGTTCAAGATGAAGAGCCTTAAGGGAGGCAGAAAATCAGCAATAGAGAGACTTGAGTCCAGCATTTGGGTCTAAATGCACTGGCATCCAGACCACATGAAAAGGCTGTGGGGCCCCAAATGGCACCTGGCACCAAATTGCCTGTTCCACAACCTCTGTAAGGACCTATCCAAGACCTCCTATCATACTTTTCTGAGCCCATTACTATAGAGATCCTACTTTTGCCCTCTCACTTCTAATTAGGTGGCAGACTCCTAATGCCACCATGCTGAAGAATTTTAAGTAAGTATCCATTCAGCCTCCCTACTCTGCCACTCAATACTGGTAGATCAACTTTCTAGCCTATAACCACTGCTACTGGACTTTATTCAGGAAGGAGTATTAGGTATGTTCGCAGCCTTGAGTTATTTATAAAAATAATAAAGGCGGGATAGAAAATGAATGAATGAATGAATTAATTAATTAATTAATTAATTAATTAATTAATTAATTCTCTTTGGAAGCTTCTCCCACTACATCACAACTGCATAAGAATGTTCCCCCTCAAGGCTTTAGTTCAGAGACAGCCCTTTTCCCCGCACCTAACCCTGGCTACCACAAGTTGGAGAAGACCCCTGTCCCCCTATGAGGGGATCCTCCCCAAGTGGATCTACCTCAATACTATTTGCAGGAGAGTCTTCAGAGAGCACCACAGACCTGCTCTCTATTCCATTTGTGGTCATTAGAATGGTAATGGCAACAGCAAACAATGTGGCCACAAGCAGAAGTTCTCATTGGCCCTATCCTGATTCTGCTCTCTCCCACTGTCAAATGGCCTTCTTCTTCCTTCACTGCTCTTGTTCTAAGGTGACTGTGCTGAAGATGGAGTCCCACCTTCAATGCGGTAGAGGAGTGGCAGGGGAGTGGAGAGTGTTGCTTCACTCTCCCAGCACTCCTCCACCACCAAAAATGCCATCTCCATCTTGAACAGGGACCTCCAGTTCTCCCAACTAATATGTACACTCTCTATTCTATTGCCCTTTCACCATTCCTCTGGCACTGCCATCTCTATATTCCTCCTTCCTCTCTCAGCTATTGACTTCCACCTTTCTTCATCTTCCACATTCACCCACATTTTCCCCACATTTGTTTTTCACCCAGTTCTTCCATCTTCTCCTCCACCTCCTCTGCTTTCTCTGACCCATTCAACATTTTGAAATCTTCCAATATTCTTCCACCAGTCTATCTCATTTCCCCCCTCTTTCTCACCTTCATATTCTATCTTTCAGCATTTACCATATGTGCATTTTTTTACAGGTACATCAACACAGCACAGGGGCATGGTGGCTCAGCGGGTAAGACACCAGGCTTGTTGATCGGAAGATCACAAGTTCGGAGGTTCGAATCCCTAGCCCCACGTGACAGAGTGAGCTCCTGCATTCGCCCCAGCTCTTGCCAACCTAGCAATTCGAAAGCATGCAAATGCAAGTAGATGAATAGATACCACTTCGGTGGGTAGGTAACAGCGTTCCACATGCATTATGCCGGCCACATGACCGTGGAAGTGTCTTCGGACAACACTGGCTCTTCGGCTAACTAACGGAGATGAGCACCGACCCCTAGAGTTGGACACGACTGCACAAATGTGAGGGGGGAACCTTTACCTTTACTTTACTACATCAACACAATATCTTTAATATTCAGTCAAGTAATACTCAGGGTACCTTTTTCAAAAGGAAGGAAGTAACAGGCTCTCTATAACCAGACCAAGCCAGTTAGCAGATTGCAACATTTGGGATGAGCTGAAATTGCCGAATAGTTGCCTAGAAAGCATTTAATAGTAATCTAATCTGGAATTTATCAAGAAACAAATGACAAGTAGCCAAACTTTCTATATCGTCTGAAAATGTAACCAAACAACAGAACTTTTCCCTAAAGGAAATAATCTGTCTATTTTGAGCCAGTCTAGGTGTGCTTTCTTTATACTGGTGTTTCCAGGATCCTTCAAACTATTCCCATGTTTGGATGTTTTATTGAAAGAAGAGAACCGAAGAAAAAACTCAACAAAAAAAAACACAATTTAATATAACATTAAAAAGTTGCTTCTCATCCTGGTCCAGAAACTGTCCTCCAGCAGAGCAGAAACATATACTCTGAATGTTGCAACAAACATATCACTTATTGAGAAAGGAAGGCCCAAGACTTACAGATGATATGCCATAAAGGAAAAACAGGAGAAATAAGGTAGAATTGCTGCTTAGGTAAAAACATGTAGCTTTGAAATAAAATGCCAGCAGACTGGATGGAACTGAGATGTACATAGTATACAGCAAACCCCAGGAGAGCCTACAAAGAGAAAGATATTGTTAACCTTCTTGATACATTTGTTATCTGATTTTTCTCCACCTCCCCTAAATTGTTTCTCCAGTTTAGCTCAATATTATGGTCCAAGCCTACAGGATAAAAACACTGATTACAGGAAAGGGTTCCCTTGTTCAATAAAACTGATGCTCTTATCATAGAGCCAAGGTCCTGACAGAACTGGCATGGTGGGGGACCATGATTTGTAATTGTGGTGGATGAAGGTGGGCACCAATGGGCCTGAGCACGTTTGCATTCATACATGTCTTGAATAATCTCAAGTGAAAATTTGCAGGCACACGGTGGCATGTAGTTCTGGAAGAGACAAAAGGACTAGAATTGCAGGTTTTATAAGTTAACCCCTCACCCCATTATTACCCATGCAGTAAGTCTATGACGTAACACAGCACACCCAGAGGATGTTCTTGCTTAATGGGCAGGATTAGGGCATCCTAAACCCAGGCCTTTGGCAGAAGGCTTTCTTGGAAGGCCAAGGGAAAATATACCTCCCTCTTGACCAAGAGATTTTTCTCCAAAGTCCAAGGGGAAGTGAGATCTCACCTGAAACACTCTCTTGGGCTGATTAAGGAAGCTGTTGTAAGGCTCCCTGCCACCCACAGAATTACTTCTGTGTGGAGCCCTTTTAGCCCAACGGTCTTTCTACCTTTCCCTCCATAGCTAATTCTCACTTGAGTGGTCAGAGCTGTGGAGTAAAACCCATCTAGAATGCTATTGGACTTGAGTTCTGGTCCTGCCAAAATTGATCCAAGTGACCTAGGACACAGTAAGTCCTAGCTGCCTAGAGTCAGTTTTCTAAAATGAGCAGAAGGCTCCATTTTTGGAGAAGTCCCTAATGAGATCATGCTCCTTCCAACCCCCACCCCTAAAAACATAGCTGTGGAGGTTGTTAAACACAGCCCAAAGACACTTGCTCAGAGTTGGAATATTGGGTATTTTAAACTGGGTGGTGATTCATGGAAAGAAAGGTAGATTTAAGGTAGATCTGCCCATGGTAGCATTGTTCGTGTTTTTCAGGAACATAAAGAAAAGTACAAAAGTATAAAGAAATGTTCAAGAGCATAAAAAAGCATCTGCTGCTCTTGGGGGCCTACTTAGTTGATGCAGAGATACAGTATGTCTGAGAAATTTAAAGAGGTAGAAGCAGAATTACAAGCAAAAGGGGATGTTAGCAGGCTCTTGGGCAGAGGTAGTTGCAGTAAGAACAGAAAAGAGTAGGTGATTTGAAAGGGAGAAGAATTTTAAACAGAAATGCTCACCTAGAAGAGGAGGTGACCCAACTGCAAACGTCATTGGACCCAATGACCAACAGCTGTGGGAGGCCCCAATTCATAATAAATTGATACGCTCAAGTTATCCTCAAGCTCAAGTTACTGGCCTTTAAGAAGGCTCTACTGATTTTTTCTTAAATATATGGGTGCTAATGGTGGTAGCTTTGCCTTATACATGGGTTTTATTATTTGGTATTTATGATGGCTTTATATTTAAAGACTTGTACCTTTTATTTTGTGGGAAAGTAAGCAACCTTGAGTCTTCAAAATAGGCAGTATACAATTACTTATAGAAATGAATAAGATTGTTTAGAATAAAAACAGGAAACACACAGTATGTTGTACATGTGATTGCAGTGCCCTTCAAAGTTGGGTAATTTACAAAGTATTTTTTTAAATTGCAAATGAGAGAATATTTAGTTATATTTAACTAAGTTGCAGAACAGCTGGCCAGAGCAGCCACTTATAGGAAGAGGAAACAAGGACCTGAGTGATGACCCCATCACTCATGTAAGTGTCTACAGGTCCAAAGGAGAGAGAACCCAACGTGGGGCTACTGTTTTCAGCACCAGCTCCATGACCAGATCTTGGTTAAATTCTGTGCTGAGTGTCCTGGCTGGTATGGATTCATCCTATTTCTTTCTCATAAGAAGCTCTGGGTCCAGCTGAGAAAAGGAGACCAAACTCACCAGAATGCTGCATCTCGTAGTCCCATAGTCTTCATCACCACCTTCAATTTCCGTTTCTCTCTTGAAACCGCTAGTGCCAAGAAGTACATAAGTGGAGAAAAACACAGTGATATGACCCAAAGGAGTGCCCCATTTCCAAATTCATTTCCTGGTGTAACAGAAGGTGATCTCATACGTATGCCTTTAATAGAAGTCATTTCTTCCCAAACAGAGTGGTTGGTGATCCACTAAAAGTAAAGACAAAAACATTTTTGAAATTACTGATAACTTCTTCCATAGGTGATTTGAGATGCTGGGAAAAGCAACATGGGCCTCATCACTTATATACAGTATATTACAAGATGGTATCTTAGTGCCTTATTTTATATGTCACTGGTATATATCTCTAAATTGATCTACCTCTGCTATAGATTTTAATATATGGCCACACACCTTGTTCTATGGTGTAAGGGTTACCTTAACCAACACCATTCTGCTTTTGGAAACTGCTTGCAAAAGGGAATTAGGTATAAGGAGACGCAGAGACCTTGCTGCAGTCTTTAGGAGAGAGTTCGTTTAGATAACGCATGGCAAGGTTGTTTAACATAACAGGCGACAGAAAGCCTTGAAGCCTAGAAATGCAGATACAGAAAGCCTTGCCCTCTCACTAAGACAGAGTTCATGCATGCTTCTTTACTAGCTTTGCAGACCCTATATAATCATTGAGCTTGCAATGTTTGAGTGTGGATCTCTTCCCAGACATTCACTGCCATGATGTCTGCAGAGATTCCACCCAGCTTTGCTTGGCCAAATAAATGCTGTTATTTTAATCTCCAAGCCTCGACTCAAGTCTGTTTTTGGCAACCTCAGGAACTTGGGTAAAAAGTGTAAGCCAGGGACCTTACATTCACTATAGATTTTCAGCAGTGTATTGTCTTTAAGTGTTTTCCAATATCTGAATTAAAACCAAAAATGTTTCCCATGTGAAATGGATGAGATGATGGCAGTCAAGCAGAAAATACCCAAATACCTATTTTATTTCTTTATTTATTTTCACATTTCTATCCTGCCACACTGCTGCATTCCAGATGACAAAAACCCATTAAAACTTCCACAGTACAACAACCATACAAACAGTAAAACAATACTACCCAAACACAAAACTATGAGCAATAAAAATAGAAAATAAAGACGGCATGATAAACCAGGAGAAGGCTTTCTGAAACAACGCAGTCTTTAAAGGCTTTGGAAACATCAACAAGGAGAGGCCTGGCCTGATCTCAACCAGGAGGCTGTTCCACAGCATTGGCGCTGCCACAGAGTGTGTATGTGTGGAAGGATAAGTCTGCCCTACAATGCATTTTCTATAAGAGTTTGCCAATCCAATATTTGAATTAAGCTTTTTTCCCCCTGTGTGTAACAAGGGGGCAAGAAAGAAGACTGTGAAGAACTTTAGTCAATTTATTGTTTGGATTTTTGAATATTTGAATTAAGCTTTTTTCCCCCTGTGTGTAACAAGGGGGCAAGAAAGAAGACTGTGAAGAACTTTAGTCAATTTATTGTTTGGATTTTTGAATATTTGAATTAAGCTTTTTTCCCCCTGTGTGTAACAAGGGGGCAAGAAAGAAGACTGTGAAGAACTTTAGTCAATTTATTGTTTGGATTTTTTTTTTGTTTATAATGTAACTGTTCAGGCTTCCCTCTCTTTTCCCTTCCGTTTTAATATTATAAGATATGATTAACTTGCTTATGTGTGTATAAATTTTTCAGTTAATTTGTTGACATGAAAGAGCAAGTTAACAATAACCTAACACTGGAACCAAAAGAAAGAACATACTTAGGAAAAGAAAGTGCCTGGAGGTGTAAACGGAGGGCACGGTTGGTCATACAGGGCTAGGAAAGATGCATCAGATGTAAACCTTTGAGCCCCATCTCTTTTGTCTCTGTTCAGCATTGCTATTCTCCTATCAGAAAAGTCTGTTCCCCCAACAGCTAGAAGGAAAAATGCTGAAGCTGGATCTCACCACAAGGGTTGGAGTTCTGCCTCTGCCCATGCAGAGGGAAAGAAGATAGTTTATGTATTTATTTAGGTGCCTTCCAGTCTGGGCCAAGGTAACCCTGCTGGCTTCGTGCTTAAAGCGGGACTTGAATTCATGGTGGTCTTCTGGTTTCTATCCTGATGCCTTAACCACCATGCCAAACTGGCTCTCTGGTTTATTTAATGTATACCTACATTATGTCAATGCCCAGCACTTGACTAGGCTCTGGGTGGGTTAAAGCAAGATCTATTCTACTGCCCAGGGAGATCCAGAGGCCGTGACTGTAGCCTCAGTGCATAATCTGCTATGAGAACCAGTAGGATAAACAACAGCACAAGGCATTAAAATATATAAATCTGCAAACAAAATTAAAGGAACAGAGGAGTCTCTCAAACAAAACTGAGCAAATGTGGGGTGCCACTTTTGCAGATAAAAATAAGACCTATCCACTTACTTCAATAAGCGCACTATCGATGCTAGATTGCAGTGATACAAAGCCTTGAGTCCAGTACCTCGGATTATTACAATAATATGCAGAATAGTTGTAACACATATCTACAAAGAAGGGGAAAAGAGGAGCAGTCTTTCACAATATTATATGTACAATCTTGTCAATTAACAGTTCCCTACTAACCGGGAAAAAGTTGGAATTTCATTGGGCTGTGATGCCTCACAGCATCCTGGATTATTATTTTCTAGAAGGTTAAACCAACCTCGTCTCAGTTTCCAACTTTTTATGCTGCCGGGGATGATGCTCTGCTGATCTCACTTAGGTGAGAAAGGAAGGATAATATCCAAACAATATATCCTCTCCCAGTATTTAATCTCATCCCCAACAAAACTTTCCTCTGCTTTACCTGCTTCGCTGACTTCCTCAGACACTTGAAATAGTTCCAAGAGATTTTTGTGGACTTGCACAGAAATCTCTTGCAAGTGTGGCTGAAGCCACGAGAAAGCAACGAAGTACTGAGGCAAATCAAAATTACCTCACGCAAGGGTAGGACAGTAAAACTTACCAACATCCTACACAACACTCAGTTCAAGACATCCTCTTATATAAAGTCAAGAAGAAAATGGGAACTGTTTCCAACACTTCTTTCCATTCAAAATATTCCTTGGATTTGAAAGCTCTAATTTAACTGCTCTTATTTTTGAACTGGATCAGACATACAGCATTTACAGTGACCATATTTTCTTGGAAAAAATAAAGGATAAACCTGAAAAAGGGCAAAACTGAGAGGTTCATAAGGATAAAAAAATTAATTGTTTCTGTTTATAACTTTGCTTTACAAAGGAAAATTCAAGAGAAAAACCAAGAAAATTGATTGATTGATTGATTGATTGATTGATTAATTAATTCAATCTCAAGGACAGATTTCTGAAATAAAGGACTGTCCTTTATAATAAAGGATGTATGGTCACTACAGATATACTGCAAATGTGCTTAACCCATTCCTACTGCATTCACTTTACTTTTATGTTTTTCTTGACATATACAACTGCCACTTTCATTTAACAAAGTGGGCAGAAGTATGTTCTTAGAAACAGCCATTTTCACTTCTTTTGAAAGTGAAAATTCCTTGCCGCCACCACCACATGCTAGCCACTACCTTTCGACCAGCATTTGCATATTATTATCATTATCATTTCAATTAATTATTAAGCCAAATAACTGCAAAGAAACTCAAGGTGACGTACAAAAAAATAAAAACATGATAAAATCAGACAAAGAGAGACTGAAAGAACAATGCACCACAGCAAGAAAATATAAAAAGAATTAAAATTCCATATATTTGGTGCAAGTTCATAAGCCACCCAATCCCAGAGCTTGCTGGAAGAGCCAGATTTGTAGAGCTTTACTAACAGATGCAGACATCGTAACATTTCTGCATTCACTTTTTCATCTTTAGTAAACATTCTACCAAGCTACACAAATTCATTTACTTACTCTGTTTTGCCATTTATCTACAACTTGCAAAGTTCATTTCCTTTTCCCTATGACCTAGCTTGAGGTTTGATAGATTAATTTCAGATCCATGCTCGTTTGTAGCTTGAATCATGTCAACTGGATTTCTATTTTCTCAGTGGAAACGTTTCGCTCCTTATCCAAGGAGCTTCTTCAGTCTGAGCAAAGTTAGTAAGGGAATCTTAAATATGTTTCTAGGTAGCTGTGTGACCTTACACCTGGGGCTAGGTCATGGTTATATTGAGATGTTATTTTAAGTCCTTTTTATCATCTAAAGATGTTAAAATAACATCTCAAAATAACCATGACCTAGCCCCAGGTGTAAGGTCACACAGCTACCTAGAAACATATTTAGGATTCCCTTACTAACTTTGCTCAGACTGAAGAAGCTCCTTGGATAAGGAGCGAAACGTTTCCACTGAGAAAATAGAAATCCAGTTGACATGATTCAAGCTACAGACAATTCCACCTGGATGACTGAGAACCTTCATAGACATCCATGCTCGTTATTGCATTATACAATCTATCTAACATTCAGTGCAAATAATTCAAGTTCTCAGTCAATAAATAGCATCCCTTGCATAAAGGTATACAGTACACACATTCACATCCCCATCCAACATGCTTCTAACACCATAGCAAGCATTCCTTACACACTGATTCCAGTCATTCTGTTGGAGACTCTTTACTTTGTCCTCTTAACTTCCAAAATTCCTTTTTTAAAAATGTGATCAAATTGTTCTCCACTTTCTCTGCCTCTTTTAATCATAACTACAGTATTTCCTGTTTTCTTTGTCTACATTCTTTGCAATGTTTTTTTCTTCTCTTTACAGATTAGACAATATCTTTCCCTCATCCTAATTTTTGCAGCAATCATTCTCTTATGATTTTATTTTGGAGAAATCTGTTGCCTGCTTTTCAGCACAGGAGGCCGTAAATCTAAGTAAGTCGCTCTCTTACATGCATTTTTTTTCATTCACAGGCTCTGTCATAGTGTCATTCCACCAAACACTCCTTCAAACTTCCAGTTAGCATAACTCCACACATATCTGTAGCACTTGGTAACATAATTCTCCTCACTGTGTTCCATGGAGCTCCCATCTCCCTCTCCCTCTCTTTTTGCACCATTTCCCATTCATTCTGTTGGATGATCAACCCATCTTCTAATACTCATTCAAACAGGACTCATAGCTTCTCTTCCTGCAGTCATTCTACTTTTACTTTTTTCCTTTCTCCCATGTTTATTTTTTCCCAACATTCACTTTTGATACTACCCAAAAATGGTCTTTCACCCTGATCACATTATCCAGAATGTTGTACAATTTTCCCCATACAACATGCAGTGGTCACTAACTTATGAATTCCTACTGTATGTATGTATGTATGTATGCATGCATGCATGTATGTATGTATGTATTTTCTATCCTGCCTTTATTATTTTTATAAATAACTCAAGGCAGCAAACTTACCTATTACTCCTTCCTCCTCCTATTTTCCCCACAACAACAACCCTGTGAGTTGAGTTGGGCTGAGAGAGAGTGACTGGCCCAAGGTCACCCTAGAACAGCAATCAGAATTTTTGGTGACTATATGGACACATTCATGTAGTTTTCTTCGCCACAATACAGAAATGTACCTTCTTTATCTTCATTATTATAGATTGCTATTATATCATTACATTTCATTGTTAATTTTTTTTTCAAAAATTGCCTGCTTCCAAGAGGTTTTTTTTTTACTTTCTGATCTAGCCTCTGGACCTTAAGCCCTGATCATCTTTGAGGCCTCATGTCCAAATACTAACCTAGCTTCTGAGCCCAGAGAAGGTTGTTAAGTCAGTTATCTCTGATGGGATATATGCTGGCTTAAAGGGGAATAACCGAGGCTTGAGAATAAACAGACAAGAATGCAGCTTGTTAGGGCCAACAGTGTTTACTGATAGGCATAAGGCAATAATGCAGTTACAGTTCATTATCGCAAAAATGAAAAAGATGAATATACAGGATGCATCATTGTAAAAGGAAAAACAAAACAAACTTATAAGCAGAGTTCTGTGTATTGATCCCAGGGCCAGAGTTCCTGCCATGGCCTATACCCAAAGCCAGGCATAGCTCACTCTGCCCAGTCCATGGGAAGTGAACACGTGAAGAACTACATGGCTAAGAGACACTAGAAATCAAGAAGACATAGAACACCATTTTGCTTGGTTGTATATTCAGTTCTTCTAGCATTCTGATTGGCTGGATGTTAGCTGTGACACGCACTAGGCCTCAAAGCATTAGGCCTAAAACACATAGCATGAGTTCCCCCCTCCTCCTTGCTCAGGGGGGGCCTGGGCAAGGCTTCTCACAGAAGGAAATCAGGAGGATTAGTTCCCATGGGAAGATCCAGTGCTTGTGTGGGCACTAGTCATAACAATACACACGTGACCGTTGCTATCTTGCACCTGCACTTCACGTCACCATGAGAAGGCTGTGCTTTGTACAGGAATAATTCGCCAGGTCAACACAAGAACTCTAACAATCTCTCTATGTGCAAAATCAATCAATACATCCCTGTGATTCCTGTGGGGCTGGGAACGGAAAAGCTGCCAAGCCACCAAAGATTGCTGGCCTGGCTAGTCAGGGACCAAGAAATGAGACGAGGCAAGATTATTCACACCCCTATGCTCCAAAAAGATGCAGCCCCTCCAAACAAACCAAACACCCCCTCCAAAAGCCCCCAAATTTGCTTAGGGATTCATATACCACAGTTGAAGAAGAAATAAATCAGCTCAGCTCAAACAAACAAACTGAAGCAACACCAACAGCTACCTAACAGGACACACATTAGGCACCAATTTACTAAAGATACAACCAAATTTCTTCAGATGCAAGGGACCCTTAAGTGGCTGGCTTGGTATGGTCTTGCTCATTGCTGTTCCAATATACCAGAATCATCTCATAAATAAGAGTTGATTTCTTTCTCACACATTCCCAAGCAGAGGTTAGGAGGAAAAGGGATTCTGTTCAGTCCCGTGCTGATCTTCCGAAGGCTTACGTATATCCTCAAGTCCTAGCACAAATTGCTTTGTCACCTCTTCTATAAATCAGCATGAAAACAGTGCTTCTTAAAATCTGCACACATGTGTATGTGTATCCCTGTAACTGAAAGTTGTAGTGTCATTCTAAGAATGAACTGTTGTAAAGCATGTTGAAAACACACACACACACACACAAACACACACACTGTATATATGCAAATACATAATGGCATAAGAATATATGATGAGAGTCCACATCTGCGTCTGACTTCCCTGTAGACATATGAATATCTGGAACTAAACACACAGCCATCTTGAATTACCTATAACAGCGAGATCTTTGTTTGGGGTAACTGTTTTATAAATAGGAAATCGGAGTCGATATGAAATGTCGTCTTGAAATATAACTCGGATAGTATCTGAGTCCATTTTCTGTGCTGCTTCCATGACGTTTTCATCTTCCATCACTTCTGTCTCAATACCTTTAGCATAGAAATCATGTTAGTAAGTGGAATCATATAGAGGACAGTGGAAGAGAAATGTCTTTGCGTGCTGATGTTTCATTAGCTGTATCAGTCTTCCATTCAAGGTTATATCAAAAGGCTAGCCAAAACAATAATGGATCAGAAGCTAGAGTGATATTTAACCTTCTAGCCTGAACTCTGTTATCACCTAAGTTAAGTGAAAGGGGATGGGGTACAGATAGGCAAGCAGAAACGTGCGGGTGGAGGGCCCCCAAAGGCCTTTCGTTTATCAACAAATGTCTTGATCACAAAGACATCTTCGTGCATTACATATATTGGCTGGGCTCACCCATCATACTAAGCCACAAAAAAATCAAATTGTTTAACTTTTGCTCCTTGTATAAGGAAAATGGTGCTACGGCCATTTGGAAACAGGGTTTGTTTATCAAGTTATATAAAATCAGCTAATCACAATATATGACGAATACCACAGTTAGACAAACCACAGAAAAGCATGATATATGAACCCAGTCATGAATCATTGCTCACTTTCTCTAAACTGACCTACCTAAGGGCTGAACAGCACTGGAGGATACCTCTAATAGTTTTTCTATAGTTACTGGAACTCAGTCAAAATGAGGCCAGCTGAAGTTAGCTTCTATTGAAGCCTTTGAAAACGTTTTAACAGATACTTTATACCTTTTAGTGGAGAGAGTGTTCCTATTTTCTTCATTATTTCTCTTGCCATCTTAGTATCTGGAGTATACACAATTTTAACTCCAGTAATATTGAACAAAGGATTCCCAAGGAGAGCATGAGGTATTTCATGAAGATCCTCATTGAATATCTCGAATGCTGAGAACAGTATTACAATGAAGACAAACAGCAAAGAAAACCATTCCTGGAAATATGAAATAAGTCCAAGTTATTAACACCCATTAGGGTATTTTGGAAGCATCGTGGCAAGGCAATTCTATTGTTGAATCAGGTGTATTTATTTATTTATTTATTTATTTATTTATTATTTTCTATCCCGTCTTTATTATTTTTATAAATAACTCAAGGCAGTGAACATACCTAATACTTCTTCCTCCTCCTTTTTCCCCCCCACAACAACAACCCTGTGAGGTGAGTTGGGCTGAGAGAGAGTGACTGGCCCAAGGTCACCCAGCTGGCTTTCATGCCTAAGGCGGGACTAGAACTCTCAGGCTCCTGGTTTTTAGCCCTTTTCATTGTATCATTCAATGATTCAGTGTATCATTGGGGATCAACACTAATGAAAATATAGCAAAATAGAACTCAGGAGGCTGGACCTTGCAGTGATGCATACATGCACACTCTCCCATAATGCACTCAAGTACATGCAGTATATGTGTAGATTGGCATGCCAACCCCTACAGAAGCACATGCAAATACGCATGGCGAGAAGCTGTCCTTTCTGCTCCCTTTCCTCATCCACACATTCATTCTTGACCCCAAAAGACATCTTGAATGCAGCACACGTGAGTGGCCAAAAAATAGCCAAATGGAAGGAAACTTAAAAGTTTGCATTTAGAATCACCCTCATTCCTAAAGTGAGTGCAAATGTTAGCTTTGAGACTGAAAAGTCTAGTGAAACAAATAGACTTCGCTGAGGATTTTAGACTGGGATATACTATTCTTCAATAAACTCCATTCTCTCTATATTGCATGGGAAGGAAAGCTTTAAATTGATGGCATGCACTCTCTTTTTCGTCATAGAAATAAATTTTAGCAACTCAAGAAAGCTCTTGTCCTTTCTTGAACTTATGTATTAAGCTCTTTTGTCTTCACATGTACAAACTGATTTTTTTCCTTCTGTTTTGTACCCTGGAAGTCCTCCAGGTATGAGGCAATCCCTGCTATGTCAGTGTGTGGTCAACTATTGTTGTCCAGCTCTAAACTGGAGCGGAACCCGTTCTGTCTTATTCTGTTCCCTCATCTTGCAGATGAATGGGAACCTTCTTCTGATTACATGAAAAGTTCTTAAGATGCACTAGACCATTTACACGGTCTGTTGCTCATAGAGAACCGAAAAACAGAAGCTGGTCCCCACAATAAAGAGTTTGAGTACCTTCCCCTCCTTCCAAAACAATTATATTCACTGAGTCGTACCATAAACACAACACAAATTGTTCTTATTCCAATTTTGGCACTAGATTTACAACTTCCATGGTTTAGAAATAGAGAAAGGAAACCAGGAGAAAACAAACTCCACTAGCGGGGGGGGGGGGGGGGGGAGGGTTGTTTTTCACCTCAGTTACTGCTTGGCACTTGCCTGAAAACTCTCCATTCTCATCCTCCATTTCAGAATTATATTCTTCCACAAGAGCGCAGCAGTCTGTTGACACACACTTCTTGTCCGCACGTACTGTCTCTGCATTTTAAGGCTGGCTTGAAATGAAAAAGAAGCCCACAGAGAACTCTTAACACCATGCAAGCTGTAGTGGGAGGCACAGGTTAAACTTTTCCACTCCCTTCCTTGCTTATGGGGTAAAGTTCTGGGCATGTATTTATTTTCTAAACTGATCAATATAGGTCAAAGCCATGCAGGGTTTTGACTTAGGGTTATTTGGCCCAGAGTATTTGAGCATGTCTCTTTTTCCCTAGCTAGATACAAGAGAATAGACGGACAAAAAACACAAAATGATCAAATCTCTGTATGGTATTCCCATCTACTCCACAGCACCTAGTAGCATTTCCAGGTGTCCTGGTAGAGAGCCATGTTCGCATCGCAGCAATGCGAAAGCAAGGTATCCATGATCCTTAGACCACTCCAATGAAAAAAAATAATGGTGTTCTAAGAAACTTCAGTAAATACCTTCCTTTTAACATAGTTTAATCTGACACAGCTTTACTCAGAAGCAGGATCCACTTCAACAAGATGCAGTCCAGGCAAGGCATACGCAAACTGGATTGAGTTGAATTTAGTTTTCAATGAGCTACACTGCATAATGCTTGAAATCTAAATAGTATTCTGCATAACTGGGTTATTGTGCACAGACAAACAAAAAGCAAAATACCCCAGTGCTGATGCTGATACAGCATCATTCATTTCATCTATGAATATATATTGAAAATAAGCCAGGAGAAAGTAACACAGAAATCCTTACCTTAAGCAAGCAATTTGAGCGAGAACTGAGAAAAGGAATTAAAGACAGCTACATAATCAAAACAATGTTCATTTGGACTGTGATTTTTTGTTAAAAAAAAAGTCGACAACAGCTTTCTATTTTTTCATGTCTTCATTCCTTCAATTCATTATCCCAGCCAAAAAAGCCACCGTCTTTCACAACCACTTTGGTGTTCTTATTTTCCAGGGTTTTCCCTCCTCCCATTTCCCCCCCTCAGGACAGCTGAACAGATGTCTTTGTTTTGAAGGTTTAATCAGTGTTCACCCAGCTGTATCTCTGAAAAGGAACCTAACTTATATCCCAGAGTTCAAGAGTTTGAGAGAGTCAAACAACTTCTTAAAATTTATAAACCTTTTCTGTACCTAGCTGAAAAAAATAAAGAAATCTGAAATATAGATCAGATATGTAGGCTACTAAATGGGGTGTGACCCTTTATTATCTTTGGAGGTTCAGCCCTACCATGTGATGACTCTGACTTCAATGCCCCAATAAACACTTCTCCATGCAATTCAATTGAAATGCAGAATAATCTCAGAAGCTTTCACAGGTTTCAACAAGCTGATATGAAACACAGGGTGTCGTTTTCTTAAATTCTTTGGCAAAGCTAATTGAGCAGTCACTGGATTTATTACTTTAGTGATTGGAAATGGTCCAACATATTTTAGCCCTACTTTCTTGGATGGTTGGTTAGTGCTGAGATGCTTCATTGAAAGGTAAAACTTTTCTCCAGCTTTTAACTGCCATTCAGGAGATCGCTTTTTATCGGCAAACTTTTTATAAGTGTTTTTCGCTTCTTGCAAAGTCTGTTTCATAATTGGCTAATTAGCTTTTACTTTAGCAATCCAATCATCAGCCAACACAGGATTGGGTCCATCTCTCGAAGGGGAAGAGGGCAAATCAGGTATAGGCACAAAGTCCTGCCCCGTAGCAATCTTGAATGGAGAAAAACCCGTGCTTTGGTGCACCGCATTATTATAAGCAACCTCGGCAAACGGCAACAGATCAACCCAGTCATTTTGTTGATAACTAATATAGCACCTTAAATATTGCTGTAATATGGCATTCAGATGTTCAGTGGCTCCATCCATCTGGGGATGGAACAAAGAGCTTAAACTTTGTTCTACTCCAATTAATTTTAAAAATGTCCTCAAAAATTTAGAAGTAAATTGACTTCCGCGGTCAATAATTACCCTGTTGGGCACACCGTGAGGGTGATAGATGTGCTGGATAAATAGATTTGCATGCTGGCTAGCAGAAGGCAGACCTTTGCATGGAATAAAATGCGCTTGCTTAGAAAACAAGTCCGTGACAACCCAAATCACAGTCTTCCCTTTGCTTTCAAGTAAATCTACTATAAAGTCCATAGCTATTTGCTTCCAGGGTTGAGAAGGTTTTGTCACTGATTGTAACAGCCCAACTGGCTTCCCAGTTGATTTCTTCGTGGTGGCACAGATACAAGTAGTTACATAGTCTTTTACATCTTTCCTCAATGTGGACCACTGGAATTGCCTTCTGACCAAATGCAATGTTTTTACAAAACCAAAATGCCCAGCTACTTTATCATCATGACACCGCTCAAAAATATGCTTTCTTAAAACACTGGGAATATACAGTGCATTTGGAAAGTCTTCAGACCCCCTTCACTTTTTCCAATTTTGTTATGTTGGAGCCTGATACTACAATCATTCAAATCCATGTTTTGTCACATTAATCTACACTCAGTACCTCATAATGACAAAGTGAAAACAGAATTTCAGAAATTCAAAGTTCCAGAAGGACAGCCATCACTGCAGCCCTCCACCAATCTGGGCTTTATGGCAGAGTGGCTAGATGGAAGCCTCTCCTCAGTGCAAAACACATGAACGCCTGCTTGGAGTTTGCAAAAAAGCACCTGAAGGACTCTCAGACTGTGAGGAACAAGATTCTCTGGTCTGATGAAACAAAGATTGAACTGTTTGGCCTCAGTTCTAAACGTTATGTCAGGAGGAAACCAGGCACCACTCATCACCTGCCCAATACCATCCCAACAATGAAGCATGGTGGTGGCAGCATCATGCTGTGGGGGTGTTTTTCAGCAGCAGGGACTGGGAGACTGGTCAGGGTTGAGGGAATGCTGAATGGAGCAAAGTACAGAGATATCCTCAATGAAAACCTGTCCCACAGTGCTCAGGACCTCAGACTGGGCCGAAGGTTCACCTTCCAACATGACAACGATCCTAAGCACACAGCCAAGACAACACAGGAATGGCTTAGGGACAACTCTGTGAATGTCCTAGAGTGGCCCAGCCAGAGCCCTGACTTGAACCCTATTGAACATCTCTGGAGAGACCTGAAAATGGCTGTCCACCGACGGTCCCCATCCAACCTGATTGAGCTTGAGAGGATTTGCAAAGAAGAATGGCAGAAAATCCCCCAATCCAGGTGTGCAAAGCTTGTCGCGTCATACCGAAAAAGACTCGAGGCTGTAATTGCTGACAAAGGTGCTTCAACAAAGTACTGAGTAAAGGGTCTGAATACTTACGTACATGTGGTATTTCAGTTTCTCCTTTTTGATAAATTTACAGAAACTTCTGAAATTCTGTTTTCACTTTGTCATTATGGGGTACTGAGTGTAGATTATTGTGACAAAACACGAATTTGAACGATTGTAGTATCAGGCTGCAACATAACAAAATTGAAAAAGTGAAGGGGGTCTGAATACTTTCCAAATGCACTGTACAATCTGTCTCCATTCCACCACAATCCATTGCTTTCTTGAAGAGTTTGTTTGTTATACCCCCCACCATGGGCCTTTCTGAACTTCAGTTCGTAATTCTTTCATTAATGTTGTCTCTAAAGGAAGATCAGGTAGAGGTTTTTTTACTGCGGGTGATTGCTGCTTTCCCCACTTGTGAATCCGGACCAATCTCTAATGAATCCTTTTCTCTTTCTACTTTATCTTGGTCAATACCAGGTTGCTGGGGAGACATTACAGTGTCAATGACTTCTTTCCTTTGGCTATCATGTTGTGGTAATCTAGAAAGAGTGTCTGCTAGAAAAAATTTCCCTGCGGGAAGGTACTTTAATGAGAAATTAAAATGGCTGAAAAACTCAGCCCAGCACACCTGCTTTGGATTCAATTTATGTGGCAATTTTAGTGCTTCTAGGTTTTTATGATCAGTCCATACTTCAAACAGGTGGGGAGAACCCTCTAACAAGTGTCTCCAAGTAGCCAATGCATGGCGTACTGCAAAAGCCTCCTTCTCCCAAACATGCCAGCATCTCTCTGTTTCTGTGAATTTGCGAGAGATGTAAGCTCAGGGTCTTAATACATTAGAGTCTTGTTGTAATAGCACAGACCCCACCGCAGTACCTGAAGCATAAGTTTGAATAACAAATGGTTTCTCAGAATCAGGGTGTTTTAAAATTGGCTCCGCTGTGAAAAGCGCTTTTGGATTATCAAAAGCAGCTTGGCAGTCTGGAGTCCATTTCAGCACCGCCCCCGGTTTCGCTGCTTTCTGCCCCTCACCCTGACTTTTTGTTTTCAAAAGATCAGTTAAAGGCAGGACAATTTGTGCAAAATTTTTTGTTTTATAAAATTTGTGATCAGAGTTATGGAAAAACCAAGAGATAAGTTTGTAGTAAAAACGTTGCTTTATTTAAAACAAAAGAACATAGGAACAAACCTTGAATCTTCTTTAGCCAAAGAAGGCATGGTTGATTAACATAGCTATTTACATTTAGATAGCAGAGCAGAGTGCAGAGTAAAGAGAACAAAAGGCATTTACATTTTAAACCTTTACTTGACCAGCACCTGAATGGACAGGATTCAGCATGTGACCAAAACACCTAGGCAACAGATTCCCAATATGGGCAAAGCTCAAACAGCTAATTCTGATTGGTCAGAACTCTCAGTCTGGCTGGCTCCAAGGCAAATTAACATTCCTGAGTGGGGGTGAACATGTGCTCCTGAGCCCAAACAGGAAAAAAGTTTTGAGGCCTGGCTTTTTAAAAACTCAGCCACATATTCTACAGACATAAAAAATATATGCAACACTCCCCTTTTTTTATGACTAGAAAGAATATGGAAACAAACCCAGCTTGGTAATTAACTCATTGTGCCTACTGGCAACTAGAGGCTTGGTTAAGATATCAGCCAACATTAATTTAGTATCACAGTATTTCAAAATAACCTTTTTCTTGGCTAGAAAATCTTTAACAAGATGAAAATGCACATCAATGTGCTTAGCGCGATTTCTGGAACTTTCAGATAAAGCTAAATGAGGACAGGCTTGGTTGTCTTCATGAATTGTTACAAGCTGGCTTAAAATGACTCCAATGTCTTGCAACAATTGTGTAAACCAAATTACCTCATTGCACAGTTGTGCTAAAGTATAAAATTCAGCTTCAGCTGTGCTAATGGCTACTACAGTCTGCTTTCTGGAAAACCAAGCAATAGTGGACTTTGCAAATTGAATTACACTTCCAGAAGTAGACTTTCTATCAGTGAAATCTCCAGCCCAATCTGAATCACACCAGCATTCTAGCTTTTCTTCTGTGTCTGTAGCAGACAACCTTAAGCAAAAATCTTTGGTGCCTTGTAAATAACGAAACAGCCTTTTTAATCCAGACTTTGCAGCAGATGTGGGATTTTCCACAAACCTGCTCAAAATGGACACACTGTTAGAAATGTCCGGACGGCTATTGTTTGCAATGTAAAGAAGACTACCAATGGCTGATCTGAAACTATCTCCTTCAGATAACTCACCATCCCCCTTCTCCCCCTCCTCTTTTAAAAACTCGGGAAGCATGGGGGAGGAGACAGACTTGCAGTCCTGCATTTTAAAATCCTCCAGCAGTTTCTTAATTTTACTACTCTGGCTTATGAGAAAACTGCCATCTTTTTCCCTCTGAATTTCCAATCCTAAGTAATTGTTGACTGCTCCAAGACATTTCAATGTGAAATTGTTTTTCATACAAACCTCAAAGGCATGCTTCTGTTCATCAGATGAAGTGAGCAGCAACAAATCATCAACATACAAGCACAAGTACATTACACCTTGCTTATCATTTTTTACATACACACAAGGATCAGCAATTCCCTTCTGAAACCCAAATTTTTGCAAAATATTATCCATCTTTATATTCCAACAACGCACGGCCTGTTTTAATCCATAGATGGATTTCTGCAATTCACACACAAGATGTTTTTCTTTTTCATAACCAGGAGGTTGTTGCATAAACAATTTTTCCTCCAAATCACCATACAGAAAAGCAGTTTGAATATCATAGTGATAAACAGACAGTTTCTTCATGGCAGCAACCTTTAAAAGCAACCTGATAGATTCAGCTTTTGTAACTGGAGCAAAAGTTTTGTCATAATCCACATTTTTCCTTTGAGCAAAACCTTTTGCTACCAACCTTGCTTTGTACTTCTGAATTTTACCATCAGAATCTTTTTTCAGTTTGAACACCCACCTACAACCTAAAACCTTCTGATTGGGAGGCAAATTTACTAATTTCCAAGTTTTATTTTCCTTTAATGAATCCAATTCTTGCTGCATGGCTTCCTGCCAACACTTAGCTATTTCAGCTGGCATCTCTTTAATGTCATCAAGAGATTCAGGCTCTGTGTGAATGTGAAAAGCCTTCACAACATCTACTTGATAATGATCAGGTGGAACTCCCTTATTAATCCTTTCAGACCTGCGAGGTAGGACAGGACTTACACTCTGATTCCCACCATTGTCCTCAGAAACCTCTGACTTTCCAGACAAGTCAGCTTCCTGCTCATTGACTTCACTAGGTGATTCCTGCAAATCACCATCAGCAAGACTTTGCTGCTCCCTCATGGATTAATCAACTGAAGAACTAGAGTTTATTTTATCCCAATTCTGCTCAGCAAAAGAAGCACTTTTACTAATTATCAATTGATTATCCAGTATGAACCTGTAGCTCCTCTGACTTTGTTCATACCCTACAAAGATTGCTTTCTTTGTTCTGGAAGCCCCCTTGCGCCTCAGCTGTTTGGGAATGTGGACCCAAGCTACGCTTCCAAACACTCGGAGGTGGTTTACTTTAGGCTTCACACCATAGAACAAATGAAAAGGCACATCCTGAATTTCACTGCTAAACAGCCTGTTCTGAACATAACACGCTGTAGAAACAGCTTCTCCCCAATACCTAAAAGGTAAACTAGCATCCTTCAACAAACACATCATTGCTTCCTGCAATGTTCTGCCTTTTCTCTCTGCAACAGAATTCTGTTCTGGAGTGTAAGGGTTAGCTAAAATGTGTTCTATCCCTTTTTCTAACAAAAAGTTTTTAAACTTTGAGGATAGATACTCTCCACCTTGATCTGATTGCAAAGCAGACACTGGCCTTGGGAATTTTCCATTCGCCCAAGCCACAAAAGCTTTAAATTTTTCAAAGACCTCATCTTTGTGTTTCAACAAATAAATGAATGTGTACCTGGAAAAATCATCTATGAAGGTCAAAATATACCTTGCTCCCCCAAGACTAGGAGAAAAGGGGCCTATTACATCAGAATGAATGATCTCTAGAGGCCTAGAGGTGGATCTATCAGAAAACTTCTTCACAGGAGCTCTTGTGGTTTTTTTCTCCTTGCAAACTGAGCAATCCAGATACGTAGCACAAGGTTTCAATTTTAAATCAGCAGAATAACTAGGCATTTGAGAAATGTACTTAAAATTAGCATGAGCAAACCTCCTATGTAATAAATGGATGCACTGATTGTGTATGGGAATATTCCCAAACACAGCTTTAGCAGTTTGCTGCTTTTCAGCCTTTTGTACAATGTACAGAGAATCTTTCTGCAAACACTTTGCAACCGCTTTGCCACCCTTCCTAATTTCACAACCCTCTTTCTTAAAAGTTACTCCATAACCTGAGGCAATTAGCTGCCCCACAGACAAGAGATTGCTTTGAAAATTAGGCACAAACAAAACATTTTGAACAGTTTCCCCCAAACATGGAAGATTGATCTCACCTTCACCCACGATCTTGGATACAGATCCATCTGCTAAGGAAACTTTTTGTTTGTTAGTTTTAGACAAAGACAGAAAAGAATTTTCATCGTTACATATGTGAGCATTTGAACCACTGTCCAGAACCCACAAATCTTTATTATCAGAGTTCTCAACAACTTTTGCATGAAGAATCTTCTTTCTAGAAGTTTCTTCTTTCTTCTTAGAAGTCTTCTTGCTTTTAAACTGGACACAGTCCTTCTGCAGATGAGCAGGAGATCCACAGGTAAAGCATCGCCGGGTGGATAAAGCAGCTTGGAATTCAAAGCTCTTCCGCTCCCTCTGCTGGCCACGAGAAGACTTTATTGTAGAAATGGAGGCAGCTTTTTCTTGGCACTTCTCCCACTCAGCAAGCAGCCGGGTAGTCACGAACGATGGAGTTAGATCAGCTTCTGGGATTCCCTCCATGGAGCAAATTAAAGTGTCCCAGGACTCATTCAACGAAGACAGCATAATGTAGGCTTTCATAAGGGGGGTAAATTCCATCCCATGCTCTTGTAATTCCACAAAATAATTTTGCAGCTTGTGAAGATGCTCTGGCAAATTTCCATTCTCAGGCAAGTGAGCCTTGTACAGATTTTTGGTTAAAATAACCTTGCTGCCTGGACTAGTTTTCACATATAAATCATGTAAATAGTCCCATAAGTCTTTGGAAGTTTCTTTGCCTCTCACGTGTATAAGCTGATCATCCTGAACAGCCAAAATAATGGAGGCTTTGCATTTCTCATCTTTCCTCAACCAAGCTTGATCTGGATTCTGAGGAATTTGTTCAGAAATTGCAGACCATAAATTTTCTCTCCTCAAGAAACTTTCCATTTTCAAAGACCAGTTCAAATAATTAGTATTAGAAAGCTTTTCCAGGGGCATACCTTGAAAACTTGAAGCTGCAGCAGCCGCCATTGCTTCTTCTCTCCCCTGTTGTAGTAATCCAAACACGAGGCTTGAAACCACAAGGCAAAAAACTCCGCCTCCCAATTGAAACTTCTTGCAACTGCCAGCAAGTTTCAAAAAACAAAGGAAGCCTCTTCAAATGCAGATTAAAACAGGTCAGCTTTCCTTTCTCATGTTTCCATAAGTTTTGTCTCTGATCCAGAAGCAGTTCCTGGGCCCTTAACCTTTTGTTGTTTTATAAAATTTGTGATCAGAGTTATGGAAAAACCAAGAGATAAGTTTGTAGTAAAAACGTTGCTTTATTTATTTACAAAAGAACATGGGAACAAACCTTGAATCTTCTTTAGCCAAAGAAGGCATGGTTGATTAACATAGCTATTTACATTTAGATAGCAGAGCAGAGTGCAGAGTAAAGAGAACAAAAGGCATTTACATTTTAAACCTTTACTTGACCAGCACCTGAATGGACAGGATTCAGCATGTGACCAAAATACCTAGGCAACAGATTCCCAATATGGGCAAAGCTCAAACAGCTAATTCTGATTGGTCAGAACTCTCAGTCTGGCTGGCTCCAAGGCAAATTAACATTCCTGAGTGGGGGTGAACATGTGCTCCTGAGCCCAAACAGGAAAAAAGTTTTGAGGCCTGGCTTTTTAAAAACTCAGCCACATATTCTACAGACATAAAAAATATATGCAACAAAATTGGGTATGAATTGATGATAAAAATTTGAGAACCCTAGGAATGATTGTAATTGCCTTCGGGTTTGTGGAGGTTCCCACCCCAATACATCGCTCACTTTTGCTGGATCCATTTCAATTCCCTGGTGAGATACTCTATATTCTAAATAGTCCAATTTTTCTTTATGGACTTCACATTTCGACAATTTGACATACAATTGAGCTTCTAACAGTTTCTTCAACACTTCACGTACCAATTGTACGTGTTCTTCCATTGTTTCAGTATAAATTAGAATATCGTCCAGGTAGACCAGGACTCCTCTATATAAAAATTCATGTAGCACCTCATTAATCAAATTAATGAACACACCAGGGGCTCCAGACAAGCCGAACGGCATGACCTGATACTGGAAACACCCAAATTGACAATTAAAAGCAGTTTTCCATTCATCCTGTTCACGGATGTGCACTCTGAAATACACTTCCCTCAAGTCCAACTTGGTAAAGATTTTCCCTTTTGTGAGGTGGGCCAGCATGTCTTTCAGCAATGGTAGAGGGTACTGATTGGAAATACAGATGGCATTTAGACCCCTATAATCAGTACACAGTCTCAAAGAGTTATCTTTCTTTTTCCTGAACAAGACAGGGGCAGCCATTGGCGAAGTAGCTGGCTCAATAAAACCATGCTCAAGGTTCTTATCAATAAAATGTCTTAACTCTTGTAATTCTTTATGTGTCATGGAATACAAGTTAGTCTTTGGCAAAACTGCCCCAGGTTCAATCTCGATAGCTCAGTCTGTCTTACAGTGGGTAACTGATTTGACTCGGCTTCATCAAAATCCACCCTTACTTCATCATATGCCTCAGGAATTTCTATTTCCTCACTCGGCTGACTACTGCTTTCCATTCCAGCAGCTCCCATTTCAGTTCCAATCTGTATATCCTCTGCTTCCAACCCACCGTAAGACCCATCAGCAAATTCCAAGTCCCCAGAAACTCAGTCAATGTGAGGGTTTCACTCCCGAAGCCATTTCAAGCCTAGGACTATTGGCTGGTTGGCTATCGGGGCCACAATAAATCTCAAAGTCTCTTCATGGGTCCCAATTTTCATTTTCACCACTTCTGTATAGTACTCCACGGGACCCCCTTTCATACCAGACCCGTCAAGTTGACAAAAAATTATGGGGACTTTGAGTTTATATAGTTTTAGTCTCAGTCCAGTCAATATGGCAGGGTGAATCAAGCATCTTGAATGCCCAGAGTCCAGCATCGCCAATAAACTGGCTTGCTCCCTCCCATCTAAAGTCTCGATTTTTACCTTTACTTGCATAGTTGGACAATCTCCACTCACCAGTGGATCTATGCACCCATTGGTAAATGCCTGCCCTCTGGCGCATCTTAGGACAGGCAGTTGGAGTTTCCCACTGGCAAGAATTCTTCATCTGTCGAGTCATTCTCCCCTTCAAAGATATCTGTCTTGATCAGTTCCTCTACTGCTACGGCCACTCCCTTCCACTTGGGCTGAAATTGCTTACTTCCTTTGCTCTCCAGTTTCTTCTTTGGGATGTTGGTAGCTTGTGGGCAGCTGCTGATGCGATGACCTTCTTTGCTACATTTAAAGCATAATCCACTCTTGGTGCAACATTCCTTTTCATCTTCCCAGGTTTTCTGAGTAGAACTTCACTTGGTTGGTGTTGTAGTACTGATGATCCTGCTTGGGGTCTGGAATTGTCTGTATGATCTTATACGTAGTCTGGTACTTTCTGCTTTTCCCGCCAACTGGATCTATTCATCTAAGGTTTCTGGATCCCCTCTCCCGGCTGCCATTTCAAGAATCTCTGGTTTCAGATTCATCTGGAAATACTCTATTTGGAAAGTTTCAGGCCAATCTGGTAATTGGCTTATTAATTTCTTCAATTCCATGGCATACTCTGCTACAGTGCGATTGTCTTGTCTTAAATTTTGCAGCTCTACTCTGGCAGTAATTTTTGACAAGGTATCTTCAAAACGTTTGTGTAATGCCATCATGAAGGCACTAAAGTTTGACAGCGCTTTAGCTTTTGCTTCGTGCATAGCCACCAACCAGTTTGCTGCCTCTCCCTCAAAAAAATTTGAAATATATATCACCTTGGCTTCTTTGTTGGTAAAGGACCCTTTTTTTCCCCATAAGTTTTATTAAATTTTAAAATACATATTAAAAGTTCAAAATAGAAAAAGAAATAGAAATACAAAGTAAAGAAAGAAGAAAAAGAAAAAGTGAAGTAAAGTAAAGTAATAAACATAAGAAAGTATGAAAAATAGATGACTTCCAATCTATCTCTGGTCATTAAGTACAATATTCTGCTTTAAATGTTAGTCTTTCATACAATACACAAGAACATTTCTTTGTCTAATACATTTTAATTTCTATATTCTAATCTTCTGATCTTCATATAGACTTCGCCCTTCTTACAGTTCTCCAATAGTCCATCTGTGGTTTCCACTCCTTGAAGTGATAACAATTTAAGTCCTCTTTTTTTGCATTCATATCTATATCCTTGGTAAAGTCCAATCTTCTTGAGTTATACATAAAAGGAAAGTCTAAAATATATTTCTATTTATATATATCCACAAAGATAATTCTAGTTTAAACATAATCTATATTTGAACCACATTTATACTATATTCTACATCTTCATGCACATTTAATTAATTAACAAGTTTTTATAGCTTCCTGTTCCATTAATACATATCCTTATAACAATTTTCATTGATATTCTTAATAATAATTTGAACTTAATCTTCATTTATTATGTTTCACATCAACATCTACATTCAAAATGACAATTCATCTTATAACAATTTTTTATTTTAATATTCTTAACAATAACAGTAACAATATTAATTCTAATTTGAACTCAGTCTACATTTATGTTTTATAATACATTTCACATTAAAGTATATATTTAAATCCCTATTTTCTTTACATCCTTATACATCTAATTCTAATAAAATATTTTTCTCTTTATATATTCCCTTAGAAATAATTCTAATTTAAATTTAGTCTATAACATCAACGTGTATTTGTATCTCTAATTTTAGAACTTTGTATCCTTCACTTAAAATATCAAATTTTTATATATATCTTCAATACATCCTCTTATACCAATTTTTAATATTTAATATTCCCAACAATTATATTACTAGTTTAAACTTAATTTGCATTCATAAAGTAATCTATTTCCAGTTGGAGTCCGTGGTTTTCTTATGACCTTTTATCCCTTCATGTCTTCCCCTGAGATCTTCTGTTCAAGTCACACTGAAATTATAATACATAATCTGTTTTGTCATCTGTCCCATACAAAATGCCAAGGCATTTTTCTGGACATTTCCCTGTCCAACACCACACCTACTCTGAACCTCTCCTTGTCCGGCACTAGGTAAATCAACTCCAAAATATTTATCAATCTCTAGACTCGAATCTTTCTCCCTTACTCTCAGCTGTAACAAGGTACCCAAAATCTCTTTCTCCCTTTTCTCTATTTCAATGGCATCCCCTTTTCGCTGAATATATGTCACAACCTCTTCTAATTCAGATCCTATCCTTTGTATATGACCCTGCATATCAAGCATAAGATTTTTCAGTGTTTCTTTAATTTCCTGAAATGCCTCTCTAATCTCCTTTTTAAAGTCTTGAATTAATTCCCCTATTATATTTGCCATTCCCCCCCCCCTTTGTTCCCTCTACTGGCTCAATACTGTAAAATTCCGTGATGTCTCCTCCACACTCTAGCACACAGTAGCTTCTGCAGACACAACAAAGGAATTTCCCAGAGGGAAGGTAAACAGCTACTCCACTCAAATGGAAAATTACCAACAGGATCTAATAGGTTCCAGATATAAAAAAACGGATTGTTGCCTAAATTCAAAAGGCTGTTAAAAAAAAAAAAAACAATATACAAAAATAGGAAAGAGAAAAGTAGTTCAAACAGTTTATATTCAATACAAAAAAAAAATTCAGCCACTATAGAAAAAAGAAAAAGTAACAGGTTCACTAATAATTAATCCAATGAAATATATTCAATAAAAAACTCAACCACTGTATATAAAGATTTTCAAGTCACTAGTCATTAATCCAATAAAGGGTTTGAAGAAAGTTTCTACTTTCAAGTGGAGGCAAACCACTCTAGTACAATAAAAAAATGAAGACGTTTCACTGTATTTCAAAATGCAAAATCCATCTCAATCTTCCACCACAAATATCACAGCAAAGAAAGCAAAAAAAATTACCAACATTTTGAACATTGTCCAAGGATAGACTTTAGATAGTAATAAGGCAATGTAAACTAAAAAGAAAAGTAAAATAATAGTGATCTAAGAGTCGGTTTCTTGCGCTTGCGTCTCTATTAGAAGGCTTACGGTTCCCTGCAGAGCTAGCTGGCTTCTCTTGCCGTTCTCTCCGCTTCCACCACCCCCACTCCTTCCGTGGTGGAAAACAGCTGAAAGAGCAGAGGGGAGCAGTTTTAATGGCTTGATGAGTAATCTTCTGCCCCCCCCCCTCTGAGGAGAGACACCGGTGGTCTTTCACCTTCTGGGAACCACCGCGAACAGGGAAAAGTTAGCCGAGTTCTCAACTCTCTGAGAAGTTCTGACTTGTCGCACTGCCAATCCGACCGAAGGTCGGTAAAGGGTCCTTCAAATTCTTCCATGAACCCTCTCACATGGGTCATGAAGCATGCCAGCTTTGCTGGGTCATCATCAAATTTTATCTTTAATTTGCTAATAGTCATAGTTTTAGTTGGCAGTTAGTGGTCTGACATTCACATGTGTCCCTTGGGTAGGGGATCATGCACATTCATCAGGTTCTGATGTCTCCTCCTCTTCCTCGCTGTCCTCAGTGGATTCACCTTCACCCGACGTGATTGGAGGGCTAGTAGGTCTAGAAACAGGTTTTTCCCCCTCTTGGTTCTGCAGGATTTTTTGTAAGGTTCTGTTCATTGCCGCCATCTGTTGACTTATAGTCTCCAATTCAAAATCCATTCGGGATGTCTTAGCTTCTAACAAAGCCATTCTTTGTGCTTGTGTGATGCGTTGCTTTGTAGCTCGTTTGCCAATTTCAGGTTTCATGTCACCTACAATCCCCAGGGACCATTCTGCTCTGGTTTTTTGGGTTCTCATCATGGGGATCTCAGTGGGCTCCACACATTCTTCAACGCCCTCCTTCTGGTGTCATTTCTTTCGACCACCCATAGGTTCAAATTTCTCTGATTTCTCCCCCTTCAGGATCTCCATACTTTCCATGGAGGTGCTCAGTTGTTCACTATCAACCTCCTGAGGTTGTTAACTGGAAATATCCATAGATTTGGTCTCTGACATACAAATTGTCAGTAATAGTGTGCTGCAGATTCTCAAACATAAGGCTCTCTGAGGGTTCAGGAGTAGCGTCATGTAGAATCAACATACATTTACATTTGGATCTTTCTGTGATGACTCTGACTTCAATGCCCCAATAAACACTTCTCCATGCAATTCAATTGAAATGCAGAATAAGCTTTATTAAGGATACATGTAAATCAAAGCATTCTCAAAGATCCGAATGACGGTTTCCCACCAAACAATCAAACTTAGCTCTCCCCCTTCGCACCAATCCTTTTGCGCCCATGATGTCAGTGTCTGTTACTTTCCCACTCCGCTCAAGCCCCCACCACACTCTTGCAGGTGGACGACCTTGAAGCTCAGCATAACAGTCTCTAGCAGTCCAGCGTGGCTCCTGGAATGCATTCCCCCTCCCAACTCTTTCCAAGCTGACACGTATCTCTGAAGTACATGGCAGGATTCAAACTGGAACCCTGACATACCATTAGGTAGAGTAGTGTTTCTCAAACTTGGCAACTGGGGAATTCAGGGAGTTGAAGTCCACACATCTTAAAGTTGCCAAGTTTGAGAAACACTGAGGTAGAGTGAACCACCTGCATAACCCAGCAGATGCTGAAGGGAAATCGAGGTCAGTGTCTTCTGGGCTTCCTCTTGAGCCATTCCGGTTTTCCAGTGTCCTTGTGGCAAGGATTCTTGCATGGCGTTAGCCTGGTCCAACAGGTTGACTCAACTATTTATGTTCTCTCAGTGTTTCACAATGGATAGAAGTGATCAGTCAGGAAGAGACATGACACTTTGCGATACGCACTCCCACTAGATTTGTGTATTTGCCCGCTCTTGCTTAAACAAACAGTAAGGTGGATTTGGGCACAGCAATGAGAGAATGGAGGAAGCTCTGCATGTGCCATGCAATTTACCACCAAAGTTGGCTGTTGCCTCAGGTCTGTGTTATTGGCCAGGGTTGAAGAAAAAGTCAACTGCTCAGATTCTGTACATGACATAGGCAAATGTCACAATGTCTTTTGCTGTAATATTTTGAGCCAGCCTCACTGGTGCACTGTGTTTATTTCAACAACTTTGAAATTTTGTTGAAAAGTACAACTTAAATAAACAAGGTCCTCAAGAACATGGATTAGCTGTTCGGTAATGTAGTTTGAAATTCTATCACATATTCATGGGAAATAAAACTTTGATCCAGTGATAATGAAAAACTGATTTCTGTTCATTAGGGGGTTATTCTGCAGACAGAAATCTAACTGATCCACAGTCCATCCACAACCTCCAATGGATTTCTCATTATTCTAAGGAGTTTCTCTTATTATACTGTTTTTGCAGCCAGGACCACATCCACTCTCAATAACTTCTGGGATTAGATTTCTGACAGCACCAACAGTTTTGTGTTTGCCTGTAGATTATTAAAATTAGGATGGTAGATGAATGTCATACTGGGCAGAGGCCTCCACAGGGGGCTTCAAATAATGAAAGCAGTATCGTACCATTGCACTGCTCCACCCCTTTTGTTGTCACATCATGACATCGCAGTTATGTATGAAAGGCTCGGAGCTTGCATTGCAAGACTACTTTTGTCATTTGGATGAACGCATCAGCTCCTGCACACAC
Source organism: Charina bottae (assembly GCA_023362775.1). NCBI lineage: Eukaryota > Metazoa > Chordata > Lepidosauria > Squamata > Charinaidae > Charina > Charina bottae. The sequence goes on along the minus strand of JALMGJ010000002.1, from coordinate 139,715,359 downwards.
CTCTGCTGCTAGTAGAGTTGCAAGGGCAACCTGATAAACATATCTAATTAAGTATCCCTAGAGCTGAGCAAGATGGCTTAGCTTTGCCCTGGTGAGATGCTTTTTTAAATAATAATATTATTAAAAGTTTTGATTACAACAATAAAAGATAATAATGATAATAATCCCATAATGTCCTTCCTTTTATTAGGCTAATTTGCCAACTGGATTTTATAATTATTTATTGTATTAATTAATTGTGATTTTATATTTTTATTCCCTATTTTAAATCAGTTTTATTGTAAACTGCCCAGAGTTCCCCATTGGGGGAGATGGGCGGTTATATAAGTTAAATAAATAAATAAATAAATAATACAGACTAAAAAAGAAGAAAGAAAGAAAAGGTGCAAAAAAGCAAAGAAGAAAAAATAAAAAATAAAAAAGCCCCCCTAAAAAGCAACTTCCCACCCTCATCAAAACAAGTATAAACAATTTCACTATCTCTTCACCTCCACCTAATTAAAAAAACTATATAAAACTCTTCATCCCATATGTCTGTAGCTTGAATCATGTCAACTGGATTTCTATTTTCTCAGTTGACATGATTCAAGCTACATACAATTCCACCTGGATGACTGAGAACCTTCATAGACATATCTTCATCCCATAATTCCTCTCTTAACTATAGGCAAATCCAATAAATTATGTTTTCTACAATCCAGGTATCAGCAGAAAGTCCAAGCAGAGCCCTAAAATAATAACATTAATTAATACATATAAAACTCAACATTCCACATCTCAATTCTTAGCCATAGACAAATCCACATTTAAAAGACATAAAGTAGTCCCAATATCCTAGTGTGAACAAAAGACTAAAATTTAACACGGCAAAGGATAATTTCTTCTTTAAAGAGAACAAGCTCACAAATATCCCCTACTTTAAGTAGAAAGACAGTTAAATAGAAAGTCAATTTACATGCTTTCTGATTAGAAATAGAGTTAGAACAGCCCAGAGTACCTCTGGCGGGAGGAGATGGGCGGTGACAAATCAAATCAAATAAATAGATGATAGATGATAGATAGATAGATAGATAGATAGATAGATAGATAGATAGATAGATAGATGATAGATGGATGGATGGATGGATGGATAGATAGATAGATAGATAGATAGATAGATAGATAGATAGAATACATAAAATAACTGTAGGGAAAAAAGCTTAAACATCATGTTAACTGTAATCAATACACAACATTTCTCCATTCCAGATGTCAGCGAATCCAAAGAGAACCACCCCAAATAACATGTCCCATTCAAATAAACATTCTATCTCTCCACTCTTAACTATAAGCAAATCCTCAATTTAGAAGGCAAAAGAAGTCCCAGTATCTTAATAGAAAGAAAAGACTAAAATTTAACATGACAAAGAAGGATAATTTCTCCTTTAAACAAGCTCATAAAAATTCCTTACTTTAAGTGGAGAGACAATTAAATACAAAGCCAATTTAAATGCTATCAGATTGGAATACATAAAGTAACTATAGGGGGAAAGGTTTAAAAACCATATTAACTGTAAGCAAATCCAATACATAAAATTTTTCAGTCCAGATATCAGCAAATCCAAAAAGAACCACCCAAAATAGCAACGTCCCATTTTAACCCTGGTCAAATAAACCGACTTTGTGTTCCTTCTTTTTACATAAAACGATCTTGCTCTTTAATCCCTTCAGATGATTCTTAATCCTTGTTTTGAATTTCTTCAAAACTTTGAACAGCCTCTTTTGTAAATCCAGCAAAAAGAAATTATTCCAATTGCTCTCTGGGATTGTCATTTTTATTTCTTTCTTAATTTTTAAAGCCTCATCCAGTTTTTGTTTTTTGTCTGATGACAAATTCTTGTTCAAACTCATGTTCATGTTTTTCTTGGGTATAGTTTGCTGCATATCTTTTTCTGTAACATCTTCTGAGAACTGAATGTTCCCAAGAAGACACAACATAGCTGTGTTGTGCTGATGAAATTCCTCAAAAATATCTCTGAACGCCATGATAAGTTGCTTGTCTTGTTATGGCTCCAATATCAAAAACAATTCTTCTTTCCACGAAAATGCATTTATTGTTCAAAATTAATTTCAAAGTCTTAATATACAAAATTCAGTATTCCAATGTTTCTGAGCCCTTAATCCATTTAAAATTTTCTAAAGCCAAAACCTTGTCTTGCTTTTTGCTTTTTATTTTAAATTCTTAAAAGTTTTAAAAATACATCTTCATTTTCCTATATTAAGGATTGAAGGTACTCACCCAGTGTATTTCCAGCCTTGTCGTTTTGAAAGGGTCTAATTTCTTTAAAACAGTTAATAGGCAATTTCCGAAATAGTTAGCAAGGGAAGTGTGAACTTAGTGTCCTTTGAGAAGACTCCATTTGTGGCTGGAGCAAGTATAGAAAATTCCTCTGGCTCCCAATTCTCCCATTATCCGGAGACCGCTGCTTTGCAGTCTCCTTGTGAGAAGCAATCGTAAGGAGCACAGCTTGGGCAATCTCGCGTCCTCTCTTTATCCAGACAGGGTTGAAGGAGCCGATCTACTCATCATCTCCCTGTCCTTTGGGGCAAACATCAGCTCTGTTTTTCATGGAGCTGTCTTCAGTCCACCATTCTTTCTCTGAAGCTGCCCTGGTGAGATGCTGGGTACGATATGGGTAATGGAGGTTAGAATTGATTCTTGCCTTCAGCCCCAAAATCTGCAGAGGAGCTGAGGGATTGGGCTTAATTATTAAAAATGTATAAGGAAAGGGAAGGATCACTTTCCATGTATTTTAAGTTTTAAAAAACTGCCACACTAGGATATTTGCAGAAAGCCTTCTTCCTGTGACAGTTAAAACTTTCCAGTTTGGTGTGTGGAAGAGGTGTGGAAGAGGACTTTCACACTACAAATAGCACCACGTTATTAGTTTATTTAAACTAATTGCCTGTACCAAAGTGTTCAAGAAAGGCTGTACTGCTCAACACTGTTTAACTGTAAAAAAAACTTAAGCCACTTATGTCTGGTTGATTTAGGCCTTGCTTGAAAACCAATGTGCTTTTCTTCCCACGTGCACTACCTGCTGCTTTCTCTATCCATTCCCTTGAGATGATGCCTACACATAGTTTTGAAGCTAGCTTAGCACCTTGTCCAAAGTGCACATTTTAATATGGAAGAGTTTTCTTCTCAAGAGACTCACAGGAAGCTGGAACCAAAACATTCAAGGATTAACAGTAGGGCTACCACAGAATTATCCATTTTTGACTTCTTCACCCAATACTGTTTAAATCATGTATCGGAGTGCAAGATATATGGAACTAAAACATTTACATTTAAAACAGCCTAGTGGAGCGGGTTGGCGGTGCAGCAGACCAGCTGTGCGGTGAACTGGCGGACTGGCCTTGGAGATCCAACCTAGCACAACGGCTTGGCTGCGCAGCAGACCAGCAGCGCAGCAAACCGGTGGAATGGCCTGGAAGGACCAGCCTAGTGGAGCGGTTTAGCAACACAGTGGTCTAACGGACTGGCCTTGGAGGGCCAGCTGGGTGAGTGCGACAGACGCGGGGGTACCTAGCGCGATAGACTTGGGCAGGGGAGGATATGAGATAGAGCCCTTGGAGGGAATGGTGGGGGTGATTAATCTTGGTGCAATGGACTGTAACAACATAGAAGACCCAGGTGGTATAGCGGGCCTCGAGGTAGGAGGCCTTGGTGGCAATGAGTGGTGGACCTGAATTGAGCACTTGGTCATCCCCTCACAACCTGCCCATAGTCAGTGCAAGCAAGCAACTTTATTGATTAGTCTTACGACCATATCAAAGATAAAATAAGATAACAAGAATACAATACAATTCAATTTAACTGATAAAATTGATAAAAATACACCAAAATAGGAAATAAGATAATTGAATAACCTGAAATAATAATAAATACAATACATGTATATCTAATCAGAATTCAAATGAGTTCATCACCCCTACATGGCACTCCAATCTTTTCCATATAATGGGCTCTCTGGTGAACTGCCTTGTCTACAAACTTGGCAGTCCTATTCACAATAAAAGTATTTGAGCCCGAAAGAAAATAAGATAATCTGTGATTAGAATCCCAGTGTGCTGTTCTTTCTAACAAAGGAGACAGGAATTTAATCCTAAGTGAATCATATAATTTGCAGTCGAACAAAACATGGGCAATATCTTCTATGGCTGGGTCGCCCATAGTCAGTGGAGAGCTGTTGAGGCTGCTCCAGTGTGAATGTGGGACTCCCTCCTGGGGGTGAGATGAGGGGGGGCGAGCCTGGGAATGTTTGATGGTATGAGAGAGCACTCACCTCCTGAGTGAGAGACAGGAGGTGAGAGGAAGTGAATGAGATGCCCCCCTGCTGACTAGTGAAAGAGGCCAAGCAGGGGGCATAATGAATGGGTTGGTGATGGCTAGGTCCTGACGGCTCCAGGAGCACAAGCTGGTGTGCCAGAGGACCTGCCATTGCCCTGTGAGTAATTGAGTATATGTGAGGGTGTGTGAGTGGATGGAGGGACCTCTATTTCAAACCAGGGACTCCAAAGGTCCAGGATCAGAGGCTAATGATTGGGAGTCTCTGGGGGCTGTAGGGCAGGTCATATCATTGAGGTGGTGATGGGTAGGGGATGCTGTGGTGGGAGCCAGTGGGTGGGCCATCTTCGGGGAAGATGCCCCCAGTGTTTGTTGCCGGTGGCGTGTTCCAGCCCTCTGTGCTCAGACCCAGGCCCTGGACAGCATATTCATAGACACCCTGGTTTCTGGCTGTTGCTGCTTAATGCCAGGTCAGTCAACAACAAAGCCCCCCTCAGATGTGATTTGATCACTGAGGAGGGGGCACACCTGGCGTGTATTACCGAGACCTGGCTGGGACCTGACTGGGTGTGCCCCTTTCAGAAATGTGCCTGGCCAGGTGTACGGTATGGCACCAGCCAAGATCCCAGAGCAGGGGAGGTTCGGTGGCTGTTGTCATCCAAGAGTCCCTAGTGGCCTTCAGGGGCACTGCTCCACAAGTGGCCGGTTGTGAGACCCTGTTTCTCAAGTTGGGTTCCCGAGAACATTTGGGAGTGTTGCTACTGTACCAGCCTCCCTGCTGTGTAGCAGCCTCCCTGCCTTAGCTGCTGGAGGCCATCTCGGGGTTGGCGGTGGAGTTCCCCAGGCTTATTGTTTTGGGGGACTTCAACCTGCCGTCCCTGGGGTGTGCCTCGGAGGCAGCTTGGGAGTTCATGGCTACTATGGCAGCCATGGGCCCGTCCCAGATTATTCGGGATTCGAGTTGAGAAAGTGGTCTCACCCCAGACTTGGTTTTCTTGTCAGAGCAATGGCAATGTGACCTGAGGGGATAGTTACAGCTGTCCCCATTGTCATGGGTCAGATCATGCCCTGGTGGCCCTGAGATTCTCTTATGCCACCCCCCTCTGCAGGGAGGCCGGACCCCTGGTGACTGATGGACCTGGTAGGGTTTCAGAGGGAGCTGAGGGTTATACCCGAGGATCTGCTGCATGGTCCAGCAGAGGCCCTGGCTGCTACCTGGAATAGGGAGGCAGCCTGGGCCTTGGACAGGATCACGCCTGTGCAACCTCTCTTACCCCATTGAACCCGACACTCCCCATGGTTCATGGAGGAGCTGAGGGTTCTGAAGAGGACTAAGAGACATCCAGAGCACTGCTGGAGGAAGACAAGGACCGAACCCGACTGAACACAAGCTAGAGCTGCTGTTAAGGCCTACCTTGTGGTGGTAAGAGTGGCAAAAAGGCAGTATTTCTCCACTCTTATTGCATCCACAGAATGCCACCCAATGGCCCTGTTTAAGATCACCTGATCCCTTTTGGGGAAGATGGGTTCAGAGACCCACCTACAGGGTCATGCTGAGGAGTTTTCTGGGCTTCTGGAGGATAAAATTGCTCAGATTCGTTCCACGTTGGATGCCAAGCATGAGGCATGGTCTGGGGAGATACCGTGGGAGCATACTTACCTAGTTATCTGGGAACAGTTTGATCCTGTTGGACCCGAGGAAGTGGACAGGATCCTCCAGACAGTAAGTGCCACCACTTGTCATCTAGACCCATGTCCCTTCTGGCTGGTGAAAGTAGCTCGGGAGGTGATATGTGGTTGGGTCCAAGCAATGGTTAATACATCCTTGGGGGAGGGGGTGTTTCCAACTGCCTTTAAGGAGGCGCTGGTACACCCCCTCCTCAAGAAACTATTGCTGGACCTGACTGTACTGGACAATTTTCATCCAATCTCCCACCTCTCCTTTTTGGTGAAAGTGGTTGAGAAAATGGTGGCGTTGCAGCTCCAGAGGGTTCTGGATGAAATAGATTATCTATACCCCTTTCAGTCAGGTTTCAGGCCTGGATATGGGACAGAAATGGCATTGGTCGCACTCATAGATGATTTCTGGCGGGAGTGGGATGGTGGCAGTGCATCTATCCTGGCTCTTCTCGATCTCTCAGCGGCTTTCGATACTATTGACCATGGTATCCTTTTGGGACGGCTCAGGGAGTTGGGGGTGGGTGGCGTGGTTCTGCACTGGTTCACCTCCTTCCTCCAGGGCTGGTCCCAATCAGTGGTGATAGGGAGTGAGAGATCCGACCCTCGACCCCTCCTTTGTGGGGTGCCACAGGGTTTGGTTCTCTCTCCACTCCTTTTTAACATCTACGTGAAACCACTGGGCAAGATCATCCGTCACCATGGGATGAGGTATCATCAATATGCTTATGATACTCAATTGTACATCTCCATCCCAGGTGAAGTGAGTGATGCTGTGACCGCCCTCTCTCGGTGCCTGGGAGCTGTAGGGGTCTGGATGGGGAACAACAGGCTTCAGCTGAACCCTGGTAAGATGGAGTGGCTGTGGGTTAATGGCTCTTCCGTATCCGGGACATTGTCATCTCTGGCTCTGGATGGGGTTGCACTGCCCCAGACAGGCCTGGTGCGTAATCTGGGGGTTCTCTTGGACTCACGGCTCCTGCTCTAAGAGTAGGTGGCAGCTGTGGCTAGGAGGGCCTTTGTGCAGCTTCAGCTTGTGCGCCAGTTACGCCCCTTCCTGGATCAGGAGGCCCTTTGAATGGTCACTCATGCCCTTGTTATCTCCCATATAGACTACTGTAATGCACTCTACATGGGGCTACCCTTGAAGAATATCCGTAAGCTAGAATGCAGTCTAGAATGCAAGTCCAGAATGCAGCTGCATGGGCCATCTTTGGTGCTCCTAGAAGAGTGCATATAACACCTTTATTACGCGAGCTGCATTGGGTGCCAGTTTGCTTCCAGGTCCAATTCAAGGTGTTGGTTATTATTTTTTTATTTATTTATGTTTCAATTTATATACCGCTCCATCTCCCCGCAAGGGAACTCTGGGCGGTTATTACCTTTAAAGCCCTACATGGCATGGGGCCAGGTTACCTGAGGGACCACCTCTTCCCCATTACGTCAACCCATCCCACCTGATCTTGCAGAGAGGGCATGTTGCGGACCCCGTTGGTAAGAGAATTTCAGTTGGTGGGGTCCAGGAAGTGGGCCTTCTCTGCAGTAGCTCCCACCCTCTGGAACATTCTACCCCTGGAGGTGAGGTTAGCCCAATTGATCATGGCCTTCCAGAGGTATCTGAAGACCTGGCTCTGCCCCCTGGTTTGGGGCGGGGAGAGGAGTAGTCATGTTTGGGGATGGCTAGTGCCCTAGAGTGCTCGTCGCATACAAGGACTGAGTTAGATCATCAGCCACTTGGATTTCATTTTTATCTTTATTTATTCTTATCTGTAATTGTATTTTTATATATTGTAATCTACATATTGTAATTTATTGTTTTATTGATTATGTTGCTGTAAACCACCCAGAGTCCCTCTGGTGGAAGGAGATGGGTGGTGACAAATCTAATAAATAAAATAAAATAAATACATAAAATTTACAGCCGATAATCTGGGACAACAAACATGGGGGGGGGGCAGAGATTCATATGGCTCCAACCCTACAGCTGTTCCGGAAGTCATTAAAAATGTGGCTCTGCTCCCAGCTCTGGACTTAGGAAGGATGTCAAGCCTTTGTTAGTTTTTGCAGATTTGGGTATATTTGGGTGTTTCTCTCTTCCAGATGCATATGTGTGTTTTAATTGTTTGGTTTCTCTTTCTTTGTGTGTATTGTAAACCGCCAGAGTCTTGTGGGAGTTGAGCGGTTTCCAAATGGAATAAATAAATAAACAGGCTCAGGTGGCTAGTCTAAAAATCTGATGGGAAAAATGTCAACAATCCCGAAGCATTCTCACTTCTGGAAAGTTCACTAAATTCGCTGAACATCAATGTTAGAGAGGCTACCAGGTGCTTCATCTCTTGCAGCAATACTTCAAAAGTCTTCATTTATTTGCCTACCCCAATCTAATGAAGAAATTAAGTCACCAGAAGCCAGACTGTTCAGCAAGATTGACCATATGGATTAATTATTGCAAGACTAATGTGAGTGAACCTCTATGGATGCCCAGTATTATTGCCCATGCCTTGTGATTCATTCCTACCAATATTTTTAATCTGGAGGGAAAAAACCCTATTTCCAGAGATTATGTCTTTTTAAACAAGCTAACCTTACCTTGCTACCTTAAATAGCTACATTCCCTGTGAAGCTTCATTACTACACTTAGGCAACTTCTACTGACAAACCACGTTGGGAGCTCAATTTAAGGTAGGTGTTTCAGGGACCTTTGAATTGTGACTCTGCTCCTACTTCATAGACTAATGACCATTAAATCAAGGTTTTAGTGCAGCATTTATATCAATTATATAACTACACAAATAAGGTGAAACCAGATCAACAGACATTCAGATTCAATAGACACCCCCAAATGTTTCATTAAATCATTGTCATGACGGAGGTTGAATCCGAGGTGGAGGAGGAGCCGACCGTTGTCGAGGTGGGAAACAGTGAAAGAGGTGCGAGAGTTGAACAAGCAGTTGGGCTAGTTTCAAACTTTGGGTGGCAAAATCTTAGGGCACCGGTTGGTGGAAACCAAGAGGAGGACGCACCGCCACCTATCAGCTCACGAAAGAGAAGGGCCAAGAGGTGCGCTGAGCAACGAGAGATGTGATTGGGCCAGACCCGAAAATGGCGGGAAAATCAAGCAGGTAAAAGGCGCCAGAGACAACCGTTTCTTCAGCCCTGTGCAGATGACCTGCCCCGCCGAGGTGAGCTGTGAATCTCCTGCCTTGTGTTACCGCTGAGTCAGATCCCACTCCTGAGCCTCGCCTTATCGCCGTGCCGGAACCCACCCTTGTGCCTTGCCCAGAAAACAAGTCAAGCCTTGACTGTTCCAGAGCCTCATCTTGCTGAGACGCCGGATCCCGCTTCTGAGCTCCGCATCGGTGCCACTGCTGAACCCACTCCTGAGCTCCGAGCTGCCGCCACCATGCTGATCTCCGTGCCCCAGTCTTGCCTTGCTACCACATCGGATCTTGCTTCTGAGCCTTGTGCCACTGCCATGCCGACCTCTGTGCTCCAGCCTTGCCTTGCCGCCACGTTGGACCCTGCTCCTGAGCCTCATGCCACTGCCGCGCCGACCTCTGTGCTCCAGCCTTGCCTTGCCGCCACGTTGGACCCTGCTCCCGAGCCTCATGCCACTGCCATGCCGACCTCTGTGCTCCAGCCTTGCCTTGCCGCCACGTTGGACCCTGCTCCCGAGCCTCATGCCACTGCCATGCCGACCTCTGTGCTCCAGCCTTGCCTTGCCACCACGTTGGACCCTGCTCCTGAGCCTCGTGCCGCTGCCGCGCCGACCTCTGTGCTCCAGCCTTGCCTTGCTGCTGCATTGGACCCTGCTCCTGAGCCTCGTGCCACTGCCGCGCCGACCTCTGTGCTCCAGCCTTGCTTTGCTGCCGCATTGGATCCTGCTCCTGAGCCTCATGCCACTGCTGTGGCAATCTCCATGCTCCAGCCTTGCCTTGCCACCGCATTGGACCCTGCTCCTGAACCTTGTGCCACTGCCGTGCCAACCTCCATGCTGCAGCCTTGCCTTGCAAACACGCCAGTTTGTGTACTCAAGCCTCGTGTCGCTGCCGTGCCGACCCTTGCCTCCGAGCCTCACCCTGTTACCGCGTTGGAACCACGTTGCTGCCTTACCTTGCCACCGCGTGAGATTGCGCTCATGCCTTACCACATGGCTACCTCGCGAAGGACCTTGTCAGGTGTTTCCGAGAAATGGACCCATTCTTAACTGCTAAGGATTTGTTTTAGTAACTAATAAAGTATTACTAACACTGCTCCATGTGTCGTTCCTCAGTTGGAACAAGACAATCATGTCTTTATTGTGTGAGTAGAGGCTGCTCCTTTCATGGACTAATGAGACTCCAGCAGGAAGTTACATAGAGAACCCATAACTTACTACTGAGCTGAGTCATAAAACCATAAATCAGTCCCTAGCCTTCCACCAATGTTTCAAGGGATTAGGCAGTCACCGTGTTGAGGTTAGTAGTACATGGCAGAGTTCCAAAGGTGAAATGCAGGCACTGGTCAAATCTAGATCACAGATCAAGGAGATGCAAAATACAACCAAGAGGCTCAAGTTGTTCTAGCAAGGCTACATCAATGGAAGAAGTCTTAAAGATCTCAGTCCTCTGTAATTGTCCACCCAAGGCTTCCTATACTGTGGTGGGCATTCTCTTCTCACCACCCTCTTATGGAAATTTGCTTTCGAGTAACACCAACATGGCCTGGGCTTTCACAGAAAAAAATGCAGAGAGGAAGAGATCACATAATACTGAAGGGATATGGGGAAACCCGGCTCACAAACCTTGGCCTGGAAAACACCATGCTATAACATTTCCCCATGATGCAACATTACTGAACCAAAGATTGTGCCTGAACCAAAGAATTGTTACCCAAGGATGACCCTTGAGATGGGCCTCAGCAAGCCCCAAAGAATACTGCATAAGAAATGTTAAGTGTAAAGCTCTGAAACCAATTCTACCTCTCTCAGGAATGCATAACAGTCTGAGACCATCTATCTGGTCAGCATCTTCTTCCTGAGACAAGCTAACATGTTTACCTAACCTTCTCGTAATAAATGCTTTGCTTCCCCTCTCCTGAGATGTAAATATGTTAAACTGTGATTTTATGGTTCTGACCCTTTGTGATTCAGCCTGCTTGTATAACCCAATGTCTCTGTAAGTATTACTATTGTCTCTGTAAGATGCAAGTGTCTCTGTAAGATGCAAGTATTTCTTTGGTGTGAATGTCCCAACAATTGGTGTGAATGTTCCCAATTCTATCCCTTGAAACTATGTTGATGACCCACCTCACCCCTTGACCTGGTGAATCCCAGAATCCTTCAGCTCTGGGAGGGACCCTGTCCCCCAAGGACTAGCCAATCCCAGGGAATGGTCATCAGACACCTCACCCACATATGGGCATACCCTCCTCATCCTCACTTCCTGCTTGTATTCCCGGTATAAAAGTTTGTGCACCCTTATGCTCGGGGTGGTGGTTTCATTCAGAGGTCACTTGGACGTGACGACTGTCTGGCTGCCACCCGGCAACCTTTGCTTGGCCAAATAAATCTTGCTGCTGTTCCTTTTTACAAAGTCTCCTTCGTGTATTTGGCTTTCTCTAAAGGCGCTTGGTAAGTTCTGGTGCCTTACAATACAAGAGAGAAAGCAGTAGAATGGCTGAGATAGATAAGGGGGAAGACGTTTGTTTGTTTGTTTGTTTGTTTGTTTAAATTTATGTCACTTAGTCAGGAACCGCATTTTATTTTCCAGTTTGTTGAGATAATTTTCCTGGCTTGCACAATTATATTTCAGGTGCCTGTTCTCTTCTGTCTTTGTATGTCCATTTCTCCAAAGTCTATCTTGAAGGGAGACAACTCATCAGAATCCCTATTTCTGCCAAACAAATGCAATGAACAAAAGATTCCACTTGAACAGAATAAGTGACATACAGAACTTGACCTATTTTTGGCCTTGTATTTTTTTCTCTCCATTGATATTTTTCCACTGCTTTTGTAGATTGTACTGTAGTTAAGGCTTCTAAGTTTTGAGCCCTCTTAATTTAGTTTCTTTTTCAGTTTGGCACAGAAAAGAATGTAAATTTGAAAAGTTGCTTAGCTCTCCCACACCCTAGAAGTACAGTATAATTTCATCTTCCATTATACTGATGAAACATTTGCACCAAGTAGATCCTTTGAGCTGTCATGAGGGAAAAATTGGGAAGAGGGGAAATCCTGGGAAAACAAGAATATCACAGTGGTTTGGAAAGTCCTTGGCTCTTTTGGCTGCATGAATGGACTGAAGGAATGAAGGCTTGAAGCAACAGAAAGAGCTGTTGTAGGCAGAAAGACAATCTTATTTCAGACAAAGGACCTCTCCATTATTACCTAGCTGTTTATGAATTCTTCTGCTGAGCTTCTGGCTTAAGCCAATTACTTAAGTTAACCATATGTCTATGAAGGTTCTCAGTCATCCAGGTGGAATTGTCTGTAGCTTGAATCATGTCAACTGGATTTCTATTTTCTTAGTGGAAACGTTTCGCTCCTTATCCAAGGAGCTTCTTCAGTCTGAGCAAAGTTGGTAAGGGAATCCTAAATATGTTCCTAGGTAGCTGTGTGACCTTACACCTGGGGCTAGGTCATGGTTATATTGAGATGTAATTTTTAAGTCCTTTTATCATCTAATGGAGGGTCGTTAAAATCACCATGCTGCTGTTGAGCTTCTGAAATGGTCTTAATCTTCCTAGGCACAGAAGACAACACGGGGAGGAAGATGGGGGAGAGTTTGTGCCTGAGGCCCCCACCTTCATTCAAGGAAGGATTTTCCAAGTTGGCATAAATGGATTCCTTGACCCCTCTCTCAAACCACCTATCTTCTCTGTCTAAAATGTGAACATTAATGTCCTCAAATGAGTGTCCTTTTTCTTTTAGATGAAGATAAACTGCTGACTCTGGTCCTGTGGTGTTATTTCTCCTGTGTTGGGCCATCCTCCTGTACATAGGTTGTTTGGTTTCTCCAATGTAGAGTTCAGAGCACTCCTCACTGCACTGGATTGCATAAACTACATTGCTTTTCTTATGTTTTGGAGTTTGATCTTTGGGGTGTACAAGCCTCTGTCTCAGTGTGTTGGTGGGTTTGAAATATACAGGTATGTGGTGTTTGCCAAATATCCGTTTTATCTTTTCAGACACGCCAGCCATGTAGGGAATGACCAGGTTCTTTCGTTTACTCTGAGTCTCAGCCCTATCTGTCGCTGTTTTAGGTCTGGTAGATTTAGATTTGGTGAAGGCCCAATTTGGATATCCACAGGCCTTCAGGGCTGTTCTCAGGTGCTGATTTTCATTCTTTTTGGAATCCATGGAGGTGGGGATGGTTTCTGCTCTGTGTGACAATGTCCTGATGACTCCTAGTTTGTGCTGCAGTGGATGGTGGGAGTCAAACATCAGATATTGATCTGTGTGTGTGGGTTTCCTGTAGATCCCTATTTCTAGCTTGCCACCAGTCCCAATGAGGACTTCACAGTCTAGGAATGCCAGTCTGTTGTCCTTGGTGTCTTCTCTGGTGAAGCTAATGTTGGCATCTATAGTGTTTATATGGTCCGTGAAGGCCTGTACTTCCTGGGCCTTGATTTTGACCCAGGTGTCAAAGCAAAGATCCTGAAACTGGATACAGATGAAACTATGGTCTCCTTTGATGTTTCCTCCCTTTTCACCAGCATCCCCACCACTCATGCTCTATCCGCTGTCAGGAAGAGACTAGAAGAGGACAGCACCCTGGAAAGGAGAAGCCATCTCAACCCAAACCAGATCTGCCATCTTCTGGACCTGTGTCTTAACACCACTTATTTCACATACAGAGGTGACTTTTACAGACAAAAACACGGCTGTGCCATGGGTTCTCCTGTGTCACCCATTGTGGCCAATTTATACATGGAAGAAGTGGAGAAGAAAGCACTCAACACATTCCAGGGAACGGTGCCCACCCACTGGTTTAGGTATGTGGATGACAATCCATGGATTCCAAAAAGAATGAAAATCAGCACCTGAGAACAGCCCTGAAGGCCTGTGGATATCCAAATTGGGCCTTCACCAAATCTAAATCTACCAGACCTAAAACAGCGACAGATAGGGCTGAGACTCAGAGTAAACGAAAGAACCTGGTCATTCCCTACATGGCTGGCGTGTCTGAAAAGATAAAACGGATATTTGGCAAACACCACATACCTGTATATTTCAAACCCACCAACACACTGAGACAGAGGCTTGTACACCCCAAAGATCAAACTCCAAAACATAAGAAAAGCAATGTAGTTTATGCAATCCAGTGCAGTGAGGAGTGCTCTGAACTCTACATTGGAGAAACCAAACAACCTATGTACAGAAGGATGGCCCAACACAGGAGAAATAACACCACAGGACCAGAGTCAGCAGTTTATCTTCATCTAAAAGAAAAAGGACACTCATTTGAGGACATTAATGTTCACATTTTAGACAGAGAAGATAGGTGGTTTGAGAGAGGGGTCAAGGAATCCATTTATGCCAACTTGGAAAATCCTTCCTTGAATAGAGGTGGGGGCCTCAGGCACAAACTCTCCCCCATCTTCCTCCCCATGTTGTCTTCTGTGCCTAGGAAGATTAAGACCATTTCAGAAGCTCAACAGCAGCATGGTGATTTTAACGACCCTCCATTAGATGATAAAAGGACTTAAAAATTACATCTCAATATAACCATGACCTAGCCCCAGGTGTAAGGTCACACAGCTACCTAGGAACATATTTAGGATTCCCTTACCAACTTTGCTCAGACTGAAGAAGCTCCTTGGATAAGGAGCGAAACGTTTCCACTAAGAAAATAGAAATCCAGTTGACATGATTCAAGCTACAGTTAAGTTAACCATGTTTGTGTTACTTTTTTTACTGCTTCTTTGTTTCTTACAATAAAATCCTGTGCTTGTTTTGTTTACTTTTGTAGACTAAAACAAACAAATATCCTAGTTATTGCTTGAACTGATAAAAAAAACACAGCTACTCAGGATAATATTTGGACATCAAGTTATATGTGATTTAACTTATTAAATATTATTCTGCTTGACTCATCTCAATCCAACTTGCACAATAAATCTCATTTAGTTCTGAGTACACCTGCATATCATTAAACTGGGTAAGCTTTTGATGCTGCTTACGGGAAGGATTTTATTTAATTTGACAAGCCAAATATTATTTTGTTTTTGCACAACTGGAGCAATTGCTTTGAGCAAAGATCTTCACTTAGACATCTGGAAATACCACTAGATACCATTGATTTGAGAAGAATGCCAACCTTAGTTTATTTTCTTTCTCTCTCTTATTTTGACTATTTCTTCTCATTGCTGGTTGTATCTAGCTAAGAAACAAAGTAGTAAATGCCTGCATGATGTTAACTGATTGATCTGCTTAGGGAAATATATACATGCACAGAGTGTTGCTTCAGTCTGTTCAAATGAAATTGTTTACAAACTCTTTTGGGAATACTGGGATTTTATTTAATTACACCATTTGTTTCTGACAAGCAGAGTCAATAGATAAGCAGGAAGTAAAATTGCAAGTCGCAGTCACGTGATGTCTTGCTTAACAACCTGTGGTGACCCACTTAATGACCGAATGGGAAGTAACGCCATAAGTCCGTGCGGTCACATGATGTTTTGCTTAGGGACCGACCACATTGCTTAGCAATGGAGTTTCTGGTCCCAATTGTGGTTGCTAAGTGAGGACTACCTGTATTTCTGGCTGAGATGCTCAGAAACATTTTATTCTGGATTGTTAATTAATCCTTCTACTCCTAATAGAGTTTGAGTGGAATAACTGCTGAACTCCACACAAACATACAGTAGTATGGTTGTGTCATGCCTGAAGGATCTCCATAGTCTGAAAAAAAAACGTTGGCAATTTAAAGTCAAAACAAGCTAAAAGCTAAAAAAATGCTGAGTGAAAAAAAACTTATTTGAACACCGAAACAGTTCATTATACAATAGCTGACCCCTCAATCACCTGCCAAAGTTGGCACCATCTCTCTTGTCCAATCATCTTGAGAGGATCTGCTGAGAGTCTCTTCTTGGTGGGCCTAGACAAAGCAGCTGGCCTTCTTTGGTGGCCTTACACTATGGAACATGCATTCTCCAGAAGTTCAAGCAGTATTCTCCCTTCTTATATTCTGGAAGATGATTATAATCTTCCTATTCCGTCAGGTTTTTAGTTCCAGATGGGCATTCATCTGTGCATTTGTTTGCACATGTCGTGGTGTGTTATACTGGTTTTCTTTCATATCATTTTTGTCTGTTGTTTTTTTACTTTGCTCTATGCAGGCAAAACTAGGTACACACCTAGTCCAATGGTTGGGGTGGTTAATAAATATGGCAAATAAATACAGAGGATGCATGCCACTTGCTTAATATCATTCCTTCCTGCACAATATGGGGAAATGTAAATAAGGGATTTATTGAAGAAAAACATACACCAATATATAATATTTAAGAAAGCACTATTTTGTTTCGTTTGTTCTTTACGTTTTTAAAGTGAAGTTCCAATTCACTCCATAAGTCAGTGCAACTTTAAAAAGAAGCTTCTTCGGTTCTCTTCGATCCTCCCTTGTCCTTTACCGCCCACTAGCGTGTTGTATTCAGTGTTCCTGTGTGAGAAAGAATGGGTGTGAAGATGAGGAAAGCAAGTAGAAAGGAAAGTTTCTAACACTTCTGCATCTTTGTGTGTATAAGCATATTCGCATGGCTCAGTCATATGTACTGTATGTACACGAGTTCATTAAATGAGAGTGTTCATCTGTGCATAGCTGCAGGGTCATCATTCTGAGAACTTAATGCTATATATTAACTAGCAATCCCCAACAATATACCCCCAAGCCAATTAATAATATTGTATTACCTTGCGTGGTGGCTCAGCGGGTAAGATGCCAGGCTTGTCGATCGGAAGATCGCAAGTTCGGAGGTTCGAATCCGTAGTCCCGCGTGATGGAGTGAGGTCCCGCACTAGGCCCAGCTCTTGCCAAACTAGCAATTCGAAAGCATGAAAATGCAAGTAGATTAATAGGTACCACTTCGGTGGGTAGGTAAGTGTTCTGCATGCGTCATGCCAGCCCCATGACTGTGGAAGCGTCTTCGGACAACGCTGGCTCTTCGGCTAACAAACGGAGATGAGCACCGGCCCCTAGAGTCGGACACGACTGCACAAATGTGTGGGGGGAACCTTTACCTTACCTATTACCTTGCTAAGACGTTATTATCTCTGATTTGTTATCTCCAGGAATGGTTCTCATCCTTGGCTCTTCTCTGTGCAATAGTACTATTGACAATCATATACAATATGCCTCCTTACAAAGCACCCCTGGTTTACCATGGGAAACTTTCCTCGGACATTACTAGAGTTAAAATTGCTTATACTCCAGATACAATGGTGGCAAAAGAAATAATGGACAAAATAGAAAAAATCTCTGTCCTGAAAGGTATACCTTTTTTCCTTTCAACACCAAGTAACATTTGTTTCTGAAGGAAAAGTGTTTTGCAACCAATGTGTTATTTTCAAGGCAGATTAAGACCTACCTAGCATTTTACGGACAGATGGACAGACCGATGGGCAGACTGGTTGATGAACGGATGGACAGACAGACAGATGGACAGACTGATGGACAGACAAACGGACGAACAGAAGGACAGACATACAAACGGAAAGACAGAACGACAGACGGACGTAAAGACGGACGGACTGGTGGACTGATGGACAGACTGACAAATGGACGGACAGATGGGCGGAATGTTGGACGGACGGATGGACTGACAAATGGACAGACGGACGGATCGACAGAAGCATAGACGGATGGACAGAAGGACGAACAGACAGGGACAGAAGGAGAGACAGATTGACAGAGGACGGACAGACTGATGGACAGGCAGACAAATAGATGTACAAAAGGACAGACAGACGGACAGAGAGATGGACAGACGGACAGACCAATAGGCAGACTGGTTGACTAACGGACAGACAGACAGACTGACGGACAGACGGACAAACTGACGGACAGAAGGACAGAAGAACAGAAAAACAGAAGGACAGACAGAACAGGACAGAACAGAAGGACAGACAGAAAAACAGACAGACAGAACGATGGACGGACGGAAAGACAGACGGACTGGTGGACTGACGGACAGACTGACAAATGGAAGGACAGATGGACAGAATGTTGGAAGGATGGATGGACTGACAAATGGATAGACGGATGGATGGACAGACGGACGGACAGACAAAGGGACAGAAGGAGAAACAAACTGACAGAGGACAGATGGACAGACGGACAGATGTACAGATGGACAAATGGATGTACAGAAGGACAGACAGATGGACAGACTGATGGACTAACGGACGGACGGACAAACGGACAGATGGACAGACAGACAGACTGCTAATCTGTGATCTGGAAGAGATCTAGCAATAAGAATTTTAGCTCTCTTATCCTTTTTCTTCCACTGTCTATTGGCTTCCTCCCCATCCTCTGGTTTAGGGTCAGGTAAATCGAGAACATCCTCAATCTGAATAGCTGAGTAATTATCCTCAGTCAATTTTGGAATTGGGGGAGCACCCTCCTCTTTCTCCATTGTTCAGAGAGAGGGATTTTTTTCCCTGAACTTTGCTTTTTAAATGTGCAAGCGGCTTCCCTTTTTCTTTGGCTGTGAGGCCAAAAAAAAGTTTTCAAAAATCAGTTCTTAGTATACTGGACTCTGCTGGGCTGTACTGGTTTGTACTGGGCCCATAACCCTTGATGGTGTTTTGAAGGTTAATAAAAGAACTCCAAGCAGCTAACAACAATCTTGCAAAGTAGAAGCATGAACCAAAAGGGGCTTGCACATTAAGCTTAATTATTCTGTTATTCTATCAGTATTCTATTTTTAACATTTTACTCTTGGAAGTCATATTATGTATTATTGCAATTTTATACTTGTTTTAATTCTGTTTTATTGTGCACCACCAAGGGTCCCCACTGGGGGAGATGGGCGGTAATATAAATTTAATAAAATAATAAATAAATAAATAAATAAATAAATAAATAAATAAATAAATTACGTTCAGAAATAAATTCAGTCTTCACACCATAGTTAGATGAAGAAAAATAGAGATAGCTTACATTTATTCAGTAGAACTGGATACAAGTAGATTCATAGTAGATCTGTGTGCAAGCGAGATGAAAGGATGAGAGATGCATTCTGCAGCACCTCCTGTTTGCAGGTGTGCCCAAAGAGTAATGGAGATTGTTGATCCCCAAACTCAAGAAGGAGAAAAGGAAGTGGAAATCAGGTGACCCATGTGACATCCCACAAGAAAAATAGGGATGTGTTTACTAGAAAGGACCCCCCCTTATGCTTATGAGACAATGATGAGTTGACCCATGATAATTTGAACAATCTGAGATTTCTCTGCAAATATATCTCTCCCCCACCCCCTGCCAAAAGAAGATTTGAGACTAGATGGAAGTTGTCCAACATGGCCAGATCAAGGAATGGGGTGCACGTTCAGCATGGGGTACACATTTAGGGCAGCAGAATCAGCCGCCATCCTCAAAGAAGCACTAACTTTAAAAAAATGAAATTAAAAAAGGGGGATATCACCAACAAAGGAAAAAAAATAGTGACTATACTGTGAAGAAAAAAACATAAATATATTATAGTGATTAAAATAAAGTAAAAGTGACAAAAAAGACTAATTAACAGGAAAAAAGATCCATATAATATCTGTAGCTAACTATGTAAAATTAATTCAATACTAAACTGCCTCTCAAATCTAGCCAGAGAGGTATGAATCTAGCCTGCAGGTATCAGAGCTCATACTGCAATATTCTAACATTCTGCACAAATTTATTACATATAAAATATGTATAATGTATTTTATACATCCAAAAATGTTATTATGGGGCTCAAATACATTGGACTTATAATATTTTATTAGATTCTTGAGATTTTATGTCTTTTTCTTATGATTTTGCTGAATATTTTCTTGTTTCTGAATCCTTGTGTGCATGTATGCTCAAATTTAAAACAGAGAAAGCCTCAGATCCCTGGACCTGCGCGGAATCACAGCAGGTTTGGAGGCAGCAAGGCACAAGGCAGGCACTAGGACCTGCGCGGAATCACAGCAGGTTTGGAGGCAGCCAGGCACAAGGCAGGCACTAGGACACAGCAGGTTTGGAGGCAGCAAGACACAAGGCAGGCACTAGGACCTGCACGGAATCACAGCAGGTTTGGAGGCAGGTTTGGAGGCAGCCAGGCACAAGGCAGGCACTAGGAGCTGCATTGTGCAGCACCTCCTGCTTGCAGGTGTGCCCAAAGAGTAATGGAGATTGTTAATCCCCCAAACTCAAGGAGAAAGGAAGTGGAAATCAGGTGACCCATGTGACATCCCACAAGCACAATAGAGATGCATTTACTAGAAAGAACCCCCCTTATGCTTATGAGACAATGCTGAATTAACCCTGATAATTCCAACATTCACATCCTCTCTATTTCCTCCTTTAGGCCCTGGTACTTCCCCAGCTTCTCATACTCCTTCCTGATGTTGCTGTCACTTGCCACCACTACATCTATCACCACTGCTGTCTTGTGGTCCTTGTCTACTACCACGATGTCTGGTTGATTGGCCAGTACCTGCCTGTCTGTCTGGATCTGGAAGTCCCACAGGATCTTAGCCCTGTCATTCTCCACAACCTTCAGTGGAATCTCCCATCTGGATTTGGGAGGGTCTTGCCCATACACTGTGCAGATGTTCCTGTACACAATGCCAGCTTCTTGGTTGTGCCATTCAGTGTATGCTGTTCCTGCCTGCATCTTGCACCCTGCCACTGTGTGTTGGACTGTCAGAGGGAGCGTGCGGAGATGGAGCGGCCTGCCTCTCTCCTAGGCACAAGTGATCCACGTACTATGCAGTAAATAGACTCCAAACAGAAGTTATATCAAATATCCTATTTACTTTATATATATACGTATTTACAGATCACTTCCACAAGTAACAAATGATACACCATCAACGATACAGCTTTCACGAGGTAAAATGGGAATAATGGGAAATGAGAATGTCTCTGCATATATAGTGAGCCTGACCAATCACATTATAGGTCACTCTCGTTATTCACCACACCTAACCTAACTCTAAGCACCTGTTGAATGAGTCACACATGACACATCATTCCTACAACAATGGCTGCTAATTGGGTGACTGTGCAGAATATTTCACCTTTTACCTAGAAATCAAGCCTCTCTGTATAATTTATATCTAGAAGTAAATTCCTGGGTTTATCAAACCCCAACACCCCTTCAATTTACAATAGATATTACATTCAATTGTACAGAATAGAAGACATACACATTTGAGATATACACATCCTATGTCTCTCTAAGCTTAGAGGCTTTGTCATCACATCTGCTACATTACACTCAGATGGACAATATTGCAAATCAATACAATACAATAAACTTCCAATTATTGACTGATCACATATTCTTGATCACATGAAGTTTGTTCATCGTCTCCAGTCTCTGTCATGACAAAATCTGTTGTCATCGGGGTTGAAACTTCTTTACACTGTTCCATATTGTTCTCTCTTAGCAGTGCTTCAATTTTCTTCCGCTGCTCTAGAACATAACCCCCATCAACCTTCTGAATACCCATGCCTAGGTAATTCTTAATTTCTCCCAGATCTTTGACATCAAAGTGTTGTTTCAGATTTTCAGTAAATTCAATTACCCTGCTTTGATCTTTCGCTATAAAACACAAATCGTCTACAAATATCAAAAGCAAAATCTGTTCATCATTTTCACATTGCTTTACATACAGACATGGGTCAGCTAAACTACACTTGAATCCCATTATTTGTAATTCCTTATCTAAAGTTAGATTCCAGCAACGTGCCGACTGCCTGAGTCCATACAATGCTTTCTGCAACTTGTATACCCTTCCTGCAATCTTTGATTCATAACCTGGGGCTTCAATCATATAGATCTCTTCATTCAAATCAGCATGCAAATATGCTGTTGTGATATCATAATGCTGTACTACACAATTCCCAGCTGCTGCCATTGCTAAGGCAAACCTAAATGTCTCCCCTCTTAGCGTTGGTGCAAAAACTTCATCATAAGTCTGATTCTTTATCTGGGAAAATCCTTGTGCTACCAACCTAGCCTTATACTGAATATCACCATTCACTAAGGTTTTCTTCTTATACACCCATCTACAGCCTACTGCTCTATGCCCCTCAGGCAGCCTAGTAGATTTGAAAACCTTATGAGAATTAATGGCTTTCATTTCCACATCCATAGCAGCTTTCCATCTACTCTGCTCGTGTTGTGGCAACTTCAATACGTCCTTGTAATTACGAGGTTCATAATCAATAAAACACACTTTTACATCACCTGGTGAATAACGTTGAGGTGGTATGCCCTTGTTAACTCTCTCAGATCTGCACAATACTGTAGCATCCTGCATCATTGGCACACTAGGAGTTAATTCCTCTTCCTTCTTAATCACATCAGTGGCCTCTCTCCGCTCTGAAAACTCAAAACATCCCTGACTAGGAAGATAAACCTCACTGCTCCCGTGTAATCTCTGCCAATTGCTATGCTCACTAAAACTTGTTGATCTAGAAATAACAACTTTCCTGCCATCAGTGAACCTATATCCTTTGGTCCCTGGCTCATACCCCACAAATGTCATCTTCTGTGCTTTTGCCTGTCCCTTCCTACGTACTTCCTTATGCACGTGAACATAGGCAGTGCACCCAAACACCTTCAAATGAGCTAATGGTGGCTTCTTGCCATATAACATATAATATGGAGTTTGGTTTACAGATACACTCCATAACCTGTTAATTAAATAATTAGCAGTTAATATTGCCTCACCCAGTATCCACTTGATAACCCTGAGTCAGCAATGAGTGAATCCTTCACTGTCTGCAATGCCAAATTCCTACGTTCAGCCACGCCATTCTCAGCTGAACTATGTGGGTTAGTTCTCCTATGCACAATGCCCCTTCTACCGAGCCATTGCTGAAAACTCCCACTCAGAAACTCTGTACCCCGGTCAGTTTGTAAACTACACACCTTTGTGCTATACCTACGTTCCACAAACTGCACCCAGTTTCTAAACTTTTCAAATGTTTGACTTTTAGCTTTCAATAGGTAACAGAACCCAAATCTAGTGTAATCATCTACAATGACGAAAACATATTTAGCACCCCCTATTGAAGCTGGTAATGGACCAATTAAGTCAGTGTGAACTAATTCAAAACGTTTATGTGACTTCCTATCACTGAATTTGCTCACAGGAAACACCTTTGACTTTGCAACCTTACAAGCTGTGCAATCCAAATACACTTGGCACTTTTTCAATTCCATTCCAGAACTTGCTTCTGACATCTTTTCAATCACTTTGAAACTCGGATGCCCAAGCCTTCTGTGCCACAGGTGCGCACATGAATCATGTGTTGGCTTATTAATCGTAGCTAAACCATGATGGCTGCTGCTTGTCCTGGCTTGTACAATTTCATATAAATTGTTCTGCAAAATACCTTTGCCACAAACATTGTTATCTTTCATAACAATACATTCATTATTACCAAACTGTACAGTATAACCCTGTTTATCCAATTGTGACACACTAATTATATTGTACTCCAGGTACACACAACATTGATAATTCAATATTTAACCCTGGTACATATACAAATCCTGTACCAGTCACAGATGCAATGCTTCCATTAGCTAAAATAACATGATCTCTATCAGCCTGCTTAAAACTCTTAAACATCTGTCTGTTACTTCCTATATGCTGACAAGCCCCACTGTCAATTAAAAATGGTCCCTTTAAATTTTGTTCTACACTTGAACTAATTAAAGACAGCTGTGCAGCTTCTCCCGGCTTGGAAATTTTCAGCTTGGCTTTAGGCTTCCGTTTCTTATCACAATCCCGCATTAAATGCCTTTGTGACCCACAGCAGAAACATTTTCTCTTCACAAATAATACATTGTTTTCGTTATCAGAACATTCCTTAACACAAACACTGTTTTGCTTAGAACTAATTACATTAGAACACTGCTGCCTTCTTTGCTCTTCTTCTAAAAGCCTGCTAGATAAGTATCTTATGGTTAAATCTTCCTCAGATAACGAACCAAAGCTAATTGCCAAAGTATCCCACGTTTCATTTAAAGAACTGAGAATTATATACACTTTGTTAGCTTCTGTAAATTGCATATCTCTCTGAGCCAACTCCTGGAACAACCCTGTCATATAATGCAGGTGATCCCTTATATTATCAGATACCCCTAATCTAGCGTGATAAAGGTTTCTTGTTAGTAAAACTTTATATAACGGTGAGCTTCTTAGATAAACATTCTTTAAAGCTTCCCAACACTTATAGGCTAACTGACAGTCTCTAACATAACACAACTGGCTATCTTCCAGACATAAAATTATGCTTGCCAATGCTCTATCGTCCTTTAGAGCAACTTCTTCATCTTCCAGGTCTGGTTCAGGGCAAAGTACACTTCTCCAAAGCCCTTCACGCCAAAGATACATTTCCATTTTATATGCCCATGACGAATAATTACTGTCATTCAGTCTTTCCAGAGGAAAACCTCCCCCGACTGCTGGCAACATCTTCGCTGTGCTCATCTGTCTTCAGCCCCTTCTGGGCAGACACCGATGATTAAAGACACAGACCTTATCAGAAAGTCCTCCAGCTGCAAAACAAGCGTAGGAGAAAAAACACACACACAGGCACGGAACCTGTTAAAGCTCCAAATCACTCTAAATAGCCACACGACTCCTGGATAGGCTTCCAAAGCTTCCAGCTCACAGACTGCACACGATCCACAGGCAGTGCAAAGCCTTCCGTCGTCTATGGCGTCTCTGTCGCCTCTGGGCCCATAACCCTGTCAGAGGGAGCGCGCGGAGATGGAGCGGCCTGCCTCTCTCCTAGGCACCAGTGATCCACGTTCTATGCAGTAAATAGACTCCAAACAGAAGTTATATCAAATATCCTATTTACTTTATATACATACGTATTTACAGATCACTTCCACAAGTAACAAATGATACACCATCAACGATACAGCTTTCACGAGGTAAAATGGGAATAATGGGAAATGAGAATGTCTCTGCATATATAGTGAACCTGACCAATCACATTATAGGTCACTCGTTATTCACCACACCCAACCTAACTCTAAGCACCTGTTGAATGAGTCACACATGACACATCATTCCTACAACAATGGCTGCTAATTGGGTGACTGTGCAGAATATTTCACCTTTTACCTAGAAATCAAGCCTCTCTGTATAATTTATATCTAGAAGTAAATTCCTGGGTTTATCAAACCCCAACATGGACTGTCTCTGAAGCCTCTCTGCATGGGTCTGCACCTTGAGTCCTGTCTAGTGTGATAGACCCCTGCTTCTATGGATCTGGTGCTTAGTGCCTGTTCATGTGCTGCTATGACCAGTGCCTCAGTGCTGTCTTTTAGTCCAGCCCTTTCCAGCCACTGGTAGGATTTCCCAAGGTCAGCCATCTCAGCTATCTGTTGATGGTACATCCCATGGAGGGTCTTGTCTTGCCATGACACTTCCTCTACTTGATCTTCCTTCCATGTCTGCTGCTGCATCAGGCATTCTCTCAGCAGCTGATCTTTAGGTGCCATCTTACTGATGTACTCCTGAATGCTCTGGGTTTCATCCAGGACAGTGGCTTTAACACTCACCAGACCCTGTCCACCCTCTTTCTGGCTGGTGTACAGTCTTGGGGTGGAAGCCTCCATACATTGTGAGGAGTTTCTGAGTCTTCACATCAGCAGCCTCCATGTCTTCCTTTGGCCAGCTCAGTATACCGGCAGGGTATCTGATGACTGGCAGGGCATACATGTTGATGGCGTGGATCTTGTTCTTCCTATTGAGCTGGCTCTTCAGGACCTGTCTTATCCTTTGTTGGTACTTGGATGTTGCTGTCTTCCTTGCCTCCTCATCACGGTTCCCATGTGACTGCGGGATACCAAGGTACATGTAGCTGGTCTTTATGTCTGCCATGTGGCCCGCTGGTAGTTCTACCCCATCAGTCTTAACTACCTTCCCTCTCTTTACTACTATCTGGCCACACTTCACTAGTCCGAATGACATCCCAATGTCCTCACTATAGATCCATGTCAGGTGGATCAGTGAGTCAATGTCTTGTTCACTCTTAGCATACAGCTTGATGCCATCCATGTAGAGGATATGGCTGATGGTAGTTCCATTCTTGAACTTGTATCTGTACCCAGTCCTTGTGATGATCTGACTGAGGGGGTTCAAGCCTATGAAGATCAGCTGTGGGGACAGTGCATCACCTTGGTATATGCCGCACTTGATGGCCACTTGTGTGAGCTGTCTTGATTTGACTTCTAGTGTTTCTTCCACAGTCCCACTGAGTTCTTGAGGAAGGTCCTTAGTGTCCTGTTGACTTTGTATAGCACCAGGCATTCACAGATCCATGTGTGTGGCATTGAATCGTAGGCTTTCCTGTAGTTAATCCAGGCTATGCTCAGAATGATCTGTCTAGACCTTGAGTCTCAGGTGACTGCTCTATCTATGAGCAACTGGTGTCATGGGGGGCTCGGGCTCGGAGTCCATGGGGGGTTCACGCTCGGAGACAGTCAGATGACGAGGACGTAGAGATGGAAGGCGAGCAGACAGCTCTAGATAAACGGCCACCTGAGCAGTCAGAGAAGGCGGGGCTGGTCAGCGAGCAGCAGGCACAGGCGCCGCTGATTAGTGAGGACGAAGACTCAAAGCTGCCACCCCCTCCCAGTGCTCGAGAAAGGAGAGCCGAAAGGAGAGAGGAACAGCAGAGGTTGGCGAGGCTACAGGCGAGAAAGTAGCCCTGCCCTCCTAAATAAGCTCCACCCGGTTCTGCCTCTATAAAAAGGGAGCCGCAAGCCCAGACCGTTCGTTGAGGACAACTGTCTGCTTACTGGACTCCATGTGCCTGGATTCCTGATCAGAAAACCTCGTGACCTGACTCTTGACTCTTGGACTCACTTGACTAATCGTGTTTTGAACATGAAACTCCCTTAAGGCAAGCTCATGGGACTTTGGGGGCTTGTTTTTGTAGAGCGTGTGCGTTTGCGCTCATACTTCCTTGCCACCTGTTCATTACCTCACAAGTTTACCTGACAAGTTTCTCAGCAAAGTTTACCTCACAAGTTTCTCAGTAAAGTTTTACAACTGCCTCCCTGGTGTATTGTGTGTGATTGGGCTCAGACAGGACAACGTTGTTCCAGGATTGATTCCCTGATTTCTGGAAGTCCACTGATTCCAGTTCAGAGCATCTACTTCTGGAAACTGTCAAACTGCCCCTTGAACATCACTGTCCAGGAGGACCTTTGGCATGGCCCATAGCAGGAACATTCTGTTTCTGCATCAGCAAGATTTTCAGATCCATAATTTAATTAACTGTAAAACTACTCTACGCACTCTGAGCAGTCAATCGTAGACTCTTCATCCAAAAGACCCTTTTCTTGCAAAGTGTGGGGAAGTAAACTAACCTTTTCCTTGGAAAGATAAATGTTAGGCAAATGTTATTTCTCATACCACTCAACTACCATTGACTAACCTATTAAAATATGTTTGTTTCATGTAGGTTTTCCTACAAGTTTGCAAAGAGCAAGAGCGAGATTATTTTGATTTGGCTCTGAATACAAGTTTTGATTGGAAAAAACTTCAGCAGGGTGATCTCTAAGTCATCAACACATGCACTCAAAGATTGAGCAGTACTGAAGCAAGCACTGATTCCTTGATCCAGAAGAGACAGTTGGTAGACAGAGTAGTCTAGATTATGTGGTCTATAATCTGCTGCTTAGACTAGACGCTCTTTAAGGAAAAGACATTGTGACTAACCCTTATATTAGCCATACCTAGAGAACTTACAGTTCAGGAAAATTTGCAACCAAAGACAAACATGAGTTTTTATGCATTGTTTCATTTTTCAGGAACATAAATTTGACTTTTTATTGTGGGTAGAAATTAAAATATACATAATACTTTCAAATATATTATTTAGACTTTTGTTCTTAAACATGTACAGATGGTATATTTTTCAGATTAAAAATAAAAGACTGTATACAGTATACCCAATGTTTATAGGGCAAATAAGTAAACTGCTGTTTTCTAAATATCTAGGCATCTTTCTCTCCTTTATCCTGAAGCAGGCAGGCCAGATTCATTCAGGTTTCTATAGCTGCTAGGCCTGTGTTCTGTTCTATTCCACTCTATATCTAATGAAATAAAATCAAGCAGACATCCTGACCTTTGTAATAGAGGCTGAATGCTTTTACCCACATCCTGACCCTTGTAACAGAACCCCATGGTCTCTTGAAAGTTCCTTAAAATGCTACAGATGGTGTAAGATAACTTCCCCTTTTGTTATCCTGTTTTGCTGTTCTAAGATGACAACTGCTGATTCTATGTCTGAACAATCTGTCTGAACAAGCTGAACTTGTGACACGTAAGATCTTGAACAAGCTGAGCTTGTGACACGTAAGATCTTGTCATATCCTGATTGTCTGGATTACAAACCCTATAAAAGATAAGCCCCGGGTGTGACCCGGTGTTCAGAATTTGCCAAGTTATTACTCTGAACCTTGCTAGCAATAAACCTGTGTTCTCTAACTTCGCTTGGTCTCGTGTCCTGTCATTTGGGAAGGTGAGTTTTCCCGCTACATTTCTGGTGACCCAGATGGGACACGACGGGACCCTGAGGCCCCTCTGGAGGGTCACCACGCTCGCAGGGATTTGGTAAGTCAAGGGGAATTTCCCAGGCGCCATCGGACACTTTTTGTTCCGAGGGACTTCCCAGTGACACCAGCTCCCTGTAGCGCCGGCTGACGCCTTCAAGAACCACTTGCAAGGAACTGAGACCAGGTAGAAACCCAGCGCTGGAAGATGAGGAAACAAGCCCTGCAGGCGAGTATTGGGTAAGGGAGCTCCAGAGGAGTACGGCTCGAGAAGACAGGAGGGGTTGATCACCCCCGGGGCGAACAGGGGCCAGGGTTGGCCAGCTGTGGTTCCTCGAAAAAATCCCTATTGAGTCGGGGATGTACCGGTGAGACCGAGGTGTAAAAAAGAAAAAGGAAAAGGAGGGGAGGTTGTGTGTTGTGATTGCTGTGTGAATGTTCGCTGCGTTTCCCAACGGTGACCGTTGAGTGTCCGGCACCTTGGGCCAGTGAGAAGTGAGTGAAGTCTGCAGTTCCCAGTGGAGACCGTGAGTTTCCGGCTCCTGGGGTCAGGCTTGAGAGCGTGACCAGTCCCTCTATGTTATCCCGAGAATGAAGGACCTTCATTCATTACCTTCCTCTCAACCCCCTTCCTTCATTGTCTTGTCTGGTGCCCTGGGAGGAATATGGGTGGAGGAGGTAGTGTGCCCTCTACCCCCTTAGGATGTATGTACATCGATGTGTGGCTCAATTTAATCCAACACATTTCAGCCCCCTTCGGTGGAAACCCCTTTCAAGATAGTTGTTCTGTAGGATAAATAGCCTTTAAAGGCTGCCAGCGTGTGCTGGGAGGCTGTTTGTGGGAGAGCAATAACCTTTAAAATTAGCCAGCGTGTGCTGGGGGGTTATTGGGAGACAGGACCTTACATTTATCTGGTGAACGAGTCCAGCGCGTGCTGGAGGTTCTAGATAAGGACCTTAAATTTGGTTGCCAAATAAATCCAACGCTTGCTGGAGGTCCTGGATCAAAGAGAAAATAACATTCAGAAGAGAACAACTTTCAATTGTGCGGTCCCTCGACTGCACTCCTCCCCCCCACCCATCTATTCCTGTTTGTTTATTTATTTATCTCTGTTATCACTGTTCCTGTTAGCTCCTCATGGGCTTCCGCTGCCGGCCACGGGCGGCTGCCGCGGCCAGCGGAGACACAGGGCCGGTGAGGATGGAAAGAACAGGAAAACCTCAAAAACCCCTTTTAAATGTGTTTTCAGAAACTGGAAGCTTTTAAAACCCAAGGCGGCATGACCCCTGCAAGTCACGCCTTGGAGCCTTTTGCTCCGATGTCTGGCCATTCTATCCACCATGGGACATTGGACTCTGATTATCTCCAAGCATTCTTTAATTACTTAATCTCAAAGGCCGAGCAGATTCACTGGAACAAGTGGCATTTTTGTTCCTAACAAGCTGCTCTCAGCCGCACCTCCCTACCACCTCCAGAAGGAGAGGGGGAGGAGGATGGCGTCCCTACGCCCCCCCCACTCACAAAGTGATATTAAAACTGGCCCTTGTTAGCCAAAAGTGCCCCAAAGGTCCTTATGGCTGCATTCATTGACAAAGAAGGAAAAATGCATAAACAGGCTAACATTCAGCAAGAAATCACTTACCGTAAGAATACGGGGGCCATCCAACTGCTGTCAGCTAAGCCTCCAAAATGTGTGTGTGTGCCTGAAAGGGTGTGTTTCAGTTGTAAAGCAAAGGTTTTAAATTGCGAGAGTTTGTCTTTTTCCCTCCCCATTGCCCAAATCTCCCCTGTCATGTTTCAATAAAAGCCTCTGTTTTGTACAGTTTGAATGCTGTTTTCCGGTGTGTGTGCGTAACTAGCTAGGCTCTGCCTTCTGCCCTTGCGGGGGAAGAGGAGGGGAAAGGAAAAAGCTCGCCAGGGCTCTGCCTCCCTGATATAAGCAAAACTAGAATACTGAGAAGTAACAGGGAAAATGCACACAGACGTTCCTCTCGCCTGTGTTGGCTCCCTAGAAGCATGTAGATAGCACTGGGAATTTTCCGGAAGATGGGCGAGGAGACAGAGGAAGAGGCAAGGATTTTCCAATGCACAAGGGGTTGATAATAAATCAGATAAACTTTGGACCCCTTTACTGGAATTTTATCTGAGTATTAACTTATGAGTGTGTGGTTGTGTGTGTATGTTTTCAGTTTGTTGAACTGTGTGGTGTGTGTGAATAACAAAACAAAAAAAGAGTTTTTTTATTTCTGAAGATTTTGGCACTAATGGAGCCTCCATGGATTGGCATAGTCTATCTGAAGGTTTTGTTTTTTTCCCATTTTTGAAATTTTTTACTGCAACAGCAGTCTACTTCTTACATTACATTATGTCAATGCTCATTCTCATTCATCCTTCTAGGCATGTTTTTGGATTTTTATTTTTATGTATGTTCTATCTCACACATCAGAAGTTGCTGATGTGGTGAGTGCATGCGTGGGGGAAAGGAATCATATACTGGGAGATTAAGGATTTTGCATACCCTGAGCTATTTGTTTTTGCTTCTGTAACACGCTTAGATGCATTATTTGACTATAAGCTATTTGGACTGGTTCAGTAATATTTTCACTGATTAGGGATGCATTGTTTTTCTGGTTTTACTTGCTCTGGGAAATCTTCTTTTCTCTTTGCTTCCAAATGTTTTCCATTGATGGGATAACTGTTATTACTACACATTGCTTGAGCCCAGCCTTCCAACATAATAGTAATAGTAATTACTGAGTATTACTAC
Source organism: Charina bottae (assembly GCA_023362775.1). Lineage (NCBI taxonomy): Eukaryota > Metazoa > Chordata > Lepidosauria > Squamata > Charinaidae > Charina > Charina bottae. The sequence goes on along the minus strand of JALMGJ010000002.1, from coordinate 139,683,823 downwards.
TCAGGTGTGTTCCTTATGAGTGCACCCCTTTGGTGGGCTGGCCTCTAGCGAATAGCATTTCGCTTGTTTATAAAAAGGGAGAAATGTAAGGGTTAGCTTAGCATAACCTACGCCATCAGCCTGGTGAGTGGCGAGGGACCCCGCCCAACCCCTGAGGCTACCCTTGCGTAAACCCACATGAAAGGTCTCCCCTTCTGGTGACACTCCGGAAGCTGTCCCTCTACGAACGGGAGACAAAGACAAGGCATCTCACCCCTTGCAGGTGTTGCTCCAGAGGCCAACACCCATCGCACGGGCTACGAGGCTCCTCTCTTATTTGGTTGCAAAAAGGGGGGCCCACGGGATGGATGCACACCAAAGGTTGGGTGCCACGGCTTGCATCCGTCAGGGCCTCATGCCTTCCATCCGGGTGGTTGTGATTCTCCTGCTAATTAGTATTGTCATTAACTTCCTTTACCTATACCATGTCTTGCTTGGAAAAGGGGGGAATGGTGGCGAGGGTGGTGATGGGCCAGGAGAGACAACTTGCGATTGGGTATCTGTAACCCCGCCCCCCGAGGCCCAGCCTGAAACTCCTCCTCCAGGAGATAGCTCTCCAGGTGGGTGCTGGGACTCCCAGGCACCTGCACCAGTTCCCCTCATGGCTCCGCCCCGAAGGCGACGAGTCATCCGTGCTGCCACACAAAGTCCAGTTAATTGTTCGCAGTGCGTTACGTGGGCCCAGGTGGGAAACGTTACGCGACACACCCTCCTGTACCATACTCAACGCCCACCGGACTGCAAGCCTCAAGGGTTCTGTGCCACACAGGGAACGGTGTTTACTGTGTAAAGGCAAGAAAGGAGACATAACCTGCTACAACCCTCAGACTGAGGTTAGGTACAACGTCTCCGTGTGGGCGGGCCTGGGAATGGTGTCCTCCAGTGGGGTCCGCCCGACCTTGTATTACCTAAATCATACAGTGGCCCCTAAAGACCGGGGCTGGGTAGGTGCTGGAATTTGACGTCTGGCGGGCAATGGCCAAGGTGGCTTTCAGGAACTGTGGTAGCAAGGCTTGGCAGGATACCTATTGCAACACCGACAAGTATCTCTGCACCAGGAGGCTACCTTCCCCCATTGGACACCCGTTTTTGCAGCCCTGTCTGTGGTGGGACAATTACAATCCAAAAGTAGTTCACTGGGGAGCACTTTGTGACCATATGGGAGGAGGGTATGCTGGGTGCTATAACCCCCTCAACACAGCCCAGTGAACAATCCGGCAATTTGCCCGAGTTGCGGTGGAGGAGCTGTATGAGGGGCGAATTGAATCCACAGGGTGGACAACTTATAATAAGGTAGTCCGGCTAGCACACAACAGGAGGGGGCTTGCAGTGTCCAAACGAGCGGAGTCCCGGTGTGTACCACTGATACGATCTGCACAGCCATGTATCAGAATCGCCTGGCCCTAGACTACCTGCTTGCTAAGGAGGGTGGAGTCTGCGGTAAGTTTAACCTCACCAACTGCTGCCTGCAGATTGGGGAGACTGGCCAGGTCGTCCACCAGCTGACCACCGAGCTACAACAGCTCACTTATAACCCTCCCCAGGAATGGAAAGGGTTTAACCTTCAGGATTGGCTGGATGGCTGGGGCCTTCCCAAACTGCCAGGGCTTAAGGTGATTGTTGGCCTTGTGGGCCTCATCGCCGCAGGCTGTGTCATTCTTCCTTGTGTCCTTCCTATCTTTGCTCGCACCATTTCTAGCTCAATCTCTATCCTCATAGATAAACAGGCCGCAGTGAAAGCTATGGCCTTGTGGGACTACGAAATGCTTACTACCTCCCGAGAGGACAACCCCTATGCTGAAATAGGTGGAACTCCACAGTAATTAGGGAATTTTGGTGGAGTTCCAAAGGGGGGAATGAAGCAGGCAGGCCAGATTCATTCAGGTTTCTATAGCTGCTAGGCCTGTGTTCTGTTCTATTCCACTCTATATCTAATGAAATAAAATCAAGCAGACATCCTGACCTTTGTAATAGAGGCTGAATGCTTCTGAATGAACCCCATGGTCTCTTGACAGTTCCTTAAAATGCTACAGATGGTGTAAGATAACTTCCCCTTTTGTTATCCTGTTTTGCTGTTCTAAGATGACAACTGCTGATTCTGTCTGAACAATCTGTCTGAACAAGCTGAACTTGTGACACGTAAGATCTTGAACAAGCTGAGCTTGTGACACGTAAGATCTTGTCATATCCTGATTGTCTGGATTACAAACCCTATAAAAGATAAGCCCCGGGTGTGACCCGGTGTTCAGAATTTGCCAAGTTATTACTCTGAACCTTGCTAGCAATAAACCTGTGTTCTCTAACTTCGCTTGGTATCGTGTCCCGTCATTTGGGAAGGTGAGTTTTCCCGCTACAATCCTACATTTTCAAATTTGCAAAAGTGAAGAACTGAACATAGAAATATCAACAGTGCAGAGAGAAAAAGAAGGGAGGTTTCTCTGGATGCCCCTTCTCCACACTGTTAGCAGTACTGAGAAACAGAAGAAAGCATAGAAAATTCCACTTATCTTGTTCATCAGAGGTGACTTTGGGATAAACTTATGTCACTACCTGAGGCAGGGAAGCAAATGACACTTCTCAATCCCTAGTCAACATGAAGAATGCCCAAAGACAATCAAATTATTTTCTTCTATGAAGTACACAGTTCTCCAAGCAACCCTCTTTCTCCTTGGTGGTAAAAAGTATAACTTGAATAACTGGCTATTTTTAAGTTATGGTTAGCTACTAATGTGAGTTTTTCATGAGTTAAACATTAAGTGCACCCTAACGAAAAAGAATTCCAACACCTGCCGGGATATAAGTGGAATCAAATGATAGCTTTGAGGCTGAGCCAAAGAGAAGCTCTATTATGTAACCACTAATTCTACCCAATCATCATATTTAAAATGAAAACAAAGTGTTGAAAGTTAATCCATGTCTCCCAAAAGAATAGTGTATTTAAACTAGGGGAACTCTGCATTAAAAATTGAATACAAAATAATGTAAGTAAGTATAAAGTGATGCATATTGGAACAAAAAGTCCTAAATTCACATATGCAAGAATGACTTATAAAAGAGGATTTAAGGTTCTTATCAGAGTTTCCAAGATTCTATATTCTGCCTAATTCATGCATTAAAAATCCTTTAAGTCTATGTGATTCTTGATTTCTTAATGGTGCCCTCTGCTATGGGAGTTGACAGTGAATCTTACGTTTTTATGTAACTCATCATTTAGACCTATTTGTGTGTGATATCTTTCCAATGCCTGTAGAGAGTAAGGAAAGTGACCTTGACAGAAATATGCAAAATCTGTTGCCAGGGCACTGAGGGCTAAAATCCAAGATGGCGACCGGGAGCAGTCGCTAATTGCTGCTCCGGAGCAAGAGGATCCTGGTCTCCTAGAACCCCTGTTTTTTCCATCCTTTTCCCACCCTGCTATATTGGATTGGGGTTGGGGAGAGATTTTTGGAGTTTCTTGGCGTTTTTCAAGCTCGTGGCCGAGTTGGAGACGGCTGGACCTCTAGAAGGAACGCAGAGTAACAACAGAGTAGTGGAGGGCAGCAGTGACTATTAAGTCCGGCGTGCTCTTCTGTGGACCCAGGTGGACTCCCCGCAATCTATGGTGATTCCCCGGCGAACCTCCATTACCTATTATTTTGGAGTCAGCTGGCCCCTTTGGAGGAGTGGGAGAGTGTGGGCAGTGACAGGGCGTTGTGGTGCCGAAGCTTTGGCAACAAGGCGGAGTGTGGCGGCAGTGGATTTCGCACAGAAAACGGCAGTAGACATCGCGTTTTGCCTGGCTGCGGACCCGGATGGACCCCCTGCTATCTATGGTGGCCCCCCGGTGATTTCTTTGTCACCTCGGAGTCGGCTGGCCTCCCCGGAAGAGCGGCGGAGGAGCGGCGTGGTGCCGAAGGCTGGAGTGTGGAGCATGGAGGGCCTGAGTAACACCAATGGACCCCGTTTTCTGACTATGCTGCAGATTTTGTTAGATCTTGGCAGACTCCAGTGGACCCCTTGTGGCAAGCCTTGTGTTGGCAACCCTTGTGGACTTATAACATCTTTAAATTTTGATGGTAACGTCTTTAATAGGATAATGAGGAAAGAGCTTGGGAAGGGAGGATTGATCATTTCCATTTCCCCCCGTCCATCAGAGGTGGCAGAGATTTGGGGTCCCCTTGGTGTGAGAGTGGTATTCCCCCTGGGTGTGAGAGACCCCGTGGGAGGCCAGAATTGAGTGATAATATATAAGAGTGCCCACCCCTGAGTGAGAGACAGGAGGTGGGCAGGAGTGGATGGGGCCCCCTCTGACCTGTGAGAGAGGTTGAGGGGGGGACACAGTGAGTGTGGAGTGAGTGTTTAGGGGGTGGTTGGGTTCTCCCAGCGCCGAGAGCAAAACGCTGGTGCACTGGTGGGCCTACTGCCTCCTGAGAGTGACTGGGTACGGGAGGATGTGTGCATGGGAGAGGGGACCCTTGTTTCAATCTGGGGTTTTCGGAGGTCCGGTGGTGGAGGCAACTGGGCCTGAAAACTCTAGGGGTTATGGGGCGGGTTGTCCTATTGAGGTGTGACGGGTCGGGGATGTTGCGGCGGGAACCGGAGGGCAGGCCATCGTTGGGGAAGACGCCCCCGCTGTTTGTTACCGGTGGTGTGTTCCGGCCCTCCAGGTTCAAACCTAGGCCCTGGTCAGCAGACCCTCGAGAGCCCTGGTTTCCGGCTGTTGTTGCTTAATGCCAGGTCGGTTAATAACAAGGGCCCCCTGATATGTGATTTGATCATGGAGGAGGGGGCCAACCTGGCATGTATTACTGAAACCTGGCTGGGCTCGGGGAGGGGTTGCCCTCTCGGAGATCTACCCGGCCGGGTTTCAAGTATGGCACCAGCCAAGACATCGGGGTAGGGGAGGAGGGGTGGCAGTTGTCATCAGAGAGTCTATGGTAGCCTTCAGGGGCGCTGCTCCACAAGTGGCCGGATGTGAGACCCTGTTTTACAAGTTGGGTTCCCGAGAGCAGTTGGGAGTGTTGCTGATGTACCAGCCTCCCTGCTGCATAGCAACCTCCCTGCCCGAGCTGCTGGAGGCTGTCTCGGGGCTGGCGGTGGAATTCCCCAGACTTATGGTTCCGGGGGATTTCAATCTGCCATCCCTGGGACATGCCTCGGAGGCAGCTCGGGAGTTCATGGCTACCATGGCAGCGATGGGCCTGGTTCAGATTATCCGGGACCCAACTCGAGACAGTGGCCTCACTCCGGACTTGGTGTTCTTGTCAGAGCAGTGGCAAGGTGATCTGGGGGGAGAGTTACATCTCTCCCCATTGTCATGGTCAGATCATGCCCTGGTGACCCTGAGATTCTCATATGCTGCCCCACTCCGCAGGGAGGCTGGACCTATTCGATTGGTCCACCCCCAATGACTAATTGACCCGATAGGGTTTCAGAGGGAGCTGGGGGTTATACCCGAGGATCTACTGCACGGTCCAGTGGAGGTCCTGGCCGCAGCCTGGAATAAGGAAGCGGCCGGGGCCTTGGACAGGATCGCACCTATGCGGCCTCTCTTGCCCCATCCGACCCAATATTCCCCGTGGTTCACGGAGGGATTGAGGATTCTGAAGAGGGTTAAGAGACGTCTAGAGCGCTGCTGGAGGAAGACAAAGACCGAATCCGACCGAACGCTAGCTAGAGCCGCAGTTAAGGCCTACCTTGTGGTGGTAAGAGTGGCGAAACGTCAATATTTTTCCACTCTTATTGCATCTGCAGAATGCCACCCGTCGGCCCTGTTTAGGATTACTCAATCTCTCCTAGGTAAGGTGGGCCCAGTGACCCACCTTCAGGGCCGTGCGGAGGAATTTTCGGAGACTTTGGCGTGCGCTGATTGGCGGAGGCGTATTTCTTTCAGAGCCTCGGCCAATCAGCGTTTCCGGGTCCCCAGTCAAGTTAACACTGAGCCTGCTGCCTCCTGTGATTGGCTCTTCTTCCGGTTCGGAGTCCAGCATGTCGGCCGGTTGCCAGGTAAGTACCGGGGCTCTCACAGAGGAAGTGTTTCTGGCTGCTTTCAAGGAAGCGCTGGTGCATCCCTTCCTCAAGAAGCCATCGCTGGACCCTACAGTGTTGGACAATTTTTGTCCCGTCTCCCACCTCCCCTTTTTAGGGAAGGTGGTTGAGAAAGTGGTGGCATTACAGCTCCAGGGCATTCTGGATGATACAGATTATCTAGACCCCTTCCAGTCAGGATTCAGGCTGGGATATGGGGTGGAAACTGCATTGGTCACACTTACAGATGATCTCTGGCGGGAGTGGGATGGAGGCAGTGCATCCATCCTGGCTCTTCTTGACCTCTCAGCGGCTTTCGATACCATCGACCATGGTATCCTTTTGGGGCGGCTCGGAGAGTTGGGGGTGGGTGGCGTAGTTTTGCGCTGGTTTGCCTCCTTCCTCCGAGACCGGTCCCAATCGGTGGTAATAGGAGATGAGAGGTCCGACCCTCGGCCCCTACTTTGTGGGGTGCCGCAGGGTTCGGTTCTCTCCCCTCTCCTATTTAATATCTACATGAAACCACTGGGTGAGATCATCCGCCAACACGGGATGAGGTATCATCAATATGCTGATGATACTCAATTATATATCTCCATCCCGGGTGAGTTAAGTGATGCAGTGGCTGCCCTTTCTCAGTGTCTGAAGGCTGTGGGAGCCTGGATGGGGAACAACAGGCTTCAGCTGAACCCTGGTAAGACGGAGTGGCTGTGGATTGATGGCACCTCGGGATCCAAGGAGTTGTCATCTTTAGATCTGGACGGGGTGGCACTACCCTGTTCAGACTCAGTGCGGAACCTGGGGATCCTTCTGGACTCACGACTCCTGCTTGAAGAGCAGGTGGCAGTCGTGGCCAGAAGGGCATTTGTGCAACTTCGAGTTGTACGCCAGCTACACCCTTTCCTGGACCGAGATGCCCTCCGTACAGTCACTCATGCCCTGGTCATCTCCCATATAGACTATTGCAATGCACTCTACATGTGGCTACCCTTGAAGAGTATCCGGAAGCTTCAACTGGTCCAGAATGCGGCTGCGCGTGCAGTTATGGGTGCCCCAAGATCGGCACATGTGACACCTCTGCTGTGTGAACTGCACTGGTTGCCAGTTTGCTTCCGGGTCCAATTCAAGGTGTTGGTTGTTACCTTTAAAGCCCTACATGGCATGGGACCAGGTTACCTTAGGGACCGCCTCATCCCCAGAGTATCGACCCGCCCCACCCGGTTATGCAGAGAGGGCTTGCTATGGACCCTGTCTATAAAAGAATTCCATCTGGCGGGGTCCAGGAGGCGGGCCTTCTCTTCAGTGGCACCCACCCTCTGGAACATTCTGCCCCTGGAGGTGAGGCTAGCCCCCACACTCCTGACCTTCCGAAAGCAATTGAAGACCTGGCTCTGCCACCTCGCTTGGGATGGGAAGTGTAATAGCTCTTCTTGGGGATGGCTTGCGCCGTAGAGTTCTCGCAAACATTACATCACAGCCACTTGGATTTTATATATTTAATATTTAATTTATGATTGATATTGTATAATGTATTTTATATGCTTTTAATCACTAACTTGATTGTAAACCGCCCAGAGTCCCCTTTGTGGGGGTAGATGGGCGGTGATATAAGTTGGAAAAATAAATAAATAAATAAATAAAACATATTTTGAGGAAAATAGGAGGAGGAAGGAGTACTAGGTATGTTTGCCACCTTGAGTTATTTATAAAAATAATAAAGGCGGGATAAAAAAATCTTTTAAAAAAGTAGTTTTAGCTGTGAACTTGATTTCTTAGTCTGGTCTACCAAGTGGGGCTGATAATGTCACACAAATTGTTGATGTTGCATTTTCTTTTTCAATGTCAAAACTCTTTGTTTGCTGGGGTTGGGTAAGTAGAATAATAAGAATATTCCTATTTCATAGGACCTCAGTATAATTGTTTGGTTAATGTAGCAATTTTTATTATTTATTAGATATCCTACCCCTTCATGGATCACTGCCTTGTCATGGCAAAGGGGCTTGTGTAACTCAATGAAGTCAGGTCAAGAAGAACAGGTCATGACAGAGAGTTCTGACAAAACGTGGTCCACTGGAGGAGGAAATGGCAACCCACTCCAGTATCCTTGCCAAGAAAACCCCATGGACAGTATCAAAAGGCTAAAAGATATGACGCCGGAAGATAAGCCCCTCAGGTTGAAAGGTGTCCAAAATGCTACTGGGGAAGAGCGGAGGGCAATTCCAAGTAGCTCCAGAAAGAGTGAAGCGGCTGGGCCAAAGCCGAAAGTATGGGATGATGGTGGCTATTGGGGTTCCAGGCTTGAAGTAATCCAAACAACGTGTTGTAAGGCTAACAATATCTTTATTGATAGCATAAGGCAAAAATGGATGTATAGTGCATTATTGCAAAAAGGAAAAAAACAAAGCATACGCAGAGTTCCATCACCAGAATGGAAAGAAAACATCATGGTCTGTGCAAAGACCAGGCATAGTTACAGTTCAGATACAAGTACATGTAGATAGCAGTCTACATAGAAGAAGCATAGGAAAAACATAAGTGAGATGAATACCCATGGTTCATAGCTGAATTATACCCATGGTTCAGAATTCTGATTGGCTAATATGGGCTGGGCAATTTTTCAGCTTAACATTGTTGTACTTACTATAAACCGTCATGGGATGGCGGTGTTGCATATTGGCTTTCCCTCGAGACTCTATTCTCATGGGAAAAAGACTGATAACGTTCATTTGTTTTGGCTAGATGAACAGCACCTGTTGTTTATGAGCTACTTTGTTTTTGGGACAGTGCTTGCAACAGAGGGACTTGGAAATTTCCACTTTCCAGGCTAGATTCATAGTGAAGAAAATGCCATTTGCTTGATTCCACATAGAATACTTTTACCAAATACTTTAACACCCCTTCCGAATGGTTTTCGAAACGCTGTGGGGGAAAACTGTCATTTCACAAGCACACAGAGACACAAATGATTTTATTTCAAGCACATTTGTTCTAGTCCCAACTTGGTAACCATGGCAACATGCTTATCAAGAGGTAGAGCTTTCGTGAAGATATCGGCCACATTTAGTTCAGAAGGACAATATTCTAACTGGATAAATCCTTCCTGAATTGCATGTCTTACATTTTTGAATTTTATATCAACATATTTGGTCCGGCCTCTGACATTTTCAGAGAGAGCAAGTGAAATACATGATTGTGAATCTTCATACACTGTCATTGGTGAGGTTATATCTACAGAAAGATCTCTAAACAGTTGTTTACACCAGTGTAATTCATTTATTGCCTCACTGAGGGCCGCAAATTCTGCTTCACACGTTGACACTGCGATTGAGCTCTGTTTTCTCGCCCGCCAGGAGATGGGTGTATTTGCAAACAAACAAACAAACAAACACTCACAGACTTTCTGTCTCCCTCTTCTGCAAAAGAGCTGTGAACATAAATCACAGGCATTTCGGCTTTAGTAGCTGATACTTTAAGACAAAAATCAGGTGTGCCTTTAAGGTAACGTAGGACCCTTTTTAACCCTTGTCAATCTCGCATGGATGGTTTGGCAACCTTACGACTGAGTACTCCAACTGAGTAAGCTAAGTCAGGACGTGTCCATTGTGTTAAGTGTAGCAAGCTTCCTACAGCAGAGTGATACAATTCAAGTTAAGGACAAACTTCCTCACATGCATCACCCTTTAGGAAATCAAGAGTCATTGGTGTTCTGGTAGGTTTTGCATTTGACATTTCAAGTTGACTCAACAATTGATCAATTTTTCTCTTCTGACTCAGATAGAATTCACCACTCTGAGCTCTAGTGACTTCAACAGCTAGATAGTATTTCAGTTCACCTAGGTCTTTTAATTGAAAGTACTGTCTTAATTGTGTTGCAAACTCTTGTACAAGGTGCAAAGAACCAGTTGCTAGACAAAAATCATCCACATACGTTAGCAACACCGTGTAATTACTTCCAGAACCTCTTACATACACACAAGGATCAGCAACTGACTTTGTAAAGTTCAACTCCATCAAAGCTTTATCTAAACATTGATGCCAACAACGTCCAGCCTGTTTTAATCCATAAAGCGCCTTGCGCAGCCTGTACACCTGAGAATTGCCACAAGCATAGCCAGGAGCCTGCTTCATGTACACTGTTTCAGGGAGCTCTGCATTCAGATATGCTGTGTCAACATCAAAGTGATGGACAACGAGTCCACGCTGTGCAGCCAGAGAAAGTACCATACGTAAAGACTCTGGTCTAGCTGTGGGTGCATATGTGAGATCATAGTTCAAAAACCTCTCTTGTGAAAACCCCTGAGCAACAAGCCTGGCTTTGTACTGCACTGTATTATCAGGAAGAAGCTTCTTTCTGAAAACCCATCTGGAACCAACAGCTTTCTGGGATGGGGGCAAGTCAGTGACTTCAAACACCTTTTGATTCACTAATGCCTTAAACTCCTTATCCATCGCTGTGTTCCACTTCTCCTGCTCTTCAACAGGCAGAAGCAACACCTCCTGGAAAGACTGAGGTTCACAGGTAATCTGACACACTCTCACCTGCTGAATCACAAATCTGTCAGGCTTCACACCCTTTGTGGAACGTGCAGATCTATGAGGAATTACCACTGCCTCTTCCTCATCACTGTCCTCTGCCTTTTCACCACCTGATTCCCCCTTCAGGTCCTGAACCTGCTCAGGTGAAATTTCCTCTTCCTTCACCTGAGGGGACCCTCTCACCACACTAGGAGACTGGGAACCAGAAGGCAGCTGAACTGGTTGTTGTCCAGCCACAGGAGCATGGACAGTTGGTTGTGCACTAGATTGCAACAATACCTCTGAACTAGCATTCAACCTATCCCAACCAGTAGGGTGCTCAAAATTAGCACTTCTGGACACTACCACACGACCATAGCCTGCAGAAAAACGGTAACCCTTAGATCTAGAGGAGTAACCAACAAACCTTAAGCGTTGTGCTTTTGGCTGGTTCTTCCTTCGCTGAGACTTAGGGATGTGAACATACGCAAATGTTCCAAAAACACGCAGATGCTTCAGCGAAGGGCGCTTGCCAAACAAAAGGAAGTAAGGAACTTCATTTACAGCTGAATTCCACACCCTGTTAGTCAGATACACTGCAGTCATGGTAGCCTCACCCCAAAAACTGGCTGGCACCTGGGCATCTAACATCAGGCTATTTCTAATGGTATTAACAACACCAACATCTTCCTTTCAGCTATTCCATTCTCAGCAGGAACACCAACATTGGCAAGTCTATGGGAGATTCCTTTCCTACGAAGCCAATTCTGGAACTCATGACTTAGGAACTCTCCTCCACAATCCGATTGAAACTGACCTACTTGATAGCCATAGTTTCTCTCCACCATTGCAACAAACTCCTTAAAGCGAGCAAAAGCCTCCGCTTTAGATTTGAGCAAATAACAAAACGTAAAGCGAGTATGGTCATCCACCAAAAGAAACATGAAACGCGCCCCCCCTTCACTAGGAGCATTGGGGCTGGCTAAGTCTCCATGAACCAACTGAAAAGGCCTAGTTGACACTCTGTCACTTTTCCTAGCAACAGTTGCAGCCTTAATTTTAGATTGTTTGCACACAGTACAATCAAGAAAGTCATCACACTTTTTAGATCCTAGTTCAGGATAAACCTTGGCCATTTGGGACAAACTTCCCCACCCGGGATGTCCCAGAACTCTGTGATAATAGTGAATGCATTTGTTATGTGGGGGAACATTGGAAATACAATTTCCTGACACAACCCCCTGCTTAGGAAGCATTTCATACAATTGATTCACTAACTTCCCTCTAGCACATTCAATTCCATCTTTTTCAATAGAACATCCAGTACCCTTGAACACAACAGTATATCCAGATTTCACCAGGGCTGGAACGCTAAGGAGGGAAAAGTCAAGTGTAGGAACACACAACACATTTTGTACATTTATCCCCAAACAAGGAATGTATAGATGGCTGTTGTGGGTCTTCCGGGCTGTGTGGCCGTGTTCTGGACGTTGTGGTTCCTAACGTTTCGCCAGCATCTGTGGCCAGCATCTTCAGAGGGCAGGAGCACTGATAGAAGCAAAATCTCTGTGCCCAGGTAGAGTGGCAATGTTCTATTTATAGAGCTAAATTATAGGAGATTAGGTGGGGTTTTTTGTTGTGTTGAAATGTTAACGAGTGGCTGATGAGCGTGATTAGCATGATGGAAAAACTGATGGAAAAACACAACTTTCAAACAGTCTTCAGACCCACCAGAAAAATACAACAAATGCTAAAATCAGCTAAAGACAAAAGGGACCCCCGCACCGCTGCAGGAGTATACCGCATACCATGCAGCTGCGGACAAGTATACATCGGAACCACAAAACGAAGCATTCACACCAGGATAAAAGAACATGAAAGACACTGCAGACTACAGCAACCGGAAAAATCTTCAGTAGCTGAACATGCTCTCAAGCAAACAGGACACAAAATCCTATTTGAAAACACAGAAATACTGGACAACACCAAAAGCCACTACACCAGATTATACAGAGAAGCCATTGAAATTCACAAACACCAGCACAGTTACAATAAAAAAGAAGAAAGTTTAAAAATTAGCAAAACCTGGCTACCAGTCCTGAAAAACACAGCCTGCAAAAGGTCAACGAACTCAGTCCAACCACCAGGTCATGGGAATAGTTCTCACAAAGAACATGCTAATCACGCTCATCAGCCACTCGTTAACATTTCAACACAACAAAAAACCTCACCTAATCTCCTATAATTTAGCTCTATAAATAGAACATTGCCACTCTACCTGGGCACAGAGATTTTGCTTCTATCTGTGCTCCTGCCCTCTGAAGATGCTGGCCACAGATGCTGGCGAAACGTTAGGAACCACAACTTCCAGAACACGGCCACACAGCCCGGAAGACCCACAACAGCCATCGAACTCCGGTCGTGAAAGCCTTCGACAATACAAGGAATGTATACTTCACCCTGAAAAGACACATCAGCCATGGATCCATCAGCTAGAGCAACCTGTTGGATTTTAGGCCTGTCCTTTGTCAATAGCAACTGTTCATTGTTGACAATGATTTGGCTACAGGCTGAGTCCAAAAGCCAAGTTTCTGGGGAACGTCTACTCACAGCCGTGAGCAAAGCAGACACTTGGGTACGTTGTCTAGGCGGTTGTTTCCCCTTCTTTCGTACGAATCTTTTTCCACTGGCTCCACCGGCTGGGCGAGGTGGCTGGGGACAGTCTTTCATGAAGTGTTGGGTCGAGTTGCACCGGTAGCATCTCCTCACAGCACACGCAGCCTCTGTTCCAGCTGGAAAACGCTGTGCAGAAGTCTCAGGAACAGCAACAGATGGCTTACCCTGCATCCTCTCCAGGTCACGAGCTTGCTGGATTTCTTGCAGCCGATTTGTAAGATAATCCACAGTTAGGTCTTGGGGCCTCAACGTCTGAGTTGCCTCGATGAGCATGTCAAAGCTCTTGTCCAAGCTTGACAGGATAACACAAGCTCTCTGGGTATCAGGGATCACAACATCCCGCTCCTCAAGTTCAAGAAACAAAGTCTTGAGTTTATGGAGGTGGGTCATCACGTTTCCACTGGGCTGCAGCTTCAGGTTGTAAAGCTGACGTGATAGACCAACGATGGCAGCAGAGGTTTGCTTGGAATAAAGGGCTTTGAGAGCCTCCCAACATGCATGTGCAGTGTCTAGATTGCTGATATGCAGTAGCTGCGATGATTCCAGTCCCAGAATCAAATTGCCATAAGCACGATCCAAACACAACTGCACTTCATCAGTAATAACACCAGCTGGAGTTGCGTCTCTCACATACTTCCACAAACCTTCTTTTAGGAAGAAAGACTTGATCTTCACACACCAGGTCCGATAGTTTGTGCCATTCAAACGCTCAAAAGGCAGACTAGTTAGCCCTGCAGCAGCCATGCTGACCACTCAAGAAAAACACGTTTACTCCAAAAAGCAGCCTCAAAAACAAACCCCTTTGTACAGCCAGATCCAGCACAGCAAAGAAAACGCAAATTTCTCTCTGGGCCCGTAACCTGTGGGGTGATGGTGGCTATTGGGGTTCCAGGCTTGAAGTAATCCAAACAACGTGTTGTAAGGCTAACAATATCTTTATTGATAGCATAAGGCAAAAATGGATGTATAGTGCATTATTGCAAAAAGGAAAAAAACAAAGCATACGCAGAGTTCCATCACCAGAATGGAAAGAAAACATCATGGTCTGTGCAAAGACCAGGCATAGTTACAGTTCAGATACAAGTACATGTAGATAGCAGTCTACATAGAAGAAGCATAGGAAAAACATAAGTGAGATGAATACCCATGGTTCATAGCTGAATTATACCCATGGTTCAGAATTCTGATTGGCTAATATGGGCTGGGCAATTTTTCAGCTTAACATTGTTGTACTTACTATAAACCGCCATGGGATGGCGGTGTTGCATATTGGCTTTCCCTCAAGACTCTATTCTCATGGGAAAAAGACTGATAACGTTCATTTGTTTTGGCTAGATGAACAGCACCTGTTGTTTATGAGCTACTTTGTTTTTGGGACAGTGCTTGCAACAGAGGGACTTGGAAATTTCCACTTTCCAGGCTAGATTCATAGTGAAGAAAATGCCATTCGCTTGATTCCACATAGAATACCTTTACCAAATACTTTAACAGAAAGGACACTCAGTTGTGGATGTGACTGGAAGTGGAAGGAAAGTCCGATGCTGTAAAGAACAATATTGCATAGGAACCTGGAATGTAAGATCTATGAATCAAGGTAAGCTGGATGTGGTCAAACATGAGATGACAAGATTGAACATCGACATCTTGGGAATCAGCGAACTAAAATGGACAGGAATGGGCGAATTTAATTCAGGTGACCATTATATATACTACTGTGGGCAAGAATACCTTAGAAGAAATGGAGTAGCCCTCATAGTCAATAAAAGAGTGGGAAAGGCAGTACTGGGGTACAACCTCAAAAATGACAGAATGATCTCAGTTCGAATCAAAGGCAAACCATTCAACATCACAGTAAGCCAAGTCTATGCCCCAACCACTGATGCTGAAGAAGCTGAACTTGACCGGTTCTATGAAGACCTACAACACCTTCTAGAAATAACACCAAAAAAAGATGTCATTTTCATCATAGGGGACTGGAATGCTAAAGTAGGAAGTCAAGAAATAACTGGAATAACAGGCAAGTTCGGCCTTGGAGTACAAAATGAAGCAGGGCAAAGGCTAATAGAGTTTTGTCAAGAGAACACGCTGGTCATAGCAAACACTCTTTTCCAACAACACAAGAGACGACTCTACTCATGGACATCACCAGATGGTCAATACCGAAATCAGATTGATTATATACTTTGCAGCCAAAGTTGGAGAAGCTCTATACAATCAGCAAAAACAAGACCTGGAGCTGACTGTGGCTCAGATCATGAGCTTCTGATCGCAAAATTTAGGCTTAAATTGAAGAACGTAGGGAAAACCACTAGACCACTCAGGTATGACCTAAATCATATCCCTTATGAATATACAGTGGAGGTGAGGAATAGATTTAAAGGACTAGATCTGGTAGACAGAGTGCCTGAAGAACTATGGATGGAGGTTCGTAACATTGTACAGGAGGCAGCAACTAAAACCATCCCAAAGAAAAAGAAATGCAAGAAAGCAAAGCGGCTGTCTGATGAGGCTTTACAAATAGTTGAGGAAAGAAGGAAAGCAAAAGGCAAGGGAGAAAGGGAAAGATATAACCAACTGAATGCAGATTTCCAGAGAATAGCAAGGAGAGATAAGAAGGCCTTCTTAAATGAACAATGCAAAGAAATCGAGGAAAACAATAGAATGGGGAAGACTAGAGATCTCTTCAAGAAAATTGGAGATATCAAGGGAACGTTTTGTGCAAAGGTGGGCATGATAAAAGACAAAAAAGGCAGGGACCTAACAGAAGCAGAAGAGATTAAGAAGAGGTGGCAAGAATACACAGAAGAACTATACAAGAAAGATCTTAATATCCCTGATAAATACGATGGTGTGGTCAGTGACCTTGAGCCAGACATTCTAGAGAGTGAAGTCAAGTGGGCCTTAGGAAGCATTACTAACAACAAAGCTAGCGGAGAAGACAGTATCCCAGCTGAGCTATTTAAAATCCTAAAAGATGGTGCTGTTAAAGTGCTGCACTCAATAAGCCAACAAATTTGGAAAACTCAACAGTGGCCACAGGATTAGAAAAGGTCAGTTTACGTTCCAATTCCAAAAAAGGGCAATGCCAAAGAATGTTCAAACTACCGTACAATTGCGCTCATTTCACATGCTAGCAAGGTTATGCTCAAAGTCCTACAAGCTAGGCTTCAGCAGTATGTGAACCGAGAACTACCAGAAGTGCAAGCTGGGTTTCGAAGAGGCAGAGGAACTAGAGATCAGATTGCCAACATTCGCTGGATCATGGAAAAAGCAAGAGAATTCCAGAAAAACATCTACTTCTGCTTCATTGACTATGCTAAAGCCTTAGATTGTGTGGATCACAACAAACTGTGGCAAATTCTTAAAGAGATGGGAGTACCAGACCACCTTACCTGTCTCCTGAGAAACCTGTATGCGGGTCAAGAAGCAACAGTTAGAACCGGACATGGAACAACCGATTGGTTCAAAATTGGGAAAGAGTACGACAAGGCTGTATATTATCACCCTGCTTATTTAACTTATATGCAGAGTACATCATGAGAAATGCCGGGCTGGATGAATCACAAGCCGGAGTTAAGATTGCCAGGAGAAATATCAACAACCTCAGATATGCAGACGATACCACCCTAATGGCAGAAAGTGAAGAGGAACTAAAGAGCCTCTTGATGAGGGTGAAAGAGGAGAGTGCAAAAGCTGGCTTGAAACTCAACATTAAAAAAACTCAGATCATGGCATTTGGTCCCATCACTTCCTGGCAAATAGAAGGGGAAGAAATGGAAGCAGTGACAGATTTTATTTTCTTGGGCTCCAAGATCACTGCAGACGGTGACTGCAGCCATGAAATTAAAAGACGCTTGTTCTTTGGGAGGAAAGCTATGGTAAACCTAGACAGCATATTAAAAAGCAAAGACATCACCTTGCCGACAAAGGTCCGTATAGTTAAAGCTATGGTTTTCTCAGTTGTAATGTATGGCTGTGAGAGTTGGACCATAAGAAAGGCTGAGCGCCGAAGAAATGATGCTTTTGAACTGTGGTGCTGGAGAAGACTCTTGAGAGTCCCTTGGACTGCAAGGAGGTCAAATCTGTCAATCCTAAAGGAAATCAACCCTGCCTGCTCATTGGAAGGACAGATACTGAAGCTGAAGCTCAACTACTTTGGCCACCTAATGCGAAGAGAGGACTCACTGGAAAAGACCCTGATGCTGGGAAAGACTGAAGGCAAAAGGAGAATGGGACGGCAGAGGATGAGATGGTTAGATAGCATCGATGTGATGAACATGAACTTGAGTAAATTCCGGGAGGCAGTAGAGGACAGGAAGGCCTGGCGTGCTATGGTCCATGAGGTCATGAAGAGTTGGACATGACTAAACGACTGAACAACAACAACAAAAAGATATCCTAAGGAATATTTATTTATTAAATTATAGCAACTACCTTGAGTTGAGCTCCCAACGTGGTTTGTCTGTAGAAGTTGCCTAAGTGTAGTAATGAATGCTTCACAGGGAATGTAGCTATGAAGGTAAGATAGCAAGGTAAGGTTAGCTTGTTTAAATAGATATAATCTCTGGAAATAGGGTTTTTCCCCCCAGATTAAAAATATTGGTAGGAATGAATCACAAGGCATGGGCAATAATACTGGCCATCCATAGAGGTTCACTCACATTAGTCTTGCAATAATTAATCCATATGGTCAATCTTGCTGAACAGTCTGGCTTCTGGTGACTTAATTTCTTCATTAGATTGGGGTAGGCAAATAAATGAAGACTTTTGAAGTATTGCTGCAAGAGATGAAGCACCTGGTAGCCTCTCTAACATTGATGTTCAGCGAATTTAGTGAACTTTCCAGAAGTGAGATTGCTTCGGGATTGTTGACATTTTCCCCATCAGATTTTTAGACTAGCCACCTGAGCCTGTTTATTTATTTATTCCATTTGGAAACCACTCAACTCCCACAAGACTCTGGGCGGTTTACAATACACACAAAGAAAGAGAAACCAAACAATTAAAACACACATATGCATCTGGAAGAGAGAAACGCCCAAATATACCCAAATCTGCAAAAACTAACAAAGCCTTGACATCCTTCCTAACTCCAGAGCTGGGAGCAGAGCCACATTTTTAATGACTTCCGGAAGAGCTGAAGGGTTGGAGCCATATGAATCCTGCCCCCCCCCCATGTTTGTTGTCCCAGATTATCTTCTGTAAATGTTTTAGTTCCATATATCTTGCACTCCCATACATGATTTAAACAGTATTGGGTGAAGAAGTCAAAAATGGATAATTCCGTGGTAGCCCTACTGTTAATCCTTGAATGTTTTGGTTCCAGCTTCCTGTGAGTCTCTTGAGAAGAAAACTCTTCCATATTAAAATGTGCACTTTGGACAAGGTGCTAAGCTAGCTTCAAAACTATGTGTAGGCATCATCTCAAGGGAATGGATAGAGAAAGCAGCAGGTAGTGCACGTGGGAAGAAAAGCACATTGGTTTTCAAGCAAGGCCTAAATCAGCCAGACATAAGTGGCTTAAGTTTTTATACAGTCAAACAGTGCTTCAACCTTGAGCAGTACAGCCTTTCTTTGAACACTTTGGAACAGGCAATTAGTTTAAATAAACTAATAACGTGGTACTGAAGGCAAAAGGAGAAGGGGACGGCAGAGGATGAGATGGTTAGATAGCATCACCGATGTAATTTTGTAGTGTGAAAGTCCTCTTCCACACACCAAACTGGAAAGTTTTAACTGTCACAGGAAGAAGGCTTTCTGCAAATATCCTAGTGTGGCAGTTTTTTAAAACTTAAAATATATGGAAAGTGATCCTTCCCTTTCCTTATACATTTTTAAAAATTAAGCCCAATCTCTCAGCTCCTCTGCAGATTTTGGGGCTGAAGGCAAAGATCAATTCTAGATGGCTTGATCAGTGGCATGTATCTATTTTTCCACAAATGCCTCTAAGTAAATCTATTAAATATGTTCCCTAAGGAATTTGGCAGAATTTATTTATGTATTTACTCAAAAGAGAAATGAGCTTTGCAGGATTCATGATCCTTCTGCTCAGATTAAAAATCTAGTAGGAAAGCAATTGCCAGCTTCTTGGATTTTCCATTTACCCTTTGAGGATGTAATTGTGGCTGCAATTATTGTGGCTGTAAATATAGTCAATGGCAGATCTTTGAGAGAAAGATCTCAAAAGAAAATAGAAACCAAGACAGAAGAAGGGAAAAATATCCTTCACAATGATCTTGGAGTTGGAGGTTCTCCCTCTTCACATTTGGTTCTCGCAGCATCTAAATATTTCCTCCCACTGAATTTGAGTCCCTTTTTTTCCCCAGGAGGGAAAGCAATCATACTGTAGTATGCAGACATAAAGTCTTAGGAAAGTTAAGTGATCCCCAAGAAGATGTTCACAAGAGGTGGCTTTTCTTCACCTTGGATGTTGTGCTTTAGTGACTTAGTTCATTGGTTTGCAAAAGAAACCCCTTCTTTATCTTGCGCAGTAGACACAGCAGCTTCCCTTTCAGTGATGATAGGAAAAGTGATAGTGAAAATGAATAGCAGGCAAGCTTTGTTCCTGCCAGTACCCATCCATTGTGTTCTCAGCCGGAACAAAAGACTAAGCTCCTATCAGCGTCCATGTACCTCTGTTTTCCACTCCTAGATGTAAGTCAGAATTAATGGTAGTAGTAAATAAACATATTTAATATATGTGCAATGCCTTTTAAGCTATGAATTAATGGTATCATGTAGGTATTCCTAGCAATTTACAAAGAATAAGAGTGAAATTATTTTGATTGGATTCCAAATGCAACTTTTGAATGGAAAGAACTCCAGCAGGCTACTCCCTAAGTCATCCACAGCTTAATACTGTGATGCTCCACTCCGATGTCCAAATAGCCAGTTCTCTTAGCAAACCCACAGACATGAGGTTGCTAAGAAGTAAGAGGTTTATTCCGGTACATGCAGGTTAGAATGAAAGAAAGACTTGAATGAGGGACTGTACCAAAGGCTAGCAGTTTTAAACATTTCCCCCCCCCCCCCAGAGTCTAGTCCCCTCCCCAAGGTTCGTATTCCCCGTTTCATGTTGCAGTCAGGTAGCTGGGTGCTCAGACAGCCCTCGCTGTGGATGTGTATTCCGCTTTCACAGGTTAATGTCTCTGTTTCTTTCTCTCCACCATCCACATAGAAGTCTATCATGATGACAGAACTCAGTCAGAAACTGCGGCTCGCAGTTTCTACCTGTCCTGCCAATTGAATCCATTCACTCAATGTCTCTGGTTCCCCCCATGCTAGTGCCATTTCCAACAATTCAGCCCGCAGCCCCATTTGGAACAAACAAATCTTTATTACGGTCATAGACCAGCATAAGGAGGATAAGGTACAGTCAATTAAAGCATACAAATGAGTTTATAATATAAAACTATAAAACTAAAACACAGGTCTAGAGATAATAAAAAAGGGGGGTGAAAACATTAGGTAAATATAAAGGAGCATTGGATTAGTATATCTGGAAATACATTACTCTGTTAAATTAAAATTGGAGGCTAGTTTGTGTACCCGTCATCATTCTGCAAATTTTAAGCGCTGCTGCACAGAATCTGGCAACATTGTATGTTATGGTAGGGTTGATGTCTATCAGCAGCAGGGAGGTCTAAAATTGACCTGAGCGTCCTGGATATTTATACAACAATGGTGTAATGAGACTAGTTCGAATGTCTCTATAAAACAGGCACTGAAGGAGCACATGCTCTGTTGTTTCTATGTGGCCAGAGTCACAGGGGCACTGTCTCTCCTGATAGGGGATCTTTCGATATCGGCCTTCAAGAACAGCAGATGGGAGGGCATGACATCGTGCCAATGTAAAAGCTCTCCGATGGTTGGGTATCTCTAGTTTGGATAGGTATATCATGGGGGAGGCACAATACCTACTGGATTCATTGGCAATAAAGGTTGGAGAGCTGGCTAGATCCAGTTGGCGTTCTGTGTCTATTACACGCTGTTTGATGAGTACTTTGGCCTGATCGTATCCCATGCTGAGTGGCAGCCCTGGAGAGAAGCCCAAGGATGAGATTTTGTTGGTCACTGCTTGTTTCCATTTAGATTGGAAGTCATCGCTCAGAGTTAATGGGGCAAGGCCAAGAGGAAAAAGGGATCGTCTGAGCCAATAATTGAGTATGACCACCCATACCCTTGCCTCTATTTTCATGAGTCCTTTCTCTAGTCTCAGGGTGGCATTAGAGACACATTTTGGTACTTGAAGGGCCAATCTTAAGAATTTTGATTGCACAAGTTCTAATGGAGTAAAGTTGGAGAAGGGGCCTAATTGGGCTCCATACAGGAGTTGTGCTACTGGCTTAGCTTCAAATAATTTGAGTGCTGCAGGTATGAAGTGGCCACCCCTTGACTTGAGATATTTTAGAATGGCATTTGAGCTCCTTTGTGCAATCTCAGCTATGTGGTCCCCATGGGCTTTTCTGCTATTGTCAGAATGGAGGACTACTCCCAGATATTTAAAGCATAGGACCTGCTCAATTTTATGGCCATCTATGCTCCAGGAGTGACTCTTGGGTCTTTTGGCAAATGCCATGATTTTGGTTTTCTGATAGTTGAGTTGCAGTTGATCTTCATTGCAATAATATGTTAATGCTCTCAGCGCTCTTTTTATTAGGTGATGGTTAACTATTTGGGGTTTCAGGCATGAAGTAATCCAAACAACGTGTTGTAAGGCTAACAATATCTTTATTGATAGCATAAGGCAATAATGGATGTATAGTGCATTATTGGAAAAAGGTAAAATCAAAGCATAAGCAGAGTTCCATCACCAGAAGTGAGGAAAGAAAAACATCATGGTCTGTGCAAAGACCAGGCATGGTTACAGTTCAGATACAAGTACATGTAGATAGCAGTCTACATAAAGAACAGAAGGCATATATAAAGAACATAAGTGAGAACATAAGTATGAAGGAATACCCATGGTTCATAGCTCACATCTGATTGGTTCAAACATGGGCATCTCTTTCAGCATAGCATTTTGGTAGTAATTGTACTTACTATAAAGAGTCACACGATGGCAGTGTTGTGTATTGGCCTTCCCTTGAGCTACAATTCTTTTGGGAACAATAGTGATAAGAGTTTATTATGGCTAGCTAGAGGGACATTTGCTGATTACGTCTCAAATGTTTTGAGAACCAAACTTTCAATGCAGGGTCACTTGTAAATTGTTTTTCACTTGTAACTTGTACTTTTCCACTCTCTGGCCAGATTCAGTGGAGAAAATGCCATGCGTTTAATTCTGCATAGAATACTTTAACCAAATAACTTTAACACCCCTTCCGCATGGATTTTTGAAACGCTGTGGGGGAAAGCTGTTATTTCAAAAGCACACATAGACACAAATGATTTTATTTCAGACACATTTGCTCTAGCCCCAATCTGGTTACCATGGTTGCATGCTTTGTAGGAGAAAGTGCTTTCGTGAAGATGTCTGCAATGTTCAGCTCAGACGGACAATACTCTAATTGTATAAATTTTTCCTGAATTGCATGTCTTACATTTTGGTATTTCACATGGATGTATTTGGTGCAATTATTGACATTTTCCGAAGCAGCTAGAGATAGACAGGCCTGGGAATCTTCATACATTGTTATTGGTGAGATTATATCTACAGATAAATCTGTAAACAATTGTTTTAACCAATACATTTCATTGATTGCCTCACTGAGGGCCACAAATTCGGCTTCACAGGTGGAAACGGCAATTAAATTTTGTTTTCTTGCTCTCCAGGCAATGGGTGTATTTGCAAAAAAACAAACAAAACCACTCACAGACTTTCTGTCTCCCTCTTCTGCAAAAGAGCTGTCAGCATAGATCACAGGCATTTCAGCCTTAGTGGCTGATATTTTAAGGCAAAAATCAGCTGTGCCTTTAAGGTAGCGTAGGACTCTCTTTAACCCTTTCCAATCTCGCATGGATGGTTTGGCAAACTTACGACTAAGCACTCCAACTGAGTAAGCTAAGTCAGGGCGTGTCCATTGTGTTAAGTGTAGCAAACTTCCTACAGCTGAGTGATATAATTGAAATTGAGGACAAATTTCCTCACATGTGTCACCCTTTAGGAAATCAAGAGTCATTGGTGTTTTGGTTGGTTTTGCATTTGACATTTCACGTTGACTCAACAATTGGTCAATTTTTCTCTTCTGACTCAGATAGAACTCACCACTCTGAGCTCTAGTGACTTCAACACCTAGATAGTATTTCAGCTCACCTAGGTCTTTCAATTGAAAGTACTGTCTCAATTGTGTTGCAAACTCTTGTACAAGGTGCAAAGAACCAGTTGCTAGGCAAAAATCATCAACATACGTTAGCAACACTGTGTAATCACTTCCAGAACCTCTTACATACACACAAGGATCAGCAACAGACTTCTTAAACTTTAGCTCTAACAAAGCCTTATCTAAACATTGATGCCAACAACGTCCGGCTTGCTTCAATCCGTGCAGCGCCTTGCGCAGTCTGTACTCCTTCTGAGAATTGTCACAAGCATAGCCAGGGGCCTGCTTCATGTACACAGTTTCAGGGAGCTCTGCATTCAAATATGCTGTGTCAACATCAAAATGATGGACAACAAGTCCACGCTGTGCAGCCAGAGAAAGTACCATACGTAAAGACTCTGGTCTAGCTGTGGGTGCATATGTGAGATCATAGTTCAAAAACCTCTCCTGTGCAAATCCCTGAGCAACAAGCCTGGCTTTGTACTGCACTGTATTATCAGGAAGAAGCTTCTTTCTGAAAACCCATCTGGAACCAACAGCTTTCTGGGATGGGGGCAAATCAGTGACCTCAAACACCTTTTGACTCACTAATGCCTCAAACTCCTTATCCATCGCTGTGTTCCACTTCTCCTGCTCTTCAACAGGCAGAAGCAACATCTCCTGGAAAGACTGAGGTTCACAGGTAATCTGACACACTCTCACCTGCTGAATCACAAATCTGTCAGGCTTCACACCCTTTGTGGAGCGTGCAGACCTACGAGGAATTACCACTGCCTCTTCCTCATCACTGTCCTCTGCCTTTTCACTACCTGATTCCCCCTTCAGATCCTGAACTTGCTCAGGTGAAATTTCCTCTTCCTTCACCTGAGGGGATCCTCTCACCACACTAGGAGACTGGGAACCAGAAGGCAGCTGAACTGGTTGTTGTCCAGCCACAGGAGCATGGACAGTTGGCTGTACACTAGATTGCAACAATACCTCTGAACTAGCATTCAACCTATCCCAACCAGTAGGGTGCTCAAAATTAGCACTTCTGGAGACTACCACACGACCATAGCCTGCAGAAAAACGGTAACCCTTAGATCTAGAGGAATAACCAACAAACCTTAAGCGTTGTGCTTTTGGCTGGTTCTTCCTTCGCTGAGACTTAGGAATATGCACATATGCAAATGTTCCAAAAACACGCAGATGCTTTAGCGAAGGGCGCTTGCCAAACAAAAGGAAGTAAGGAACTTCATTCACAGCTGAATTCCACACCCTGTTAGTCAGATACACTGCAGTCATGGTAGCCTCACCCCAAAAACGGGCTGGCACCTGGGCATCTAACATCAGGCTATTTCTAATGGTATTAACAACACCAATCTTCCTTTCAGCTATTCCATTCTCAGCAGGAATACCAACATTGGCAAGTCTATGGGAGATTCCTTTTCTACGAAGCCAATTCTGAAACTCATGGCCTAGAAACTCTCCTCCACAATCCGATTGAAATTGACCTACTTGATAGCCATAGGTTCTCTCCACCATTGCAACAAACTCCTTAAAGCGAGCAAAAGCCTCTGCTTTAGATTTGAGCAAATAACAAAACGTATAGCGAGTATGGTCATCCACCAAAAGGAACATGAAACGCGCCCCCCCCTTCACTAGGAGCATTGGGGCCGGCTAAATCTCCATGAACCAACTGAAAAGGCCTAGTTGACACCCGGTCACTTTTTCTAGCAACAGGAGCAGCCTTAATTTTAGATTGTTTGCACACAGTAAAATCAAGAAAGTCATCACACTTTTTGGATCCTAACTCAGGATACACCTTGGCCAGTTGGGACAAATTTCCCCACCCGGGATGTCCCAGAACTCTGTGATAATAGTGAATGCATTTGTTATGTGGGGGAACATTGGAAATACAATTTCCTGACACAATCCCCTGCTTAGGAAGCATTTCATACAATTGATTCACTAACCTCCCCCTAGCACATTCTATCCCATCTTTTTCAATAGAACATCCAGTACCCTTGAACACAACAGTATATCCAGACTTTACCAGGGCTGGAACGCTAAGGAGGGAAAAGTCAAGTGTAGGTACACACAACACATTTTGCACATTTATCCCCAAACAAGGAATGTATACTTCACCCTGAAAGGACACATCAGCCATAGATCCATCAGCCAGAGCAACCTGTTGGACTTTAGGCTTGCTTTTTGATAACAACAACTGTTCATTGTTGACAATGATTTGACTACAGGCTGAGTCCAAAAGCCAAGTCTCTGGGGAACGTCTACTCACAGCCGTGAGCAAAGCAGACACCTGGGTACGTTGTCTAGGCGCTTGTTTCCCCTTCTTTCACACGAACCTCTTTCCACTGGCTCCACCGGCTGGGCGAGGTGGCTGGGGACAGTCTCTCATGAAGTGTTGGGTCGAGTTGCACCGGAAACATCTCCTCACAGCACACGCAGCCTCTGTTCCAACTGGAAAACGCTGTGCTGAAGCCTCAGGAACAGCAACAGATGACTTACTCTGCATCTTCTCCAAATCACGAGCTTGCTGGATTTCTTGCAGCCGATTTGTAAGATAATCCACAGTTAGGTCTTGGGGCCTCAACGTCTGAGTTGCCTCGATGAGCATGTCAAAGCTCTTGTCCAAGCTTGACAGGATGATACAAGCTCTCTGGGTATCAGGGATCACAACATCCCGGTCCTCAAGTTCAAGAAACAAAGTCTTGATTTTATGGAGGTGGGTCATCACGTTTCCACCAGGCTGCAGCTTCAAGTTGTAAAGCTGACGTGATAGACCAACAATGGCAGCAGAGGTTTGCTTGGAATAAAGGGCTTTAAGAGCTTCCCAACAGGCATGTGCAGTCTCCAAATTACTGATATGCAGTAGCTGTGATGATTCCAGTCCCAGAATCAAATTGCCATAAGCACGATCCAAACACAACTGCACTTCATCAGTAATAACACCAGTTGGAGGTGCATCTCTCACATACTTCCACAAACCTTCTTTTAGGAAGAAAGACTTGATCTTCACACACCAGGTCCGATAGTTTGTGCCATTCAAACGCTCAAAGGGCAGACT
Organism: Charina bottae; assembly: GCA_023362775.1. Classification (NCBI taxonomy): domain Eukaryota; kingdom Metazoa; phylum Chordata; class Lepidosauria; order Squamata; family Charinaidae; genus Charina; species Charina bottae. The sequence continues at coordinate 139,657,258 of JALMGJ010000002.1, read as the reverse complement.
GGTTAGCCCTGCAGCAGCAGCCATGCTGACCACTCAAAGAAAACACGTATACTTCAAAATGCAGCCTTAAAAACAAACCCCGTTGGTACAGCTAGATCCAGCACAGCAAAGAAAACGCAAAATTCTCTCTGGGCCACCATAACCTATTGGGTGATGGTTAACTATTTGGGGTTTCAGGCATTAAGTAATCCAAACAACGTGTTGTAAGGCTAACAATATCTTTATTGATAGCATAAGGCAATAATGGATGTATAGTGCATTATTGGAAAAAGGTAAAATCAAAGCATAAGCAGAGTTCCATCACCAGAAGTGAGGAAAGAAAAACATCATGGTCTGTGCAAAGACCAGGCATGGTTACAGTTCAGATACAAGTACATGTAGATAGCAGTCTACATAAAGAACAGAAGGCATATATAAAGAACATAAGTGAGAACATAAGTATGAAGGAATACCCATGGTTCATAGCTCACATCTGATTGGTTCAAACATGGGCATCTCTTTCAGCATAGCATTTTGGTAGTAATTGTACTTACTATAAAGAGTCACACGATGGCAGTGTTGTGTATTGGCCTTCCCTTGAGCTACAATTCTTTTGGGAACAATAGTGATAAGAGTTTATTATGGCTAGCTAGAGGGACATTTGCTGATTACGTCTCAAATGTTTTGAGAACCAAACTTTCAATGCAGGGTCACTTGTAAATTGTTTTTCACTTGTAACTTGTACTTTTCCACTCTCTGGCCAGATTCAGTGGAGAAAATGCCATGCGTTTAATTCTGCATAGAATACTTTAACCAAATAACTTTAACACTTTTAAGGCCAATAGGTGTTCTTGACAGTAGTGCTGTGTCATCTGCATAAAGTAGAGTGAAAATGTGTCTTCCAGCATGTTTTGGGGGGTGAAAGTCCATGCTGTGAAGATAGTCCACCAAGGAGTTGATGTAAAAATTAAATAAGAGTGCGGCCAGGATGCATCCTTGTTTAACGCCTTTCTCAGTTCCAACGGCATTGGTGAGATGGCCCTGGGGGTTACATCTTATTTTAAGTGAGGTCCCTTCATGGAGCATGCGTATTAAGTAGAGTAGCTGTCGGTCAGTTGAAGAGGCCTCCAGTTTTCCCCATAACTTAACTCTGGAAATGGAGTCAAAGGCTGCTTTAAAGTCTATGAAGGCGGCGTATAGGGAGGTTGTGTTACTGGATGAATATTTTTCTATAAGGTGTTGTAATACTAGGCCAAGGGTCGGAAATGGCGGCTCGTGAGCCAGATGCGCCTCTTTGGCCCCTTGAGTGTGGCTCTTCTGCAGCTGAACTCACCCCCGCCCCTTCCACGCGATTGAATCCCGCCCCCAAACTCTTATGCTCTTACGCGCTCTCGCTCTCCAAGGCCGGGGCCACCCGCAGCCGCCCACACCTCGCGCATGAGGTTCTGCTGAGTTGCATTCTCCCCCACGTAGAAGCGGTGCCCGGGCCGCCTCTCAGGATGGGGCGCCCAGCCCGGCTGCGCTCTCTTGGCATCTCGGGCAACTGTAGCGACTGGAGGCGGCCAAGGGGAGAGCAGGCGGCTCTTCGCCCTCGGCGCGCCGCGGGGCCAGACGAGCCTCCGACTGCTGCTTCCTGCGCCTGTGGCCTCTTCGCTTCTCCGCAAAGCTCACGGTTGATCTTAATGTTTCCTTTTCCTCCCCTTCAATATGTTCCAGCAAGCGAGGGGGAAGCGGAGAGCGGCAGAGGCGAGGCGGGCGGTGGCGGCAGCGAAGAGGCCACAGGCCCAGGAAGCAGCAGCCGGAGGCTCATCTGGCCCCGCGGTGCGCCGAGGGCGAAGAGCCGCCTGCTCTCCCCTTGGCCGCCTCCGGTCGTAGCCGCTTCCCAAACGAGCGGCCGCGATCCCCGACCCGGCCACGCGCGCCTGCCCGGGAACGCCGCGGCGCCCAGTGGAGCCCTCTGCACATGCTCCGCGACGCTCCCTCCTTCCCGACGCCTCTCCTGAGCTGAGCTCCGCAGCCGAGCCTGGGCGTGCGTGCGGGAGGGAAGCCGCCATCGCAGGCTTCCTCGCCGAGTTTGTCCGCCGCCTGCAGGGAGGGAGGCGGGGGGGACAGGGCTGGGCGCTGGGGCGGGGGCAGGGGCCACGGACGGCAGGCCAAAGGGAGATGCCAGGGCGACTGTAGCGACCTCGCCTCTGCCGCTCTCCGCTTCTCCGCAAAGCTCCCGGTTGATCTTCATGTTTCCTTTTCCTCCCCTTCAATATGTTCTAGCAAGCGAGGTGGAAGTGGAGAGCGGCAGAGGCGAGGTGGCCTCCGGCTGCTGCTTCCTGCGCCCGTGGCCTCTTCTCTGCCGCCGCTGCCCGCCTCGCCTCTGCCGCTCTCCGCTTCCACCTCGCTTGCTGGAACATATTGAAGGGGAGGAAAAGGAAACATTAAGATCAACCGGGAGCTTTGCGGAGAAGCGGAGAGCGGCAAAGGCGAGGCGGGCGGTGGCGGCAGCGAAGAGGCCACAGGCGCAGGAAGCAGCAGCTGGAGGCCGCCTCGCCTCTGCCGTTCTCCGCTTCTCTGCAAAGCTCCCGGTTGATCTTAATGTTTTCTTTTCCTCCCCTTCAATATGTTCCAGCAAGGGAGGGGGAAGCGGAGAGCGGTAGAGGTGAGGCGGGCAGCGGCGGCAGCGAAGAGGCCACGGGCGCAGGAAGCAGCAGCCGGAGGCTCGTCTGGCCCCGCGGCGCGCCGAGGGCGAAGAGCCGCCTGCTCTCCCCTTGGCCGCTACAGTCGCCCTGGCATCTCCCTTTGGCCTGCCGTCCGCGGCCCCTGCCCCCGCCCCAGCGCCCAGCCCTGTCCCCCCGCCTCCCTCCCTGCAGGCGGCGGACAAACTCGGCAAGGAAGCCCGCAATGGCGGCTTCCCTCCTGCACGCACGCCCAGGCTCGGCTGCGGAGCTCAGCTCAGGAGAGGCGGCGGGAAGGAGGGAGCGTCGTGGAGCATGTGCAGAAGGCTCCGCTGGGTGCCGCGGCGTTCCCGGGCAGGCGCGCATGGCCGGGTCGGGGATCGCGGCGCCGCTCGTTTGGGAAGCGGCTATGATCCCGAGGTGGGCTGGGAAGGGGGAGGAATCACGTCTGCGGGGCTGTGATTTGGATCTCTCCCTCTGCCACTTGGCAGATGCCTTGGGTTGTGTGGGTGGCCCCGGCCTTGGAGAGCTGGGGTGCAGCGGGACGGGAGCGTCGCCAGCGGCCCGCAAGGACCGGCCATGGAAGGTGAGTGAGGGCCGGGGCGGCCGGCCAAGCGCAGCGCAGCCCTTCCACGCGATTGGATCCCGCCCCCAAACCCCGCTCCCTTCCACGCGATTGGCTCCCGCCCATAAACCCCGCCCCCTTCCACGTGATTGGCTCCTGCCCGCAAAACCCCCCCTTCCACGCGATTGGCCCCCGCCCGCAAACCCCGCCCCCTGGCTCTCGAGCATTTCAAAATGTGCACGAGCATGTCAAAATGGCTCCCGGCATAAAAAGTTTGCCGACCCCTGTACTAGGCACTGATCTATGGTGGATCGGCCTTCCCTAAAGCCGGCTTGTTCTTCGGCAAGTATGTTTTCTTGTTCCATACAGATCTGGAGTTTCCCTTGCAGATGACTTGCATATAGTTTGCTGATTGTGTTGAGGAGGCTGATTGGTCTGTAATTTGCAGGGTCATCCTTTTTCCCTTTCTTTTTGTACATGGGGACTATGATTGCAAGCCCCCAATCCTTGGGAATTCGTCCATAATTGTCAATGCAGGTGAAAAGTGATGCTAATGTGGGGATCCAGAAATCCAAATTGTTTTTAATGACCTCTGCTGGGATTAGATCTTCTCCTGGGGCCTTTCCTAGTCTTAGTTGCGCAACAAGGTTCTTGATCTCCATTGCTGTCACAGGTGGCCATGTTGGTATAATTTCTATATTTTGCATAGGGCATCCGTTTCCGTCAGAGGCATCCATGTAGAGATCTTGAAAGTATGCCTCCCAGGTCCCTGGAGGGATATGACAGTCTGCCATAGTTCGACCTTTGCTTTGGGCACTTGATGTGATATGCCAGAAGGTGGCTGAATCTTTCGATTTGACTGCTTGAATTAGCCGTGTCCGTTTTTCATGTCTTCCCTTTTCTTGCGTGCCAGCAGTGGCTTATATTGTCTCTTTTGAAGGAGAAGGTCCTGTGCAGTTGTTGAAGTAGTGTTGGATACATAAGCCTGATAGATGGAGGCGAGTGCTTTTTTGGCATTGACACAGTCCTTGTCAAACCAGGACTTGGAATGGTGTTGTTGTTGTTTCCGGGATGCATTATTGCTGTAGTTTAATTGCTTATGGAGCTCTTGAGTGATGGTATGGTAGTGCTCCAGGAGTGCATTGAGATTTGTAGCTGAGGTCATGGCAGTCTGTAGACTCAGTAGATGATCTGTGGCCAGCAGCTCAGTTATCCTTTGATTCAGACTTGGGGTCCATTTGGCTCGACAGTAGGTTCTTCCTACTGGCATTAGGAGGGGTCGATAACAGTCCACTGTGTGTGTTTGTTGAGTAAAGGCATTTAGTTGGAGGAGAATTGGGAAGTGGTCACTGTCAAATTTAGGCATGACTTCTAGGGCTTTGGCATGCGAGAGAAGATCCCTAGAGATGATTATATAATCAATAGCACTCATTTTGGAGCCAGAGAGGTAGGTGAATTCAGCTGGGTGGTCACCTTCAAGGGCACCATTTAGAATATGGAGGTTTAGCCTGTAAGTTGTTTGAGCCAGGCAAAAGCCTGCAAAATTCAATTTCTGATCTTTAGAGCATCGTGGGAGGAGGAAGCCATCATATTCAGGGTTGGGGAGGGGGTTACGGTCACGGACTAATAAATCTTTAAAGACCCTAGTGGATTTAATGCCATATCTTTGTAAATATCTGTCCATTTCTGCCAGTTTATTGGGAATTAAAGGGTTATGAAAAGTCAGAAGGAACCGCATGGCGTATCCTTGTTTTGGCAAGTAATAAAATTCTTTCAGATCAATTGATCTATTTTGGTAACCTAGTAATTGACTTAAAGACGTCAGAATATGGGTTCTGGTGTTCCATTTGTAGGGAGTCTGGTGAATTTGAAGGAAAATTTGTGTTTTTTGTAGTACACGCTGATAGTTAACAGCTGGATCTTGCTGTTTTGCGGAAGTTGAATAGTTTGCTTCCGGATTGCCAGTGGGATTGCCAACGTGGTAAGCTGTCTTGTTAACCCCTTGATTGCTCCAGGAGGAATTCTGTATTAGAGATTTTTGCAAATTGTCCACTTTGTTTTCAATATCATTTAGCCGTTGCAGAATGAGGATCATAGTTTCTGCCGACAGTAGGCAGATCTCATGACAGGGTTGAGTGATATAGTTGTGGAGGGGGGGGAGCAGGGGAGATGTCCCAATAAGTTATCTCCATTGCCTCCCTGCTCTGGAGAGTGTTCTGGGCTGGACCCTTTGAGGGTCGAGGAGGAGGCCAGTGTTGTTTTTGCTGCATTTGTTGGGGGAGCTGCATTTGTTGGGGGAGATCGGGTTCCTTTTTTTTATTTTTTTATTTTATTGGATTTTAAATATACAAAGCTAAAAGTTAAGAATGAAATGAAAATAGAACTACAAATTAAGAGAAAAAGAAAGGAAAAGTGCAGTAAAGGAAAAAAAAAGAAAGAAAAACACAGACAAAGAAATTGGATGACCTCCGATCCAACTATGGTCATAAGAATAAAATAGATAGTTTGTTTTTACATGCTGGTTATTCATATAACATTCATATACTTTTCTTGTCTATTATACTATATACTATTTATATATAATCTAATCATCAAATCCCCATGTTAGCTTTACTCCTCCTGCTTTTTGCAAATAATCCATCAATGGTTTGTTGCATATATATTTTTATGTCTGTAGAATATGTGGCTGAGTTTTTAAAAAGCCAGGCCTCAAAACTTTTTTTTGTTTGGGCTCAGGAGCACATGTTCACCCCCCACTCAGGAATGCTAATTGCCCCCAGGTGCCGGCCAGTCTGAGAGTTTTGACCAACCAGAATTAGTTGTTTGAGCTTTGCCCATATTGGGAATCTGTTGCCTAGGTGTTTTTGGTCACATGCTGAATCCTGTCCACTCATGCTGGTCAGGTAAAGGTTTAAAATGTAGATGCCTTTTGTTCTTTTGTTCGCTCTCTGCATTCTGCTCTGCTATCTAAATGGCTATGTTAATCAACCATGCCATGCTTTGGCTGAAGGAGATTCAAGGTTTGTTCCTATGTTTTTGTTTTAAATAAAGCAACGTTTTTTACTACAAACTTATCTCTTGGTTTTTCCATAACTCTGATCACAAATTTTATAAAAATCCAAAAGGTTATGGGCCCAGCAATTGCTTCTGCGATCAGAGACAAAACTTATGGAAATAAAAAGAGAAGAGGCTTTTGTTTTTTGAAACTTGCTGGCAATTGCAAGAAGTTTGAATTGGAGGCGGAGTTTTAAGCCTCGTGTTTGCAAGCCTCGTGGTGTTTTTTGGATTACTACAACAGGGGAGAGAAGGAGCCATGGCGGCTGCTACAGCTTCAAATTTTCAAGGTATGCTCCTGGAAAGGCTTTCTAATTCTAATTATTTGAACTGGTCTTTGAAAATGGAAAGTTTCTTGAGGAGAGAAAATTTATGGTCTGCAATTTCTGAACAAATTCCTCAGAATCCAGATCAAGCCTGGTTGAGGAAAGATGAGAAATGCAAAGCCTCCATTATTTTGGCTGTTCAGGATGATCAGCTTATTCACGTGAGAGGCAAAGAAACTTCCAAAGACTTATGGGACTATTTGCGTGATTTATATGTGAAAACTAGTCCAGGCAGCAAGGTTATTTTAACGAAAAAACTGTACAAGGCTCACTTGCCTGAGAATGGAAATTTGCCTGATCATCTCCACAAGCTTCAGAATTATTTTGTGGAACTTCAGGAACGTGGGATGGAATTTACCCCCCTGATGAAAGCCTACATTATGCTTTCTTCGTTGAATGAGTCCTGGGACACTTTAATTTGCTCCATGGAGGGAATCCCAGAAGCTGATTTAAATCCATCGTTTGTGTCTACCCGGTTGCTTGCTGAGTGGGAGAAGCGACAAGAAAAAGCTGCCTCCATTTCTACAATAAAGTCTTCTCGTGGCCAGCAGAGGGAGCGGAAGAGCTCTGAATTCCAAGTTTCTGCATTATCCAGCAGGCGATGCTTTACCTGTGGTTCCCCTGCTCATCTCCAAAAGGACTGTGTTCAAAAGAAGAAGACTTCTCGCAAGAAAGAAGAGACTTCTAGAAAGAAGATTCTTCATGCAACAGTTGTTGAGAACTCTGATAATAAAGATTTGTGGGTTCTTGACAGTGGGGCCAATTCTCATATATGTCACAATAAAGATTCCTTTCTGTCTTTGTCTAAAACTAACAAACAAAAAGTTTCCTTAGCAGATGGATCTGTATCCAAGATCGTGGGTGAAGGTGAGATCAATCTTCCATGTTTGGGGGAAACTGTTAAAAATGTTTTGTTTGTGCCTAATTTTCAAAGCAATCTCTTGTCTGTGGGGCAGCTAGTAGCCTCAGGTTATGTTATAACTTTTAAGAAAGAGGGTTGTGATATTAGAAAGAATGGCAAAATGGTTGCAAAATGTTTGCAGAAAGATTCTCTGTACATTGTACAAAATGCTGAAAAGCAGCAAATTGCTAAAGCTAAGGCTGTTTTTGAAAATAAGCCCTTGCACGATCAGTGCATCCATTTATTACATAGGAGATTTGCTCATGCTAATTTTAAGTACATATCTCAAATGCCTAGTTATTCTGCTGATTTAAAATTGAAGCCTTGTGATAAATATCTAGACTGTGCAGTTTGCAAGGAGAATAAAACCACAAGGGCTCCTGTGAAAAAGTTTTCTGATAGGTCCACCTCTAGGCCTCTAGAGATAATTCACTCTGATGTAATAGGCCCCTTTTCTCCTAGTCTTGGGGGAGCAAGGTACATTTTGACCTTCATAGATGATTTTTCCAGGTACACATTCATTTATTTGCTGAAACACAAAGATGAGGTCTTTGATAAATTTAAGGCTTTTGTGGCTTGGGCGAATGGAAAATTCCCAAGGCCAGTGTTTGCTTTGCAATCAGATCGAGGTGGAGAGTATTTATCCTCAAAGTTTAAAAGTTTTTTGTTAGAAAAAGGGATAGAACACATTTTAGCTAACCCTTACACTCCTGAACAGAATTCTGTTGCAGAGAGAAAAGGCAGAACGCTGCAGGAAGCAATGATGTGTTTGCTGAAGGATGCTAGTTTGCCTTTTAGGTATTGGGGAGAAGCTGTTACTACAGCGTGTTATGTTCAGAACAGGCTGTTTAGCAGTGCAATTCAGGATGTGCCTTTTCGTTTGTTCTATGGTGTGAAGCCTAAAGTAAGCCACCTCAGGGTGTTTGGAAGCACAGCTTGGGTCCACATTCCCAAACAGCTGAGGCGCAAGGGGGCTTCCAGAACAAAGAAAGCAATCTTTGTAGGGTATGAACAGAGTCAGAGAAGCTACAGGTTCATACTGGATAATCAACTGATAATTAGTAAAAGTGCTTCTTTTGCTGAGCAGAATTGGGATAAAATAAACTCTAGTTCTTCAGTTGATTTATCCATGGGGGAGCAGCAAAGTCTTGCTGATGGTGATTTGCAGGAATCACCCAGTGAAGTCAATGATCAGGAAGCTGACTTGTCTGGAAAGTCAGAGGTTTCTGAGGACAATGGTGGGAAACAGAGTGTAAGTCCTGTCCTACCTCGCAGGTCTGAAAGGATTAATAAGGGAGTTCCTCCTGATCGTTATCAAGTGGATGTTGTGAAGGCTTTTCACATTCACACAGAGCCTGAGTCTCTGGAAGAAATTAAAGAAATGCCAGCTGAAATAGCTAAGTGTTGGCATGAAGCCATGCAGCAAGAGTTGGATTCCTTAAAGGAAAATAAAACTTGGAAACTAGTAAGTTTGCCTCCCAATCAGAAGGTTTTAGGTTGTAGGTGGGTGTTCAAACTGAAAAAAGATTCTGATGGTAAAATTCAGAAGTACAAAGCAAGGTTGGTAGCAAAAGGTTTTGCTCAAAGAAAAAATGTGGATTATGACAAAACTTTTGCTCCAGTGACAAAAGCTGAATCTATCAGGTTGCTTTTAAAGGTTGCTGCCATGAAGAAACTGTCTGTTTATCACTATGATATTCAAACTGCTTTTCTGTATGGTGACTTGGAGGAAAAATTGTTTATGCAACAACCTCCTGGTTATGAAAAAGAAAAACATCTTGTGTGTGAGTTGCAGAAATCCATCTATGGATTGAAACAAGCCGCGCGTTGTTGGAATATTAAAATGGATAATATTTTGCAAAAATTTGGGTTTCAGAAGGGAATTGCTGATCCTTGTGTGTATGTAAAAAATGATAAGCAAGGTGTAATGTACTTGTGCTTGTATGTGGATGATTTGTTGCTGCTCACTTCATCTGATGAACAGAAGCATTCCTTTGAGGTTTGTATGAAAAACAATTTCACATTGAAATGTCTTGGAGCAGTCAACAATTACTTAGGATTAGAAATTCAGAGGGAAAAAGATGGTAGTTTTCTCATAAGCCAGAGCAGCAAAATTAAGAAGCTGCTGGAGGATTTTAAAATGCAGGACTGCAAGTCTGTCTCCTCCCCCATGCTTCCCGAGTTTCTAAAAGAGGAGGGGGTGAAGGGGGATGGTGAGTCATCTGAAGGAGATAGTTTCAGATCAGCCATTGGCAGTCTTCTTTACATTGCAAACAATAGCCGTCCGGACATTTCTAACAGTGTGTCCATTTTGAGCAGGTTTGTGGAAAATCCCACATCTGCTGCAAAGTCTGGTTTAAAAAGGCTGTTTCGTTATTTGCAAGGCACCAAAGATTTTTGCTTAAGGTTGTCTGCTACAGACACAGAAGAAAAGTTAGAATGCTGGTGTGATTCAGATTGGGCTGGAGATCTCAGTGATAGGAAGTCTACTTCTGGAAGTGTAATTCAATTTGCAAAGTCCACTATTGCTTGGTTTTCCAGAAAGCAGACTGTAGTAGCCATCAGCACAGCTGAAGCCGAATTCTATGCTTTAGCACAACTGTGCAATGAAGTACTTTGGTTTACTCAATTGTTGCAAGACATTGGAGTCATTTTAAGCCAGCCTGTCACAATTCATGAAGACAATCAAGCCTGTATCCATTTGGTTTTATCTGAAAGTTCCAGAAACCGCACAAAGCACATTGATGTGCGTTTTCATCTTGTTAAAGATTTTCTAGCCAAGAAAAAGGTTGTTTTGAAATACTGTGATACTAAATTAATGTTGGCTGATATCTTAACCAAGCCTCTAGTTGCCAGTAGGCACTGTGAGTTGATTTCCAAGCTGGGTTTGTTTCCATATTCTTTCTAGTCATAAAAAAAGGGGAGTGTTGCATATATATTTTTATGTCTGTAGAATATGTGGCTGAGTTTTTAAAAAGCCAGGCCTCAAAACTTTTTTTTGTTTGGGCTCAGGAGCACATGTTCACCCCCCACTCAGGAATGCTAATTGCCCCCAGGTGCCGGCCAGTCTGAGAGTTTTGACCAACCAGAATTAGTTGTTTGAGCTTTGCCCATATTGGGAATCTGTTGCCTAGGTGTTTTTGGTCACATGCTGAATCCTGTCCACTCATGCTGGTCAGGTAAAGGTTTAAAATGTAGATGCCTTTTGTTCTTTTGTTCGCTCTCTGCATTCTGCTCTGCTATCTAAATGGCTATGTTAATCAACCATGCCATGCTTTGGCTGAAGGAGATTCAAGGTTTGTTCCTATGTTTTTGTTTTAAATAAAGCAACGTTTTTTACTACAAACTTATCTCTTGGTTTTTCCATAACTCTGATCACAAATTTTATAAAAATCCAAAATGGTTTCCACTCTTTAAGAAAGTAACAATTTGAATTATCTTTTAATAAGCAAGTCAATTTATCATTTTCTGCCATCTCTAATAATTTCAACATCCAATCCTGTATTGTTGGACCACTTTGATTTTTCCAGTTTTGTGCATATAAGAGTCTTGCTGCTGTGATCATATACTGTATTATTCTAAAGAAATGTTTTTCTATTTGTTCCTCCCAAATTCCAAGTAAAAAAAATTCTGGTTTAAATGGTATTCGTATCTGTAGTATATTTTGCATCAATGAATGTATCTCAGTCCAAAATTCTTTTGCAATGTTACAAGTCCACCACATATGGTAAAAAGACCCCTCTTGTTTTATACATTTCCAACATAAGTTGTTATGTTCCCATACATTTTTGAAAGTTTTTGTGGGGTCATATACCATCGATACATCATCTTATAAAAATTTTCTTTTAAGTTGTAGCATAAGGTGAATTTTAATCCTTTAGTCCACATATCTTCCCATTGATGAAGTTGTATATTGTGGCCAATATTTTTCGCCCATTGAATCATACAATCTTTAACTTGTTCCTCTACCATTTCTCCTTTTAACAATAATTTATACATTCTAGCAATTAAACGTTCATCATTTTCATATAATTGTATTTCAAATTCTGATTTAATTTGTTCAAATTCTAAATTTTTTTTATCTAATTTAAATTTCTCTATAAGTTGCCTATAGGAGAGCCATTGAAAGGTATAACCTTCTTGGGCAAGTTCTTCTTTTGATTTTATCACATAGTGTCCTTGTTCTTTTTTTAATAAGTCCTTATATGTCAACCACTTATCTTTATTTCTTACTTCTGTTCTATAAAAGGCTTCTTGCGTGGAAATCCATAAAGGTCTCTTATGACATAAAATTGATTTATATTTATTTCAAATTCTCAACAGGGATCTTCTAATATAATGATTTTTAAAGTCCACATTTATTTTAGCCTTATCATACCACAGATATCCATGCCATCCAAATCTTAATTCATGACCTTCCAGATTTAATAATTTTTCATTTCTCAAAACAATCCATTCTTTAAGCCATACCAGACCACAAGCTGCATGGTATAGTCTCAAATTTGGGAGTCCTAAACCACCTCTTTCTTTTGAATCTTGCAAGACTTTATATTTTATTCTTGGTTTTTTCCCTTGCCAAATGAACTTAGAAATGTCTTTCTGCCACTGTTTAAATGGTTCCTCTGATGTCAGTATAGGTATTGTTTGAAAGAGATATAGAATTCTTGGTAATATATTCATTTTAATCGCTGATATTCTCCCCAATAATGATAATTGTAGTTTTCCCCAACGGTCTAAATCTTTTTTAATATCAATCCAAAGCGGGATATAGTTATTTTGAAATAATTTAACATTTTTCGATGTTAAATAAACTCCCAAATATTTTACTTTTTTCTCCAAAGAATATCCTGTAATTTCTCTCAATTTCTCTTGTTGTTGATAATTCATGTTCTTAGTCAAAACTTTTGTTTTCTGTAAGTTAATTTTGAGCCCTGCTAATGACCCAAAGTCCTTCAATTTCTGCATCAATAATTCAATTCCATCCAGTGGATTCTCTAATGTAATGATTAGGTCGTCTGCAAAGGCTCTTAATTTGTAAACTTCTTTTTTAACTCTGATACCATGAATACCATCATCTTGTCTAATATCTCTAAGTAGAACTTCTAAGATCAATATGAACAAAAGCGGAGATAAAGGACAGCCTTGTCTTGTGCCTTTTTGTATTTCACAAGGTTTACTAAATTCTCCATTGACAATTATTTTTGCAAATTGGGGTGTATAAATTGATTTAATCCACTTAATAAAATTCCCACCAAAGTTCATAATCTCCAATACTTTAAACATAAAGGACCAATTTAAATTATCAAATGCTTTTTCAGCATCTATGAATATCAAGGCGGCTTGTTTTTCATTATGTTGTTCTAGATACTCTAATACATCCAAAACATTTCTGATATTATCTCTAATTTGTCTTTTGGGTAGAAAACCTGCTTGATCTTGATGAATAAAATTTCCAAGAGTATTTTTCAATCTTTCCGCTAAGACTGTCGTAAATATCTTATAATCATTATTCAATAATGATATTGGTCTATAATTCTTTGTTGAGTTCAAATTTAGTTGTTCTTTCGGAATCAAAGTAATATGAGCCTCTTTCCATGTTTCTGGCATAATTCCTGTTTCCAAAATTGAATTTATAGTTTTTTGGAGAGGAATACTCAATTCATCTTCAAAGTATTTGTAGTAGGCTGCCGATAGTCCATCCAGACCTGGTGCTTTTCCACTTTTAATTTTCTTAAAAGCCATTAACATTTCTTCTTTTGTTATAGGATTATTAAGTAATGTTCTTTGTTCATCATTTAAAACAGTTAATCTTTGCTTACTCATATATTCATCAATTTCAGCTATATTAACATCCTGTTTTTTATACAATGCTGTATAGTAAGAATGAAATGCTTCTTGTATTTCCACATTATTCACTAGAATTTTCCCTTTATGTTGTATATTAGAAATTATATTTTTTTGTCTTTGTTTTCTTAACTTATTAGCTAACCATCTTCCTGGTTTATTTGCAAATTCAAAATATTTCTGTTTTGTAAATTTCATTTGAGTTTCTATTTCCTGTACCAAAATCATCGAAATTTGTTTTTGTAGAAATTTAATTTGAGTTATCAATGTATTATCCATCGGTTTGGCCCTCAGACATTTCTCTTTATTTTTAATTTAATCCAAAATCAATTGAATTTTTTCTTGTTTCTTTTTCCGCATTTGAGCATTATATTGAATAAAATAACCCCTCATATACGCTTTACTTGCATCCCAAATTACTTGTGTACTGGTATCCTTATTTGAGTTAAGTAGAAAGTATTCTCTTAGTCTTTTCTTACATATGTCAACAACATCTTCTTTCCGGAAAATTGACTCATTTAGCCTCCATCGAAATGCATTCCTTTTTCCTTTGATAGTTAATAAAACAGGGTTATGATCTGATATAATTTTAGGTAGAATTTCAGCTTTATTTACATTCATCATTAAAGTTTTAGAGATCAAGAACATATCTATTCTGGAAAATGATCTGTATCTTTCTAATATGTATATTCTTTAGAGTTTCCATTCATAAGTCTCCAAATGTCTTGTAAGTCCAACATATCTTTTAAATCAAAGAAAGTTTGGGGTAGTTTTCCCTGTGTAGGTTTCACTTTTTTTTGCGAATGTCTATCTTCCATTGGGCTAATCACCCCATTCCAGTCCCCCATAAAACACCAATTCTCATATGATAAATCCAAAAGTTTGTCCATTAAGTTCTTATAAAATAATCCTTTATCAAAATTTGGAGCGTAGATCCCAACTATCAATGTTTTAATCCCCTGTATATTTACTTCCACTGCAATATATCTTCCTTCATCATCAGTCAATATTAATTTTGGATTAAGTTTTTGTTGTATATACAGGACTACCCCCTTAGTTTTTTTTAATCCAGCTGAAATAAATTCTTCTCCTAGTTGTTTTTGAATCAAATACTTAATGTCTTTTTTACAAATGTGAGTCTCTTGTAGGCAAATTACATCCAATTTTATTTTTTTCAAAAAATGAAAAATTTTCTTTCTCTTTTGGGGAGAATTTGCCCCATTGATATTCCATGTTAGATATTTAAAGTCCATGATATTTAGATATTTAAAAGCTCTTTTTTAAATCCACTCCGGTAGCTCCCATCTCCGATAAGTCCTCACTCTTTTCCTTATCTTTAAATGTCTCTTTCATTTCTTCCAGAACATTAGATACTTCACTCATATCTGTCATATATTTCTCTATAAAGGCCTTTGCTTTCAAAATGGAATTTATTTTAAATCTTTGTTCTTTAAAAGTGAAAGATACTCCTTCTATTCTTTCCCATCTAAATGATATGTTATTTTGCTTTAATTTATCTGTAAAGAAGGAGTATTCTTTTCTTTTTCTTAATATTCTTAATGGGACTTCTTTTAAGACAATTATCTCTTTCCCTGCTATATTTAATCTGTCACTGTAGTGCTTCTTCAAAATTTGTTCTTTTGTAACTTTCCTCACAAAATATATCAATATGTCTCTTGGCACTTTTCTCTCTCTAGCGTAACGTGAGTTAATTCTAAAGATTTTATCTATTTCTGAATCCAGATCTTCTTCTTCTATCTGTAAGTATTGAGCTAAAGCACCAACTATATATTCTCTCGTATTCTCATCTGACTTTTCTGGAACTCCTCT
Organism: Charina bottae; assembly: GCA_023362775.1. Classification (NCBI taxonomy): domain Eukaryota; kingdom Metazoa; phylum Chordata; class Lepidosauria; order Squamata; family Charinaidae; genus Charina; species Charina bottae. Next base: position 139,642,093 of record JALMGJ010000002.1, on the reverse strand, counting down.
CAATCTCAATATGAATTCTTTTTCTCTCATTTCTGCTAAAGCGATGGCATCTAAATTGTATTCCATATCTTTAATAATAGATTCTGATTTAATCTCTAATTTCTTTACTTGTTCTTGTGTCTCTTTAGATTCCCCTGATAGGGTATTTACTACCTCTTTAATATTTTGTGTTTCTTTTCTAAATTCTTCTTTTAAGTCTTCTTTCATCGCTTCCATTTTTTTATCTACTTGTTGACCTAAATTGTTGATTTTTTTCCCCATTTTTATATCTAAGGAGGTAATTGAATCGTCCATCTTTTTCAGGGTAGCAGTTGAGTCATCAATTTTTTGGTTCAGTGCTGCAATCGCATCCAATATTTTTTTCATGTCTGATGCTGGTACTTCAGAAGATGATGCGATGGAATCAGTAGGCATTCTCCCTGTTTCTTTCTCCTTTTCCTTATCTCTGTCTCTCTTCACTCTTGCAGACAGAGTGGCCATATTGCGTGAAGTATTCCTGTAAAAAAGAGAGAGAAAAAAATAACGGAAGACAAAAGGGAAGAGCAACAGACAACAAAAAAAAAGGAAGGAAGGAAAAAAAGGGAGGTGAAAGAGGGAGGATAAAAAAAAAATTATTCAAAAATTCAAAAGCAAAAGGTGAATAGGAAAAGGAAAAGAAAAAAAAATTCAATATACAGTAAAAATTAAAAAGTAAAAATAATACTGCCTTTTCTTAAAAGTTGTTGCATAAAAAAAAGGACAGAGTGTACTTTGGTAAAATCAACAATTCTCATATAGAAAAAATAAAAGATAAAAGTACAACGGGTATTTCCTTTAACTGTAGTCAAAATATCCTTGAAGAATTTTAATAACAATCCAGTTCTCAGGCAAACTTATAATCAGAAGTCTCAAAGAGGAGAGAGGAAAAAAATCAAAAAAAAAAAAAAAGAGGGGGGGAAAGGAGAGCTTCAGCTCTAGATGTCTCTCTCCAGGATAAAATATAACGAATAAGTCTATTAAAATCCCATATAGTAAGGAAATTCATAAAACTGTTCAAGGCAAAGGAACTCCAAAAATACCCTTTATAATCCAAATAATCCAAATAATATCCAAGCACATTGCAGGAGAAAAAAAGAGAAAAAAGCCATATCAAGATGAAAAACAGAAATAAAATAAAATAAAAGGCAGACCATTAATCCATTTGAATTCAAAATCCAAAGAGGAAAATAGATTAGTCCCACATAAGTAGATAAGCCATTTGTCAATAGTCAATGTCACTCAATATCACTTAGCTCCGAGTAAAGTCATTATTCTTTAAACTCCCACCATTTTCTCAAGTCGTCTTGGCAAGAAGGTTACACAAGCACCAGCAATATCAATCAATCATGTCCATAGAAGGATCTTAGCAAATAACACGTAAAACTAAAATAAACACAAATATAAATCAGTGACTAAAAGTGCTGAATTTAGGTGTTACTTATCTGAAAAGATTTCGCGGTTTCCTGTAGAGCAAAAACGATGATTCTTCCAGTCGCTTTCGCTGCTACAATTTCCTTTTTCCCGTGGTGGAAAGACGGGAATTGGGAAAGAGCAGCGATTCAGCGACCCTTGTGGTTTATCTTCTGATCCCCTTCTCTTCAAAGGGGAGATTTCAGCAGTTTCTGTCTCTTTAAGAACTGCTGCAGCCAGGCAAACCGCGGAGCCGAGACAGGAGCGCTCGGTTCAACACACCGACATCTTCAGCACCCGGAAGCGATCTCGGGGAGATCGGGTTCCTGAAGCAGAAGCTCTGTTACTCACTTTTTTGGTCTTTGTTTCTGCGGTGGGAAGGTAGGAGTCAATTCTTATCTGTTTCTTTGTTTTGGTTGATTTGTGGATCCCGGTGTCGTTACCAGGGCTGGTCCGGATTCTTTTCTTGCCTCTGGGTGGCATTTTGGGCTGCGGGAGCTAGGTCAGATGTGGTGAGTCCAGCCTCAGTTCAGGAGCTTAATACAGGGGAAGCTAGTTGGTCGCCATCTTGGCTCCTCCCCCCAGAAGTCCCCCATTTGGAAGAATTCAGCTCGGATGGTGTCCGGCCATTTGGGCAACTGGCTTGTCAATTTTTTAAATTCAAGGGCATATTCAGCTACAGTTCGATTCCCTTGCCATAGTTTTTGAATCTTTATTTTCGCTGACATGCGGGACAAGGTGTCCTCAAACCTATCCCTCAAAGCCCCCATGAACTCATTGAAATTGTGCAATTCAGCAGCCTTAGTTTCATGCAGCGTGGCCATCCACTTTGCAGCTTCCCCAATTAAGAAGTTTGAGACGTATCTCACTTTCGCTTCCTCATTAAGGAACAACTCCAGATTCCTCCATAAATCCCCTGACATGGTTCAGAAAACAGGACAATTGCTCCGGATCCCCATCAAATCTTGTTTTCAGTTTAGTGACTATTCTAGGTTTGCGCTGTGGGCGAGGTGGGTAATAGTTCACCAGCTGCGGTGATGTCTGCATTTCGTCTGTGCTTATTTCTCCCTCCTCCCCTTCCTCACTTTCATCTGAGCTGTCCCCATTAGTGAGGGGGGGGGGAACGTTGTCTTGCCTGGCAGCCTCCGGGGTTTGTTCCAGCCTCTGAGGCACCAATCGATCCAGGGCGGCTTGCATAGCCATCATGGTCCCTTTCAATTCTCCCAGCCCTGATTCTATCACACACACTCGTTGGGACAGGGATACCCTGGGTTTTGCAGCTTTCTTCGCCGGTCCAGGCTGCCTGCCGCCCCCAACCCCTAACGACCATTCCAACATCTGAGTGTGAGTCTTTGTCTCTGGGGTTTGGGGGGGGGGTTATTTACCTCCGTTCCCTTGAGTTTCTTTGATTTCTTTCCCCCTGGTGCTTCGGTGGGGATCTCTGCTGCTGTCCCCCCCCCCCCGCGCTGAGGAGGTGCTGGGTATGGCGTCGTCTGTGGTCATCGTTGTCTGGATTGTTTAGCTCAACTTCAACCACCCAACGTTTTTGAGCCCGTCTCGACCATGGGACCTGCTGAATTCTCAGAGTAGTCCCCGGGAAAACCGGCAAACTTGATTCAAGTCTTTATGTGAGGTGCTCCGCTCCGATGTCCAAATAGCCAGTTCTCATAGCAAACCCACAGACACGAGGTTGCTAAGAAGTAACAGGTTTATTCCAGTACATGCAGGTTAGCACGAAAGAAAGACTTGAATGAGGGACTGTACCAAAGGCTAGCAGTTTTAAACATTCCCCCCCCCCAGAGTCTAGTCCCCTCCCCAAGGTTCGTATTCCCCGTTTCATGTTGCAGTCACGTAGTTGGGTGCTCAGACAGCCCTCCCCGTGGATGTGTATTCCGCTTTCACAGGAAGATGTTAATGACACAGCAGCTTCCATTTCGGTGATGATAGGAAAAGTGATAGTGAAAATGAATAGCAGGCAAGCTTTGTTCCTGCCAGTACCCATCCATTATGTTCTCAGCCGGAACAAAAGACTAAGCTCCTATCAGCGTCCATGTACCTCTGTTTTCCACTCCTAGATGTAAGTCAGAATTAATGGTAGTAGTAAATAAACATATTTAATATATGTGCAATGCCTTTTAAGCTATGAATTAATGGTATCATGTAGGTATTCCTAGCAATTTACAAAGAATAAGAGTGAAATTATTTTGATTGGATTCCAAATGCAACTTTTGAATGGAAAGAACTCCAGCAGGCTACTCTCTAAGTCATCCACAGCTTAATACAAAGACTGATCTACTACAGAAGCAAACCCTGATTATATGCTGCAGAGGGGACAGAAGGCAGATGAGGTGGAGCAGTCGCTACATAATAATGTTGTGTCTGATGGGAAGCCCTTGGGGAAAGGACACTGGCATTTCTGTCTGCTTAAAAAATGTGCTTACTGGTCTGCACTGCAATATTTGAGCATTTTGCAATCAAGGGGAAATATTTTTTTTCGCTATTGCTTTTCTTCTTTATGGAAAAAAGACATTTTAATGAAGTAGAAATCGAAACATGTACCATTCTTTTAAATATATCCAAATAGATTTCCAACTTCACCCTGGAATAATAATCTAAGCAGTGCACTTGAACTGAGTTCTTACTTCTGAACAGCCTGCATGCATTATTGTTCCCTGATGTGTACAAGTAGCAGCTTCTGAAACATTAAAGCCTTAAATTAAGAAAGGTCCTGTGCTAGAACAATCTCTGATTGTTGTCTGACCATCAGGACCTTGGACTTAGTCTACTTTGAAGACATCCTCATACTGTTTGCTTCTGTGCTTGCTACATTGAATGATGGCATTCAAATTACAGTAAGCATACTTAACTTTATGAGAAAGTAGCCTATTTCAATGTTGCCTGGTCTGAAGGATAAAGCATTAGTGGAGTTACGCCATACTTCCTATTTCTTCAATATATTTTCCCCAAATTAATACAATTTTACAGAGAGTGACTTCTGACTAAGCACAACAAACCAAGGCTCATACCTCCATTGGTCCTTTTTTTCTCCGTGGTCAAGGGTCATACTTATTTTTATTTTATTTATTCAATTGATATGGCCACCCATCCTACCACGGTGACTCTGGGTGGCTAACAACTTTTTTTGCTGCTGTTCAGTTACTCAATTGCTTCTGACTTTTTGTGATGTGATCATTTTGCCAGGATGTTTGGTTAAGAACTTGAGTCCAAGAATGCCCATGCTGGTGTCATCTGTGATAGTATCTAGTGACCTTGTTTTCTCTTGGCCTCTTTTTTCTTATTACCTTCAATTGCCTTTGATTTTTCCAAGCATCAAGGTCTCCTCCAGTGACTCTTGCCTTCACACGATGCCTCCAAAATAAGTAAGCTGTAGTTTCATATTCATCAGATTGGAAAAAATCAACTTATATCCCCATACCAAAAAAGGGAAACACTAAAGAATGTTCAAACTATCAAACAGTGGCACTTATTTCACATGCCAGTAAGGTAATGCTCAAGATCCTGCAAGGTAGACTCCAGCAATTCATGGAGTGAGAATTGCCAGAAGTATAAGCTGGGTTTAGAAAAGGCAGAGGAACTAGAGACCAAATTGCCAATATCCGCTGGATTTATTTATTTTTATTTGTTCAACTTATATCACCACCCATATCCCCCCCACAAGGGGACTCTGGGCGGTTTACAACAAAGATTAATTATTAAAAACATATAAAAATAGTGGATAGTGGAGAAAGCCAGGGAGTTTCAGAAAAACATCTATTTTTGTTTTATTGACTATTCTAAAGCCTTTGACTGTGTGGATCATAACAAATTGTGGCAAGTTCTTGGTGTTATGGGGATACCAAGTCATCTTGTCTGCTTCCTGAGGAATCTGTATAACGACCAAGTAGCAACGGTAAGAACAGATCACGGAACAACGGACTGGTTTAAGATTGGGAAAGGAGTACGGCAGGGCTGTATACTCTCACCCTACCTATTCAACCTGTACGCAGAACACATCATGTGACGTGCTGGGCTTGATGAATCCAAGGCTGGAGTTAAAATCGCTGGAAGAAACATTAACAATCTCAGATATGCAGATGATACCACTTTGATGGCTGAAAGCGAGGAGGAGCTGAGGAGCATTATGATGAAGGTGAAAGAAGAAAGTGCAAAAGCTGGGTTGCAGCTCAAAAAACCTCAAAAAAACCCAAGATTATGGCAATGAGCTTGATTGATGACTGGCAAATAGAGGGAAAAAAAGTGGAGGCAGTGACAGACTTTGTATTTCTAGGCGCAAAGATTACTGCAGATGCTAACTGCAGCCAGGAAATCAGAAGACGTCTACTTCTTGGGAGGAGAGCAATGACAAATCTTGATAAAATAGTTAAGAGCAGAGACATCACACTGACAACAAAGATCCGCATAGTTAAAGCAATGGTATTCCCCATAGTAACCTATGGCTGCGAGAGCTGGACCATAAGGAAGGCTGAGCGAAGGAAGATAAATGCTTTTGAACTGTGGTGTTGGAGGAAAATTCTGAGAGTGCCTTGGACTGCAAGAAGATCAAACCAGTCCATCCTCCAGGAAATAAAGCCAGACTGCTCACTTGAGGGAATGATATTAAAGGCAAAACTGAAGTACTTTGGCCACATAATGAGAAGACAGGATACCCTGGAGAAGAAGCTGATGCTAGGGAAGGTGGAAGGCAAAAGGAAGAGGGGCCGACCAAGGGCAAGATAGATGGATGATATTCTGGAGGTGATGGACTCGACCATGGGGGAGCTGGGGATGGCGACGGCTGACAGGAAGCTCTGGCATGGGCTGGTCCATGAAGTCACGAAGAGTCGGAAGCGACTGAACGAATAAACAACAACAAAGTTTCATATTAGTACTTCCAGTGAGCAGCCTGGTCTTACATCATCTGGTATTGAATAGTTTGCTCTTGTGATCCAATTATTATCAATAATTTTATCCAGCACCACAATTCAATTTTACTTCATTCAGCCTTTCTGATGGACCAGTTTTAATGGTCATATGTTCTAACTGAGAAGACCATGGCCTTGGTAATAAGTAGATTTGTTGACAGTATGATGTTTCCACACTTTTATATTTTGTCTAGATTTGTCTTAGCCATTTCCCCAATTACTATTTCAGAGCTACAGTCATTGTCCCTGAGAATGTTTGAGCCACCCTTGAAAGATAAATTCTGCTACTACTTCAGCTTCTCTGACTATTTGCAATGGGTTGGCATAGCCTGTTGACATAATCTTAGTTGTTTTTGCAGGTTTCTGACAGGCAGAAAGGACACAAGGTGACCTTTGCTCTGCATATGTTTGTGATTCTGTTCTATTTAATAAAATCCCTCTACTTTCCCCCCATTGCTGTGCTTTGAATCTGAACCAAATCTATTGCCTTGTTAGAGCAAAACATTTGGCTAAATCCTGGCAGATTTTTTTTTAAAAAAAGTGAAAATGGGCAGGAATTATAGTACAGGAATTATAGTAAAATACTGTATCTTACTATACAATAAAAACAGGCATTTATTACACATTGGAGCATTTAAACTTCTCTTAAAAATTCCAGGCAATACTCATTCAGGTGCGATTATAAAAGACATTGTGACATTTGCCTATGTCATGTACAGAATCTGAGCAGTTGACTTTTTCTTCAACCCTGGCCAATAATACAGACCTGAGGCAACAGCCAACTTTGGTGGTAAATTGCATGGCACATGCAGAGCTTCCTCCATTCTCTCATTGCTGTGCCCAAATCCACCTTACTGTTTGTTTAAGCAAGAGCGGGCAAATACACAAATCTAGTGGGAGTACGTATCGCAAAGTGTCATGTCTCTTCCTGACTGATCACTTCTATCCATTGTGAAACACTGAGAGAACATAAATAGTTGAGTCAACCTGTTGGACCAGGCTAACGCCATGCAATAATCCTTGCCACAAGGACACTGGAAAACCGGAATGGCTCAAGAGGAAGCCCAGAAGACACTGACCTCGATTTCCCTTCAGCATCTGCTGGGTTCACTCTACCTCAGTGTTTCTCAAACTTGGCAACTTTAAGATGTGTGGACTTCAACTCCCTGAATTCCCCAGTTGCCAAGTTTGAGAAGCACTGCTCTACCTAATGGTAGGGCTGTACCTCCAAAGATAATAAAGGGTCACACCCCATTTAGTAGCCGACATATCTGATCTATATTTCAGATTTCTTTATTTTTTTCAGCTAGGTACAGAAAAGGTTTATAAATTTTAAGAAGTTGTTTGTCTCTCTCAAACTCTTGAACTCTGGGATATAAGTTAGGTTCCTTTTCAGAGATACAGCTGGGTGAACACTGACGAAACCTTCAAAACAAAGACATCTGTTCAGCTGTCCTGAGGGGGGGAAATGGGAGGAGGGAAAACCCTGGAAAATAAGAACACCAAAGTGGTTGTGAAAGACTGTGGCTTTTTTGGCTGGGATAATGAATTGAAGGAATGAAGACATGAAAAAATAGAAAGCTGTTGTCGACTTTTTTTTTAACAAAAAATCACAGTCCAAATGAACATTGTTTTGATTATGTAGCTGTCTTTAATTCCTTTTCTCAGTTCTCGCTCAAATTGCTTGCTTAAGGTAAGGATTTCTGTGTTACTTTCTCCTGGCTTATTTTCAATATATATTCATAGATGAAATGAATGATGCTGTATCAGCATCAGCACTGGGGTATTTTGCTTTTTGTTTGTCTGTGCATTAAAACAATAACCCAGCTATGCAGAATACTATTTAGATTTCAAGCATTATGCAGTGTAGCTCATTGAAAACTAAATTCAACTCAATCCAGTTTGCGTATGCCTTGCCTGGACTGCATCTTGTTGAAGTGGATCCTGCTTCTGAGTAAAGCCGTGTCAGATTAAACTATGTTAAAAGGAAGGTGTTTACTGAAGTTTCTTAGAAAACTGTGATTTTTTTTCATTGGAGTGGTCTAAGGATCATGGATACTTTGCTTTCGCATTGCTGCGATGCGAACATGGCTCTCTACCAGGACACCTGGAAATGCTACTAGGTGCTGTGGAGTAGATGGGAATACCATACAGAGATTTGATCATTTTGTGTTTTTTGTCCATCTATTCTCTTGTATCTAGCTAAGGAAAAAGAGACATGCTCAAATACTCTGGGCCAAATAACCCTAAGTCAAAACCCTGCATGGCTTTGACCTATATTGATCAGTTTAGAAAATAAATACATGCCCAGAACTTTACCCCATAAGCAAGGAAGGGAGTCGAAAAGTTTAACCTGTGCCTCCTACTACAGCTTGCATGGTGTTAAGAGTTCTCTGTGGGCTTCTTTTTCATTTCAAGCCAGCCTTAAAATGCAGAGACAGTACGTGCGGACAAGAAGTGTGTGTCAACAGACTGCTGCGCTCTTGTGGAAGAATATAATTCTGAAATGGAGGATGAGAATGGAGAGTTTTCAGGCAAGTGCCAAGCAGTAACTGAGGTGAAAAACAACCCCTCTTCCCCCCCCCCCCCCGCTAGTGCAGTTTGTTTTCTCCTGGTTTCCTTTCTCTGTTTCTAAACCATGGAAGTTGTAAATCTAGTGCCAAAACTGGAATAAGAACAATTTGTGTTGTGTTTATGGTATGACTCAGTGAATATAATTGTTTTGGAAGGAGGGGAAGGTACTCAAACTCTTTATTGTGGGGACCAGCTTCTGTTTTTTGGTTCTCTATGAGCAACAGACCGTGTAAATGGTCTAGTGCATCTTAAGAACTTTTCATGTAATCAGAAGAAGGTTCCCATTCATCTGCAAGATGAGGGAACAGAATAAGACAGAACAGGTTCTGCTCCAGTTTAGAGCTGGACAACAATAGTTGACCACACACTGACATAGCAGGGATTGCCTCATACCTGGAGGACTTCCAGGGTACAAAAAAGAAGGAAAAAAATCAGTTTGTACATGTGAAGACAAAAGAGCTTAATAAATAAGTTCAAGAAAGGACAAGAGCTTTCTTGAGTTGCTAAAATTTCTTTCTATGACCAAAAAGAGAGGGCATGCCATCAATTTAAAAGCTTTCCTTCCTGTGCAATTTTATTTATTTTTATTTTATTTTCTATCCCACCTTTATTATTTTTATAAATAACTCAAGGCGGCGAACGTTGGGCTGAGAGAGAGTGACTGGCGCAAGGTCGCCCAGCCGGCTTTCATGCGTAAGGCGGGACTAGAACTCTCAGTCTCCTGGCAATGTAGGGAGAATGGAGTTTATTGAAGAATAGTATAAAAAAGGTAAAGGTCCCCCCCCCGCACATTTGTGCAGTCGTGTCCCACTCTAGGGGCCGGTGCTCATCTCCGTTTGTTAGCCGAAGAGCCAGCGTTGTCCGAAGACGCTTCCACGGTCATGTGGCCGGCATGACGCACGCAGAACGCTGTTACCTACTCACCAAAGTGGTACCTATTCATCTACTTGCATTTGCATGCTTTCGAATTGCTAGGTTGGCAAGAGCTGGGGCTGGTGCGGGAGCTCACTCCGTCACACGGGGCTAGGGATTCGAACCTCCGAACTTGCGATCTTCCGATCAACAAGCCTGGCGTCTTACCTGTTGAGCCACCACGCCCCCAATAGTTTATCCCAGTATAAAATCCTCAGCGAAGTCTATTTGTTTCACTAGTCTTTTCAGTCTCAAAGCTAACATTTGCACTCACTTTAGGAATGAGGGTGATTCTAAATGCAAACTTTTAAGTTTCCTTCCATTTGCCACCACCCCCCTTATTTTTTGGCCACCCGCCAGTGTGCTGCATTCAAGATGCCTTTTGGGGTCGAGAATGAATGTGTGGATGAGGAAAGGGAGCAGAAAGGACAGCTTCTCGCCATGCGTATTTGCATGTGCTTCTGTAGGGGTTGGCATGCCAATCTACACATATACTGCATGTACTTGAGTGCATTATGGGAGAGTGTGCATGTATGCATCATTGCAAGGTCCAGCCTCCTGGGTTCTATTTTGCTATATTTTCATTAGTGTTGATCCCCAATGATACACTGAATCATTGAATGATACAATGAAATGGGCTAGAAACCAGGAGACTGAGAGTTCTAGTCCCACCTTAGGCATGAAAGCCAGCTGGGTGACCTTGGGCCAGTCACTCTCTCAGCCCAACTCAACTCACAGGGTTGTTGTTGTGGGGAAAATAGGAGGAGGAAGAAGTATTAGGTATGTTCACTGCCTTGAGTTATTTATAAAAATAATAAAGACGGGATAGAAAATAAATAAATAAATAAATAAATAAATAAATAAATAAACAAACAAACAAACAATCAAACCAACCAACCTATGATTCAACAATAGAATTGCCTTGCCATGATGCTTCCAAAATACCCTAATGGGTGTTAATGGGTGTCAACTGAACCCTGGTAAGACGGAGTGGCTGTGGATTGATGGCCCCCCTAGATCCGGGAAGTTGTCATCTTTGGTTCTGGGTGGGGTGGCACTACCTCGCTCGGATCCAGTGCGGAATGTGGGGGTCCTCCTGGACTCGCGACTCCTGCTTGAAGAGCAGGTGGCAGTCACGGCCAGGAGGGCCTTTGCACAACTTCGTGTGGTGCGCCAGTTACGCCCTTTCCTGGATCAGGAGGCCCTCCGAACAGTCACTCACGCCCTTGTCATCTCCCGTATAGATTAATGTAATACGCTCTACATGGGGCTACCCCTGGAGTATCCGGAAGCTTCAGCTGGTGCAGAATGCCGTGGCGCGAGCAGTTATGGGTGCCAGGAGATCGGCACATGTAACACCTCTGCTATGCGAGCTGCATTGGCTACCAGTTTGCTTCCGGGTCCAATTCAAGGTGTTGGTGATTACCTTTAAAGCCCTATATGGCATAGGGCCAGGGTACCTGAGGGACCGTCTCGTCCCGATAACGTCGGCCCGCCCCACCCGTGCATGCAGAGAGGGCATGCTTCGGACCCCCTCAACAAGAGAATTCCATCTAACGGGGTCCAGGAGACGTGCCTTCTCTGCGATAGCGCCTGCCTTATGGAATATCTTGCCCCTGGAGGTGAGACTGGCCCCTTCACTCCTGGCCTTTCGGAAGGCCCTTAAGACCTGGCTCTGCCGCCGGGCCTGGGACGACAGAGGCGGCAGTGCCTCCTGGGGTTGGCTGGCCCCGTAGTAATACGATCCATCCTACGGTCCCCCCATCTTGGATTTTATGTAATTTATTATTATTATTGGATGTATTTTAGATATTGTTATGTATAGTTTTTAAACTTTCAATTGTTGTAACCCACCCAGAGTCCCTTGCAAGGGAGATGGGCGGGGAATAAATTGAAATAATAAAAATAATAAAATAAAAATAATAACTTGGACTTATTTCTTATTTCCAGGAATGGTTTTCTTCGCTGTTTGTCTTCATTGTAATACTGTTATCAGCATTCGGGATGTTCAATGATGTTCATGAAATACCTCATGCTCTCCTTGGGAAACCTTTGTTCAATATTACTGGAGTTAAAATTGTGTATATTCCAGATACTAAGATGGCAAGAGAAATAATGAAGAAAATAGGAACACTCTCTCCACTAAAAGGTACAGTATAAAGTATCTGTTAAAAAGTTTTCAAAGGCTTCAATAGAAGCTAACTTCAGCTGGCCTCATTTTGACTGAGTTCCAGTAACTATAGAAAAACTATTAGAGGTATCCTCCAGTGCTGTTCAGCCCTTAGGTAGGTCAGTTTAGAGAAAGTGAGCAATGATTCATGACTGGGTTCATATATCATGCTTTTCTGTGGTTTGTCTAACTGTGGTATTCGTCATATATTGTGATTAGCTGATTTTATATAACTTGATAAACAAACCCTGTTTCCAAATGGCCGTAGCACCATTTTCCTTATACAAGGAGCAAAAGTTAAACAATTTGATTTTTTTGTGGCTTAGTATGATGGGTGAGCCCAGCCAATATATGTAATGCACGAAGATGTCTTTGTGATCAAGACATTTGTTGATAAACGAAAGGCCTTTGGGGGCCCTCCACCCGCACGTTTCTGCTTGCCTATCTGTACCCCATCCCCTTTCACTTAACTTAGGTGATAACAGAGTTCAGGCTAGAAGGTTAAATATCACTCTAGCTTCTGATCCATTATTGTTTTGGCTAGCCTTTTGATATAACCTTGAATGGAAGACTGATACAGCTAATGAAACATCAGCACGCAAAGACATTTCTCTTCCACTGTCCTCTATATGATTCCACTTACTAACATGATTTCTATGCTAAAGGTATTGAGACAGAAGTGATGGAAGATGAAAACGTCATGGAAGCAGCACAGAAAATGGACTCAGATACTATCCGAGTTATATTTCAAGACGACATTTCATATCGACTCCGATTTCCTATTTATAAAACAGTTACCCCAAACAAAGATCTCGCTGTTATAGGTAATTCAAGATGGCTGTGTGTTTAGTTCCAGATATTCATATGTCTACAGGGAAGTCAGACGCAGATGTGGACTCTCATCATATATTCTTATGCCATTATGTATTTGCATATATACAGTGTGTGTGTTTGTGTGTGTGTGTGTGTGTGTTTTCAACATGCTTTACAACAGTTCATTCTTAGAATGACACTACAACTTTCAGTTACAGGGATACACATACACATGTGTGCAGATTTTAAGAAGCACTGTTTTCATGCTGATTTATAGAAGAGGTGACAAAGCAATTTGTGGTAGGACTTGAGGATATACGTAAGCCTTCGGAAGATCAGCACGGGACTGAACAGAATCCCTTTTCCTCCTAACCTCTGCTTGGGAATGTGTGAGAAAGAAATCAACTCTTATGTATGAGATGATTCTGGTATATTGGAACAGCAATGAGCAAGACCATACCAAGCCAGCCACTTAAGGGTCCCTTGCATCTGAAGAAATTTGGTTGTATCTTTAGTAAATTAGTGCCTAAAGTGTGTCCTGTTAGGTAGCTGTTGGTGTTGCTTCAGTTTGTTTGTTTGAGCTGAGCTGATTTATTTCTTCTTCAGCTGTGGTATATGAATCCCTAAGCAAATTTGGGGGCTTTTGGAGGGGGTGTTTGGTTTGTCTGGAGGGGCTGCATCTTTTTGGAGCATAGGGGTGTGAATAATCTTGCCTCGTCTCATTTCTTGGTCCATGACTAGCCAGGCCAGCTATCTTTGGTGGCTTGGCAGCTTTTCCGTTCCCACCCCCACAGGAATCACAAGGATGTATTGATTGATTTTGCACATAGAGAGATAACTGACTCAACAACCTTCTCTGGGCTCAGAAGCTAGTCAGGATTGGGCTAGGTTAGTATTTGGACATGAGGCCTCAAAGATGATCAGGGCTTAAGGTCCAGAGGCTAGATCAGAAAGTAAAAAAAAACTCTTGGAAGCAAATATTTTAACAATGTAATGTAATGATACAATAGTGATGTATAATAGTGATGATAAAGAAGGTACATTTCTGTATTGTGGCGAAGAAAACTACATGAATGTGTCCATATAGTCACCAAAAATTCTGATTGGTGTTCTAGGGTGACCTTGGGCCAGTCACTCTCTCTCAGCCCAACTCACCTCACAGGGTTGTTGTGGGGAAAATAGGAGGAGGAAGGAGGATTAGGTATGTTCGCCGCCTTGAGTTATTTATAAAAATAATAAAGGCGGGATAGAAAATACATACATACATAAAGTAAGAATTCATAAGTTAGTGACCGCTGCATGTTGTATGGGGGAAATTGTACAACATTCTGGATAATGTGATCAGGGTGAAAGACCATTTTTGGGTAGTATCAAAAGTGAATGTTGGGAAAAAATAAACATGGGAGAAAGGAAAAAAGTAAAAGTAGAATGACTGCAGGAAGAGAAGCTATGAGTCCTGTTTGAATGAGTATTAGAAGATGGGTTGATCATCCAACAGAATGAATGGGAAATGGTGCAAAAAGAGAGGGAGAGGGAGATGGGAGCTCCATGGAACACAGTGAGGAGAATTATGTTACCAAGTGCTACAGATATGTGTGGAGTTATGCTAACTGGAAGTTTGAAGGAGTGTTTGGTGGAATGACACTATGACAGAGCCTGTGAATGAAAAAAAATGCATGTAAGAGAGCGACTTACTTAGATTTACGGCCTCCTGTGCTGAAAAGCAGGCAACAGATTTCTCCAAAATAAAATCATAAGAGAATGATTGCTGCAAAAATTAGGATGAGGGAAAGATATTGTCTAATCTGTAAAGAGAAGAAAAAAACATTGCAAAGAATGTAGACAAAGAAAACAGGAAATACTGTAGTTATGATTAAAAGAGGCAGAGAAAGTGGAGAACAATTTGATCACATTTTTAAAAAAGGAATTTTGGAAGTTAAGAGGACAAAGTAAAGAGTCTCCAACAGAATGACTGGAATCAGTGTGTAAGGAATGCTTGCTATGGTGTTAGAAGCATGTTGGATGGGGATGTGAATGTATGTACTGTATACCTTTATGCAAGGGATGCTATTTATTGACTGAGAACTTGAATTATTTGCACTGAATGTTAGATAGATTGTATAATGCAATAACGAGCATGGATGTCTATGAAGGTTCTCAGTCATCCAGGTGGAATTGTCTGTAGCTTGAATCATGTCAACTGGATTTCTATTTTCTCAGTGGAAACGTTTCGCTCCTTATCCAAGGAGCTTCTTCAGTCTGAGCAAAGTTAGTAAGGGAATCCTAAATATGTTTCTAGGTAGCTGTGTGACCTTACACCTGGGGCTAGGTCATGGTTATTTTGAGATGTTATTTTAACATCTTTAGATGATAAAAAGGACTTAAAATAACATCTCAATATAACCATGACCTAGCCCCAGGTGTAAGGTCACACAGCTACCTAGAAACATATTTAGGATTCCCTTACTAACTTTGCTCAGACTGAAGAAGCTCCTTGGATAAGGAGCGAAACGTTTCCACTGAGAAAATAGAAATCCAGTTGACATGATTCAAGCTACAAACGAGCATGGATCTGAAATTAATCTATCAAACCTCAAGCTAGGTCATAGGGAAAAGGAAATGAACTTTGCAAGTTGTAGATAAATGGCAAAACAGAGTAAGTAAATGAATTTGTGTAGCTTGGTAGAATGTTTACTAAAGATGAAAAAGTGAATGCAGAAATGTTACGATGTCTGCATCTGTTAGTAAAGCTCTACAAATCTGGCTCTTCCAGCAAGCTCTGGGATTGGGTGGCTTATGAACTTGCACCAAATATATGGAATTTTAATTCTTTTTATATTTTCTTGCTGTGGTGCATTGTTCTTTCAGTCTCTCTTTGTTTGATTTTATCATATGTTTTTATTTTTTTGTATGTCACCTTGAGTTTCTTTGCAGTTATTTGGCTTAATAATTAATTGAAATGATAATGATAATAATGTGCAAATGCTGGTCGAAAGGTAGTGGCTAGCATGTGGTGGTGGCGGCAAGGAATTTTCACTTTCAAAAGAAGTGAAAATGGCTGTTTCTAAGAACATACTTCTGCCCACTTTGTTAAATGAAAGTGGCAGTTGTATATGTCAAGAAAAACATAAAAGTAAAGTGAATGCAGTAGGAATGGGTTAAGCACATTTGCAGTATATCTGTAGTGACCATACATACTTTATTATAAAGGACAGTCCTTTATTTCAGAAATCTGTCCTTGAGATTGAATCAATCAATCAATCAATCAATTTTCTTGGTTTTTCTCTTGAATTTTCCTTTGTAAAGCAAAGTTATAAACAGAAACAATTAATTTTTTTATCCTTATGAACCTCTCAGTTTTGCCCTTTTTCAGGTTTATCCTTTATTTTTTCCAAGAAAATATGGTCACTGTAAATGCTGTATGTCTGATCCAGTTCAAAAATAAGAGCAGTTAAATTAGAGCTTTCAAATCCAAGGAATATTTTGAATGGAAAGAAGTGTTGGAAACAGTTCCCATTTTCTTCTTGACTTTATATAAGAGGATGTCTTGAACTGAGTGTTGTGTA
The DNA here is from genome assembly GCA_023362775.1 of Charina bottae. Classification (NCBI taxonomy): domain Eukaryota; kingdom Metazoa; phylum Chordata; class Lepidosauria; order Squamata; family Charinaidae; genus Charina; species Charina bottae. Next base: position 139,625,708 of record JALMGJ010000002.1, on the reverse strand, counting down.
GGATGTTGGTAAGTTTTACTGTCCTACCCTTGCGTGAGGTAATTTTGATTTGCCTCAGTACTTCGTTGCTTTCTCGTGGCTTCAGCCACACTTGCAAGAGATTTCTGTGCAAGTCCACAAAAATCTCTTGGAACTATTTCAAGTGTCTGAGGAAGTCAGCGAAGCAGGTAAAGCAGAGGAAAGTTTTGTTGGGGATGAGATTAAATACTGGGAGAGGATATATTGTTTGGATATTATCCTTCCTTTCTCACCTAAGTGAGATCAGCAGAGCATCATCCCCGGCAGCATAAAAAGTTGGAAACTGAGACGAGGTTGGTTTAACCTTCTAGAAAATAATAATCCAGGATGCTGTGAGGCAGACTGGATTATCCTGGCATTACCCCTTTTTGTCCCTCTTAAAACAACAATCACACAGTTTTGTGAAGAAATAAAAGTAATGTTTACTCACATTATTTAGGTCTCAAAAACAGCAGTTGCAGTAGTAGAGTCAAGACAGGTTTAAAACATACTAAGTTACAAAAATAGAATATATAGACTTAAGCATTCTGTCTGGTCTAGGACAGCTCAGACAAACGTGTCCTTTCAACTCGAGAGCATGGTGGAAAGAGAGGGAAGAACAGGAAGAAGGAAGTGATCTCACAGAGTTCTCTCTTCAGGAAGTTACTGCGCGTCTCCGCCCTCTTCATGTCCTTATAGAGCAAGACATGAATTGGTATGACTGCTATATTTGGGTTGCTTTGTTCAGGGCTTCAGGGAAGTGAACCATCTTTGGGGAGATTGCCACAGCCCAATGAAATCCCAACTTTTTCCCGGTTAGTAGGGAACTGTTAATTGACAAGATTGTACATATAATATTGTGAAAGACTGCTCCTCTTTTCTCCTTCTTTGTAGATATGTGTTACAACTATTCTGCATATTATTGTAATAATCCGAAGTACTGGACTCAAGGCTTTGTATCACTGCAATCTAGCATCGATAGTGCGCTTATTGAAGTAAGTGGATAGGTCTTATTTTTATCTGCAAAAGTGGCACCCCACATTTGCTCAGTTTTGTTTGAGAGACTCCCCTGTTCCTTTAATTTTGTTTGCAGATTTATATATTTTAATGCCTTGTGCTGTTGTTTATCCTACTGGTTCTCATAGCAGATTATGCACTGAGGCTACAGTCACGGCCTCTGGATCTCCCTGGGCAGTAGAATAGATCTTGCTTTAACCCACCCAGAGCCTAGTCAAGTGCTGGGCATTGACATAATGTAGGTATACATTAAATAAACCAGAGAGCCAGTTTGGCATGGTGGTTAAGGCATCAGGATAGAAACCAGAAGACCACCATGAATTCAAGTCCCGCTTTAAGCACGAAGCCAGCAGGGTTACCTTGGCCCAGACTGGAAGGCACCTAAATAAATACATAAACTATCTTCTTTCCCTCTGCATGGGCAGAGGCAGAACTCCAACCCTTGTGGTGAGATCCAGCTTCAGCATTTTTCCTTCTAGCTGTTGGGGGAACAGACTTTTCTGATAGGAGAATAGCAATGCTGAAGAGAGACAAAAGAGATGGGGCTCAAAGGTTTACATCTGATGCATCTTTCCTAGCCCTGTATGACCAACCGTGCCCTCCGTTTACACCTCCAGGCACTTTCTTTTCCTAAGTATGTTCTTTCTTTTGGTTCCAGTGTTAGGTTATTGTTAACTTGCTCTTTCATGTCAACAAATTAACTGAAAAATTTATATACACATAAGCAAGTTAATCATATCTTATAATATTAAAATGGAAGGGAAAAGAGAGGGAAGCCTGAACAGTTACATTATAAACAAAAAAAAATCCAAACAATAAATTGACTAAAGTTCTTCACAGTCTTCTTTCTTGCCCCCTTGTTACACACGGGGGAAAAAGCTTAATTCAAATATTCAAAAATCCAAACAATAAATTGACTAAAGTTCTTCACAGTCTTCTTTCTTGCCCCCTTGTTACACAGGGGAAAAAAAGCTTAATTCAAATATTCAAAAATCCAAACAATAAATTGACTAAAGTTCTTCACAGTCTTCTTTCTTGCCCCCTTGTTACACACAGGGGGAAAAAAGCTTAATTCAAATATTGGATTGGCAAACTCTTATAGAAAATGCATTGTAGGGCAGACTTATCCTTCCACACATACACACTCTGTGGTAGCGCCAATGCTGTGGAACAGCCTCCTGGTTGAGATCAGGCCAGGCCTCTCCTTGTTGATGTTTCCAAAGCCTTTAAAGACTGCGTTGTTTCAGAAAGCCTTCTCCTGGTTTATCATGCCGTCTTAATTTTCTATTTTTATTGCTCATAGTTTTGTGTTTGGGTAGTATTGTTTTACTGTTTGTATGGTTGTTGTACTGTGGAAGTTTTAATGGGTTTTTGTCATCTGGAATGCAGCAATGCGGCAGGATAGAAATGTGAAAAGAAATAAAGAAATAAAATAGGTATTTGGGTATTTTCTGCTTGACTGCCATCATCTCATCCATTTCACATGGGAAACATTTTTGGTTTTAATTCAGATATTGGAAAACACTTAAAGACAATACACTGCTGAAAATCTATAGCCATAGAACAAGGTGTGCGGCCATATATTAAAATCTATAGCAGAGGGAGATCAATTTAGAGAGATATACCAGTGACATATAAAATAAGTCACTAAGATACCATCTTGTAATATATATATATATAAGTGATGAGGACCATGTTGCTTTTCCCAGCATCTCAAATCACCTATGGAAGAAGTTATCAGTAATTTCAAAAATGTTTTTGTCTTTACTTTTAGTGGATCACCAACCACTCTGTTTGGGAAGAAATGACTTCTATTAAAGGCATACGTATGAGATCACCTTCTGTTACACTAGGAAATGAATTTGGAAATGGGGCACTCCTTTGGGTCATATCACTGTGTTTTTCTCCACTTATGTACTTCTTGGCACTAGCGGTTTCAAGAGAGAAACGGAAATTGAAGGTGGTGATGAAGACTATGGGACTACGAGATGCAGCATTCTGGTGAGTTTGGTCTCCTTTTCTCAGCTGGACCCAGAGCTTCTTATGAGAAAGAAATAGGATGAATCCATACCAGCCAGGACACTCAGCACAGAATTTAACCAAGATCTGGTCATGGAGCTGGTGCTGAAAACAGTAGCCCCACGTTGGGTTCTCTCTCCTTTGGACCTGTAGACACTTACATGAGTGATGGGGTCATCACTCAGGTCCTTGTTTCCTCTTCCTATAAGTGGCTGCTCTGGCCAGCTGTTCTGCAACTTAGTTAAATATAACTAAATATTCTCTCATTTGCAAGTTAAAAAAATACTTTGTAAATTACCCAACTTTGAAGGGCACTGCAATCACATGTACAACATACTGTGTGTTTCCTGTTTTTATTCTAAACAATCTTATTTATTTCTATAAGTAATTGTATACTGCCTATTTTGAAGACTCAAGGTTGCTTACTTTCCCACAAAATAAAAGGTACAAGTCTTTAAATATAAAGCCATCATAAATACCAAATAATAAAACCCATGTATAAGGCAAAGCTACCACCATTAGCACCCATATATTTAAGAAAAAATCAGTAGAGCCTTCTTAAAGGCCAGTAACTTGAGCTTGAGGATAACTTGAGCGTATCAATTTATTATGAATTGGGGCCTCCCACAGCTGTTGGTCATTGGGTCCAATGAAGTTTGCAGTTGGGTCACCTCCTCTTCTAGGTGAGCATTTCTGTTTAAAATTCTTCTCCCTTTCAAATCACCTACTCTTTTCTGTTCTTACTGCAACTACCTCTGCCCAAGAGCCTGCTAACATCCCCTTTTGCTTGTAATTCTGCTTCTACCTCTTTAAATTTCTCAGACATACTGTATCTCTGCATCGACTAAGTAGGCCCCCAAGAGCAGCAGATGCTTTTTTATGCTCTTGAACATTTCTTTATACTTTTGTACTTTTCTTTATGTTCCTGAAAAACACGAACAATGCTACCATGGGCAGATCTACCTTAAAGCATCTTTCTTTCCATGAATCACCACCCAGTTTAAAATACCCAATATTCCAACTCTGAGCAAGTGTCTTTGGGCTGTGTTTAACAACCTCCACAGCTATGTTTTTAGGGGTGGGGGTTGGAAGGAGCATGATCTCATTAGGGACTTCTCCAAAAATGGAGCCTTCTGCTCATTTTAGAAAACTGACTCTAGGCAGCTAGGACTTACTGTGTCCTAGGTCACTTGGATCAATTTTGGCAGGACCAGAACCCAAGTCCAATAGCATTCTAGATGGGTTTTACTCCACAGCTCTGACCACTCAAGTGAGAATTAGCTATGGAGGGAAAGGTAGAAAGACCGTTGGGCTAAAAGGGCTCCACACAGAAGTAATTCTGTGGGTGGCAGGGAGCCTTACAACAGCTTCCTTAATCAGCCCAAGAGAGTGTTTCAGGTGAGATCTCACTTCCCCTTGGACTTTGGAGAAAAATCTCCTGGTCAAGAGGGAGGTATATTTTCCCTTGGCCTTCCAAGAAAGCCTATTACTGCACAGGTAATAATGGGGTGAGGGGTTAACTTATAAAAGCTGCAATTCTAGTCCTTTTGTCTCTTCCAGAACTACATGCCACCGTGTGCCTGCAAATTTTCACTTGAGTTTATTCAAGACATGTATGAATGCAAACGTGCTCAGGCCCATTGGTGCCCACCTTCATCCACCACAATTACAAATCATGGTCCCCCACCATGCCAGTTCTGTCAGGACCTTGGCTCTATGATAAGAGCATCAGTTTTATTGAACAAGGGAACCCTTTCCTGTAATCAGTGTTTTTATCCTGTAGGCTTGGACCATAATATTGAGCTAAACTGGAGAAACAATTTAGGGGAGGTGGAGAAAAATCAGATAACAAATGTATCAAGAAGGTTAACAATATCTTTCTCTTTGTAGGCTCTCCTGGGGTTTGCTGTATACTATGTACATCTCAGTTCCATCCAGTCTGCTGGCATTTTATTTCAAAGCTACGTATTTTTACCTAAGCAGCAATTCTACCTTATTTCTCCTGTTTTTCCTTTATGGCATATCATCTGTAAGTCTTGGGCCTTCCTTTTCTCAATAAGTGATATGTTTGTTGCAACATTCAGAATATATATTTCTGCTCTGCTGGAGGACAGTTTCGGGACCAGGATGAGAAGCAACTTTTTAATATTATATTAAATCATTTTTTGTCAAGTTTTTTCTTCGGTTCTCTTCTTTCAATAAAACATCCAAACATGGGAATAGTTTGAAGGATCCTGGAAACACCAGTATAAAGAAAGCACACCTAGACTGGCTCAAAATAGACAGATTATTTCCTTTAGGGAAAAGTTCTGTTGTTTGGTTACATTTTCAGACGATATAGAAAGTTTGGCTACTTGTCATTTGTTTCTTGATAAATTCCAGATTAGATTACTATTAAATGCTTTCTAGGCAACTATTCGGCAATTTCAGCTCATCCCAAATGTTGCAATCTGCTAACTGGCTTGGTCTGGTTATAGAGAGCCTGTTACTTCCTTCCTTTTGAAAAAGGTACCCTGAGTATCACTTGACTGAATATTAAAGATATTGTGTTGATGTAGTAAAGTAAAGGTAAAGGTTCCCCCCTCACATTTGTGCAGTCGTGTCCAACTCTAGGGGTCGGTGCTCATCTCCGTTAGTTAGCCGAAGAGCCAGTGTTGTCCGAAGACACTTCCACGGTCATGTGGCCGGCATGATGCATGTGGAACGCTGTTACCTACCCACCGAAGTGGTATCTATTCATCTACTTGCATTTGCATGCTTTCGAATTGCTAGGTTGGCAAGAGCTGGGGCGAATGCAGGAGCTCACTCTGTCACGTGGGGCTAGGGATTCGAACCTCCGAACTTGTGATCTTCCGATCAACAAGCCTGGTGTCTTATCCGCTGAGCCACCATGCCCCTGTGCTGTGTTGATGTACCTGTAAAAAAATGCACATATGGTAAATGCTGAAAGATAGAATATGAAGGTGAGAAAGAGGGGGGAAAGGAGATAGACTGGTGGAAGAATATTGGAAGATTTCAAAATGTTGAATGGGTCAGAGAAAGCAGAGGAGGTGGAGGAGAAGATGGAAGAACTGGGTGAAAAACAAATGTGGGGAAAATGTGGGTGAATGTGGAAGATGAAGAAAGGTGGAAGTCAATAGCTGAGAGAGGAAGGAGGAATATAGAGATGGCAGTGCCAGAGGAATGGTGAAAGGGCAATAGAATAGAGAGTGTACATATTAGTTGGGAGAACTGGAGGTCCCTGTTCAAGATGGAGATGGCATTTTTGGTGGTGGAGGAGTGCTGGGAGAGTGAAGCAACACTCTCCACTCCCCTGCCACTCCTCTACCGCATTGAAGGTGGGACTCCATCTTCAGCACAGTCACCTTAGAACAAGAGCAGTGAAGGAAGAAGAAGGCCATTTGATAGTGGGAGAGAGCAGAATCAGGATAGGGCCAATGAGAACTTCTGCTTGTGGCCACATTGTTTGCTGTTGCCATTACCATTCTAATGACCACAAATGGAATAGAGAGCAGGGCTGTGGTGCTCTCTGAAGACTCTCCTGCAAATAGTATTGAGGTAGATCCACTTGGGGAGGATCCCCTCATAGGGGGACAGGGGTCTTCTCCAACTTGTGGTAGCCAGGGTTAGGTGCGGGGAAAAGGGCTCTCTCTGAACTAAAGCCTTGAGGGGGAACATTCTTATGCAGTTGTGACGTGGTAGGAGAAGCTTCCAAAGAGAATTAATTAATTAAATAAACAAACAAACAAACAAATAAATAAATAAATAAATCATTCATTCATTCATTTTCAATCCCGCCTTTATTATTTTTATAAATAACTCAAGGCGGCGAACATACCTAATACTCCTTCCTGAATAAAGTCCCGTAGCAGTGGTTATAGGCTAGAAAGTTGATCCACCAGTATTGAGTGGCAGAGTAGGGAGGCTGAATGGATACTTACTTAAAATTCTTCAGCATGGTGGCATTAGGAGTCTGCCACCTAATTAGAAGTGAGAGGGCAAAAGTAGGATCTCTATAGTGATGGGAACAGAAAAGTATGATAGGAGGTCTTGGATAGGTCCTTACAGAGGTTGTGGAACAGGCAATTTGGTGCCAGGTGCCATTTGGGGCCCCACAGCCTTTTCATGTGGTCTGGATGCCAGTGCATTTAGACCCAAATGCTGGACTCAAGTCTCTCTATTGCTGATTTTCTGCCTCCCTTAAGGCTCTTCATCTTGAACATTCACAGTTTGGACGGTATGTTACGACAGTGATTGGACTCCATCTCCTCTTGTTTAGAGATACAGTAACCTTTCAGGAAACATGGCTATGGGAAGGCATTATGCACTGTCTTCCTATTAATTCAATTCAGTTTGAACCCTGGCCTGGAAGTATCTGCTGCAACAGTTGATTGTTTTAATGTGGGCTGCAACACATACATATGCAATATGAAAACATGTACAGTGCAGATCCACTGAATACTTCACTCATTCTATTGTATCTTGCATATTTGTAGAGAAAGTATTTCCTACTAACTGGCAATTTCTTCTTTCCCAGATATGTCTCTGTTTCATGTTGAGCTCTCTCTTAAAGAAACCCAGAGTCACTAGCTTTGTTATCTTCATTTCCATTTTTTGTTTTGGAGCCCTCAACCTTACTACAACAACTAGGATGATGCCTCGAAGTTTGGAATTGATCTTGAGCATCTTCTGCCCATTTGCTTTTGGTGCTGGGCTTTCAAAGGTAGAGTGCCACACTGTATTTTGCTTAAAAATTCTACCTTCCTAACCGTGATGGGGCTAACAGGAAACACATTTGACACTTCCTTTGATGACCTCAGGTGGCATAGGCATTTCTCTTCCAAAGTTATTTTGATGAGGAGCATACAGAAAACTGGACATGGACACAACATGGCATTCCTTTCTATTCCTTCCTTCATACTGCTGAGATCCATGCTTTCATTTCAAGGGGGTTAGAGTCTGATCAATAGTTTAACTTACTAAACAGTTAGCTACATTTCAATTCTTTGTTCTTTCCTATCAGGGTTTGATTTTCAACAACGTGGACTTTGTTCTTTTCATGCAGGTTCTCTATTTTCAAAAATATGGAAGAACCTTCGATTTGTCTGTCTTAATGTTCGAACCATATGGATATTTCTTGCTTCTTGACAGTGTTTTATATATGCTGCTGGCTTTCTATTTTGACAAGATTGTGCCTGGTAAGAATATTATTGTGAATATATTATAGTTTGAAAACTGCATTTCTGTAAGCTGAATTTCGTTATCTCAGATGCATCGTTTCAGAATTGAGTATGAACTGTAACTGGTGTGAAAAATGACACTTTGGGGAAAAACAACAAAGTTGAGACAGCAAGATTATCAGTCAATACAGTCAATCTGTAGCTTTGCGACAGGTTCTGCAATATCATTTCCATCGACATCATGCGTGACTCCATGGCCCTCAGCCGTTGTGGGGTGGCCTCGCTGTCTTCTTCACTGTCTCTCATCTCTTTGGGCCTTGCTCCTCGGGATCATTGGGGCTTCATCCCTCCTTCTGGTCTCCACGCCTCGCTGCCCGATCCGTTCCTGCTAGGCCTCCTAGTACCCAGCCCCCGGTCTTCTTCCACCGTGGTCTCCCCCGATTCTACATCTGCCTCTCACGACGTTTGCACGTAATCTAGAGTGATGAAACTCTCATCCACCGGCAACGCAGCCCCAGCCTCTTTCGGTGAGGACCCTCCAACCGCCCCTCTCAGCTCTGGCTCCTCTTCTTCCACTTCTTCACTCAGGACGGCCTCCTGCTCCACTTTCTGCTCGAAAGGCCCTGGCTGTGCTTCCTCGGCAGACATTCTTCCAGTATCCTAACTCTCTCTGGAATGTTTCCACCCAGGTAGAGAATAATGCTTACAGAAAGGAGATGCAACTTAATGTAATGACTGCAGAACCTCTGCAGCAACAAACGAGTCTCACAAGGAAATTCTTGGAAAACTAATTTACTGCTAAGTTACTGCATACAGAAGAAAGTTGCATCTGAAGAAAGCGCGGGCTTTCCCCTTTGATAATATCCCCCACACCCCCTCCCCCTTTTCAGGCCATCCTTAGATCTTCTCCGGTTTCGACACTTCATCCAGGAATGCCTCCCCATTAACTCTTTCATGCATGCTCACTGTTACAATGCTTTGGAACATTGGAACAGGGATCATGACAGTATGTATGTATGTATGTATGTATGTATGTATGTATGTATGTATGTATGAATAAACATTACAAAAAGTTCATGGTCATCTGAAAGATAGGGGTGTATAATTTAGTAATATTTTAAATATTGTTTTGGAACTCCATTTTATTTTATCTTCCATCTGTTTGTAGAAAGGCAATGCCTTATCAATGTGGAAAGACAGAGCAACTTTATCATTTGTCTCAAAATACATAGCCTAAGAATAGATACACCAAATTTGTTTCTGCCCCATAAATCTTACCTCCTCCCCCACTTACTTTTGCTTTTTCACTCTCATGTGGACTCAGCACTACATGAATAAGGTTTCTCCTATGGCCATACAAATGACAGCCTTTCCTTTGATTCAACTTCCATACGCATAATAAATATGCCCTATTGAAAATACCACCAAATTCAAAACTGAATCCAGTGAAAGCACTAACTTTCGTAGATGCTTCTTAATCTTTCTAAAGCTGGATTGCTTTATTCATCTTTATAGAGATACAGTGCCAATTCTAAATTCTGTATAATTTCCCCAGAGATAAAACCCTGTTCAGGCTTCTTTGAACCTAGGCAATCACCAACTTTTATTCTGTCTATTGACAATTCAGTACCACATCTCTATTCTGCTACTTCATGTTTGTTACCAACTCATTTAGAATAACTGTCTGTGTTCATTTATCCTACAAGGACTGCACCATAAAAACACTCTATTGCTTCTGAAGCAGAGCCAAAGTTTTAAAAAGCCACCTCAAAAGTGTTCACTTGTTACTCTCTAATGAACAGGAGCTTCTACCTCAGCCTTCCTCAAGCCTTGACTTCCAAGGGGGCAACTCCCAGATTTCTCAGTAGGTGTAATTATGTGGAGTTGCTTCAGCTGTCTTTAATATCATTCATATTTTCTACAGTGAATTGTAAAAATTATTGGTGAATTGTCCTGAGATGACAAGATGGCTGTTGGTTTGTGTGGCTTGTATGTTTAACTGCTTTAATACAGTTTAAGTAATAGGGATCATTTCACTCAGCATAAGGAACTCAAAGCTAGTTTTGTCTTTAGAAACAGACATCCTTGGATAGAGTCAAATTGTGAATATTGTTTCAATTTATTTATTTATTTTATTTATTTATTTTTCAAATTTATATAGCCACCCATCTCACAAACAAGTGACTCTGGGTGGCATACAAACAGCTAAAAACAATCAATAAATACATTAAAAGATATTAAAAAACCAACTAAAACAAAGAATAAAAGACGAAGGGATGTTAAAAATAAGGGAGCCACCTCACTAGTTCACCCGTCCCCTGGGGTCCCCAGGCCTGCTGGCATAACCAGGTCTTGAGGGACCTTTGGAAGCTCAACAGTGACGAGGCCAACCTCACCTCAGTGGGGAGAAGATTCCACAATGCAGGGACCACAGCAGAAAAGGCCCGCCACCTTGGGCCGGTCAAATGTAGCTGCCTAGGCGATTGAACCCGTATCATGCCCTCACTGCTGGATCTGGTAGGACAGAGAGATGAAATTGGGGAGAGGCGGTAGCTCAAATAACCGAGTCCCATGCCATGAAGGGCTTTAAAGGTCAACACCAGCACCTTGAATCAGATCTCATATGGTATGCCCTCCATATTACCCTAAGATGACACTCTAGGAAGCAAACTTTTACATACCTCCTCCTACATCAAATGATAATCGTTTTGCCACTGAATTTCTGTAATGTGATCTTGGAGTACAGTGGCACAAATGGACTTTGTGGCCCAAGGGATGTCCACCCTGCTATGCAATATACTTCATATTCTCATGAGTCTTTCTCTCATATAGTAAATGCATTAAGGGGAAGAATACTGCACTTCTTGGACTGGTGTACACTGATAAATATATCTATTTTTCTTTCATTTTCTTTCATTCATTGCATTGGTTACTTTTTACCATATACTCCCCTTACATTCTAAGTTGCAATTTTCCATATGTCATAGTCATCACAGATGGGGCCATAGAATTTGACCTCTGCCTTCTGTCATGGCTTTCAATCCAAGACTTTCACATAAACCTTTTTAATCAGATAGAGAAAGTATACAGTAGGTTAACTGAGAGACAGCTTCGTGCAGTGGTTAAGGCACTGGCTAGAAACCAGGAGACTGTGAGTTCTAGTCCTGCTATAGGCACGAAGCAACTGGGTGACCTTGGGCTATTCACTCTCTCTCAGCCCTGGGAAGGAGGCAAGGGCAAAACACTTCTGAAAATCTTGCCAAGAAAACTGCAGGAACTTGTCCAGGCAGTTTCCAGGAGTCAAAAACAGGCTCGAAGGCACCAGGAAAAAAACAAAAAGAGTAGGTTACCAGCCTTAGTTATACCTGTGTTACATGCAGATTTCCCTGCTAATGACATGGCTAGCAATATCAGCAGGAATTCTCAAATTAATTATATATTCCTATTTGTGGCTTTGGTGTTATTTTCCTCTTTTTTTAGTTTTCATGTAAGTTGTGACTTACTAGGCAGGCAGCTGAACTGACTGCATCATCGCACTTTCACTTTATTGTCAGGTTCACAGTGAAAAAATGCTACAAAGGGACAATGAAGACAAACACTGTAATTTATTACATGTTCAATGTGAACATTAAGAATTTACAGTTATTTGGGATTTATGACAACTTGCTATTTGTAAAATATTTATTTCAGATAAATATGGGGTGCCTCATCCTCCATTGTTTTTCTTGAAGAAGACCTATTGGTTTAAATCAAAAAGCCCCTGTGCTGGTGATGCCCCTTCAAATGAACAGAGTCATGGGAATATCTTCAGTGACAACGTTGAACCTGTGCCTCCTGAATTTGATGGGAAGGAAGCCATAAGGTAAGAGACATTGAACGTGGACATTCAGTACTGTGAGAATATTGTAGATTTCTTTTACTTACAGGTTCTGCTCCTTTTCAAAGATCACTTTAGTGTCTCCTTTCAGGGAAGATCCTTTCTTTAGGAGAAAGTAATGTGAGAAATACATTTCTGCTGTTACTGTATTGTCTTTTATAATTGTCTTTTATTATGTTTTTATATTTATTATTACTTTATTATGTCTGTTGGGCATATACCAGAGGAAAATATATCCCACGTCTAACATTTACAATGACATACTGAATGCTAAATTAATATTCGCCTATTTCAAAGTGATATATTGGGTGATTGTGAGATTTGTGAGAAGAATCTCCCAATGTACTGACAAATAACTATTTCACTATTTTCTAGACTAAATAACATTAAAAAAATGTATAAAACGAAAAGCAGAGAAACAGAAGCTCTGAAAGGTAAGATACCCACAGTTTAGAATATAGACTATTGCTTTGATCCTCTGAAGTAGGTCAGGGATTGTCAACCCAAAATATTGGGGAGGTAGGGCATCCATAATATGCATGGATGCCATTCTTGGATCTCCAAAGTTAGTGCATTTTTTAAAATAAAATGGGCATAATCTACTGTGATTGCCAATTTATATTCAATGTTGGGGTTCTTTGCATGGAATCTCATGAGATGTTTGGCAAGAAAACACAGGAAATATATGAAATACTATAATTCTTGTCTGACCTCACATGATATCTCAGGGATTAAAATGCCAGAAATTCATGAGATACAGCAAACTGACATGATTTTATTGATTTGGGGTTTGGGGGGGGGAGGGTAATGTAAGCTATTGTGTGAGTCATGTGAAAATGTTGACACCTAACATAGGCATTCCTGCTCTCCTGCTTGTGAAGAAAGCTTGCTGAGATCCTTTAAATTTAAACATTAAATTTAAGCAACTTTCAAAGGTCATCTTTGTGACCTGTCCCCAGGGCTTTTACACCTTCGTCTCCACACCCTCCATCAGCTTTCTGAGCACTGGTTGAAAAGGGGAAGGCAACTTGGTTTCTAATTTCCTTCCATGTCCTTGATAGGAAATCATGGGGAAAGCCTGTTGTATGAGTACCAGCAAAAAGAAAGAATAACTGGTATTGGAATCAGTAGCAATTCTAAAATTCAGGATAAAAAAATATTCAGAACTCAGTGCTTTACTCATAGAATACAAAACAATGAACTCAAGCTGCTTAGGAGGGATGAAGAAAGGAAATAACATCCTGTGATATAAAAATAAGTTTCAGGAAAACTTTTGGTTTTAGAACAGCTTAACAGAATAGGATCATTGTAACAACTGCAAAACATTTTAGGATCCAGCTATTTTTCTTGCCAATTTGTACCTTCTGTCCTGGATTCCCCGACTGTGTGGAAACAAGTTTCCATGGCCATAATTTACTTGGGACCAATTCTCTTTAATCTAATCAGTAGAGAACCACATATCCTAAACTAAATCAGTGGAGGACACAGTGATCTAGAGAAGTTTCTTTTTTACTCCCCTGTGGCTTCTTTCTTATCCCTCACAGTCCCTCAGACTTGGATGCTTTGCTAAGAACAACATGGATTCTTCAACTAAGGTGCCGGGGTAATGCCATAGCTATATGTGAAAAGGGCCAGCATGGTTTCTTCTGTAAGATGCCTCAACGTATCATTTAACTTATAGAACGAACATATTTTTTTTATGTATTAGGCTTGTCCTTGGATATTTATGAAGGTCAGATCACTGCAATACTTGGTCATAGCGGAGCTGGAAAAACTACATTGCTAAACATCCTCAGTGGACTTTCAAAACCATCTGATGGTAAGAATCAAAACTTTAAAATGAAATCAACTGCCAGCCCAATCGCAAAGTAGGTTTAGAAAAGTGCAGCCCTGTTGGATCAGACCATGGTCCAGTCTAGTCCCATTTCCTGTTTTCCACAATAATCAATCTGATACCTCCAGAAAACCCACAATAGCCCTTTTCTGCCATTGTTCTCTAGCAAGGTATCATCTATAAACTGTTACGACTAAAAGTAATTGATAGTTTTATTTTCAATGAAGTTGTAAACTCCGATTTAAACATCATCTAAGTTGTTGGCATCATAAGGTATTGAATTCTTCAGCTTAACTATGTACTTTGTGAAGTCTTATTTCTGAGTAAACATGCTTAGAATTGCATCCGGAGTCTCATTGTTTTTCCTATTACCCTTACTGATAGATAGATAGATAGATAGATAGATAGATAGATAGATAGATAGATAGATAGATAGATAGATATGTTGCACCACTTGTATCCCTCACTGATTCTGGTCAGCTGAGAACAACAAAACCCTTACAAAATACCATAGAACCTTAAATCACAACACAGCATAAATGCCGTAACAAAACAAGATCCACCCGATTCAGCAAATCACACACCCAATTAAAAAAAAATGTTTTTCACCTCTTTCTGAAAGATATCAGGGAGTGGGCAGTCCTGACCTCCTGAGGGACTGAATTTTAAGGTTGGGACAGCCACAGAAAAGGCTTGTTTCCATGCTCCTGAGCCCAGATAGTTCCCATGTAGAATGCACAGGGAGGGAAGAATTTCTGTCAGCCTAGCGAGGTAGTCCAGACAAGAAGCAGAACCAGAAGTACCAGCTCTATCTTTATTACATTAACAGAAGCTTACAAGTCTGAACGTAGATCTCTCCCCCCTCGCCTGTACAGTCCAAGAAACTAGGGAGGGTCCCTTCTGAGACGTTTGTCGCACCCGCGTTCCTTCTGCGGACTCAGCTGCCGCTTTTCTGATTGTTGTCTAGTTTGTGGCTCCTCCCCCTGTCTCCCAAGGTCATTCCCACATACCATTACTCTTTCCTTGGAGAAGATGGCCCTGCCAGTAATGAAGTCCTAGGACTTTATAGGTAATACCAGCACCTTGAATTACACCTGAAACCTTTGAGCAGCTAATGTAACTCCTGTAATACTGGTGTTGCACTGTTACCCTGCTAAACCAGGGTTAGTCAGATGGGCAGCTGCAGTTTGGACCAACTTTAGTTTCTAGATATTTCTCTTTTTTAGTATTTATTTGAATTTATTAGCTGCCAAGTCCAATGGACTCTGATCGCATGACTTGAGTTTGTTTCCTTTTTTAAAAAAAAAGTATTAATTTATTAATTTTGCAAGTACAATCATAAAAAAGCAGAAAATAGGTAAAAATTAAAATTAGCTAAAATGTTAACTTCATATCTGAAAAACAAATGTGGTACTGAATTTAACACAATGCGGAAACCATTTTTGGATTATAATCTTACAAATGGGTTTGTACCACATCCAAAGTTTGGATTTTCTTTAACATAAGATTGTAATTTTGTTATGATTTGCTAGCTTTGTTAAACTTCATAGATCAGGCAGTAATTATTGCAATTTCTTTATATCAGTTTATAATTTATAATTTGAGCAACATCGATTATAATTTATTTATTTATTTATTTGTCCAATTTATATAGCTGCCCATCTCACAACAGGTGACTCTGGGCAGTGTACAACAAAGCTAAAACAATGAATAAATACCTAAAATAGTTATCATTACTATTGTTAAAAACATTAAAATATGTAAAAAACAAAGCTAAGACAAAGAAACAGTAGGCAAAGGGATGTTAATAATAATGGAGTTGTCTTATTGCATAACAACCCTAGTTAAATATTATTTTAGTACACAATATTCCAACATGCAGATTTATATTAATGTCTCTGAAAAAATGTTTAGCTATTTTTTTCCAGGTAGTCTTTAAAGGAGAGCCAGCTTGGTGTAGTGCAAGGGTCGGAAATGGCGGCTTGCGAGCCAAATGCGGCTCTTTGGCCCCTTGAGTGTGGCTCTTCCGCAGGCAGGCGTGGCGGGCGTGGCGTGGCGCGGCAGCGAGTGTGGCGGGGCAGGCGCGGCAGCGGGCATGGTGTGCGTTGCTGTGGGCATACCCCTGGCAACCTGGCAGCTGTCTCCGGCAGCCATCTTGACGACGGGCAGGGCTTTCCAAACTGTGTGTCGCGTGACAAGCCGGAAGCGCTGAAGGGAGTGGAAATTCTCCGCGCCAATCAGCTGTGCATCGGGAAGCCCGGCAGCCTGCATGCGCGATTTTTGCCTCCCTGCCAGAACCGAGGGCATTTTCGGGGTCCCCGGAGCCTGCCCTTTCGAAAGGGCAGGCTCCGGGGACCCCGAAAACGCCCTCAGTTTAGGCAGGGAGGCTGCGCGCAAGCTGCCTCAGCTGTTCTGCGGGGCGAATTGCCACCCCAGGGCAGCGTGTGCATGTGGAGAGGGGAGGTTTCTGCCTCCCTGCCGGAACCGAGGGCATTTTCGGGGTCCCCGGAGCCTGCCCTTTTGAAGGGGCAGCCGTTGCCGCCGCAGCGACAACCTGGAAGCGCCGCCGCCGAAGCAGTCGAGCCTCTCTTTCCCTTCTTCTTCCAAACCTCCCCCGCCCCCTTCCACGCGATTGGCTCCCGCCCGCAAACCCCGCCCCCTTCCACGCGATTGGCTCCCGCCCGCAAACTCCGCCCCCTTCCACGCGATTGGCCCGTGCCCACAAACCCCGCCCCCTGGCTCTCGAGCACTTCAAAATGTGCACGAGCATGTCAAAATGGCTCCCGGCAAAAAAAGTTTGCCGACCCCTGGTGTAGTGGTTAAGGCACCAGGCTAGAGACCGTGAGTTCTAGTCCAGCCTTGGGCACAAAGCCAACTGGGTGACCTTGGGCCAGTCACTCCCTCTCAGCCCTAGGAGGAAGGCAATGGCAAACCTCTTCTGAAATCTTGCCAAGAAAACTGCAGGGACTAGTCCAGGTGGTCACCAGGAGTCAACACTGACTTGAAGCGCCCCCCCCCCCAGAGGTCTTTAAATGCAGCTCCAAGCACAGCAACCAAGTATCAGGTGATAAAGGCACGAGTAACTGAAACTGGAGCATCCTTCTTCAGGCATGGCTTCATCTGGTGCAGCAGGGAAGCTGGAGAACACTTTTCGTGGCCATGGTCTCCTGGTGAGCATCCAGACTGCAGCCCAGACCAGCCCTATTGGGGGGAGTACAGACCCCTTTAGGGCCAAAGTGAAAACTAGCCTTAGGAGGTCAATCATTACTACTATACGTTACAATGGATTGGATCAAGAACAGAAAAGCTCATTTGTCAGCAGGTGCCTTTTAATTCATCATATCCTAAAATAATACCAGCCTACCTAATTGGAAAATTCACTATGCAAACTCTTTGCTAATGCTTACAGGTTCTGCATCCATATTCAAGTACAATGTATCTGAAAAGGAACAAATGGAAAAGATTTGGGAAATAAGTGCTATATGTCCACAATTCAATATTCAGTTTGAATTTTTAACAGTGAGAGAAAACTTAAAGACATTTGCTAAGATAAAAGGGATACCATCCAATGCGGTAGAAAATGAGGTAATAATGTATTCAGTTGTATTGCAGAGATTTGTATTGCACAGGTGCTTATGTTCTGCACTTTTCCCCTTGTAAGCTTACTTCATTGTAGGGCATCTCTCCTTCAGATCTGATAACATTATCCTCCTCTGGTTGTATTTATATTTATAATTTTAGAAAACACTAGTTAGGCTTTGGAATGAGTGGGACAAATGTGTTGATACCAGCTTAACTGCTTAACTGTCACTTTTTAAAACCATTTTGCTGGCTGTCATATCTGCCCAATATGAGTCATTATATGGCCAGTATACTGTATATATTTGTTTAAATATATTATGCATTTATACAGTATATTTAAAGATATTAATTTTAAATATTAAGTTATGCAGAAACTGGATAAACAACTTTGGGATGGATCCAAAGCTCCAGAACATAATTTGAGATAACAGAGCCACACTATCTTTTAGGGGAATCTCCCTGTAGTGTTTTGAAAAAATAAGACTCCCGTGACTTTTACCTGTAGAAATGTTTGGGGCCTAACGGAACTGAATTGAAAATATTTTGTGGAACCCTGAGGCCGTAAATAAAATATATTTTTTAAAAAATATTCATCCAGGGGAACATGCTCCAGTGAGAAAGCATGTGAAAAAGATGAATATTGTGGTTTAGAGAGAACATGGAAGAACATTATAGAAGTTTCTATAATTGCAATTTATATATTTTATAGGTTGAAAAATTGTTGACCCTCTTGGACATCAAGGCCATTCAAAACACCCAAGCTAATCATTTAAGTGGTGGACAAAAACGAAAATTATCTCTTGGGATTACATTTTTAGGAGAACCACAGGTAAACCCACTATTAGGCGAAAAGGCCCATTGCGCATAGTCCATTAAGTAGGCTTCTTTTGATGAAGGCAGTGTTTTCCTCCTTGCTGATGACCTGCACAGAAAGTAATCATGGAAATCCCTAATTTTGCTCTGGTTTCCCTTTCTTTCAGCTTTAGCTTCTCAAGGCTTTTCCCAATACTTTCTGGACTTTTGCATGTTAAGCGAAAATTTCACATTTTAATGAAATAATTTTCTATTGGAAAAATAAAATAAAATCTTCTAAATGTTATTTCCAAAGCCACACAATTTTGCAATATTCTTGTGTCTTCATAAAGGGAAACTGGGTATCAACAATGAATGCTATGTGCTAATTTTTTAATGTGTTGAATTAAAACATGCAATCAAATGCCTACCTGCAGGTATTATTATTAGATGAGCCAACTGCTGGATTGGATCCGTATTCCAGACACCAAGTGTGGGCTCTCCTGAATGAACGCAAAGCAAATCGAGTCATTTTGTTTGCTACCCAGTTCATGGATGAAGCTGATATCCTTTCTGGTGAGTAGACCTCCTCATAGTGAAGCAGATTAGAATATAGCAGAGCTTTCCAAACTGTGTGTCGCGACACAAAAGTGTGTCGCCACACACAGCGTGGTGTGTCGCCACACCACCCGGAAGCGGCGGTGCGCGCGTGCATGGCAGCAGCGGCAGTGGCGCAGCATCAGTGCTTACGCATTTTAGCGGAGGCTGCCGGTGCTGCCGCTGCCGCTGTGCATGCGTGCGCCGCCGCACGCCCCCCTGCGCCACCACCGTGCACGCGCGCGCCGCCGCACGCCCCCCTGCGCCACCACTGTGCACGCACGCGCCGCCGCACGCCCCCCCGCGCCACCACTGTGCACGCGCACACTGCCGCACAAACATCCGCGCCACCACCGTGCACGCGCGCGCCACCGCACGCCCACCCGCGCCGCCACTGTACATGTGAACCCCCCCGCGCCGCCGCCATGCACGCGCGCGCCGCCGCCATGCTGCCACCGCCACTAGTGTGTCGCCAGCAGCAGCACTTTGGAAAGCCCTGGAATATAGGAACAAAGAGAGAGTATAGGTAGATACATATTGCAATTTTATTCCTTCAAATACCATCTTTTCTCCTTCTGTTCCTACCTATCAGTTCCTACCTATCAGAAGACCTATCAGTCTTCTACTGAGTTGTTCTAATTCAGGTGATCCGTGTAACTTCTTAAATCCGGTCACATATATGACTACGAGTCAGTCATTCTTATTCCAAGAGTTCAGAATCAGACTTGGCATTTTGAAGTCTCTCTGCTTCTCCTGTCAAGTTCAGGATTTTCATGCATTACAGCTGTTCATCTCTCCCCTGCTCAGCCCACTGAACCTCTTACTCACCTTTCACTTCCAGCGGCTTCTTAGATCGGTCATTTGTTACTTCCTTTCGTTCTTCCTTCTGTATCAATTGTTCTGTCCCGCAATTGGATTCCTTTAGAAAAAGATAAAGGACAATGCCTGAGATGTTTCTTCCCAAGATTCCTTGCAAAACCAAGGTTTGTATCCCACAGAGTATACTTTCAGAGTATAATCAACAAATTGTATATATTTTTACACAACTGTATTATAACTTTCTTCCAAAAGTACATGTTAAATTGGTAACAAGTAGAGCCCTGTAGGATTGACAAGGTTTACGTACATTGCAGTTAGGCTAAAGCCACTGAGTAAGCTTTTTATATCATACCAGAGTAGAATCATGAGATAGGCCACTGAGTACAACCCCTCAGTGCAGAAATCCGTATCAAAAATTCCCAAAGAGATGACTGTCTAACCTCATCTTGAGCACATCCAATGAAGGGGAAACCAGCTCTTTCAGTATGTGGTTCCACTGTGAAAATGCTCTGATAGGAAGTTTTTGTAACATTCTGCCCTCCTGTAAGATATATCCATCGTTCCATATCCTGCACTCTGGAACAAGAGATCGTATTTCCCAACTCAGGTTCTTTTCAAGCCTACATATACCCAATCTCCTTTAATCTAGTTTACAAGACTCGGTTTGCTCTCCTCATTACCTCAGAACCTGTTCCAATTTCTCTGACTCCTTAAATATGGTGCCCAGACTTTGACACAGTACTTAAAGTGGAATCTGACCAAAGTAGAATAAAGTGGGTCTATTATTTCCTATGATGTGGAAATTAGACTTCTATTAATGCAGTCTAAAATTATATTTGCCTCTTTTGCAGCTGTATCACAACACTGCCTCATACAACTACCAAGATCTTTTCCACAACTGCTATTACCAGACTAAATATCCCCATCCTGTATCCGTGCATTTGACTTTTTCTCCAGTGAAGAACTAGTCTCTATTTCAGAGCTTTCCAAACTGTGTGTAGCGACACAAAAGTGTGTCGCCACACACAGCGTGGTGTGTTGCCACACCACCCGGAAGCAGCGGCGCGCACGTGCACAGCGGCTGCCATGCACGCGCGTGCCACCGCACGCCCCCGCGCTGCCGCATGCGCCGCTGCGCCGCCGCCATGCGCGTGCGCCGCCGTACGCCCCCCGCGCCACCGCACGCCCCCGCGCGCCGTCGCTGTGCGCGCGCGTGTCGCCGCCGCCGGGTGTGTCACCAGCGGCGGCACTTTGGAAAGCCCTGCTGTCAGGACTCTGGCTAACACTCAGAGCCCTGCCATTAAGAGGCCATTGGCTTAATCAAAGACCACAGAAAGGACAATCAAATCACACCTCCCAGAGGGTACTCCAGGTCACCAGCAGCGGACCAGAGGGAAGCCTTCAGCAGGGAGGGGGTGGGCGCTCTGACGGGAGGGGGCGGGCGCTCTGGTGGGAGGATATATAAAGCCAGGACAACACCTCAAGAACCATCCGTGCCTTTAACGAAGTCACCCATGTAAACCAATAAACCGTTTACTTATCCATGTTAAGAGCTGAAGTTCTTGGGAAGAAACGCATGCGGCTTGCATGAGCGGACCCTCACGGATCAACTAGCCGATTTTCCAGGGAGCGAACCTGAGACCCGTCAGGACAACCCCGGTTGAGATCGGCTCCAGCCCACAGTGGCAAACAACCCAGCTAATATTTCAGGGCGGAGAATTAGCTTGCGGTGGAAATTGCGGAGGCGAAATTTTTTACCTCAGGCAGCGAAGCAAAGTCCCAAGGCGGGAAACGTGAAAGGCGGGAAGCAAGCGGCAACGGACGGCGGAGCCAGCACGGAAGCAACGCCCTCTAGCAACGAGTGGCGGCTTGGTGTCTAACGCTCCCCTGCAGCTCACGAGTGGCAGAGGCCCTTCGGGGGCGAAACCAGCGCTTCCTAGCACCGAGGGCGGCGACGACAACCTCTAGCAGCCTCAAGGCGGGAGGCGGCAGCGCGGCAGCAGAGAACGGCCCGTCCCCCCCAGCTGAGAGGCGGCGACGGCGCAGCAGCAGCAGGGACCGAGCGGCGATCCCCAGCGGTGGAGAGGCGGAGGCAGCGTGGCAACAGCGACCAACGCTCCCCAGCAGCTCGCGGCGGCGGCGGACTTCGGCAACTTCTGGCAGCAGCAGGCGCCCGGCGACGAAGCGGCGGAGACCGGCCAAATCGGCGCTCCCCAACAGCATGCAGTGGCGGCAGGCCCCACCAACTCGAGGCGGCGAGCGGCGTCTGGCGACGAGGCAGCGGCGACCGGAGCGATCGGCGCTCCCCAGCAGCGCACGACAGCAGCAGCGCGCTACCCAGCTGATCGTCCGGCGGGAAAAATTTAAAAGCGCTAGAAAGCCCTACGGCAGAGACCAGACCACACCGCTCAGGGAGTGAACCAGCTGATCGGCGGCAAGAACCGTAAAAGCAGCTGAAAGCCGGGACGACTACCCGAGAGCAGTACTCACCACGTGCGACTGGCAAACCATGGAACAAAGCGGAGACCTGCACGAGGATCACGCACCCAGCACGTCAGCCAGGGCAGCAGCAGGGGCGACAACACAAGCAGCAGCAGGCACTCACTGTGAGAGCGGCGCACAGCGGAAAGTAAAGAAGCCCAACGAGCGGGAGGAAAGCCAACCCCACCCCCAAACCCCCACCAAACGCATACAAAAGCAAACGGCGGAGTGGTCGCTCGGGGTAGGGGGGGTATGATCCTGAGGCCGAGCAAGCAGACGGCTAAATCGCGGGTCTCCCAGGGGCAACGCATCGCGGCTTTAGAAGCAAGAGCGGCCCGCGTGGAAACGGGGCTAGATAACATGGACATGAAATTAACAGCGATGCAAGCTGCACTAGAAAGGCTGCTGAAACAGCCACAGAATAGTGGAGGAGACATAAACCATGAGGAGGACGATAGCTTCCCCACAGGCCCATCTGAATTGGAAAGCGCTGGGGAAAATGATGATGAGGAAGACGAAGGAGGGGAGGAATCCGACGACCCAATGACACAAGCATACCTTGAGAGGAATGCACCAGTCTACCAGTATAATAAACCCATCATAACAACTAAACTTAAAACTAAATTCAATGGGGACCCTGAACAGCTGGCATGCTTCCTGAACCACGTCAGAGGGTTCATGGAGGAGTCAGAGCGCTTCTTCCTCAATGAAGAAGCCAAAATTCGCTATGTATCTAACTTCTTGATTGGTGAAGCGGCGAAGTGGCTGGCCATGCTACATGAGACGAGAGCTAAAGAACTACACAATTTTGAACTGTTCATGAGGGCGCTACGGAAACGGTTTGAGGACACCCTGTCTCGCATGTCGGCTAAGACAGAGATACAAAGACTGAGACAAGGCCACCGCACAGTGGCAGAATACGCCCTCGAATTCAAAAAACTTGTCAGCCGCCTACCCGACTGGCCCGAGTCATTCAAAGTAGAATACTTCCAAATGGGCTTGCGGCCGGAGTTGTTGGACACGGCAGCAGGGAGAGGGGACCCAAAAACCCTCGATGAGTGGATCCAACTGGCGGGACAGGTGGAGAACATGAAACTGCGAATACGCTCCTACCGCCAACTGCAATATGCAGGGAAAAGCCAGTACACAAGCCCATACAACAAAAAGGACTATGACAAAAAACAGTGGGCGGAGGAAAAAGAACGACGGGCGAAGCATAAACTGTGCTTCAGGTGTGGGAGAGTAGGACACAGAATACAGGACTGCAAACAACCTGCAGACATAAACAAGACAAGGGAAAGGCACAACAGAGCGCCGCCTTACAAGCAAACAACGGCAAAGGCAGCGACGGAAAGGCGAAAATACGTGAGACCTGAGTCGACCACGGACGAATCAACAGAGGAAGAATTCGTACCGGCGGGAAACGACAATGGCCTGCCCTAAAGTGCGCCGCGGGTCAGGCCTTCAACAGGGGGCGCAACGACACCTTGACCACCGAACACTGCCCCACCATGGAAGTCAAGGTAAAATTAGAAACCCTAAATGGGAAAGAACAATTCAGTGGGGTAGCCATGTTAGACTCTGGGTGTTCGAGATGCCTAATGCACCCATCAATAGCAATCAAATTGGGTCTTAAAGTATTCAAACTAAAATCACCCATTACGTTCTGCCAATTAGATGGGTCAGAAATGAAAGGGGGGCCGGTGGGACACTTCACAGAGGCTGTTAAAATGTCAATCGGCTCACACATAGAGACCCTTCGATTTATCGTAGCCCCAATATCAACACAACTCATTGTGCTTAGACTCAAATGGCTGAGAGAAAGAAACCCTCAAATAGATTGGGTGTCGGGTGATATGGAGTTTGTAGACGGGAGCTATCACACCAAAACTAACTATTCAACGGAAATTGGGGCAGCAGGGACTATGCAGAGGGAGGAAACACAACAAGAAGGGACAACAGCGTTCCCAAGCCGTTTCAACCCAGTAAGAGAGATTTTCAACGAACAAGAATGCGATCAACTACCCCCCCACCGGCAAACAGACTGTGCCATAGAGCTCATACCGGGTGCCACATTCCCTAAACCAAAGATGTATGCGATGACCCAAAAGGAACTACAGGAACTACGCAAATTTATAGACAAGAATCTGGCGCGAGGTTTCATTGAACCTGCCAACTCCCCCCTGGCTGCTCCGGTCCTGTTTAGGAAGAAGAAAGATGGATCCCTACGGCTGTGCACCGACTACAGGGGACTTAATGCTATATCTGTCACAAGCCAATACCCCCTACCACTACTGAAGGACATGTTGGCACAATTAGCAAAAGGGAAAATCTTTACCAAATTGGACCTTAGGGAAGCATATTATCGAGTTAAAATACGGGAGGGGGATGAATGGAAAACAGCGTTCAACTGCCCGCTGGGGTCATTCCAATATCGCGTTCTCCCATTCGGCATTGCGGGAGGACCGGGCATTTTCATGAAATTAATCAACGAGGTCCTGTACGACTTCCTGTACCAGGGCGTCATCGTCTACTTAGACGACATCCTCATATTTTCAGAAAACAAAGAGGAACACGAACAATTAGTATTGGCAGTGCTCAAAAAACTATTGGAAGCCAAGCTATACGTCAAACTGAGCAAATGTGAATTCAATAAAGACAAACTAGACTTCCTTGGCTTTCGCATCTCACAAAAGGGCATTGAAATGGACCCTGCCAAGGTACAGGCAGTCCTAGGGTGGGAACCACCGCGGACCAGAAGGCAAATGCAGGCCTTCATAGGGTTCGCTAACTTCTACAGGGAATTTATAAAAAAATTTGCGAAATCGCTCTGCCATTAACGGACTTATTAAAAACAAAAACAAAAGGGACCAAACCAACAACGCGACAAGCGAGCGCGAAAATTAAGTGGACACCCGAATGCCAGGAAGCCTTCGACAAACTCAAGGCCCTGTTCACAGCGGAGCCCATATTAAAGCACCCCGAAGTCAACAAACCGTTTATAATACACACGGATGCCTCCGATTATGCGGTAGGGTCAATCCTCCTACAGGCGGACGAAGAAAACAAACTGAGACCCTGCGCTTACATATCCAAGAAGTTCAGCGACACGGAAAGACGCTGGCATGTATGGGAGAAGGAAGAGTTCGCAGTACGACATGCACTAGCCACTTGGAGACACCTATTGGAGGGATCATCCGCGCCGTTTGAGGTATGGACAGAACATAAAAACCTGGAGGCACTCAAAGCGCCTAGAAAACTGAACCCCAAACAACTGCGCTGGGCCGAGTTCTTCAGCAGATTCAACTTTTCACTGAAGTACTTCCCAGGGGGGAAAAACCACTTGGCGGATGCACTGTCACGACTACCGCAACACGAAGAAAAACCTGAAGAAGTCACGGAAGCACTCTTTCCTAGCAACCCGACACCCACTACTACAGAACAATTACAACAGAATGTACAAGAGGGGAACATGGCGATCATGCAGAAGCAAGACAAGAGACAAACGGAACAGTCAGTACTACAAAGCGACATACGAACAGCAATTTTAGATGACACGTGGTGGGGCGAAAACAAACGAATGTTACAAGAACACGAGGGGGAGTGGTGGAAAGACGACAAATTGTACGTACCCGACAAAGTCCGGAAACGAGTGCTCGAGAATTGCCATGACCACAAAGCAGCGGGGCACTTCGGGTTTGTCAAGACCATCCACCTCGTAAGACGTAAGTTCTGGTGGCCCACGTTACGCAGAGACGTAAAAGAGTACGTAAAGTCCTGCCCAGTTTGCGCCACAGCAAAACGTAAAATAGGAAAACCCACGGGATTACTACAAAATGTCGCGAGCCCCACCCAACCATGGAAACAAATGGCCATGGACTTCGTGGTGGACCTCCCCGCGAGCAAGAACAAAACAGCAATCTGGGTGATAACAGATCTCTTCTCCAAACAAGCCCACTTCATCGCATGCCACGGCATACCGACTGCTCCAAAGATGGCAAGACTGTTCATACAAAACATCTACCGAATACACGGTACACCTGAACGCATCATCAGCGATCGTGGAAGCACGTTTACATCAAGATTCTGGAAAGAATTCCTCAAGCTTATTGGATCAGAACAAGGGCTGAGCAGTGCATTCCACCCGTGCACAGACGGGGCATCAGAACGATTGGTATCCATACTAGAACAATACCTCCGGTGCTATATAAGTTATCAGCAAGATGACTGGGTAGACTTACTACCATTCGCAGAGGTGGCATATAATAACGCCATACACCAAAGCACCGGATTTGCACCTTTTAAAATAGCCAACGGACAAGACTTTGCCACCATACCATTGGTGGCCATGATCAACAGAGACAAAACGCAAGGTCCATTACAAGCAGAGGCGTGGATTAACAAAATAACCAGCAACTGGCCAGTGATGTTGCAAACACTACAGGAAGCAAAGGCCGCGTACAAAAAGTACGCAGACAAGAAAAGAACAACCGAATGGGAACTCAGAGAAGGGGACAAGGTCTACCTTTCAACAAAGAACCTCAGATCGACACAAGCATCGCGGAAACTGGCCCCAAGGTTCATCGGACCGTTCCCTATAACAAAAGTAATTAACCCGGTAACAGCAAAACTCCAACTTCCGAAAACACTAAAAAAGGTACACCCAGTATTCCACATTAGTTTGCTGAAACAGTTCCGACCATCGGACCAATGGCACCCAGTAACCCCAGAACCAACACCTACTGTCGTAAATGGAGAACCGCACTTCGAAATTGATGACATCTTCGACTCACGGTGGCACAGGGGACAACTTCAATACTTGGTCAAATGGCAACACCTACCCGTCGGGTTCAAGGAATGGGTGGCGGCGCGACACATGCAAGCCCCTGACCTAATTCGACGGTTCCACCGCAAATTCCCCGAAAAACCCCAATGAGACAACACACTAAAAATTCTTTTTGTATTTTCACAGATACCGTGACGAACACCAAGAAAAGCGAACACACCCGCACAGGCGAAAGAGAGGGAAGGGGAGGAAAATCTTGGGCGGGCGGCATGTCAGGACTCTGGCTAACACTCAGAGCCCTGCCATTAAGAGGCCATTGGCTTAATCAAAGACCACAGAAAGGACAATCAAATCACACCTCCCAGAGGGTACTCCAGGTCACCAGCAGCGGACCAGAGGGAAGCCTTCAGCAGGGAGGGGGTGGGCGCTCTGACGGGAGGGGGCGGGCGCTCTGGTGAGAGGATATATAAAGCCAGGACAACACCTCAAGAACCATCCGTGCCTTTAACGAAGTCACCCATGTAAACCAATAAACCGTTTACTTATCCATGTTAAGAGCTGAAGTCGTTCTTGGGAAGAAACGCGTGCGGCTTGCATGAGCGGACCCTCACACCTGCTCTATTTTATGTCATTCTGTCACTTTCAGTCTATTTCTCCAACCGATCAATCTCATTTTGAATTTGATTTCATCTCCTGATGGGCGGACTGTACCAGAGAGGGAGGTTGTGGATTCTCCATCTCTGGAGGTTTTTGAGAGGAGGCGAAACAGCCACTTCTCATGGATGGTTTAGTTAGTTTTCCTGCACCTTGCAGTGAGTTCAACTAGACCAGGGGTGGGGAACCTTTTTTCTGCCAAGGGCCATTTGGATATTTATAACATCATTCGCAGACCGGGGGCAGGGTTTGCAGACGGAAGCCAATCACACGGAAGGGGGCAGGGTTTGCGGGCAGGAGCCAATCGTGCACACTGCGGGGCGGGGTTTTCGGGCGGGAGCCTTGAAAACAATTTTGCATGGCAAAATATAGCTGCAGCTCCCCTCCCCACCCCACCCGCCACCAGCGTTTTATAATCCAGGTGGTGACTAGCAGCCTGTGTACATGAGTGAGCTGGGGAGAAGATGCAAAGGAAGAGGAAGCAAGCCAACTCGGAGACAAATCCGCTTCCCTGATCTTCTCCTCCGCCTGTCCTTCGCTCCCTTGCAGCGCCTTGGAGACAAAGAGCCTCCCACAATCTGCCCCTTTCCTGATTGCATTGCAACCGCAAGCCCCTTTCTGGACCAGGGATCTTCTTCCCCGCCCACTCAGCCAGCTCCTCTGTGTCTGCAAGGTGAGGCGAATCAGGCAGAAGATGGCTTTAGCTCACGTTTGCATCTGGCTTTCTTGCTTCTGCTGCCTCATGGTCGCCGCCACTAATGCAGCCGCTGCCGCACCCGCTACTGCGGGCTAGACCAAATGATTTTGCGGGCCTTATATGGCCCACGGGCCAGACATTCCCCACCCCTGGACTAGATGATCCTTGTGGGTCCCTTCCAATTTTGTAATTCTAAGGTTCTGGGATATGGGCTAGCACAGCCAATTTCATTCCATCTGCAAATTTAAAAGGGATTCCCTCTACCACCCCACTAAAATCCCCAGTAAAACATTTGGATGTGGGATATGTAAAGTTGCTGTTCTAGCCACTGTTGGCTCATCCTACCTTAAAGGATCAGATTGGTATGTTAGCTCGTCTATTTTACTTTTAGTTTGCTCCTCTTTTATATCAGTAAGAATTAGGTCTAGTTCATATGCCTGTGACTATGAATATTTTATACCAAACCAGTGAAGTTCATTTCTTTTCTGCATTTACCCTACTAAATCTCCAACAACTATATGTTTAAGAGTTTGAATTTGGCAAAGAGAACTTCTTACTACTGAATGAGATAGACTAAAAAATGTCTTTGCCCTTTCTCTAGACCGGAAAGCTATTGTCTCACATGGCAGGCTGCAGTGTGCTGGTTCATCTCTGTTCTTGAAGAAAAAATGGGGCACTGGCTACCATTTAAGGTACTTGAAATACGTCAGTGTTATGCATTTATTTTCTCTGTAGTTGAAAAGCTTAATATTAATTCTGTGCTGGGATGTTTAATCCATTCTTTCAATCTTTCATTTGTTCATTGCAGGTTTACACCTTGCTTTCCCATTTTGAAACAGAGGCACTCAAAGCAATTTAGCTAAATAAATCTTAGTTAATAATTACAAAAACAAATCGCAATAATGGAGAAAAGTAACATTTAAATAGACAACAAATAAAAAGTTTTAAAAACTACCCAATGTAGAATCATATAAAGAATAAACCTAGTGAAATAATGAATATATTTAAAGGTTGTTGGCAATCCTCCCGGCATGCTCAGAGGGCAGGAAAGAGAGACAGAGAAGCATACTAGAAGAGGGGGTTTGAAAATGTGCAGAAGGGCCTCACAAAGGCAAGCATTCAAAATAGAGATGCTCAGATTGACTGGGACACAAAACTCTTTTGTTGATTTCTTGGATCACTTTATAGCCCATATTTCCTTCAGGAGCTCCAGGTGGCATGCAGAGCACCCCTTCTTTCATGATTTCACCAAAACAGGGAGGTAGATTAGATAGTGACTGGCCTGAGGTCATCTGGTAAGCTTCCAAGACTCAAGGAGGACTTGAACCTAGATCTATCCAATCCTGTTCAACACCTTAACTACTGGCTTTCCTTGGAATTTTGTAAGAAAATCTGAATTCTTAGGCTCTGTAAACTAAGACTATTCTATGATAACGGACCAAACATCTACTTGCTCAGGGATGCCAACTGGTGTTGCCATTGTGCCATCAGACCGACCAGATGTGCCAGACCAAATAGTTATGTCTGCACCTGAAATACCATGTAGAGTCGGGACATCACATTTGAAAAGCCATATAACAGAGCTGGAAAAAGTACAGAAGAGGGCAACCAGAATTACGGGGTGTGTGTGGGTGTGTGTACCTTCTTTACAGGATTTGGCTATGTTTGGATATAATTTTATTAGTGTTCAACAAAGATAAAAACTACAGAAAAACAAAAAGCTACAAAAAACATACAAAGGTGACTTCCAACTGTCAACAGCAAAAATATACAGCAAATTTCATAGTCAAACCTTTACTCTTTGTCAATCCAAAATCACATTATTTCTATAAATCCTTCCATTAACACATGCAAATCAGTAATACAATTGCTCCTTCCCCTTATATAAAAAGGTGTGTATGTATACAGATACAGATACACATACACATACACATACACATACACATAAACATACACATAGACAACAAATAAAAAGTTTTTAAAACTACCCAATGTAGAGTCATATAAAGAATAAACCTAGTGAAATAATAAATATATTTAAAGGTTGTTGGCATACACATACACACATGAATTTCTAAATCAATTTCCCTCCCCCTTAAAGCAACATCCATTTAATTACTTCCTTCCTACCACTATTCTATATATTTCTGTCCACTATAATAAAAATCAAATTATAAAAACATACAAGTTATCTATTTTCATAGTCAATAATACTACAACAAATTTAATTCTATTAAATTTAAAAGCCAAGTATTATTATATCTTATCAATACTTTTTAAGTCATACAAATCAAAAATCCTGTAAGTCTTACTCCAAATCATTAAGAAAATAAAATCATAATAGCCTCTTTATCCATCCATTTGATTTGGCTATATAAAGTACTCTGAGTTGGAAAAAAAGGCAACTCAGGGATAGAACATTATGGATGGCACGGAGGAAATGGACAGGGAAAAGTTTGCTCCATTCAAAAACACTAGGACTGAAAGTGAGTGGAAGGAGTTCTAAAACAGATTTTTAAAAATCACTTATTCACATAGTGTACCATTAACCTGTGGAATTAATTATCACAACGTATGGTGATGGCCCTTAATCTGGACGGCTTTACAAAAGGGAATGGGTGAATTCTTGGAGGAGAGGTCTACTAAGAGCTATTAACTTTAAAGATTCAGGGCTGCCTCCAAATATCATGGGGAGGGGCACAATGTTTGGCCCTCCGCCCACTGCTTGCAAGCCTCCCAGAAGCCCCTGATCCGCTACTAAGGGGAAACAAAACACTGGACTAAGATGTCTTGATCCAGCAGGGTTATTCTTCTTATACAATTAATGTAAGAATATGACTCCTTATTTAAAGTTCTTTTAAGAACCCAGTATTTGTGAATTCCAATATAAATATACTTTAACATGCCCAGCCTTCAAGATGAAATGATTAAAACTGGTTTAACGGTCTGCTTTCATATTTCCCAAATGTTTTGAGGAAGTTCTTAACACATACACCCCAATCGAATCCGTTTTAACGGTGCATTTGAAAGGAAATAAAGATTTTCACATTATGTTTCTTTTAAATTAAAAATGAAAGAATGATACTATGTTGCATTAGTGAGGCACCATAGTGAGCTAGGATATATCCTAGCTACTTTATTTAAAAATTGCGTTAATTACAGCAAGTCAGCTCCAGTACCAGCATTGGGTTGCTTCATGGAAGTTTAGCAAGCATGAGATCTGAACCTGAAATCTGGTTTTCAATTGGAAGGATTCATTGAATCTCCTGAATAAATGAGTTGGACATTGCTCTTGGCCTAAATTGTTGCTTCATATGAATAGGATGCATACAAATGAGTTTTGTGACTTTGGCCTAAATTGTTGCTTCATATGAATAGGATGCACACAAATGAGTTTTGTGACTCTGAGAGAATAACGTCGCTGGTCAAACACTACATCCCTGCTGCAAAACAATCAGGACAACGTGAAAATGAGCTGAGCTATACCCTGCCCTTACCAAACATGGATATGTTTTCAGGTAATTATCAACTTGTATAAATAACAATGAATCTAATTGCTGTTTCCCAAAAGAGCCCAAAGAGTTGAGGTCATGTGATCCATGCTTTCCTGGACAACAGAGGGAGTTAATTTGTTGTTTAATGTTTGTTGTTGTTGTTCAGTCGTTTAGTCGTGTCCGATCCCAAGAAAATAAAATCTGTCACTGCTTCCATTTCTTCCCCTTCTATTTGCCAGGAAGTGATGGGACCAGATGCCATGATCTGGGTTTTTTTAATGTTGAGTTTCAAGCCAGCTTTTGCACTCTCTTCTTTCACCCTCATCAAGAGGCTCTTTAGTTTAATGTTACTCTCCTACCAAACCAGATGAAATCTTTGTATTATCCTACGTTTGGTCCTTTGAGTAACATGCAGATGAAAATATAGTAAAAACTGTTTAAAAAATCAAGTTCATAATTAACATTTCTTATTCTTATCATATGAAAATGGAGAAGCAAGTAATTTAATCAACTGTTATATAATAAAGAGTGCACAAGAAACATATTTCACAGAAAAAAGCGATTATAATTAAATAACAGCAAAATGAAGAGATCACAATCCTAACATTAGTTAACAAGACCTATGAAAATAAAAGGTCTTCACCCAAATTCCAATGCAAATTTGTTGTAAGTAAGCCATAAGTTTAATTGATACTATCGTGTGAATTCAACATTTAAAATTTATTTCAAAGTAATTTTTGAGGCCAGAGTATATTTTTTTCTCTTTTACCAACATATACTTTGGTTACAGAGTGTAATATTTTATTTCACTATTAGATAATTAAGATAATATAGTATATATTTGTATCACATACACTCTAAAATAATGATAATGATAGGTTCCCTAACAGTCTAAGAAAGCAATAAAAAATAAAGTGAGTTGAGTTGAATTGAATTCTCATTGAGAATCAAATGTATTCCACCCCAGGCTGAGCTTCAATTAATATGTAACTTCCAAATATTGTTTTTTAGTCATCCAATAATATAAATTCGCTTTGGGGGCAATGAATACCTTAAATAATACGATGATTTCAATGGCTTTTCTTTTAAAAATGCCAGAATATTACCTAATGTCCATTTTCACAATCCCTTGATGGAATCAGTTTCTCTGCTAAATGAACCAGCATATCTCTTATTAAAATATGTTGCTTTTTAGATAATCACATAATACTGTTGTCCATTTATTGGTAAATTAAAAACTTTCTGTATAGTTTTCATCCCTCTTTCTGTCCTGTGCAAAACCGTCCCCCTTGTAGTTATTTCCAGCATTTCAAGATTCAGAACTTTCTATTGCTTTACAAACAGCAGCTATCATAAAGAAACATACGGAATAAATAGTATTTTTTTAAAAAATCTGCAATCTTTGCACAGGGAAGTGGGCAGTAATGATTCTGAAGGGAGAGTAAAGTAAAGCAAAGTTCTAAAATGAACTTTGCCTTCATTGGGTTGATTATTTTTATGGTGTTACTTTGGATATATTGATTAACCTTCTCAATATGAAGGTAAATTGGACTGTAGTTGGTGTGTTATAGGCTGGCAAGGTAAAAAATTAAAAGCAAACATTAGGAAAACTTCACCTAAAATTTCACTTTCTTTCAATCGGATGAGATTACACAAATTTCTGATGGGTATTTGAGTCCTTCTTTTAAGTTAAAAGGACATATCAGTTTGGTATGTGTTTCCCCCTTTATCCCCTCCCCAACACACAGGTTTGTTCAGTGATATGGATCATCAGACAGACCTAGGAGTTACTAATTATGGAATTACCATGACGACTCTGAAAGATGTCTTCTTGAAGCTAGAGGGAAATGAAAACATGAAGGAAGAAGGTAAAGTACTGTTTTGAATATTGTACTATTTTCAGTCTTCCTGCTGGGAAAAATGTGTGTTTGGAGTGATAACTATTGGGGGGGGGGGGAGTGTACTGTGGGACTTTCATTGTTTTCTTCTTCCATTCCTGAAGACCTGAGGGAAGGTGCTAGAGTAATCCTTTGGTAGCGGGGGTTGTAGCCAACAAGAAGAATAGGGCCTGAGAAGAGGAAAGGGCAAACAGGGATCAACAAGAAGATTTTCCTTCATCTGAAATAAGGATACTGATTTGACTTTCAAAATGGTTTTAGATTATGGGATTCTTCATGGAGGGGAAGCGGCAGGAAAGGATGAAACGGAACAGGATCTGCTGTTGCTCTCAGAGACGGGAAAGGTGACGATGAAAGGCACAGAGCTCTGGAGACAACAAGTTTGTGCCATTGCAAGAATGCACTTTCTGAATCTCAGGAGGGAGAGAAAAATCTGGGGAGCCCTGTGAGTGCCTTTTTTAAAAAACCGATTTGTTAATTTTATATGTAATGCATGTTGAGCATACAGCTGTATGGAAGTCTAGATCATATACTGTGATCATAGGGTAAACGTGCCTCCCTTCACCCTGAATAATCTAAATTAAAAAGGGATAACAGGTTCAAGTTGCAGACCTACAGCTCTAGGAACAAGGTCCAGGAGAACATAATGTTGTTTCAAATTTCTCCCTCCAAGGTTGGAAAGAGAGCAATAATCCCAGACAGGAGGAGTTAATTCAGAGACTCCAGCTACCTCAGCCCTTGCCACGCTTCCAAACTAGCGCTTATTCTGCCCCAGCCCTGGAGCTGGCATACTTAAATTGCTTCTCCTTGCTTGCCATGAAATTCGAAGCAAACCAGCAGCTAGGAGTGGGAGGAGATCATTCAGTTCTGCCAAAATCAGAAATTTCAATAGTTTCATCATTCAATCTTTCTAGGACAACAGTTTGATTCCTGTCCGTGCCACGTGGTGGTCATATCACACTTTTTAAAATTTGGAAAACTATCACTTTACCTGCTTTGTTAATATAAAATTAGTACAAAACTACAGAAATGCCATAATAGCACTGGGTAGATAATACCATTTTGAGATTTTGAAAATATAGAATTTATTAAACAGAAACCTAGTTAGAAATAGAATATTCATTCAATGGGTTTCCCCAGGAATTCCCCAGTGTGAATGGGCCTGACCAAAGTACCTTTTAGGATTAGGTTACTGCTTGCTAAACAATACTGAATACGGGGCACACAGGGAGATCTCAACCACTGGGAAACATCTGCTTTCCTTTCCATTTCCACAAAGCTACTTTGCCTCTTATAAACAGTTTAAAACTTTGATATAGATAGGCGTCTGTATGGAAGACTGTAGAATAGAACTGGTCAGACATCACCTTTCTCCTGTACTTAATGAGTATCTCTTCATCCTAGGCTACTTCTTTCTGCAGTTATGTTAGCACCTTATATCATTCATTTTACCAACCGTGCTGTTTGGCTGAACCTTCAGTATGAAGAGATGCATCCTGGGCTTTATTTTGAGCCAGGAAAGCAGTTTTTCATGGGGACATCGGGACTTCTGATCCTTAATAATACAGGTAAGAATGCAAAACAGAATTTTGAGACATTGTATTTCTTAACATTCAGATCGTTGTATGATATTCCTAGTGCAGATTAATTCTGTTGGCTCCTAAATTGGCTTGGGAGTTCTCCCCTGGACATGAGCTGTACCATAAATCTGCTGAAGAATAAGGTCCCAGTATGTGCCTCACTGATTGTTTATATCTAGCTTCAGAATGCAGGAGAAAGATGTAGCAGAATTCTAGGCTAAACCAACTCTGTTTGAGCGTATTGCATTATGTAAGCTTTAAGAACTTTGGGCACCGTCTTATTTTAAAATGATCTGATTGGGGGAAATTGGGATGAAACACAAGTGGTTTCTGCTGGGAAACCCCGCCTTCTACCAGGAGAAGAGGCAAAAGGAAAAAAAGACAGAGAAGGGGTTGGGTGAAGGAGAAGTTGAGTTGCACATTGAAACTTCATCTAAAATAGGAGACACCCGAAATACTAGCACAAAGTTAGCCTAGGCAATAAATCCAGTGGGAGATTCCCTCCCTGCAAAAGGAATCTTACCACTTCCTTTTCTGAGCTGGGACACATTTTGATTCAATATTGGGTTGAATGAATCCCAATACAATGAATGAATATCAAGATTTCTGGGTTTCAAATTGGGAGATTTCTCCACTTAGTGGTGGGTGGTTTACAAAACACAGGAAAGTAAAAAAAAAAGTGAAATGGGTATACAGCAATGGAGGGTTACTTCAATCAGCAAATTGGGGAATATCTCTTATTCTTGAAAGACATTTGGAAACCAGCATATATTATTCATAAAATATTGTATTAAGTAATATAGCCACTTGAATAACAGCTAGAAAACCTCTCTTAAAATTGCTCCTTCTAAAGTGGTGGGCCTTCTCAAGATGGTTGACACTCTCAGCACTTCTAAGTTCCTTGAGACAACCCCTGATGAAATATATTACCTCAAAGTCAGTGTATAAGAATTATAGCTTTTGTTCTCAGCTCTAACACAACCCTTGAAATTTCTGATGGGAAATTTCATTCAGCAGTGTTTGGAGGCCATGGTTTTCCTTCCTAATCTATACAGCTACAGACATAATTTGATTTAAATTCTGTATTGTTCATTGTCTGTAGCTTGAATCATGTCAACTGGATTTCTATTTTCTCAGTGGAAACGTTTCGCTCCTTATCCAAGAAGCTTCTTCAGTCTGAGCAAAGTTTGTAAGGGAATCCTTAAATATGTTTCTAGGGTGGCTGTGTGACCTTGCACCTGGGGCTAGGTCATGGTTATTTTGAGATGTTTATTTCTAAGTCCCTTTAT
This sequence comes from Charina bottae, assembly GCA_023362775.1. NCBI lineage: Eukaryota > Metazoa > Chordata > Lepidosauria > Squamata > Charinaidae > Charina > Charina bottae. The sequence goes on along the minus strand of JALMGJ010000002.1, from coordinate 139,589,115 downwards.
CATCCAAAGGAGGATCGTTAAGATTACCTTGCTGTTGTTGAGATTGCGAAATGGTCTTAATCTTCCTAGGCACAGAAGACAAAGCAGGAAGGAAAATAGGGGAAAGATTGTGCCTGAGGCCCCCACCTCTATTCAAAGAAGGATTTTCCAAGTTGGCATAAATGGATTCCTTGACCCCTCTTTCAAACCACTTATCTTCCCTGTCTAAAATGTGAACATTAATGTCCTCGAATGAGTGTCCTTTTTCCTTTAGATGAAGGTAAACTGCTGACTCTGGTCCTGTGGTGTTGCTCCTCCTGTGTTGGGCCATCCTCCTGTACAAAGGTTGTTTGGTTTCTCCAATGTAGAGCTCAGAGCACTCCTCACTGCACTGGATTGCATACACTACATTGCTTTTCTTGTGTTTTGGAGTTTGATCTTTGGGGTGTACAAGCCTCTGTCTCAGTGCATTGGTGGGTTTGAAATATACACGTATGTGGTGTTTGCCAAATATCCTTTTTATCTTTTCAGACATGCCAGCCATGTAAGGAATGACCAGGTTCTTCCGTTTACTCTGAGTCTCAGCCCTATCTGTCACTGTTTTGGGTCTGGTAGACTTAGATTTAGTGAAGGCCCAATTTGGATATCCACAGGCCTTCAGAGCTGTTCTCAGGTGCTGATTTTCATTCTTTTTGGAATCCATGGAGGTGGGGACATTGTCACACAGAGCAGAAACCATACCATGAGAAAATAGAAATCCAGTTGACATGATTCAAGCTACAGACAATTCCACCTGGATGACTGAGAACCTTCATCGACATGTATTGTTCATTGTTTGGGTACTTTCTTTGTTTGGAAAGTAAATATCCTGGACATTCAGTTTGTCTCCTCCTTCTCCTTCTCCTTCTCCTTCTCCTTCTTCTAATTTTCCAGGTGGAAACATTGAAAATTTCATCCAGGCTCTGAAGAGTCAGAACATCCTGATGGACATAATCTCTGGTAACAATGTCAGTGACCAGCTAGTTCACAATGGGGCCATAAAAGTAGACCTTGAAGACAAGGTAACAATAAATTATTTTCCTCCTTTTTGAAAATGAACCAAGGAATCTAATAAAACTGTCTGAAGAGATGATAATTTATCTTCAAGAAGACTATGTAGTATTTTAGTGGAGTCATAATAAAAGAAAAGAAAAAAGACCACTCTTTGTCTATAATCTACAATGGACCCCAAATCTCAGGAGTGTGGAATATATAGGGCCAGATCACCTTCTAGACAAAATAGCCAAAGTAGCCAAATGTTGCATACCTTCACTTTTTCCTCATCACATCATTCTTCTTTGAAGAGGGACTTAGAATCCTTCCTTGACAGCATTCAATTTTGGTTTTTTTTACTCCTTGATGATAAAGCTCCAAAGCAAAACACAATGTTGGTGATAATACTTAGGGTGCCCTATAGAGATCATAATTTAAAAAGCAAAAGATTGTCCCTGTTATTAAATCTGAATGAGAAAGGCTGCAAAAGGGGGAAAATCTAACAACTTAAATAGTTATAGCCCTTCAAAATACCCCATGGCATGAATCTAGCATTCACTCAAAACTCTGTTACTATGTTATAGTTTACTTGTTTGCAGAACAGTAAAGTGTTATATCTTGATGGATGGAAATCTCTTTAGAATTTAATATCAAAGGTAACATCTTCAAGGGAGAATGCAAATAATTTGAAGATAGATTTGCCATCTGAATTTGAGAAGGATTATTTCTAAATAGACTGCAACTGAAACTGGGGATCAGTGATATTCCTGAATGCTCTCTGGAAATTAGTTACGAGCTATGTAAATATATTTTTTGTCTGAAGGAATGCATCTGCCTCTATTCTGCTTTCCTTGCATATTTGTAAGTAAAACAGCTATTAGGAAGACATGCTAAAAAGCCAGTAGCTTCTCATCAGAAGAAATAGAATTATGCAGCATTTCCCTTGGAACTTTGTTCCAAGTAGAGAACTGGGGACGCAAATAGCATTGTGTTGATGCAAAGAAGGATGTTAGGGGAAGATTACAACAATTCTTTTAATATGATGAACTTTTATTTTACTTTGTTACGAATGTGATTTTTTTATGATCCAAACTTTTGGGAGGAGCAGCTTCCATTCTAAATAAAGAATTTAAAACTCTATTAAAAGGTCAATTTCTAAGGTTTTTATCAAAGCCTGGCTCCCAAACCCCGTGACCAAGCCCAGCCTGACCTTGACTGGGATTCCGCCTGGGGCTTGGCACCTGTCCATGACATCATTCCCAGAGCCTGGGAAGCCATCAGATAAGCCAGTGCCTAAGCATAAACAATTTCTTATCATCCCTCCCCCCCATTCCAAGCCTCTAGAGGGGTGGCTGGAGGAGTGAACTTATGTTTAAACTTAACAAGCTGGGGGTTTTCTCTCCCCCCACTTTAAATAAAGTTATGTTCTGGAGAGCTGTTGGAGGAGTGGGCATATGCTTCTTCTCTCTCCCCCCCCCACCCCCATCATGCCAAACAGCTTAAAAACAAGGCAGTTAAACATCAGTATAACTCAAAATAAACTCTAATCTTTTAGGTGTGGGGAAGGAAAATCAAAACATGCCACCTAACTCCTCGAGATACAATGGTCTTCCGCAGGTTGCCACTACAGCATGTATATGTCAGAGGTGCACAACATATGGTCTCCAGTGTGTGGCCAGATTAGCTGCTAAACTGAAATCTTTAACATGCCATAAGGAGAAAATATAAAATATGTATGGAATAATTATACCAACTGTTATTAACTTTGTCCTGGTCCTGCCTACACCTTTATCATGATCCCACATACTTTGGGAGGACATGAGGACCTCAGCTCCAAGGCCAAATGTAGACCTTAGCCTGAAAAAGGTGCACCCACATTTTTTTGCCTTTTTCCTTCCAAATTAGAAGAAAATCAAATACCTTTTATTAGATGATAAGATTGCAATTATGTAAATTACATTCCTTCTTTGGAACTGTTGTTCTCCCAGCACTTTCTTCACTTGGATCCCTTGTGTTCTGACTTCTTGCCTTGGTTCAGAAATACAGGTTCACACTTATGTGCCACATGGAGGTAACTAACTGCTTTCCTGTGCTTGTCAACATCATCAGCAATGCATTTTTGCACATGTTTAATTCTACTGCCCATCTTCGAACCTGGAGTCATGTATTTACCACGGTAAGTGTCCCAGAGGGATATCAAATGAGCTTTTCTGTGTGCAGGGGGTAACGGGAAATATTCCCGGTTTCTTTCCAGTACAACCTATTCATATTTTTCAGGATATTATGTCAAGGTAAAAGACAATTGCTAGGGAGCATAAGTGATGAGAGAGTTAAAACTTTCTCTATCAATGAATATCTCCTGCAACGTTGTCCCACCCCATCATTCAGTGGGAAGTTGAATGCTATCTCATTGATTGCATAAAATTTCTTGCCTTGGTTCAGAAATACAGGTTCACACTCATGTGCCACATGGAGGTAACTAACTGCTTTCCTGTGCTTGTCAACATCATCAGCAATGCACTTTTGCACATGTATAATTCTACTGCCCATCTTCAAACATAAGAAATTTTATGCAATCAATGAGATAGCATTCCAGATGAGTGTTGTTTGAATGTTACCATTGTAGATTATTTTTAAAAAAGTAGATGCTCAGGTAATAGTGCCAGACTAGCATTTATGTTAGGGCTGATAGAGTTCCACATACTCTCTCCTGAACCATCTAAGCACCGTGTTTTTCATACAAAGATAAAACTGGTCCTACAACATCATGCACTCTCCAGTTAACATATTTGTCAGGACCTGTTTGCTCTCAGACCACTAAATCCTGTTGCTACACGGTGGGCCTTTCAGTGTGCCACTTCTGCGTTCTGCCCAGTTTAGAAAGTTAGGCTAGATTTAGCCAGCGCAGCCCCTTCAACCCCCATGAGCACGCTCAGTGTGTGCTGCTTCCCACTCAGTTCTTGTGCAATTGCCACAATGAGAAGAAGTCAATACGCTTCATTAAATCTTTTCAGCCCCAAACAACAGAAAATCTCATTTTGGTCTGGTTTATTTTAATGCTTTCTGGTAATATTTAAAACGTTCTCTTTTGTATTTACTTTCCTCATTTTTCCTCTGCTTTCTTAATTTTTCTGCTGGCATCTTTACTGAGTGGCTTAGAATTCGGGAGTGTAGGAGTAAGCTCTCATCTCCTGGCTGCCACATCCTGAATCTCCTCTCTCTTCCAGAGTTCCACCTTGTGGGTTCTTACAAACATTTCCAGGTCTTTCTTTACCTTCCAGGCTAAAATTTCTCCAGCAAACGTTCTTTAGGAAAAGATGCTAGGGACAGTGAACACTGATGAGAAGAGCTTCTGCCTGAACTTTGTTCCACCTAGTACATTCTGCTGGAGGTCTCTTTTAATTCTGTCATGATTCTGCCCTTACTATGAGAGAGAGAGGTGATGTCTCTTTGGAGGCTGGATCTCTATAATACTGTTTTTCTCCTCCTGGATAGTTAACAGTGCCCTGCAAATTTTAGAGTTGAAATTGGTGATTACACACTGGGGGCTTTTCAATTGGTTCTGCACCAGCAGTTAGTGCACAAAATCAATGTCATCCTAAATCACTACTAATTGTACTTGGTAAACAAACCCCATTCATTCCAAATTTAGAGAAATTTGCTTTCCCACCTTCACAAACATCACCAATGGTTACTGCACCTCTATCCCAGCTCTTTGCTGTTGATAGCTGTTATGCAAACAATTTGATGCAGAACTCAAATTTGGGACTGCATAGAGACCCCCGGGATAACTTTTTTTTACTGTTCCTCTGAGCAGTAAATCCATCCCACCTTCCTGTCCTGTTGCAGATGTTATTGCGCCTGTGTTTCTATCATCGCTTTCTTTCAGTAGTCACAGAAACATTTAGTTATGGACTCAGTGGGAACTTGATGGGTAGGGGTGAGGTATCTATCAACATTTTGAAATTTCCCATGCATAATTGCATCAGAGGAACCCCCTGGGATCCCTCATCTCAGGGTTCACAGCAGAAACAGTAATTCAACAGTTAAAACAATAGTCCTCCCACTAATACAAACCAAAATATGGACCCATTATGCAGATGATAGGTTTGTCATACTAAAGAGAAACCAACATAAAGATAACCAGCAATTCATTTGAGAGGACCACATTGACAAAAGAGGAGTAAGATAATAAACTTTCTGGACATCATATCAGAAAAGAAAACAATGGCAAACTTGCAGTAAGAGAAGAGCTAAGTCTGACCCAGAAATCTCTAGATCAGGGCTTTCCAAAGTTCCGCCGCTGGCGACACACAAGTGGCGGCAGTGGCGCGTGCGCGCACGGCGGCGGTGCACGTGCACGGCGGCGGCGCGGGGGTGTGTGTGGCGGTGCGTGCGTGCACGGCGGCGGCGCGGGGTGGCGTGCGGGGGCATGCGAGGGGGGTGCGGCCGCGCGCGCGCGCATGGTGGCGATGGCAGCGGCTGCCGCTGCCGCCCTGCACGCACGCACCGCCGCTTTCGGGTGGTGTGGTGACACACCACGCTGTGTGTGGCGACACACTTTTGTTTCGCCACACACAGTTTGGAAAACTCTGCTCTAGATAGTCAACAGGAGCTAAGGGAAAGTGATCAGCTGAAGGTTGCCATCTACTGTATGGATGTCAGGGATTATTCAGGACCAGAGAGCTGGAGAAGAGAGCTGGAGGAAATCCCTCCTCTTTGAGGTCAAATAAAAGTGCTAGGCATGGATTTGTGATCAGATCCTTTAAAGTCTGCTGGTCTACTGTATGGATTCTGATATCTGGAATGTGCCTGCCATTTTTTTCAAGCGATTTTCCTCTGATTTTTGTATCAGAACTTTACTGTCTTTGTATAAACTCCATTTTTATATGTTTATATGTTTTGTTCCATCTGAGCTGTTGAACCTCAGATCCATCTGGATCTGTGTCGTTTCCCCAAAGCGTTTTCTGGAAAATTGATGTCTGAAGCTGTGAGTGTGTCCTTATCAATGCTAAATGCCTTATTCCATCCAACTGAATGGTTTGGGCATTTGGCTACACAAGTTGTCTGATTTTTAATAACAGTCATTGTTAAATCGACATAGTCATTGTTAAAACACAAAAAGGATGCTTTTGTTTGCATTTCCTCAAAAAGAGATAGGGCTGCTCTTTCTCTGGCCATATAGCTCAAAGCTACTAAGGCCAAGAGGAGATGCTACAGAGTTTTAATTTTCCTTGTGGCTGTTATTATCATTATTATCATTCCCAATTTATGGATGTTTAAGCTGCTCAGAGTGTGAAATCTCCATTTCTCTCAGAAGGGTTAAGTTAGAGGAGCCTGGTCAGGACATTTCCTTCCTCCAGAAGATGGGTGGTGCAGCAGGAAAGTACTACATAATCAATAATCAAAAGGTACAACATGCACCTGAGCAGGAGGGAGGTGGGGTCAAAGGTCACAGCCAGGAGGTCAAGACCCTCCAGCTGTGGTGCCCCTCCCCCTCTCTGGCCATTTGCTACAGTAACCGTTGAAATAAACTCAAAGAATAACATTCAGAGATGATTGGTTGTATTTATTTTCTTTAAATATTCTTCGTTGTTTCTAAGCTTACTAATTAATTAGATTAATAATAGCTATTTTATTATGACATTTTATCACAATGCAATTAAAACATGTTTTTAATTTATTCCTCAGTTTAGTTTGAATGATGACTTTTGGTTTTTTATGGAATTTTACTTGGTTGCGGCCTCAATTGTATTACCTGCTTTTCCACCACAATTTGCAATGAGAAGCATTCAAGATTACACGGTAAAAGAATTATATCACTTTAATTTCTTCAACGTTTTATGAAGATATGCCTATATTGTACTTCCAATATATTGTACTTCCATGTGGTGTCTGCAAATGACAGCAGAAATGAGTTAAAAGTTTCTGTCTGATTCTACAGGTGGACAGTATCTTCATTTGGATTTTATTTCTCATTGATCAGTATGGCTAAGGATTTCTTTAAATTGGAATCTACTACAACAATGGAATTGTCTTTTTTTCCCCATAAATTTTATTGAATTTTAAAATACATATTAAAAGTTAGAAAAAGAAATAGAAATACAAAGTAAAGAAAAAAGAAAAAGAAAAGTGAAGTGAAGTGAAGTGAAGTGAAGTGAAGTGAAGTGAAGTGAAGTGAAGTGAAGTGAAGTGAAGTGAAGTAAAGTAAAGTAAAGTAAAGTAAAGTAAAGTAAAGTAAAGTAAAGTAAAGTAAAGTAAAGTAAAGTAAAGTAAAGTAAAGTAAAGTAAAGTAAAGAAAAATAATAAACAAGAAAAATATAAAAGATAGATGACCTCCAATCTATCTTTGGTCATTAAGTACAATATTTTACTTTAAATGTTAGTCTTTCATACAATGCACAGGAACTTTTCTTTGTCAAATACACTTTAATTACTGTAATCCAATCTTCTGATCTTCATATAGGTTTCACCTTTCTTACAGTTCTCCAATAATCCATCTATGGTTTCCGCTCCTTGAAGTAATGTCAATTTAAATGTTCTTGAATGCATCGGTTTAATATTTTTTAATCACTCTTTCCATTTTTACATCCATATTTATATCCTTAATAAAGTCCAATTAGTCTTGAATCATATATATAACAAGAAAAGGTCCTCTTTTTTATTTCTAATAAAATATATTCTATTCATATATATCCATAAAAAATAACACTAATTTAAACATTGTTGTTGTTCAGTCATTTAGTCAAGTCTGACTCTTCGTGACCTCATGGACCATAGCACGCCAGGCCTTCCTGTCCTCCACTGTCTCTCGGAGTTTACTCAAATTCATGTTCATTACATCGGTGATGCTATCTAACCATCTCATCCTCTGCCGTCCCCTTCTCCTTTTGCCTTCAGTTTTTCCCAGCATCAGGGTCTTTTCCAGTGAGTCTTCTCTTCGCATTAGGTGGCCAAAGTATTTGAGCTTCAGCTTCAGCATCTGTCCTTCCAATGAGCAGTCAGGGTTGATTTCCTTTAGGATTGACTGGTTTGACCTCCTTGCAGTCCAAGGGACTCTTAAGAGTCTTCTCCAGCACCATAGTTCAAAAGCATCAATTCTTCGGCGCTCAGCCTTCCTTATGATCCAACTCTCACAGCCATACATTACTACTGGGAAAACCATAGCTTTAACTATACGGACCTTTGTCGGCAAGGTGATGTCTCTGCTTTTTAATATGCTGTCTAGGTTTGCCATAGCTTTCCTCCCAAGGAGCAAGCGTCTTTTAATTTCATGGCTGCAGTCACCATCTGCGGTGATCTTGGAGCCCAAGAAAATAAAATCTGTCACTGCTTCCATTTCTTCCCCTTCTATTTGCCAGGAAGTGATGGGACCAGATGCCATGATCTGGTTTTTTTTAATGTTGAGTTTCAAGCCAGCTTTTGCACTCTCCTCTTTCACCCTCATCAAGAGGCTCTTTAGTTCCTCTTCACTTTCTGCCATTAGGGTGGTATCGTCTGCATATCTGAGGTTGTTGATATTTCTCCCGGCAATCTTAACTCCGGCTTGTGATTCATCCAGCCCGGAATTTCTCGTGATGTACTCTGCATATAAGTTAAATAAGCAGGGTGATAATATACAGCCTTGTCGTACTCCTTTCCCAATTTTGAACCAGTCGGTTGTTCCATGTCCGGTTCTAACTGTTGCTTCTTGACCCGCATACAGGTTTCTCAGGAGACAGGTAAGGTGGTCTGGTACTCCCATCTCTTTAGGAATTTGCCACAGTTTGTTGTGATCCACACAAACAAAGGCTTTAGCGTAGTCAATGAAGCAGAAATAGATGTTTTTCTGGAACTCTCTTGCTTTTTCCATGATCCAGCGAATGTTGGCAATCTGATCTCTAGTTCCTCTACCTCTTCGAAACCCAGCTTGCACTTCTGGTAGTTCTTGGTTTGCATACTGCTGAAGCCTAGCTTGTAGGATTTTGAGCATAACCTTGCTAGCATGTGAAATGAGCGCAATTGTACGGTAGTTTGAACATTCTTTGGCATTGCCCTTCTTTGGAATTGGAACGTAAACTGACCTTTTCTAATCCTGTGGCCACTGTTGAGTTTTCCAAATTTGTTGGCATATTGAGTGCAGCACTTTAACAGCATCATCTTTTAGGGTTTTAAATAGCTCAGCTGGGATACTGTCTTCTCCGCTAGCTTTGTTGTTAGTAATGCTTCCTAAGGCTTGACTTCACTCTCTAGGATGTCCGGTTCAAGGTCAGTGACCACACCATCGTATTTATCAGGGATATTAAGATCTTTCTTGTCTAGTTCTTCTGTGTATTCTTGCCACCTCTTCTTAATCTCTTCTGCTTCTGTTAGGTCCCTGCCTTTTTTGTCCTTTATCATGCCCATCTTTGCACAAAACGTTCCCTTGAAATTTAAACATAGTCTATATTTAAACTATAATTATACCATTTTCTACATCTTCCTACATATTTACCTAATTAACAAATTTTTATAACTACCTGTTCCACTAATACATAACCTTATAACAATTCTCAATAATATTCATACTAGTAATTATAGTAATAATTCATCCTATAATAGCATTAATTCTAATTCCAACTCAACATCCCACCCTAATAAAGTATTTTCCCATTCATGTATCTCCATAAAAATATTTCTAATTTGCATGTAATCTATAACATCAACATACATTTATATCTTTAATTTTATAGCCTTGTATCTTACGGTTAAAGTATCACATTTTTATACATCCATACAATTTCTCATATCAATTTTTAACATTTAATATTCCCTGCAATTATATTACTAGTTAAAACTTAATTTACATTTATACCATAATCTATATCCAATTAGAATCCATGGTTCCATTAACCTTATATCCCATCTTTTAAACTGAATCTCCTATTCAGGTTATGCCAAGATTATAATGTATAGTCTGTTTTATTATCTGTCTCATGTAAAATGTCAGAATGTTTTTCTGAACCTTTCCCCATCCAGCACCAAACCAGACAATTTCACAATATCTATCAAGTTGCAAACTCATATCTCCTTCTCTCTCTCTCAACTGCAACAATGCATTTAAGATCCCCTTCTCCTGCTTCTCCTCTATCTCAAAAACATCTCTATTTAGCTGTAAGTATTTCAAAGTTTCTTCTGTTTCTAATTCTATCTTTTGTTCCTGACCCTGCCATTCTATCAATAAAATTTCCAGTGATTTCTTAATTTCTGAAAAAAATTCTCTGACCTCTTGAATCTGCACTGCTATTGTAATTGCCATTCCACCCCCCCTTGTTCTTCAGGCTCCAGCAGCCACCGTAAAATCTCTAGCCAAAACAAGAGAGAGAGAGGGAGTAACCAGCTTGTGGAAAATTACCAGCAGAGCCTAATGAGTCCCAAATAGTTTCCAGTTATAAGAGAAGGAAAAAAAAAGAATTATTACCTAAATAAAAATTATTAAAGTAAAAGAAAGAGATCCAATGATAAAAAATAGGGAGAAGAGCAGTATTTCAAACAGTTTGTAAAAAGGAAAAAGAAAAGAATTTCAACCACTATAAAAAAAAAGAAAAATAGACAATTTCATCAGTAATTAGTCCAACAAAATATATTCAAAATATGTTCAATAAAAACTCTTATACTTCCAAGTGAGAAGGAACCCACTCTAGTAAAGTAGAAAAATAAAGTAAAAAATGCAGACATTTCACTGTACTTCAAATACAAAATCCATCATACTTCCACCACAATTATTACAGCAAAGAAAGCACAAAAATTGCCAACATTTTGAGCATTGTCCAAAGGTAGACCTTAGATGATAAGACGATATAATCTAAAAAAATAAATAAAATAAAGGTGATCTAAAAGCCGGTTTCTTGCCCTAGTGTCTCTCTATTAGGAGACTTACGGTTCCCTGCAGAGCCAGTTTACTTCTCCGGCCGTTCCTCTGCTTCCACCCCTACTCTTCCGTGGTGGAAAACAACAAAAAAGCAGGAGGGGGCAGTTCCAACGACCCAGTGAGCAATCTTCTGGTTCTCCCCTCTCCGGGGAGAAACGCCGGTGGTCTTATACTTTCTATAGACCCCCGCAAACAGGGAAAATCTAGCCAGGTTTTCAACACTCTGAAAAACTCTGACTTGTCGAGCTGCCAGTCCGGCCCGGAAGTCAACAATGGAATTGTCTTGATTTTGTACTGATGCTATCTAAATCTGGCCAGAATAAAAACAAACATATTAATTTTTTAAAAAGATTGATTGATTGGATTTCAAGGTTGCCTGACTCCAAAAAGACTGGGCAGCTTACAATATTTAAAATATTACATAATGTCAAAAGGAAAATGACTGCCCAGACAAAACTACATAAATAACATCTGTAACATCATAAGTTTAATAATCAAATAAGAGTGTAAAATGGGAGAACTTAGGGGTGCTCAACACTACATGCACAATTGCATTCTGGACCAGTTGTAACTTGTGGGTGGTCCTTAAGGGCAGCCCCATGTAGAGCACATTGCAGTAATCCAAACGAGTTTTAGCTGAAACACTATCATCTGAGCAAAAAAGTGTTGGAGTAAATTTATATTTCACTGCTACCATGGTAGATCTCAAAAAACTTCAGCTGCTCTCAGATAAATGTTTATTGTGTAATTGTCCTTCTTCAACATCAGACCCATAGTATTGACATCATTGGGTCCCCTTGAAACGTCTTGATTTGGACTGCTAAAGATCCAGCAAAAGCTGTTTTCTAGCACCAAATGAGATGTCAGGGACACAGAGGAGCTAAATTTGTCAAGTGCAATGTGGCTTAGTTCCCCATTTTTCTACTTTTGATATGCACACTTTCACACTTTCTCCCCAAAGGAGACCTCCAGCGCCACGTCTCCCAAACCCCTCCTTTGGGAAGAGAGGGCTGGGCAGGCAGCCCCCCACCCTGGCTTCCCCACGTGGGGACCCCTCCCCGGCCTCGCCTCCCTGGACGGCTGCAGTGTGGGCAGCCCTGGAAAGGAGGAAAGGAGGGCCGATCCCTTTCTAGCCAAAAGGGATTGGCCCTAAATTCCTTCTTCTGCCCTCACCGGAGACCTCCAGCGCCACGTCTCCCAAACCCCTCCTTTGGGAGGAGAGGGCTGGGCAGGCAGCCCCCCACCCTGGCTTCCTGGTGCAGAGATTTATAGGCTAAGCCTCGCCAGCCCCGCCAGGAAAAGAAAGCAGCCCACCTCGTGCTTCTTGCCCATTGCTGCAAACACCTGATGGCACGCTCGCCCCAGCGGCAATCCAGGGCTGGCCAATCGGCGACTCGCTTCTCCACCTTGTGGCTTGCAGTGCACCTGCTGCCCTTCCCGGGCCTCCTCTTTCTTCGATGCCCAAATCTGCCCTCCACTGCGCATGCCCTTGGCTGCTGCCACCTGCCGGGCGGATCGCAAGGTACGAGTCACGAAAAGAATCGCAAAATAATGTTTTGGGGCTGCATTACTAGCTGTTCAGGGATGCATGTGGCCCACGGGCCACGGGTTGGACACCCCTGATGTAGGCCTTGACTTGTTTGGGCTTCATCCTAAGAGTGACCTTTACTGGACCAAGGACAAAATTTAACCTTTCTGCTACAATTTTAAACAATGAATATAAGTAACCAAGTGTCTTGCTATGAGAATACTTGTAAATAGAAAGAAACTGGAGAGGGCGAGAGGGGCATTCAGACTTGCAAGATTCTGTTACTCTAACTTTACAGCATAAGTAGTATTGGCCTACTTGACTTTCGTTTCCTAGTCTGGTTTACTTTGAAGGGCTGACAGGCTTGTTGTGATATATCAACATACTGATGAAAGTTGTGGGAGGGAGGGGAGAAATTAGTATTGTATTTATCTCTGTTACCTTCTTGAACTGAATTTATGCAATCATTTCATTAGATAGTTTAATCATTGTTTGCTATTTTCATTCATTTTTTGCTAGATAAGAACTCGCTCTCAGCTGCGGATCTCAGGACTTTTTCCTTCTGCCTACTGGTGTGGACAAGCTGTGGTGGATATGTCCCTGCATTGCATTCTGCTTGTTCTAGTGCTTTCGCCAGGGTTTTTAAAATTAGGAGTTGCAGATCCTCAGCTTATAGCCAGCTTGATTTCCTGCCTGGTAATTGAGATTAATCCATTTTTAAAATGTGGTTTCCAATCAGCTGTTGACATTTACAGTTTTCAATGACAAACATCCATGGCTACCTTTATATAGTAGTCAACATTGTTCCCTGCTACAGACCTTGAATGGCAGGCATATGTCTTCGATCATCAACAGCCTGAAAAAGGCACATCCCAGCAAGGACAGGCTACACACAAGGGACTAGCAATAAACTGGCAGTAAACTGAGATAGGAACTTTATCCCCATATCTATTTGTCACCTTTATAGGACAGTGGTGGCTAATGGCCAGTGGGGTTTGTGGGGTGTGAGGTGGCTTCAAGCATAAGTGGAGCCAAATACCCACTCATATCTTGCAAATAAACTAAGTCAGTTAAGAAAGTACTGGTTGTTTCCACTAACATACAAGTTAACTAAAATATTGACAGAACAAATAGAGGATTTGGAGGGGGGGCGCTCTCTGGACCTCCAGCCCCACAAAAGCAGTTTGGACCCATTGTCATAGCTCCTCAATCTCCCTACCACCAGCAAGAAGGATGAGAACAAATTAGGAAAATGAAGGTAAAGTGAATTGGTCAAAGATATAGCACATCGTTCCTACCCAACTATCTCATGTAATGGGGAAACGAAGTAGGGAATGTGAAACATGGCAAAAATACTGCCAGACCTTAGGGATAATTTATACCAAAAGAAAAAGAAAATACATGAACCCAGAATAGTACAGATCAATCTACCTTCAATTGACAGTAGCATTTCCTAAGATCATTTTTACTTTGCTACTGTTCTTGTCCTTCACAATGCAAAGATGGTCTGATTTTGATGCTGGTCCTTTTAAGGGTGTGGGTTTCCTCTGGCTGGAAAGGTTCAAGGTTGGTGACTGAGCTTTGCAGTTGATGCAGCTGCATAAATAGTCACAAACTGCTTTACAATCAGCTAATTTCACTCAGATTCACGCAACCAAAATACATGCTGTGTCTGTTTGGTAAACAGGTTCCTAATACTTAAACATTATATGTGTGTGTATGTATATTTAAACTATTAAAATGAAGGAGACATTTCTGTTCTTTTTGTAAGACATTAGCCAATTGTTAATACAGAGCTTTCTTTTGAGCAGGTGGCATTTTTCCTTGGCTACAGCATATCGATTGTCTTATTCCTATACATAACTGCCTTCATATTTCGCCAAAAAAGGCATACCACCAGTTTTTGTTCAGTCATGTCTATTTTAGTAAGTATATGCCCAATGTATCCATCTGCTTGGGGCCTATTCATAACTAGGGATGTTTGGAGGCAGCCTGAAGTATTCTTGGATGACTAATATGTGGCCGGGAGGGCTGTGTGATCCCACTGCTGGCCAGAAAGGCTCCTGGACCTGTTGGGAGTACCTACTAGAACCTGGAAGCTGTGCTTTCGTTGGTGGACCGGTATGGTCTACCTGTGGGCTTTAAAAGAAGCATTAAGCATTCCGCCAGTCTGTTGCCAGTTCCCTCCCCACACCAGGTATGTAGGTGCAGTAGCTGTTTCCTATGGACGCAGGTTAATTGTGCGGGAGAGGATTTTTAGCCATTTGGTGCATTCCGGGTATCGACAGACAGGGAGATGGCCTTGAAGCAAACATTTGGAAACTGTTACACAAACAGGAAGGACAGCCGGACAGAAGCACGCCTTAAGTTCTGGGAAGGGAGATAGTATTAAGAAGAGGCTCAGGCTGACTCCTCCCTGACTCACTGGGTATAAGAAGGAGGGGAAGAAAAGCATAATCAGACTTGGAAGATTCTCTAACTATAGCCTAACTCAATAAAGTGTAGTTCTAGTCTTTCTGTAGAGTTGGTTTCCTGATCCAGTCTCCATTGTGCATCTGACACTGGGTGAAGATTTTGCTTCCATCATAGCACTACACTTGTTGAATATACATGCCTCTTTTGTTGTTCAGTCGTTCAGTCGTGTCCGACTCTTCGTGACCTCATGGACCATAGCACGCCAGGCCTTCCTGTCCTCCACTGTCTCCCGGAGTTTACTCAAATTCATTGAAACATGCCTCTTAGTGTCATCGTAACTGTGACAGCAAAGACCTGAGGCATTTAAGAAGATAAGCTTCAGGAATAAGCAAGGGAGGTGTGCTCTTGAGCTTTAAGGAGTATATCTGTGTCCCAGGGCATTGCCTCTGGTCCCTGGCATCCCTGAGCCGACACCAGCAAGCAAATTGCGGTGGGGTGGGAACTAAGCAGGAAATGGCCTGATGATTGAATACGTGTCCAGTGGCATGTCAAATCTATGTAAGTTATGAACATCCCAAACAAAAGGATGCTTCAGTCAGAAATATAAGTTGCATTATTCAATGGTGAAGCAAGTCAGATTAGTAAATCTCATTTTCCACAGCAGGTTTAATTACAGGAGCAAAAGGAGCAAAGGGAAGCACAAAGAGAAGCAGTCATGATCGTCATGGATAGCAATGAGCAAATGCAAATGTTAGCGTTAAGTTGAAATTACCGTATGGTGTGTTAAGGTACCCCAGAGATTATGGAAAAGGAAAATTGGGTAAAGTGATTTCATTTGTTAAAAAATATTAAAATACTTTCTTGTTTCATTTTAGGTCATGTTGCTTTTGTTCATAATAAATTTCATTGCAAGTTCATTAAGACAGAACTACGTAAGGAACCTGTTAAATGTTTTTGTTCCTATATTTCCGCTTACAAGTTTTATACTTTCTTTTACACAGGTAAGTGCAATATTATCTATCAGCTCTTAGCCTGTTCTTATGACAATTGGAGCTGGGTATAAATGGTTCTTTTTCCACCCAATTTGTAGAGGGAGTAACTGGGTTAAAATGTTCTCTGGATTTTTCCAGGGAATGAGAACTTCTCCAACAATTCTTCAAGGGCAGGGCTCCCTCTTCAGGATGACACTCCAACTGTACGGATTTCACTGAAATTCACTTTTCCTTCAAAGTGAATTCTGTTTTATCAGACTGAGAGAGAACTGGTAGAAAAATCAGGAGAATTTCTCTGCTCAATACTGATGAAAATGCACTTTTGTAGTGGATCAAGAAATAGTGTGGAGTCCTTGGTGTTCTCTGAGCCTTGTTGTTTTCTTGCAGATGTTTGATTGCCAGGCTAGGCAACATCTTCAGTGTGAAAAGGGAGTGGGACTTGCTCTCTGTTTATATACCATGGCTTGTCCTGCTTGTGTTGGTGGAGGTGTTAGGAATTCCTTCATTGGGCGGTTGTTTGCTGCTTGGTTGATTGACTGAGTTAATAGTTCCTTGATTAGGGTATATTGTGCTGTTTGATTGTTCCTCCGGTGCTAATCCTGGTGTTAATCTTTGCATATCTGGGTGTTGATTGCTGGCAAGGAGGTGTGCTGGTCTTCTGGCTTTTCTATTGTCTCTTATGAACGGTATGTAAATGTTGTTTACCTGTATGTGTCTGTTGATGGCTGCTTTGTCTGAGTGCCAAGCTTCCAGGAATTCTCTAGCATTTTTGGATTTGGCTTGGTTTAAGATTCTCACAGTTCCCAGTTGAAAGTATGGTTGAGTCTGTCCATGTGTTGTGAGATTAAGGAGTTTTCATCATGTCTTCTGACTGCTAGTTGGTGTTTGTGGATGCGCTCTGCTAGTCTTCTGCCTGTCTGTCCTACCTAGCGGCTGCTACAGTCCTTACACTGTATGTTGTAGATAACTCTTGTTTTTTCTTCTTGGGCTACTGGGTCTTTTGGGTTACTTAAGATGTTCTGAAGGGTTGGTTTATGTGCTATGGTGATGCCATATTGGTCGTTTCTGAGATGTTTCTGATGTATGGCAGTGTTATCCTTTTCATAGCTTCTGATGGTTGTGTTGTAGTGGATTGGGTGGTCAGGCACTTTTTGATAAAGTTGAGTGGGTATCCATTTTACTGGAAGATGCTGTATAGATTATCTGTTTCCTTTTTCTGGTGTTCTGGGTTGCTGCAGTGCGTTAGTGCTCATCTGAATAATGTTCTTACACAGCTTCTCTTGTGGAAGGTTGGGTTGTTGCTTTGGTAATGGAGCACTTGGTTAGTGTGAGTAGATTTCCGGTAGACTTGTATTTCTAGAATGCCATCATTTCCTCTATTGATGAGGATGTCCAAGAAGTGTTGTTGTTTTCTTCTTCCCTTGTGAATTTTATTCCATTGAAGATGTTGTTGATGGTTTCATGTGTTCCTCCAGTTGTTCGTTTTTTTATTATGACAAAGGTGTCATCTACATACCGGATCCATACTTTGGGTTGTATATGTGGGATTTCTAGATGCTGCATTACAATCTCTGCTATGAATCCTGAAAGTGGTGATCCCATGGGTGCTCCTTTGATTTGTTGGCATATTTGTCCATCAAACTGAAAGTAGGTAGTGAGGCAGAGGTTGATGAGGTCCATGATTCTGGGTATTTCTAGTGTATTTGACTAGGTCTGGTGTGTTTCATAGAACTGCTGCCATGGATTCTTTTGCTAGTGCTGGGTCTATGGATGTAAAGAGTGCAATGACATCAAATGACAACATAATTTCATCTTCTTCTATTTTTAAGTCTTTGATTTTCTGAAGGCACTGTAGTGGGGGGTTGATAGAATATTCACTAATATTCCTAATAATATTCACTAATAATTCCTAATCAAGGAACTATTAACTCAGTCAATCAACCAAGCAGCAAACAACCGCCCAACCAAGGAACTACCAAGGAGAGTACAACACCCCCACCAACACAGGCAGGACAAGCCAGGGTATATAAACAGAGAGCAAGTCCCATCCCCTTTTCGCACTGAAGATGTTGCCTCGCCTGGCAATGAAACATCTGTAAGAAAACAAGGCTCAGAGAGCACCAAGGACTCCACAATATTCACTCTCCTCTGTAAGATGCCTAAGTTTTTTTGTGAGCTCTTTAGCTATGTTGTAAGTGGGAGTCCCTGATAACGATACAATTGGCTGAAGCGGTATTCCAGGTTTGTGTATTTTAGGGAGTCCATAGAAGCATGGGGGGATGGGTCCACTGCTTTTCAGCCACCTCTGTTCTTCTTCTGTGATTTGACCTTTCTTGGTGAAATTGATAAGAGTTCTTTTTACTTTGTTGTCCAGTTTCTGTATGGGATTGGTGTTTACTAGGGTGTAGGTTTCTTTTTCCTCAAGTAATTCTTTAGCCTTTTGTATATATTGCGATCCCCTTCATGGATCACTGCCTTGTCATGGCGAAGGGGCTTGCGTAACTCAATGAAGTCAGGTCAAGAAGAACAGGTCATGACGGAGAGTTCTGACAAAACATGGTCCACTGGAGGAGGGAATGGCAAACCACTCCAGTATCCTTGCCAGGAAAACCCATGGACAGTATCAAAAGGCTAAAAGATATGACGCCGGAAGATGAGCCCCTCAGGTCGGAAGGTGTCCAAAATGCTACTGGGGAAAAGCAGAGGATGTGTCTGGAAGTGGAAGGAAAGTCCAATGCTGTAAAGAACAATATTGCATAGGAACGTGGAATGTAAGATCAATGAATCAAGGTAAGCTGGATGTGGTCAAACATGAGATGACAAGATTGAACATCAACATCATGGGAATCAGCGAACTAAAATGGACAGGAATGGGCGAATTTAATTCAGGAGACCATTATATATACTACTGTGGGCAAGAATCCCTTAGAAGAAATGGAGTAGCTCTCATAGTCAATAAAAGAGTGGGAAAGGCAGTACTGGGGTACAACCTCAAAAACGACAGAATGCTTTCAGTCCGAATCCAAGGGAAACCATTCAACATCACAGTAATCCAAGTCTATGCCCCAACCAATGATGCCGAAGAAGCTGAAGTTGACCGGTTCTATGAAGACCTACAACACCTTCTAGAACTAACACCAAAAAAAGATGTCCTTTTCATCATAGGGGACTGGAATGCTAAAGTAGGAAGTCAAAAAATAACCGGAATAACAGGCAAGTTCGGCCTCGGAGTACAAAATGAAGCAGGGCAAAGGCTAATAGAGTTTTGTCAAGAGAACACGCTGGTCATAGCAAACACTTTTTTCCAACAACACAAGAGACGACTCTACACATGGACATCACCAGATGGTCAATACCGAAATCAGATTGATTATATACTTTGCAGCCAAAGATGGAGAAGCTCTATACAATCAGCAAAAACAAGACCTGGAGCTGACTGTGGCTCAGATCATGAGCTTCTTATCGCAAAATTTAGGCTTAAATTGAAGAACGTAGAGAAAACCACTAGACCAATCAGGTATGACCTAAATCATATCCCTTATGAATATGCAGTGGAGGTGAGGAATAGATTTAAAGGATTAGATCTGGTAGACAGAGTGCCTGAAGAACTATGGATGGAGGTTCGTAACATTGTACAGGAGGCAGCAACTAAAACCATCCCAAAGAAAAAGAAATGCAAGAAAGCAAAGTGGCTGACTGATGAGGCTTTACAAATAGCTGAGGAAAGAAGGGAAGCAAAAGGCAACGGAGAAAGGGAAAGATATAACCATCTGAATGCAGATTTCCAGAGAATAGCAAGGAGAGATAAGAAGGTCTTCTTAAATGAACAATGCAAAGAAATCAAGGAAAACAATAGAATGGGGAAGACTAGAAATCTCTTCAAGAAAATCGGAGATATCAAGGGAACGTTTTGTGCAATGATGGGCATGATAAAGGACAAAAAAGGCAGGGACCTAACAGAAGCAGAAGAGGTGGCAAGAATACACAGAAGAACTAGACAAGAAAGATCTTAATATCCCTGATAAATACGATGGTGTGGTCACTGACCTTGAACCGGACATCCTAGAGAGTGAAGTCAAGCCTTAGGAAGCATTACTAACAACAAAGCTAGCGGAGAAGACAGTATCCCAGCTGAGCTATTTAAAATCCTAAAAGATGATGCTGTTAAAGTGCTGCACTCAATATGCCAACAAATTTGGAAAACTCAACAGTGGCCACAGGATTAGAAAAGGTCAGTTTACGTTCCAATTCCAAAGAAGGGCAATGCCAAAGAATGTTCAAACTACCGTACAATTGCGCTCATTTCACATGCTAGCAAGGTTATGCTCAAAATCCTACAAGCTAGGCTTCAGCAGTATGCAAACCAAGAACTACCAGAAGTGCAAGCTGGGTTTCGAAGAGGCAGAGGAACTAGAGATCAGATTGCCAACATTCGCTGGATCATGGAAAAAGCAAGAGAGTTCCAGAAAAACATCTATTTCTGCTTCATTGACTACGCTAAAGCCTTTGTTTGTGTGGATCACAACAAACTGTGGCAAATTCCTAAAGAGATGGGAGTACCAGACCACCTTACCTGTCTCCTGAGAAACCTGTATGCAGGTCAAGAAGCAACAGTTAGAACCGGACATGGAACAACCGACTGGTTCAAAATTGGGAAAGGAGTACGACAAGGCTGTATATTATCACCCTGCTTATTTAACTTATATGCAGAGTACATCACGAGAAATTCCGGGCTGGATGAATCACAAGCCGGAGTTAAGATTGCCAGGAGAAATATCAACAACCTCAGATATGCAGACGATACCACCCTAATGGCAGAAAGTGAAGAGGAACTAAAGAGCCTCTTGATGAGGGTGAAAGAGGAGAGTGCAAAAGCTGGCTTGAAACTCAACATTAAAAAAACCCAGATCATAGCATCTGGTCCCATCACTTCCTGGCAAATAGAAGGGGAAGAAATGGAAGCAGTGACAGATTTTATTTTCTTGGGCTCCAAGATCACCGCAGACGGTGACTGCAGCCATGAAATTAAAAGACGCTTGCTCCTTGGGAGGAAAGCTATGGCAAACCTAGACAGCATATTAAAAAGCAGAGACATCACCTTGCCGACAAAGGTCCGTATAGTTAAAGCTATGGTTTTTCCAGTAGTAATGTATGGCTGTGAGAGTTGGACCATAAGGAAGGCTGAGCGCCGAAGAATTGATGCTTTTGAACTGTGGTGCTGGAGAAGACTCTTGAGAGTCCCTTGGACTGCAAGGAGGTCAAACCAGTCAATCCTAAAGGAAATCAACCCTGACTGCTCATTGGAAGGACAGATGCTGAAGCTGAAGCTCAAATATTTTGGCCACCTAATGCGAAGAGAAGACTCACTGGAAAAGACCCTGATGCTGGGAAAAACTGAAGGCAAAAGGAGAAGGGGACGGCAGAGGATGAGATGGTTAGATAGCATCACCGATGTAATGAACATGAATTTGAGTAAACTCCGAGAGACAGTGGAGGACAGGAAGGCCAGGCGTGCTATGGTCCATGAGGTCACGAAGAATCAGACACGACTAAACAACTGAACAACAACAAATATATTGCGATCTGTCCATAATGACGGTGGTGTGGCCTTTGTCTGCTGGGAGGATGATGATAGTTTGGTCCCTCTTTAGGTTTTGGGGTGCTGCTCTGTCCTCTGCTTTCAGTTGGTTCTGTTTCCATGTCCTTCTGGTTTGTGGTATGATTATCTGTCTTACGTTCTCTTGAGTTTCTGTGGTAAGTCCTGTAGTTTTCAATGCTGCTTCTAAAGCTGTAAATAATTCTAATTTATTCGCATCCTCTGTGTTGTAATTGAGGCCTCTCTGTAGGATATTGTGTTCTGCAGTGGATAATGGGCAGCTGGACATGTTGACCACCCATTCCGGTTCCAGTACTTCTTTGTTTCTGGGATTTAACTTAAGTAGCTTAGCTTGGAGTATAGCTTTCCTTTTTTTTTTGGTTGTCTCAGTGATGTGGTCTTGATGGTAGTAGTCAGCATGTTGATGTGTTCAGGGGTCATAGTCTGTTCTAGTTGTTCCTTGAGGCTGTCTATGGTGTGTTGATATTTGTTTAATCTCTTTGATTAGCAAGAAATAGGTTCAGCTGCCATAGCTTTTATGGTATATTCCCTTGACTTTTAACCTAGAAATACACAGATCTCCTTATACACCAGAAGGAATTTCACCCAGTTTGGCTTTATTAGTACCTAGAGCTAGGATAGCTTTGACATATTGGCCCACAGTGGTTCTGCTTCTACTTGGATGACTGTTTCCAGAAGGCGGTGCTGGGGGATTACTCTTCTGCCTCATGGCAGTTGGGATATGTAGTCCCTCGAGGCTCCATTTTATCCCCTCTGCTTTTTAACGTCTGCATGAAACCACTCTGCTTATCCGGGTGTTGGCTGCTGGAGAGGATGTGTTCTGATCTTTTGTTTCCTTCTCAGCTTTTTTAATGTCCCTTTTGAATGGTGTGTAAATGTGTTTTATCTCTATGGTACAGTATCAAGACATAGAGAATAAAGAGCTTGAATGAAAAATAGCAGGTTATCCTGCTCCTGAGGGAAAAGAGACTGGAGGAATAGAAACATAGAAAGAGAACACAGAGAAAGAAATTTATACATTAAATAAGAATGGAAATAGTTGTAAACTTATAGTAATAGGAAGAAGTAGAATAAGTTTAACTTTGTACAATACAACGGTTTTGTGTGGAAAAACAAATCAGTCTTTGTCTCCATGTTCTGTACCATAATAAGAAAAACCCTAACAAATGGTTAGAGATAAAGTGGCAGGGCAATCTATTGTATATAACCAGGGAGCAAACCCCACACTCACTAGCACTGATGATGTTACCTAGTCAGGGAATGAAATGTCTGCAAGCAAACAGCCAAGCTCAGAGAGCACCAAGGACTCCACAGTTCAACCCTGAGCTAAAGATATTCTCTTCTATTGGCTTCAACTATTTTAGAAACTGATGCCTTAGTACCAAAACTATGTTCTATTTTAACTATTTTTATGAGCACTTCAGTTACACTATACTCTTCAAAGTCCAATTTCACTATATCTTCCTATCGGTCTATTCTGTAGCTCTAATACATTTGTTTATGGCTGACCTCTCTATTGCTTTGGTTTTAACCCTTATATATCCCTATGGTCACTCTCTATAGAGCTATACTCAACCTGTCATTTTATCTTTTTCTAGTTTCTGTTTTCTATTTCTGTTCAAAGTCTCAACTTTTCTTCACCTTTTCTGCTTGTTTGTTCCTGGATGGGCTTCTTGGCTCTTCTCCTCTTCCGAATCTTGGCTCCATCTGAGGGAAACGGCTCGGAGAAGAACGTTTCCCTCATGCAGGTCAGAGGGAAGGAATTAAATGCCTCTCTCTCTCCAATTTTTCGGCTGCTGCCTCCTTTCCTGTTCCTCTTTCTCAGCAGGGCTGCCTATCCGTTAGTTCGACTCTGCTTTTCCTCCTGGGCTTTGGGATCCGTTTATTCTATGTGGCTGCGGAGCTCCCAGGCGACATCTTGTCTCCCCTCCCACTTTTGATTTGTTTGATTGGCAGCTGATGTTTGATTGACAGCTCAGTCATCCTGACGATGGGGGAGGGCTGAGAAGGGAGGGGGAAGGAAGGAGCACAGGGGCTTAGAATCTGCTCAGGCAGTCTGTCCTTACTTGGTTGGGATAGAAATACGGAAAATAAATAAACATTCTTTTTTATTCATTCTGTTTTTTAAACAGCTGCTGAGAGGCTTTCATTTTGATGATGAAAGTGGTGTTTCAAATCAGAAAGAGCTCTTCATATCTTCCTTCATGGTGAGAACCGAATGTACCTTCCTTATTCATGGTACGAGGGTGCATGCCCACATAGATACCCAGAACTTCAGTGGAATGATTTTTGTTTAGTTACTATTGGGAATAGATTCTGCATATTTCTTTAGCCCTCCTGAGGCATTATGAAAATAATAATATTCACTATGGGAGCCGAGGTGACTGGCTCGGCCCCCAAACCACGAAATTCCACCTGTGAGTCCCTCAACAGACACCCATCCACCTGTATAGGATTGATGTCAGCTGCGTGGAGCCTTTTGGGCTAGACCTATATGGCCACTGTATAAACAAAGGCAGAGATGGCCTCTATACACTCACATGCCCACCTTTTAAGTGACACCACTGGCACAATGAGATAGCAAGCAGATCTGCTTTCTACTGGTTGCAGGGAATTATTATTGTCATAAGAATAGGGATCCTGAGAACGTGATATGGGCATCTTGCAATTACAATAATGAATGAACTGGTTGTGCGGAGCCTGGAGAAGAGAGCCGAGAGAAGGACTGAAAACAGAACACGTTCCTTTACTGCTGTATTTCCATGCCCGTGGGCCAGCAGAGAAGGACAACCTCTTTCAGACAGATGTTCCAAAACTCAGCCTTTCTACTGAGCAATCTGAGCAATCAGAGTCTACCATGGTAGAGATGGGCGGTGATAAATCCAAATAATAAAATAAATAAATAATAATAATAATAAATAATAAATAATAATAAATCAGGCCACAATCACACAGTAAATTTCATGCTGATCAGTGTAACTCACTTCTAAGTAGTCTCCTCTATCTGTGGAGAACAGGATTCCATGGAAAGAAGTTGCCTGTTGTTGATGTTCACCTTCTACAAATGGAGGATCAACAGCAATGCAGAAGTGAAACAAACTTGTTTTCCTGGCATGTAGAGAGCACATGCTTAGAATGCCCCAAAATATTTTAAGGGCCATTCTGTATTGGGGACGGGGAATCAATGATATAAAACCAAGCTCACCTCTGGACTTGTGAGGCTACTTTGATTGTGCCCTTTTGTTTATTCCATTTCTCAACAAAATTAGTGAAGTAATTGCTTCATAAGCTTGATTCCGTGATTGTGCTAAGAGGCAAATTAAAAACTTTGCATGTTAATGTCTTGATCTCAAAAACTTTATGTGATTGTGTCCAAGCCATTTCAGCGAAACCAGCTGTAATTTATGGGTGCTTGGATTGAACAGAGGCATGATGTGAATTGAAGATAAGTCTGATTCCTGCTGATTCCTGATGTACCATTCAGAACATTGTTCTGCATAATCTGTATAACTATATAGCTGGATGTATGAATGTAATTTTCTATTTTTGCTTCTATTTAGCCTTATTTGCAGGGTATAATTTTCATTGTTTTACTGCGTTATCTGGTGATGAAATGTGACCAGACAGTTATGAGAAGAGATCCCATTTTTAGGTTTGTATATATTTTAATATGGTCATAGTGTGTGTGTGTGTGTGTGTGTGTGTGTGTGTGTGTGTGTTACCTGGATGAAAGCAATTATATTTTAATAATAATAACATTGATTGATTGATTATATGCCATCACGTTGGTGTCAACTCTTAGGAACCACATAGATTTTCTCCATGACAGCCTGTCCCTAACCTGGTCCTTCAAGCTTCCCAATGATGCACCCATCGCTACTGTAACTGAGTCCATCCACATACAATAATTTGTATTTGGACCATTCTTTGGATTATGTTTGGACCTTACTTTGTCTGTCCCCTCCACCAAGACCTGTTTGGTATGGCTGAACCTACAGTAAGTAAGCTACCACCAGCACAGCTCCTGGTGTCATTGAAGTACACAAGGCCCCTTAACATGGCAAAAGATGTACTGCAAAAATATAATCTTGCCACTAAGATGATGAAAGAAGTCTCAGAAGAATTAAAATAATAAGTCTTGGCTATTTCGAAGGAAAGTTACTAATATTTTGTTTGTTTGTTTGTTTATGCAATTTATATGAAGATAGAATTATTTTATTCCAACAAAAGTGGACGTTTTGAAGAACCCAACATTGTTTTATAAAGTATTGCTGGGAAATACTGCAAATGTAGATGCTTGCCCTGATAAAGAAACATTAAAATTTTGAAATAACATCTGAGATAATCTAAAAGAATGCAATAAGGATGCAACATGGATAAATGAAATTGAGAAGAACTTTGGCTCAGACAAAATGGATGATACGGTCTTAACATCAAAAATGTTTTAAAAAACACAAGCAAACAGGGTTAAGAATGGAGTGCACCTGGAGTGCACCAGAAAAAAAATGAAGTATTGGATTTTGGCTTAACCTCTCATGATTCTCCATGAAAGATTGGCTACTCAATGTAATGAAATGTTACACATTGGAAGAGTTGAAGAATAGATGATGACTCGTGGAACAATTTTAATAATAAAGGACAGAGACAAGAGCGTAATTGCAAGCAATTACAGACTAATTACTTGCTTGCCAGCAATATTCAAATTTTTAAGTAGTATATTAGCAGATGCCATTTCAAGTTACATATTCAAAAATTCATTGTATTGACTTGAACAAAGAGGTAACTGCTGAAATTCACAAGTAAGAAAACATCAATTACTGATTGATAAAATAACACATACATACACACACAACCCTCCATGTGAAAAAAACCCAACTTACAAATTACTCGGATTGATTATAAAAAGGCATTTGATTCTCTCCAACATTCAGAAATGTTTGCAAATATTTGGCATTAGTGTAAACATCCAAAATTTTGTAAAAGAGACTATGCAAAAATGGAGAAAAAAACTTTGATGGTAAACGGTGAAGAAATTGGAAATGTAAACATCAAAAGATCATCAGTCAAACCTTTATTACGGCCTTTAGGCCAGAGAGCACAATAAAATACATAAACCTGTAATTATTATTAATAAAACTTTTTTAAAAGTCATAAAATGCAATAAAATTATATAAAATCTATGAATAGATATATTATTGTCTGAAGTATCTAAAATAGTATATCTAAGATCTTTGCTAAATTAGGACACATCCTAATTTGGATTCTGAAAATGGATATTTCATGTATAGACAGGGAGCTTTTTAAAATAATAGAATAGATTATTTTTTCAATACCATCTCATTGATTGATTGCTGCTGGTTGTCCTCTTCTCTTTCCTTCTACCTTTCCCAGCATTAGAGCTGTATATCAGCAATAATGTCTCATGTTCCTTGGCCTTTTCTAAAGCCACCTTAAACATGGGCATCTCTTTTTCCATGTAGGGCTCTAATTTACGTTGGATGATCCTAAGCATTATTTTGCTAGCATATGAAATTAAGGATATTGTGCAATAGTTTGCACACTCTGTTAAGTCTCCTTTTTTTGGTATTGGAATGTAGATTGACCTCTTCCAATCTTTTAGCCACTGTGTCATTTCCCAGATTTGCTGGCATAGCTTGGTTAGAACCTTTACTGAATCTTCTTCTGTTGCTTGTCATATTTCAGTGGGTATTCCATCAGTTCCTGTAGCCTTCTAACTTGGCAATGACTGGAGTGCTGATCTAACTTCATCTTCTAGTACTAGAAGTTCTTGTAAGTAGGGAATGTCTTCTAAGGTATCTTGGATGTTGACATCTCTACTGTACAGTGTTTCAGTTTACTCCTTCCATCTTCCTTTGCTCTCCTTTGAATCAGTTACTATGCGTCCATTTAGCATACCAATTCAAGGTTGGAAGCTCCTTCTGAGTTCAGAGATCTTTTGAAAGACTTTCCTTGTTTTTCCATGTCTGTTTCCATCTTCTGTGTCTTTACAGATGTTGTTGTAATAATGCTTCTTGTCTCTTCTAAAAGCTCTCTAAAACTCTTTTTTTAAGTTCCTTTCTGAGATTTTTGTCTTTCTTGGCTTTCTCTTCTCTTCTCTTCTCTTCTCTTCTCTTCTCTTCTCTTCTCTTCTCTTCTCTTCTCTTCTCTTCTCTTCTCTTCTCTGCAATTTTCATAGTTTGTTCTGACATCCAGTTTGCTTTCTTCTCTTTCTTCATTTTTGGCAGTCTGTTTTCACATTCATCCTTAACTACTTCTTTAAGTTCATGCCATAATTCTTCTGGTTCTCTCTCTTTGAGGTTCAGGATTTCAAAGGGATTCCTGATGTTCTTCTTGAAAAGGGTGGGTATATGTTCAAGTTCATATTGTGGAAATTGACTGGCTTTCTTCTTCTTTACTTTAACTTGGAGCTTGCACATGAGCTCCACAGTCTGTTCCACAGTCAGCACCTGGCTATGTCTTTGATGATATAATTGAGCTTCTCCACCTCTTTTTAGCAATAATATAGTCAATCTGATTTCTATATATTCCATCTGGTGATGTCCATTTATAGAGGCATTGTTTTGGTTGTTTGAAGACAGTGTTAGCTACGAAGAAATCATTGGAGTGGCAGAAATTGATTAAGTCGGCCTCCTGCTTCATTTCAGTTTCCTAAGCCATACAATCCACTACATTTTCTCCTTTCATGTTTCCAACTTTGGCATTCCAGTCTCCAATCACAAGCAGCACATCTTGCTTTCATGTTCTGTTAATTTCAAATTGAAGTTGGTCATGAAACTCATCAACCTCCTCTTCTTCTGCATCAGTGCTTGGAGCATAAACTTGAATGATCATCATATTAAAAGTCTGTCCACAAATCTAATCAATATTATTCGATCATTGATTGCATTGTAGCCAAGTACTCTTCTTGCTATACCCATCCTAACAATTTCTTCTTTGTTTTTCATGTCCTGAGAAATAAACAGCGTGATCTTCTAACTGAAAGTGTCCAATCCAAGTCCATCTCAATTTGCTGATGCCTAAGATGTCAATTTGTAGTCATTTCATTTTATCTTTCACTGTGCTGAGCTTTCCCATGTTCATGCTTCTTACATTCCATGTTCCTACTGTAATTCTGTCTTTGCAGCTTCAGATTTTCTTTTCCTGTATGGCAACACCAGCAACTAGACATCCCAAAGGCTTTAATCTAGCCACGTCATAAACACCATTAATACTCTGAAAGATCCCCAGCTCTTCCTCAGTAGCATGTTGAGTGCCATCTGACCTGAGGAGCCCATCATCTGGTACTACAGTATACAGTATTGTCAATCATTTTATATTTTCTATCCATGTGGTTTTCTCAGTAAAAATATAGGAGTGGTTTACCATTGCCTTCTCCCATGCAATATTAATTAATGCCTTTACCATTGTCACTAACGTGATCATCTGCCTCCAGCATCTTCCTGTATTGCTGTTGCCCAATACAGCTGCCTGCTTGCTTTATCTGGGCAGCTGGAATGCCCTTCACGCCTTGGGTGACCCTGCTGGGAATATACACTCCCAATGTTCTTCACTCAACCCTCCCAGGAACAACCCCCAGCCATGATGAGGCAGCACAGCAGGACTTGGGGGGTATCTCAATGATATTCCTCATTCATATTATGAATAAAATAACATTTGAATATGAACTGTTGAAGCAAAGTAGAAAAATGTACCATCTGTGGAGTCCTTGGTGCTCTCTGAGCCTTGTTGTTTTCTTGCAGATGTTTCATTGCCAGACTAGGCAACATCTTCAGTGCGAAAAGGGAGTGGGACTTGCTCTCTGTTTATATACCCTGGCTTGTCCTGCCTGTGTTGGGGGGGGGGGTGTTGTACTCTCCTTGGTAGTTCCTTGATTGGGTTGTTGTTTGCTGCTTGGTTGATTGACTGAGTTAATAGTTCCTTGATTAGGGTCTATTGTGTTGTTTGATTGCTCCTCTGGTGCTATGTAATGAAATGTACCATCTGTGATACGTGGATGATCTGAAGCTATATGGAAAACCAGAAAATGAAATTCAATCTTCCTCAATATTGTGAAGATATATAGTGAGGATATCAAAATGGAATTTGGATTTTATAAATGTGTGATGCGCATCATAAAGGAAAGCAAATGTGAATAAAATGAAGGGGTACAATTTACTAGTAGGTGATGGCAGCATCACCTTCTCTGGCAATAAATGCCAACTTGTTGCCACCATCAAGTAGTCATTCAGATGTTGGCCACCCATTTATGGTAGCCCTATGAGGGAGAAGGCCAGAAAAGGTAGACAAAATGTGATTCTGCCTGTGGGGAGAGGTGGATGGAAGGCCAGTAACAATCTGGGAAGAACCAGGTGACAAAAAGTCAAAAAGTCCTCTGCTTCTTGCAGACACAGAAGTTCTATGCCAGAAATCACTCAATGTGTCAAGCTACTTTCCTTTCTAAGGCCTTCACTTCATTTTGCTGAAGGATTTTTCCAAACATTTCTCATCTAATCTCATCATGGTTCAGAAGCTCTGAACCTTTGGCTGCCTTCCAAATTGAAATTACCATTTATTCTTTGATATGTGGCCACTTCAGACCTGTTGTTGTATCTTTGATATCTAGGATTTCTCCACAAAGGAAAATAACCCATCAGAATCCTGAAGAGCTCAGCCAAGAGGATGACAGAGATGTCCTAGATGAAAGGGCGAGAGTTCAGAGCGCACTGGCCTCTGTCAATCAAGAAGAGGTAAAATATAACTATTGGGCTTTTCTTATTTTGAAAACAAATGTACAACTTGTTCCATAGATTTATTTATTTATTTATTTTCTATCCCACCTTTATTATTTTTTTTATAAATAACCCAAGGTGGCGAACATACTTAAATATAGCCAAATGCACAATCCTGCATATTGTTCTATCTAGCGCCTTTACCCTGCAAATATATACTTACCTTGGATGCTTCAAGGTTATTGAGGCCTTATTGAAGTAAGAAAACACCAGAGTCCAGATAGCATTTTGAGCGAAATTGCGTCCTATGTTCTGGGTCATCTGGATAGGCAAAGTTCTCTGTACAGAGTGGACAGAGTGTTAGGAGGAGGAAGGACTAGGCACTGGGAAAGGCATGGGCACGAGCTGAACCTCCACAAAAGAGATGAATTGCCCTTGACTTGCGCTGGTGTTTAATGATTAAGTATTCCAATGCTTAAAATGGAGAAGTGGTTGGTGGAGGCCAAAAATCTTTTTGCACAATAAATGTATAGACCAATCCCCTAGGATAAACCATGGAAACCAGCATCAAGAAGCAGCAAAGAGCAATTTAATGAAACAAAGCGCCATAAGAGGAACAGCATGCAGGAAGAACATTTGAAAGAGACTGAAATATAGATGTTGTGCTTATGCCAGAATGTCCAAGACCATGTCATGGGAACTAAGAAGTCTGGGGAAGAGTTAAAACAAGAGGGGTCTAGCTATTGCCTTTTCTATTGTAAACCTTCAGGACTGTGGTACTGACCACAGTTATGGTTGTTTTATTGTCCAAACCAGTTTGGGGAGATATTCTTTAGGTGACAGTTCACATAGTTAGATGATAATGTGGCAAGGAGACCATGGGAAAGATCTGTGCTGAACACACTGGTAATCTGCTTCCAGGCAGAGATCCTGTTGAGCTACAATGGCAGACTCTTGATACGAAGCAACCACTTATACTTGCTTCTGGGATTTACCAAAAGCGATTGCCTTATATGACCCATGCCTAGATCGACTAAGAGTGCAAAATGACCATGTGCATATTGCGTAAGCAATATCTTCTCTCTGCTTAGAAACCAGTTATCATTGTCCATGACTTGCGCAAGGAATACAAACATGGGAAGACTTGTTCCTCTTCCTGTTTCAAGAAGAAGAAGGAAGAGAAGAAAGTGGCTGCCAGAAACGTCTCCTTTTGTGTTAAAAAAGGTTTGATCGGAGTAAACCATGTTCTTAAGTCAATCTCTCATAAACCTGTTATAGTTGTTGATCAGCAAAAATTAAGTAACAGAAGCACGGTGGAGTCTCTGAAGCACTAAGGCCAAATTAGGGACAGTAATGCGCGGAATTTCACCGAGCAAGAGATGTGCAAGTGAAGATCAAACGTGACGTGTGACGTATTCTTACTTACTCACAGAATTCAGTTACCCTGTTATCAGGCTAAGGTCTAACAATACACCTCATCTCAGTCTCCACTTTGGAGTGATGACTGAGGATCATGGTATTCTGTGAATAAATCACCCAGCAGACAATACGCTTCAGGGTAGAAGTCTACTGTGGGACCTGGTGTTTGTGTGTGTGTGTGTGTGTGTGTGTGTGTGTGTGTGTGTGAGAGAGAGAGAGAGAGAGAGAGAGAGAGAGAGAGAGAGAGAGAGAGAGAGAGAATGACAGAGACAGAGACAGAGACAGAGACAGAGACAGAGACAGATATTCATTCTGATTTTGTGCCATTTGTAGTTGGCCTCCCAGGATCAAACTTCTGAATAACCTGCCATGTCTTTGTGGAAATTTGAGAAGCCCTTTTCAGGGCCCTTTATAATAGCCAAACATCCAATTATGAAGTTTGCTTGGCACTTTTCATTTAGAATCCAGTTCAACCAGATTAAAACTTATCAGCCAGGATGAGATACACAAATTCCTCCAGAAGAAAAAAATAACATTAACCCAAAATTCCCAATAATGGTTCATGCTCTAGTCTCCACTGTTAGTAAACCCGCTTCCATAGGGAGGACCACGCTAGGGAGCAACTTTCTCAGAAACTTAGATGGAATAACCTTTAATGCAGCAAAATTATAACAAGGGCTAAGATGCAAAAATATGCCTGTTCTTCTCTTTCGGCCTTGGTATCTGTTTTGCTTCTTTGCTTTTATTACTTATTCTAGTAGGATTGTATCATAATATCTGACTGGCATCTTAAAGAGAATAAGCTTAAAATAAAACAAATTTAACTGGAGCAAAACCAGGCATCGAATATGGTCTTTCTTTGATTTTCTCTCTTATAATATCGTAGCGTGGATGTAGTTGGAAGCAAGATTTATTTTGTTAAAAGCGTACATCCATATGGTGTGAAGATGAATCCCCATATAAGCAGTGGCTTTTTCTTTTCATTCCTGTTCCTGGATGTTCTGCTCAATCTTCACAACAGGAAGTTGAGTAAATTACAGGGGGCAAGGGGTACATTCAACTAACTGTAAGGGGAGAAGAAATCCGTCGTGGAACAGCGTTCTTTTCCACTGACAGATGAGTACATCTTTGTCTTAATACTAAAGGATTTTATTGACTGACATTTTGAATACATCTTAGGAAGATAAAAAAGAACTTGAATACTCATTAAAGTAGATGATGTAATAAACCAGTTTGTAGTATTCCTTATGAGTTTACTTGGCTCTATTTTAATATGAATATTTTACTTTGCAGGGGAAGTTTTAGGGCTCCTGGGACCCAATGGAGCTGGCAAAAGTACAACAATTAACATGATAATGGGGGACACGGAGCCAAGTGCAGGACAGGTAAATGTGGCTAGCACTTTTAACAAGGAAGAGCCTGCAGCGCATGGCTTCTAGAATTCTTTCCAGCCAGCTGCAGCCATAGGGGGCATCTGGACTCTTTTCTGTGTCACAAGGTAATGTGTGGGGTCTGTCTTCTGTGTTTCTGATTTCCCTTTAACTGACAGCTTTGTATGTGTGCGTGCCTGTACACTGGGGAGCAGGGGGTAGGCTTCATATATTCCACTCTGGGTCATATGATCAGGAAGAAGGATGGAGGGTGTGGCTAAGAATGGAGCAGTTGGCAGCATTCAATGTTGTGGCCCAACTGACTCACCCACTGGGATGCATTGGGGGATTTCTTTCTTCCTGGAATGTTATTTTCTCTGTAACCCAACCTTTCCCCTATCTTCCTTCCTGCTTTGTCTTCTGTGCCTAGGAAGATTAAGACCATTTCGCAAGCTCAACAGCAGCAGGGTAATCTTAACGATCCTCCTTTAGATGATAAAGGGACTTAGAAATAAACATCTCAAAATAACCATGACCTAGCCCCAGGTGCAAGGTCACACAGCCACCCTAGAAACATATTTAAGGATTCCCTTACTAACTTTACTCAGACTGAAGAAGCTCCTTGGATAAGGAGTGAAACGTTTCTACTGAGAAAATAGAAATCCAGTTGACATGATTCAAGCCACAGTCTGTAACCCAAGCCCGCCCTTCCTTCCTTCCTTCCTTCCTTCCTTCCCTCCCTCCCTCCCTCCCTCCCTCCCTCCCTCCTTCCTTCCTTCCTTCCTTCCTTCCTTCCTTCCTTCCTTCCTTCCTTCTTGCCGTCTTCTCCCAGCATTCCAAATTTGGTCCCATCCTGCTCAGTTTCCAGAGAGGTAGCTGCTGAAACACTGATCGATGGGCGGAGAGAGTCCAGAGCCCATTTCGTAATTCCTGTACCTCTGGGTTAGAAAAAATAAAAAGAAAAGTTTGAGAATGTCTTGCTCTTCCTGCTATTTATCATTGCATTGTAAAACTATTTATTTAATTTGGGAATGTAAAGAAAATGAAATCACCTTGAACTAGTATATTGGAAAGCTAGAGATGTGGGTATTTAAAAAGCAATCTGGGTGTTAATTTATCAATGGAAGTAGTGACTGGAGACACAAAAACTCTCTGTGAAGCTTCGTATGTCATCCTCCATCAAATCTTTGCTCTAGATAATAGTTGCACTCTGATATTGGGTATAGCCTTATGCTAGGTCTCGTCATCTTTCTTGAACTGAGTACTCAATTTACTAATTTGGTATAGAATACCTGCATTTTACATACGTTCCTTGTCACCTTTCTGATATTTCAAAATATGAAAATATTATTTATAAAAATAATAAAGGCAGGATAAAAAAATAAGTAAATATGTTTCTATGTCTATGAAGGTTCTCAGTCATCCAGGTGGAATTGTCTGTAGCTTGAATCATGTCAACTGGATTTCATTGAAATCCAGTTGACATGATTCAAGCTACAAGTAAATATGTTCTTACCTTGGACAAAATCAGATGAGATCCTTATACTACATATTTGGAACAGGTGCAGATTAAAGGAGCTGATGGAGCTGCCACAGAAGAAAATGCTGGTGGTTTTCTTGGCTACTGTCCTCAGGAGAATGCTCTCTGGTCCAACCTGACCATGAAAGAACATTTGGAGATTTATGCAGCTGTAAAAGGGATAAGGAAGGATGCTGCTATTATGGCCATTAATCGGTATGGACAAAGACACCTTTCTAATAATTAAATCCCTGCGACGAGATTTGTTATTATTATAGAACATAGCTTTCGAAACTGTGTGTCGTGACTCTTTAGTGTGTTGCAACACACAATTTAGTGTGCTGCGAAGTGGCAGTGCGGCGGCGCGCGTGGTGGTGGCAGTGTGGACGGTGGCGGCGGCAGCAGTGACAACGGCAGCGGCACGCCATCAGCGCTTCCGTGTTTTAGCGAGGCTGCTGCCGCCATGCACACCACTGCCGCCACACGCCCCCCCCGCGCCGCCGCCATGCACGCGTGCCCCCCCACGCGCCCCTGTGCTGCCGCCGCTGCTGCCATTGGTGTGTCGCCAACAGCGGTACTTTGGAAAGCACTGTTATAGAACATGGTTATTTTCAGTTTTGACTTTCCCTTTTGGAGTTCTTGAGCAACAATTGGAATTCCTACATATGATCCAAAATTACAGTGGAATGTCCTTTATGTTCTTAATGTGTTTGTTTACAATTGTGGTAAAAGGAGGATCAATTGCAGAATAGATCAAACGTTGTAATTTCCGCTTTGTTTTTAGAATAGCTCGAGCACTAGAACTCCAAGGGCATTTAAAAAAGCCAATAAAGACTTTAGCAGCTGGATTAATCAGAAAAGTAAGTTCAGCATTTTGTTACTCTGGTACTGATGGACAAAGATTAAAGGTTTGGTACACATCTGGTAGCACCATCAAGAACAATTGGGCTACTGCTGTTCCGTTTTCCCCCTTATCTATCTCAGGCATTCTACTGCTTTCTCTCTCTCTTCCTCTCTGCATTTTTTTCTGGGAAAGTCCAGGCCACGTTGGTGCTGCTTGAAAGCAAATTTCCATAAGAGGGTGGCAAGAAGGGAATGCCCACCGCAGTATGGGAGCCCTGCTGGCATGAGCAGCCATGCTTGGAGCCCTGGAAACCTGGATTCGGCCTTTGTTAAGCACCAAACCTTAAATGGCACACGATTGGCTCATATTTTGCTCTCTGGCTTGGAAATACTCCAATCTTTTGAATCCATTGGACAGTAGGAATAAAGGGAGGATCTGCTGGACAATCAGAGAACAGCACAGAGCATCCAGTCAAACAATACCAACATGTTTAAAGTTGACTTTGCTTGACAGATGTTCTGTTCCACCTATCATGCAATTAAAAACTATGGATTGGGAATATGTCTATGAAGGTTCTCAGTCATCCAGGTGGAATTGTCTGTAGCTTGAATCATGTCAACTGGATTTCTATTTTCTCAGTGGAAACGTTTCGCTCCTTATCCAAGGAGCTTCTTCAGTCTGAGCAAAGTTAGTAAGGGAATCCTAAATATGTTTCTAGGTAGCTGTGTACAGCTTTGTACAGCTTACTAACTTTGCTCAGACTGAAGAAGCTCCTTGGATAAGGAGCGAAACGTTTCCACTGAGAAAATAGAAATCCAGTTGACATGATTCAAGCTACAGATATGGATTGGGAAATTACTCTCCAGTATGTTCAAAAATTCATTCTCATATAATCAAGTTTAACTTGATTCATGAAGACTGGAAAATATTCCAAACTCTGGTATAGCTCTACAGGAGCACCACAGAAGTATTAGTGTGGTCCTAAATAATAGGCACCCAGAAATGTGATGACATATTTCATAGTTTTGTTCTGTCATGGTGACTTCAGGTGTGTAGAACAAACTATGAAAGGTGAGGAATGTTTGTTTTAGGATCTAGTAGAGTATTGGGGTATAATGAACATTTTAAATTTCCTGGTGCTGATTTTGCATTTCCAACTTAAAGTAGCTGCATTTATTATTAATAAGAAACACTTTGTTCATCCTGGTCCTTGAGAATTTGATACAAAACTAACAAGATCTTTTGACATTTTCTGGTTGGTTGATTTCAGAATACTAATGTTGCAGCAGTCTGTTTTTTCTGACATTCCTGTGGAGCTTCACAGATTCAAAAACATGTGGTTGAAGGTAAAAAAAGGTAAAGGTTCCCCCCGCACATTTGTGGAGTCATGTCCGACTCTAGGGGCCGCTGCTCGTCTCTGTTTGTTAGCCAAAGAGCCAGCATTGTCTGAAGACACTTCCACGGTCATGTGGCTGGCATGACGCACACGGAACGCTGTTACCATCCCATGGAAGTGGTACCTATTAATCTACTTGCATTTGCATGCTTTCGAATTGCTAGGTTGGGAAGAGCTGGGGCTAGTGCGGGAGCTCACTCTGTCATGCGGGGCTAGGGATTCGAACCTCCGAACTTGCGATCTTCTGATCGACAAGCCTGGCGTCTTACCCGCTGAGCCACCACGCCCCTATAATATATATATATATATACATATGTATGTATGTATATTATATATTATATATTATATATTATACATTATATATATTATATTATATTATATTATATATATTATATTATATTATATTATATTATATTATATTATATTATATTATTATATTATATTATATTATATTTATTATATTATTGTGTGTGTGTATGTGTGTGTGTGTGGTTGAAGAGCACTTTACAAATACCTTTTTAAAATTATTATTTCTTCACATTTCTATGCTGTGTTTTTGCATGAAATATTAACTGTGATTCATTTTCTACATTTTAGCTGTGCTTTGCTCTGAGCATCCTGGGTAATCCCACTGTGATGCTTTTGGATGAACCAACCACAGGCCTGGATCCAAAAGGAAAGCGCCAGGTGTGGTAAGTGACTCAGGCATTCACTCTTTAGAATGAGAGTTGCACATTTACAGTTGGTGCAAAAAGACAAATTCCAGTCTCCCCATTTCTTTCCTAAGTCCTTTGTTTCTATTGTGGGGGGGGGAACCCTTCTACAAACAATCTCTAAAGCCAATGACTAAACATTACTTCTTACCTCTGAATACAGAGAAAGCATCTGACAGCATTGCAAGAGGAAATCTTCCTGTTCATACCTCTAGAAGTATCTCAGTGCATGGTTGGAAATGTTATTGATTAAGTTCCTATCTGGGCAGATGATGTATCTGACTCATGCTGAGGAAAACTGGTTTCCTCCCAATTGCCAGATTCTCTTCCATCTTCTCCTCATGATCCCAAAGGTTAAAAGAGAAAGCTTTCCCAACACTCTTGATTCTCCCTGTGAGGAGACTTTAGCCATTTTCCATAGGAAGAGAGAGAGAGAGAGAGAGAGAGAGAGAGAGAGAGGTAAGGAGAAAAAGATGCAGGTTTTTTGTTTGTACATTATTTCTCCCTTCCTCTATTCTCCCTCTTTACAATTCCTTCATGCAAAGTAATTTGGGACTAGATGGAGGAATTTTTTCTTCTGGCATGGAAGATGTGTCTGTCAGTTAAGCAGGATCAGAACAGAAAGGCAGGAACAGGCCTTTGGGGCTGCTTCAGGGCTGCTTCATCTTCCTCAGTCATGTGTTGTCTACAGGAGAGCAATTCACACTATGCTGCAGGACAGAGATGAAGGAGCCATTTTGACAACTCACCACATGGAGGAAGCTGAGGCGGTGTGTGACCGAGTAGCTATCATGGTGTCTGGACAGCTCAGGTGGGCCTCCTTAAATACTTTACCTATATAATAGGATACCACAAATAGAGGATGTGTGGATGAAGCAAAGTGGATGAAGCATAGGATTTTTCTTGTTCCACTTCTATTTTCTAATTCAAAGAAGCTTCTTTTCTTCAGTTGATGATTTCAGTACGTTTTACTAGTAATTGCTTATGTAGCAATTTTCTAGTTCTAAGTTGATTGTGAGGACTCAAAGACAAATGCTGAAACTGAATGAATTACATGGGAGTTCAGATGATGCCATCACAGAGAGAAAAAACATCTATGGGCAATAGTAACAGATCTCCTCCGTCTGTTTGATGCAGATAGCAGGTGCTCTAGGGGTGTATGGTTTTTCATGTGCAGAGACCTTCCACCTGAAAAAATGCCCAGATTGGGCCAAGGTATACATTCACGTGGAGGATATTTATCTAAGTAACGCCACTTCCCGTATGAGCAAAAGTCATGGTTGATGGGAGTTGGGGTAGCACAGAAGATCATATGACTTCATATAGGCATTCTCTGAATGCAAGGGGAAGGGTGGCTGCATGAAATAAACTATTCAAAATAAAATTCACAGCTACCATCACCATCACCATCACCTTCCCCCACCCGGCAGTAGCCACTAACCTGCCCGCCAGCCTGCTTGTGAGCCGCCTGGGACTTGCGACTTCCTGTCAGCTTCCCCATTGACTTTGCTTGTTGGAAGCCGGCAGGAAGTTGCAAAGAGGTTCTCGCTGAATGACGCCAACGGGGAGTGCCGAGATTGCCTTCGCCAAGCAATGCAGTCACATGATGTGCTTTGTGACCAGATCGCTTAGCAATGGAAATTCCGGTTCCAATTACAATTGTTAAGCGAGGGCTACCTGTGTCTGAATTAATAACATCTTGAGACCATATGATATATGATAATCTTTTCTTCCTGCAGGTGCCTTGGTTCAATTCAGTATTTGAAAAGCAAATTTGGGAAAAATTATTTGCTACAAATAAAAGTAAAGGGAGTAGAACAAGGAGATCTCGTGAATACTCAGATTCTAAAGATGTTCCCACAAGCAGCTCGTCAAGAAAGGTAACTGCAACATTTCTCTGCAACTTGACAGATTTTTTTTCAATATTTTAATTAGTACCTTCCGCATTCCTGTTTGATACTGAGTTTCTTAAAAAAAAATTTGCTTATGGGATGGGTCAAATTATCCAGATGCAGAGTGCATTTCATCTGCTGCCTCTGTTCACTCCACCTCCAACCAAGGAAGTGTGCATTTTCCTTTTA
Source organism: Charina bottae (assembly GCA_023362775.1). Classification (NCBI taxonomy): domain Eukaryota; kingdom Metazoa; phylum Chordata; class Lepidosauria; order Squamata; family Charinaidae; genus Charina; species Charina bottae. The sequence goes on along the minus strand of JALMGJ010000002.1, from coordinate 139,549,592 downwards.
AAAGAATTTTATTAAATTTCAGAAAAAGATAAAAGATACAGAAAACAAAAAACTACAAAAAAGTGTGCATTTTCCAAGCTGGATAGGGCTCTTGCATGAAGTCCTTTTCTGAAATTACCATCAATTGCTATATAGCTGGAGCTTTTCAAGTAGGTGGGAGTGTAAATGCAATTTGCTCCTTCCTTTCCTTCACCCTGGCATTAAGCAGGAAGTTTCACTGCTGTGGAAAAGTCATATACCTGGACGCAAAGGGCTGTAATGTGTGTTTTCCTGGCCAGGTAAGGAATCTTGCATGCAGATCCTTTCCCAAATAAGCAGCCACTGCTGTGCCCCCAGAGTATTGCTGTGCATTTATTCTTTGTGCTCCCTTCCTTGCCAACTAGACCTTTCTTTTTCTGTTCAGGTAGATCTGTGTTAGTATTTTGGATCGGTTTTGTAAATCATGTTTGGTTTCCCCTCCTCTTAGGATATCCACTTTGTTGGCCTATAAGATCCCAATGGAAGATGCACTGCCTCTCTCCAAAGCCTTTGCCATGCTAGAAGACGGTATGTCTGAATAAACTTTGCAGGGAGTTGTGAGTACCTGCAGACTGCTTGGAACCTAAATCAGGGGCAGATTCGTTGGCCACCTCAATTTCAGCCACCCACAACGAACAGGCTCCTGCAGTGCCGTTATTCCTTGCAAGCTTCGCCCCCATCTCCTTTGAGTTTCTCAGAAAGAGTAATCTTCCGTGTCAAAAGCATACTTTGGACAAGGAACTCTCAGAAATATGTGTAGACACTACCCCAGGGAATGGATAGATCAGAGCTTTCCAAACTGTGTGTCGGGACACGTTAGTGTGTCGGCTGCAGTGTCTGGGTGTGTCGCGACTGCTGCTGCCTCCAAGCCCTGCCAGGATTCCACACAGGTTCTAGTGCCTGCCTTGTGCCTGCGTTGTGCCCTGCTGTAAGAGTGTGTCGCGAAATTATGCATGTCTAAACAGTGTGTCACCAACATGAAAGGTTTGGAAAGCTCTGGGATAGATATAAGTTGGATAGAGAAAGTAATAGTGCAAAGAGGAAGGAAAGCAAATTATTATCCAAGCAAGATGTAAATCAACCAGATACAACTGACTTAATTTTTTATTTACACAGCTAAACAGCGCTTCAATCTTGAAGAGTACAGCTTTTCTCTGAACACTTTGGAACAGGTAATGGGCTTAAATATTCAAAAAACATAGTTGTATTTATAGGGAGAGAGGAGTCTCTCACAGCCCAGAATAAAAAGATGGCCTAAACGTTATTTGGGCTATTTGGGAGCAGGAGGTGAAACTCTTCAATCTCAGGTGAGTGGAACAATTGGAAAAAGCTCAAATACTTTGGCCACCTAATGCGAAGAGAGGACTGACTGGAAAAGACCCTGATGCTGGGAAAGACTGAGGGCAAAAGGAGAAGGGGACGGCAGAGGATGAGATGGTTAGATAGCATCACCAATGTAATGAACATGAACTTGAGTAAACTCCAGGAGACGGTGGAGGACAGGAAGGCCTGGCGTGCTATGGTCCATGAGGTCACGAAGAGTCGGACACGACTGAACAACTGAACAACAACAACAAAAAAAGCTCTAGACTTATTTCAAATTTTGAAAAAAGGCCAGGGGGAAAACTAGCTTTTCAAAAAAGAACGATCATTAGAAAAAAAGCAAACTTTTTCTGTCAGGTTTTAAACTAGCAACCTTCTCTAGGCTAAGGGCGGCTCTTAACCACTATGCTGTTTTTGTAGTGCTGGTAAAGGGAGTTATAGAAATATTAGACTGCATGCTGGGAAAAAGGAGAACTTTTTTTAAAAAATGCAGCTTATTCTCCCTGTATGTATCTACATTTTTATGCTTTAACCTTGCATAGATAAATTTACCTTTGGGTTTCCACCTGAAACAAAACACAGACATAAGCTGCTATCAGAATCTATTGTGCAATTATTTTATATTCTCAGATGTGCCTAGATAGGAGTCAGAATGAATTCTAGCAGTTTATAAATCTAATATACTGTATATATTGTATTGTTTAGGTATTCCTAGAACTGTGCAGAGAACAAGAGCGAGATCATTTTGATTTGGCTCCAAATGAAACGTCTGTATGGAAAGAACTTCAGCATCAACAACATAGTTGAACGACTAATCCACGACAGAGGCAAGCATGATTTCTTCCTCCAGAGAAGACAGAGGGCAGATAAGGTCAAGCACTCTGAAGAATGTTGTGTCTGGAAGCCCCCTGGGGAAAGGACGTGCCCCTTCTGTAGTCTCCTCTCTGCTTAACAAATATGCCTAGTTGTCTGTGAGACTGAGCTCCATATTTATCGTGCCTAGAGGTATAACATTTCACAACTAGCAGGAAAATGAATGGTTCTGCGCTGTTCTGTTTTTCATGAAAGTAACTGGAAATGGAAATATACATAATATTTTAAATATATATTGTTTATAGCTTTGTACATAAACATGTACAGATGGTATGCTTTTTCTCAAAATATGTTAATTTCTTAATTCAGATAACAATTCAATGTATACCCAGTATTTATTGGGAAGACAAATAAGCAACTCTACTCTAAACACCTATGCGTCTGTGTCTCCCTCATCTTCCATTTTAATGAAGAGTAATATAGCTGACCCAATTAACTATTGTACCAGGAGCTATTACATATCATCACAAGCTGCATGTCAGACTGCTTCTGTGAAATGGCTGGAATAAGGGAAAATTCTTGCTGATGATCAAGCTTTTTTAGTAGGAGAAAGTGCCCCACGTGCCATTGTTAAACTATTAAAAATCTTACAGAAAAATACACTATTCTATCTAAGGGACTATTACAGTATATGTAGCCTTTATAGATTTAAAACCAGCCTTTGATACCATTCTCTATGATACGACTTGGAAGAAATTTGAAAATGATCTCAGTAGATTATTGGTGATTCCTCTTGATTAAGCAGCTGTAAGTGGATGCGCCTGTTCAGATTAGATGTAATCACCGGGACATCTTTCTTCCCCTATCCCATGGCAGGAAGGGGTTAAGTAAGGCTTCATCTTAACTTTGACTTTGTCTAATTTTTATATTTTATATTAGAAATTATCAAAAAAGAACACCACCCACCTACATAGTTTGGTGGGTCAGAAGAGCAGTTTTGTCATGCAGTATATAGATGATGCTGACATTCTTTCATTAGCACCTATTGGGATGAAGACCATATTATGGGCTTCAGCTGTTTATTGTAAGGACCACAGTCTGTTGATGAATTACCATAAGACAAAGGGAGTGTTTTCAAACTACTAAGCACACACAGAATTGGTAACTAAATGGGGACAAAGTTCCTGGAAAACATGAGTAAATTTGTAAAAGCACAGTACCTCAGGAAACTACGCAGCTATACTCAGATATTTTAGTACTCTTTGGAGAGGGGATCTTATTCCAGTTGTTTTACATGCTTTTGAGATTTAAAGTTATAGCTCAGTTTATGGACTCAAATTTATCCATACATAGCTACTGATTTTGTTCCACTGATGATAACACAGACCAAATTTTTAAGGGATATAGTATCTGGTATCTGGTATACCTTTAATTGAGGCAAGGGCATGGGCCTTAGGTCTTAATTATTGGATAAACGTACTATTTTCCTCAGACTCCTTAGTACTAATCCTGACCAATTCCATTCACTCTCCCTGGAGAAAAATTATGATACAAATCTTAGTGATTGCGGTTGCAATTTGTAATTTTTATGGGGATAGACATAGCTAAAAAGACCCTAAAACAAAGAGTAAGCAATATAGAGCTTTGAAAAGATTTGACTTATTTGCCATTATTTTCACCACTGCTGGGCAGAAAGAGACCTATGACTCCGCTTATTCTGACCTCAAAGCATTAGGAAAGCACTCACCTTGGTTTCCTCTCTGCATTATTTGAGGGCAGATTCTGCCATATTGCTGGTGAAAGCTGCTTCTGGTCATGTTGCATGGAGGAAATCAGATCCATTGCATACATATGCTTAATATGCCCTCAGTACAAGATGGATTACACCTTTTTGAGGGAAAAATCTGCAGCGATGGAAGTGCAAACCAATACATTTTCCCCATTAGATCAGAAAGACTTAAGTACTGATAATCAAGCAAGGTTTTGCTTAATAGAAAAAAAGGAGTTGTAGTTCATAATAACATTGAACTCTTTCTAATGTATCATTACTGAACATTATGTGGAAAATAAATGTCATTTAAGCAATAACTGTCATTTAAGCAATAACTGTCATTTAAGCAATAAATACCATATGTGTTATTGAAATACTACAGGGTTGTTTCTTTCTTTAAACAGAATTTACATACTCATTTGCTTCAAACTGTACTTTCATTTTATTGCCATAGAATTAGAAGAATTCTCTTAGAAAATTTAGATTTGGTCAAGAAGACAGTCATGAAATTGTTAACCAGATTTGACCTCCTAGAGACATTACACTAGTCCCCATGCCATTCCATCCATTTGAGTACTGTATTTCATTAGGTTTGGCTCCTAATCCAAAATAGTGGTGTTGATTTTTAAGCTCTGCATTACCAGAGTTTAAAGTCCATATTCAGACTTATTGAGAAAGGCGATTTGTGGGTCAGGTGAGTGCAGACTGCCAAATTCTCAGCAGCAGTTCAAGACTTCCTCAGGTTTCCTGTCCATTAAAAATGCAAATGCAAGGATTGTTAGAAGATAAGTACTGAGATTACTTTTGAAAGATGTGGATAAGGGCAGATTTTGGAAGGAGATTGTTTTAACCATGATATGCCAATTTTAGTGCTTTTCACTCTTTCTGTTTTCCAATTCAAAGTGATGAGAATATTTGCATTCCGTTTGAATGATCATAGTAAAAGGAGGACATAGATAATTGCAAAATATTTCTCAGGACTACAGGTTACCCATCCCAGGTTAGAAAATTAGCAGAAGGATTGAACTGACTTCATGGACTGTAAGCAGAAGCCCTGGATGGATAGAATGGGAGAAAGCAGTGCAAAAGGATGAGTGTTGGAGTGCATGGATTTTAGGTCCAGCCCTGGATGGATAGAATGGGAGAAAGCAGTGCAAAAGGATGAGTGTTGGAGTGCATGGATTTTAGGTCCAGCCCTGGATGGATAGAATGGGAGAAAGCAGTGCAAAAGGATGAGTGTTGGAGTGCATGGATTTTAGGTCCAGCCCTGGATGGATAGAATGGGAGAAAGCAGTGCAAAAGGATGAGTGTTGGAGTGCATGGATTTTAGGTCCAGCCCTGGATGGATAGAATGGGAGAAAGCAGTGCAAAAGGATGAGTGTTGGAGTGCATGGATTTTAGGTCCAGCCCTGGATGGATAGAATGGGAGAAAGCAGTGCAAAAGGATGAGTGTTGGAGTGCATGGATTTTAGGTCCAGCCCTGGATGGATAGAATGGGAGAAAGCAGTGCAAACGGATGAGTGTTGGAGTGCATGGATTTTAGGTCCAGCCCTGGATGGATAGAATGGGAGAAAGCAGTGCAAAAGGATGAGTGTTGGAGTGCATGGATTTTAGGTCCAGCCCTGGATGGATAGAATGGGAGAAAGCAGTGCAAAAGGATGAGTGTTGGAGTGCATGGATTTTAGGTCCAGCCCTGGATGGATAGAATGGGAGAAAGCAGTGCAAAAGGATGAGTGTTGGAGTGCATGGATTTTAGGTCCAGCCCTGGATGGATAGAATGGGAGAAAGCAGTGCAAAAGGATGAGTGTTGGAGTGCATGGATTTTAGGTCCAGCCCTGGATGGATAGAATGGGAGAAAGCAGTGCAAACGGATGAGTGTTGGAGTGCATGGATTTTAGGTCCAGCCCTGGATGGATAGAATGGGAGAAAGCAGTGCAAACGGATGAGTGTTGGAGTGCATGGATTTTAGGTCCAGCCCTGGATGGATAGAATGGGAGAAAGCAGTATTTTCAAGTTGCTTGCTACACAGAAGAAGCGTGCAGGGGTGAGAGGAAGTACGTTGGCATGTCTGAACAAGTGAGCCCCGGAGGACGGGGGAAATGATACGGTGAGGACTTGGTGGAATGGAGAGAAACTTGGTGTGGGAAGGAAAACCTACACGAAGAATAAAGTATTGCAAACTGTTCAGGCATTAGAAGGATGCCCTGAGCTGTGCAGTTTTCTCAGGAAATATGCCACATGAAAAAAGACACAAGTACTTGGCTGCTTATTGGTTGATAATGGGATGACCAGTATGAATGGTTCTTTAAGCAACTTAGACAGTAACAGAGTAACAAGCAAAATGTTGTAAAACAACTGAATTCTGAAGTTTTCAATATAGCTATTTATCAGTACACTTCTGAGAGTCTTGGAGGCTTCACTGGCTACGAAGTATTATTTATAGCAGGAGGGGAATCATGCAAAATTACTTCCTAGATGTATTTTTCAGCTTCTAAGGAAGACCATAGTCAATTCCCCTCCTGTTATGACAGAAGAATTAATTCCAAAGTTGTTGCCCCTATGCTGCAGCACCGTACTGCAAGAAGCGAAAGCTGTTTGAGTGCCAAATTGGGGCACGTTGTTTTCTTTCAACGGTCCAGCTGCAATGAAACATCCAGAACAAAGAAATACATTGAACTGTCCCAGGGGCAGCTTGAAGATTCAGAAGGAAACGCTGGAAAACAGGAGGGTTGGGAGAGCCAGTGGCTTTTGGGAGGCTGTAGTGATGAATAAAGATACAGAGAAGTAGAAATTGTTGCTTTTAAATCTTTTGCTGACATTCCAGCCTAAATTACCTGCCTCAAGTAAGTTTTTAAATTATCTTTTCTCCTCATTTTGCAACTAGATGATGTCATTAATGCATCTCCATCCTGCCTCATTTGCTGGATGCCCAGACTAGAGATGACCCAGATCAATGGAAGTCCACCTGTGGGTGCCTCTCTCTCTCCCTCTCTCTCTCTCTCTCTCTCATCCTCTCCCTCTCCCTCCCCCCCACCTCTGTGCTTGAACTGAAGCCATTGATTGAGATCACTCACATTTCAAGTGATATGGGATTTCCAGTACAATCCCATAATTCTCTCAACTCAGAAGTAAACGTAATTATCTTCAACAGGGCTTAATCCTAGATAACGATTATAAATTTGCAGCCTGGACATTGGACACCATATAATTTGATCTCATCAGCCTCTCTTCTTGCATGGATTAGGTTTGTAATCATACTATGCATCCTTCCTTGACAGAAGGTCTCCTGGAAAACACTGGGTCCTGAGTAGAGCTGCATAAAAGCTGCAAAGGCTGGTTGGAGTGTTTTCCTTGCCATTCAATTAGCCCAGTCAAAAACCTAAAATATGCTTCTTCTCATCATTCATACTAAATCTGATAATCTCGTGATGCATCATAATGTTGCTTAAATGCTTGAATAATAGGAATTTAAAGAAACAATAGGAAACCTGGCATCGTATTATTTTGGAATTTGAAATGCCAAGAGCAGCCCAGAAATCCACGGCCGGGCCTGAGCTCCAATTTTGCAATCCGGCAGCAGCTTTTCAGTTGTTTATTTGGTTGGGTTGTGATTGGCTGAACCTGATCTCTGACTTATAGTTCAGGGATGTGATTATGAAAGGGACTTGAAGCACTCTGCTTGCTTGCTTTGCTTTTTCTACCCCAATGGAGTCCGCAGGAGACATTGAAGTGGACTTGAAGTAGAAAGTTATTTGTGTATATAGGTAGGTGGCACATCTAGGTTTTCCGAGGGCTTCCCAAGCGATAGCGTCTTCAAGAGGTGGAGCTGCCAGATCACAAGCAGAGGTCCCGTTTGTCTGTTTCTAAGTTCCAGAAAAGTGGGAGGTTACGCAACCACCCCTTTCCTGCCTGGCTTGTCTCCCACGCCCTTCCCTTGGCTGCAGCTCCGCTACACAGCTGCTGTGGAAGAGAAGCTGTGGCAACCCCAGGAGTGTGAGAAAGAGAGGGAATGGGCCGGTGCTGCCTCCATGGACCGGAACACTGAAAGGAAGGCCAGATCGCCACCCAGAGGCCTGGAGCGCTATTGCTGCAGAGCAGAAGAACGGTGAACACTTTCTTTCTTTCTTTCTTTCTTTCTTTCTTTCTTTCTTTCTTTCTTTCTTTCTTTCTTTCTTTCTTTCTTTCTTTCTTTCTTTCCTCTCAAACTGTTAAGTTCTACTAGTGCTATCGTGTGGAGGGAATGGAGCAACTATTTTGTTTGCCTCAATTCTTAATGAGCAGCATCTTTACGTTTTTGAACTAAGACCACTGTGCAGTTCTGCATAGCTACACTTTCTACTACTGGAGGGTTGCGAGTGTGAGTCAAGATTCAATTTAGATTTGCGATTCGGTTAGAATTTATTACTGCCACCCAGAGACTACTGGAGTGGGCAGCTATAATAGGTTTAATGAAATAAATAGATAGAATCCTTGATTCCATTGGACTTGGTGCTATGATTAGAATTGTAGTTTAAAACCTATTGAAATGACTTCAGAAGTTATTTGTACGTGTAAACAGTAACACGGCAAATAATAAACTTTCATTATAATTTGCACCCAAGACTTTTTGTTTGCCTTGCCTACTTACTGCATTCAGGATTACACTAATGCCATCAATTTTGCTCCCATTCAGTTGCAATTATTAGTGACTGTCATCTATCTTCACAGCTCCTGAGTCCATGCTGGCTGCAGCCCGTTCCTGAACAAGGCATTCTGATTTTATCTACTGTATATCTGTATATCTCTCCCTTGTGGGGGGAGATGGGCGGTGATATAAATCAAACAATAAATATCTCAGTTCCATCTTCTTCCTTTCTTCAATCAATCTTGATTCTCCTTATCTGCCATATTTCCAGATCTCATGAAGACACCAATGCCAGCAATGCCCTGTCAGATTCTGTTTCTGGAGTTCCCTCAAACTTTACCGCATGGCCTAATGCAGCAGTTGTTTGTTTGTTTGTTTGTTTGTTTATTGCCTTTATAGCCAACCTTTTCTCTGAATGCTCATGATATCTTAACTTGGGTTCTCTCTTTGTTCTCTCCCAGCGGCTCCTTCTGGCAGCTTGCCTTCTGCCCCCAGCAGCCATAGTGGAGAGTGTGTGATGTTGGACATAGAAAAAATAGCACCAGCAAGGGCAAACACTAATAATAATAATAATAATAATAATAATAATAATAATAATAACAACAACAACAACAACAACAACAACAACTGCTCATCCCACAACAGTGATTCTGGGTGGCCTGCAAGAATTAAAACAACAGCTACCATCAATAACCATGATCCCTAACCTGCCCAGAGTCCCTTGCATGGGAGATGGGCGGGGAATAAATCTGAAAAATAAAATAAAATAAAAATAAAATAAAACAATACACCCCAATCACAAAAACCCAAACCCCACATCATCAGCAGAGTTCACCTAACCTCCTGGCCCAAATGCCTGGGGAAACAGCCTGGTCTGCAGAGCCTTGCAAAAGGCTAACAGGCTGGGGGCCATCTGGATCTCTGGGGAGATGCTGTTCCAGAGGGTGGGTGTGGCCAGAGAACGGATGACTCCTGGGTCGAATGAGATAACATAGTTGGATAGAGGGGACCCAGAGCATGTCCTCTCTGCTAGAACTGGTGGGCCGAGCAGAAACAAAGGCAGAGAGCTGGTTCCGCAAATAACCTGGCCCTATGCCATGTAGGGCTTTATAGGTGATGACCTATGAGGGGCAATGGGATGAATGAGGGGTAACTAGAAGGGTGGGGCTTGGTGGGTTTTTTTTTTTTTTTTTTTTTGCAAGTTAAGGCTTGGAGTACTTCCTTCCTCTCCTACCCGCACTCCTACTTTTTCTTCCTTCCTTCCTTCCTCTTCCACATTCACTGATGCCTGCCTGACTACAAGGCAAGGACTGCTGAAATGATGAAGCCTTGTTACTACTGGGTAATTTTGCAAAATGAAGACTTTTGACCCAGTTATCATGATTTTTTTGCTGCCAGCATCACTGGCGAAACATTTTACTGAGTTAGACACTGACTGGGCTAAGGGTGTTGTGGGAACAGGGTCATTAACACTGACCTGTTTCACAGCAGAAGGTGCCCTCCTCTAAATACATTGACAGTCTGTGTGCAGCTGTAAAAACATCTTGCATTTGTGTTCTAAATTATCCCTTTCACATGTACTGTAACTTTGTGCTCAGATTTCCAACTGTTCAGTGTTGGCTGATATGAACCTGGTGGCTGTGGAGTAAAATATATCTATAGTTTCATACATCAATTAATCTTACCAATAACCCAGCTCAGGATTAGGCCTGTGCACTGCTATGAATTTGATTGGGAAGAGGGTTTCGGAATGTGTGGGAAAGCAAATGCCTGAGTCTCATCTGGGACTCATTAAAGCAGCCACATCAGTTTTCAGGCTGCCATAACTCCAGTGTGGAGGCAATTGCAGGTATTAAATATATACTGTATGTTCATTCTACCTCCTAATAGGATGGCCGTCTCAGAATGCCCCAGATGAACACCAGCCCTGGAGGCTCGGAGCCTAGCAATCAGGCACCTGAGGCTAACGTGGCCGAGGAAGATTTGAGTGGGCTGGAGGCAGCAGTAGTTGAGGGGCTGGACCCAGGACCCCCTCCCAGCCCTAGAGCACATAGAGTTGAGCACAGAACAACACAGAGGAGGGTTCTTGTACATAATGGCATCCTCCCCTTCGATTCCCTGCACCAGCTGATGAAGCACGTTTGGACTCTTGGACTTCTGGACCACGACCGACTACATTTCTGCCCTTCCCACCCCACCCTGCTTTCGACTCTGACCATTTGGGCTTTTTGCAGGCAAGCTCTTTAGAAACTGGGACGTTGTTGCTGTGTGTTTGCACATGGCTCCCTGCCGCTGCTGTATTTACTAAATCCTAAGTAAAACTTGCAACCATTCCTGAGAGTGTGTGCATCTCTGGCTTGGGACAAGTCAACCTATCCTTTTATATCTTACCTTCAAATACAGTGGTATGCAAAAGTTTAGGCCTGATCTAATTATTTGCATACTTTAAACCATAGCTTTCCAAACTGTGTGTCGCGACACTTTAGTGTGTCGCAACACACAGTTTAGTGTGTCGCAAAGCGGCGGTGCGGGGGCGCATGCGGCGGCGGCACAGAGGTGCACGTGGCAGCAGTGTGCACGGCGGCGGCGCGCCATCAGCACTTCCGCGTTTTAGCAAGGCCACCGCCGTGCACGCCGCCGCTGCCGTGCCCCCCCCCCATGCACGCGCGCGCCGCTGCTGGTGTGTCGCCAACGGCGGCAGTTTGGAAAGCACTGCTTTAAAGAATGACTTTGATGATGAGGTCAGAGAAAAGGGTTCCTTCTGACTAGATCATTGTTGTATAACCAAAGTTGTATTGCAGATCTATGGACAACTAATCAATGTCATCTCCAATGATCTTCGTATGCTATTTGGCAGAATGTATTTTTGGGTTTTTCACAGTGTTTGTCCCTGTTGAAATCACTAGCTGGAAATATTAAGATATTGTTTTATAACATTTCCCTGCTCTGTAAAAAGGAATTATCTTCATTTTTCAAAAGCTCAGCCAGTTCTACAGTTTTACTGTTTGCTTTACTTCATTGTTTCCTGGTCTCTTATCTGTAACAGTTACTTGACAGTGCTTTGCTGGCCTCTGCAAACCTTTTCTTTAAAGTATTTTTATTAGACCCTTTAAAGAAAAGAAGTTTTTAAAAGTATAAAGAAACATTTTAAAAAGAAACATAAGAAAGAATGAAAGAATACAGTACAAATTAGAAACCAGAGATTTAGAAATGTTACTAAAGTTATAGCTTCCTAATACATCATTATAAATAATTAAGTATATTATATATTATATAACTTTAAAAGACTAACAATCACTATTAAACTTTAAGCTAAAATTGAGCACCAAGAACCATGGTCAACACAGTATAAATCACCAACTAAAATTATGGGCTTTAATAAATTCCATTCATATTACTAAAAACCTATTCTGATTTCTGTATCCCATAAAATTGAAATATGGATTCTATGCATTTTTAAAAAAATCCGTTCAATCGTGTCCGATTCTCAGAGACTGCCTGGACAAGTCCTTGAAGTTTTCTTGGCAGGTTTTTCAGAAGTGCTTTGCCACTGCCTCCTTCCTAGGGCTGAGAGAAAGTGACTGCCCTAAGGTCACCCAGCTGGCTTTGTGCCTCAGGCAGGATTAAAACTCAGTCTTCCGGTTTCTAGCCTGATGCCTTAACCACTACACCAAATTGGCTTTCAATTCTATGCATAGAGAAACCCAAATTTTGGATATGGTACCAGTCTATGCATTAAGTTATAGTCTGGGGATGATTTGCAGTTTGAGTTGCACTCTGTGTTAGATTTACTTTTATGGTATGAGGTCATTCTAGACATCAAAACACTCTCACCACTAAGTGAGCCATTCTTCCACTGAAGGGATCAGACCTTTCCAATATGAAACATACCATATCCTTGCAATGACAATATTAAGACCTGAGCTGGTGCAGAGTGCTCACCCTGCTTTGTGACCGAGTCCTTGGGGCGGCGCGGTGGCGTAACGGTTAAGACTGTCGAACGAAAGGACGGCAGGTTGGCAGTTCGAGACCCGGAAGCACCGTGTAACAGGGTGAGCTCCCATTCTTGCCCAGCTCCTGCCAACCTAGCAGTTCGAAAGCACGTAAAAATGCAAGTAGATAAATAGGTACCACTTTGGTGGGAAGGTAACAGTGTTCCATGCGCCCTGGCGTTTGGTCATGCTGGCCACATGACCATGGAAGCGTCTATGGACGACGCTGGCTCCCGTGGCCGAGAATCGGAGATGAGCGCCGCCCCCTAGAGCCGGATACGACTGGATGGGGAAACCCTACCTTACCTTACCTACCTTGGTCTGAAAAGAACACGGGGGACGGGCCAACTTGTCTTTTTTCTGGGGCGTGAAAGAAAAAGGAGCCGTACTCTCCCTTGACCTCCCATGGGAAACATGGGAATACGTGGTCACAACTTTGGTTGTCATCACAGTGGAAGTTGCAGGAAAATTAGAACATTTTTGGTGGAGAAAACAGGGTAGGTTTCATTGACCTCTGAATCACATTCATTTTTTTTTTAATTCCCATAACTATTTTGCTTTCCACAGAATTATAATAACAATCTCAAACCATCAAAAGAGATAAATAGATATTAGGAAAAACTTTTTGACAGTAAGAGCTGTCAATCAATGGAGTAAGTTACTGCATGGAGGGGTTGTTAAAGTTATTTGGTTAAAGTATTCTATGCAGAATTAAACGCATGGCATTTTCTCCACTAAATCTGGCCAGAGAGTGGAAAAGTACAAGTTACAAGTGAAAAACAATTTACAAGTGACCCTGCATTGAAAGTTTGGTTCTCAAAACATTTGACACGTAATCAGCAGATGTCCCTCCATATAGTCATAACAAACAGCTCTTATCACGATTGTTCCCAAGAGAATTGTAGCTCAAGGGAAGGCCAATACGCAACACTGCCATCGTGTGACGCTTTATAGTAAGTACAATTACTACCAAAATGCTATGCTGAAAGAGATGCCCATTTTTGAGCCAATCAGATGTGAGCTATGAACCATGGGTATTCATTCATACTTATGTTCTCACTTATGTTCTTCCTATGTGCCTTTGTTCTTTATGTAGACTGCTATCTACATGTACTTGTATCGGAACTGTAACCATGCCTGGTCTTTGCACAGTCCATGATGTTTTTCTTTCCTCACTTCTGGTGATGGAACTCTGCTTATGCTTTGATTTTACCTTTTTGCAATAATGCACTATACATCCATTATTGCCTTATGCTATCAATAAAAATATTGTTAGCCTTACAACACGTTGTTTGGATTACTTCAGGCCTGAAACCCCAAATAGTTAACCATCACCCAATAGGTTATGGGCCCAGAGAGAATTTTGCGTTTTCTTTGCTGCGCTGGATCTAGCTGTAACAACGGGGTTTGTTTTTAAGGCTGCATTTTGAAGTAAACGTGTTTTCCTTGAGTGGTCAGCATGGCTGCTGCTGCAGGGCTAACCAGTCTGCCCTTTGAGCGTTTGAATGGCACAAACTATCAGACTTGGTGTGTGAAGATCAAGTCTTTCTTCCTAAAAGAAGGTTTGTGGAAGTATGTGAAAGACGCACCTCCAGCTGGTCCCATTACTGATGAAGTGCAGTTGTGTTTGGATCGTGCTTATGGCAATTTGATTCTGGGACTAGAATCATCACAGCTACTGCATATCAGTAATTTGGAGACTGCACATGCCTGTTGGGAAGCTCTTAAAGCCCTTTATTCCAAGCAAACCTCTGCTGCCATTGTTGGTCTATCACGTCAGCTTTACAACTTGAAGCTGCAGCCCGGTGGAAACGTGATGACCCACCTCCATAAAATCAAGACTTTGTTTCTTGAACTTGAGGACCGGGATGTTGTGATCCCTGATACCCAGAGAGCTTGTATCATCCTGTCAAGCTTGGACAAGAGCTTTGACATGCTCATCGAGGCAACGCAGACGTTGAGGCCCCAAGATCTTACTGTGGATTATCTTACAAATCGGCTGCAAGAAATCCAGCAAGCTCGTGATTTGGAGAAGATGCAGAGTAAGTCATCTGTTGCTGTTCCTGAGGTTTCAGCACAGTGTTTTCCAGTTGGAACAGAGGCTGCGTGTGCTGTGAGGAGATGCTTCCGGTGCAACTCGACCCAACACTTCATGAGAGACTGTCCCCAGCCACCTCACCCAGCCGGTGGAGCCAGTGGAAAGAGGTTCGTGCGAAAGAAGGGGAAACAAGCGCCTAGACAACGTACCCAGGTGTCTGCTTTGCTCACGGCTGTGAGTAGACGTTCCCCAGAGACTTGGCTTTTGGACTCAGCCTGTAGCCAAATCATTGTCAACAATGAACAGTTGTTGTTATCAAAAAGCAAGCCTAAAATCCAACAGGTTGCTCTGGCTGATGGATCTATGGCTGATGTGTCCTTTCAGGGTGAAGTATACATTCCTTGTTTGGGGATAAATGTGCAAAATGTGTTGTGTGTACCTACACTTGACTTTTCCCTCCTTAGCGTTCCAGCCCTGGTGAAGTCTGGTAATACTGTTGTGTTCAAGGGTACTGGATGTTCTATTGAAAAAGATGGGATAGAATGTGCTAGGGGGAGGTTAGTGAATCAATTGTATGAAATGCTTCCTAAGCAGGGGATTGTGTCAGGAAATTGTATTTCCAATGTTCCCCCACATAACAAATGCATTCACTATTATCACAGAGTTCTGGGACATCCCGGGTGGGGAAGTTTGTCCCAACTGGCCAAGGTGTATCCTGAGTTAGGATCCAAAAAGTGTGATGACTTTCTTGATTGTACTGTGTGCAAACAATCTAAAATCAAGGCTGCTCCTGTTGCTAGAAAAAGTGACCGGGTGTCAACTAGGCCTTTTCAGTTGGTTCATGGAGACTTAGCCGGCCCCAATGCTCCTAGTGAAGGTGGGGCGCGTTTCATGTTCCTTTTGGTGGATGACCATACTCGCTATACGTTTTGTTATTTGCTCAAATCTAAAGCGGAGGCTTTTGCTCGCTTTAAGGAGTTTGTTGCAATGGTGGAGAGAAACTATGGCTATCAAGTAGGTCAATTTCAATCGGATTGTGGAGGAGAGTTTCTAGGCCATGAGTTTCAGAATTGGCTTCGTAGAAAAGGAATCTCCCATAGACTTGCCAATGTTGGTGTTCCTGCTGAGAATGGAATAGATGAAAGGAAGATTGGTGTTGTTAATACCATTAGAAATAGCCTGATGTTAGATGCCCAGGTGCCAGCCCGTTTTTGGGGTGAGGCTACGACTGCAGTGTATCTGACTAACAGGGTGTGGAATTCAGCTGTGAATGAAGTTCCTTACTTCCTTTTGTTTGGCAAGCGCCCTTCGCTGAAGCATCTGCGTGTTTTTGGAACATTTGCATATGTGCATATTCCTAAGTCTCAGCGAAGGAAGAACCAGCCAAAAGCACAACGCTTAAGGTTTGTTGGTTATTCCTCTAGATCTAAGGGTTACCGTTTTTCTGCAGGCTATGGTCGTGTGGTAGTGTCCAGAAGTGCTAATTTTGAGCACCCTACTGGTTGGGATAGGTTGAATGCTAGTTCAGAGGTATTGTTGCAATCTAGTGTACAGCCAACTGTCCATGCTCCTATGGCTGGACAACAACCAGTTCAGCTGCCTTCTGGTTCCCAGTCTCCTAGTGTGGTGAGAGGATCCCCTCAGGTGAAGGAAGAGGAAATTTCACCTGAGCAGGTTCAGGATCTGAAGGGGGAATCAGGTAGTGAAAAGGCAGGGGACAGTGATGAGGAAGAGGCAGTGGTAATTCCTCGTAGATCTGCACGTTCCACAAAGGGTGTGAAGCCTGACAGATTTGTGATTCAGCAGGTGAGAGTGTGTCAGATTACCTGTGAACCTCAGTCTTTCCAAGAGATGTTGCTTCTGCCTGTTGAAGAGCAGGAGAAGTGGAACACAGCGATGGATAAGGAGTTTGAGGCATTAGTGAGTCAAAAGGTGTTTGAGGTCACTGATTTGCCCCCATCCCAGAAAGCTGTTGGTTCCAGATGGGTTTTCAGAAAGAAGCTTCTTCCTGATAATACAGTGCAGTACAAAGCCAGGCTTGTTGCTCAGGGATTTGCACAGGAGAGGTTTTTGAACTATGATCTCACATATGCACCCACAGCTAGACCAGAGTCTTTACGTATGGTACTTTCTCTGGCTGCACAGCGTGGACTTGTTGTCCATCATTTTGATGTTGACACAGCATATTTGAATGCAGAGCTCCCTGAAACAGTGTACATGAAGCAGGCTCCTGGCTATGCTTGTGACAATTCTCAGAAGGTGTACAGACTGCGCAAGGCACTGTACGGATTGAAGCAAGCCGGACGTTGTTGGCATCAATGTTTAGATAAGGCTTTGTTAGAGCTAAAGTTTAAGAAGTCTGTTGCTGATCCTTGTGTGTATGTAAGAGGTTCTGGAAGTGATTACACAGTGTTGCTAACGTATGTTGATGATTTTTGCCTAGCAACTGGTTCTTTGCACCTTGTACAAGAGTTTGCAACACAATTGAGACAGTACTTTCAATTGAAAGACCTAGGTGAGCTGAAATACTATCTAGGTGTTGAAGTCACTAGAGCTCAGAGTGGTGAGTTCTATCTGAGTCAGAAGAGAAAAATTGACCAATTGTTGAGTCAACTTGAAATGTCAAATGCAAAACCAACCAAAACACCAATGACTCTTGATTTCCTAAAGGGTGATGCATGTGAGGAACCTTGTCCTCAACCTGCATTGTATCACTCATCTGTAGGAAGTTTGCTACACTTAACACAATGGACACGCCCTGACTTAGCTTACTCAGTTGGAGTGCTTAGTCGTAAGGTTGCCAAACCATCCATGCGAGATTGGAAAGGGTTAAAGAGGGTCCTACGCTACCTTAAAGGCACAGCTGATTTTTGCCTTAAAATATCAGCCACTAAGGCTGAAATGCCTGTGATTTATGCTGACAGCTCTTTTGCAGAAGAGGGAGACAGAAAGTCTGTGAGTGGTTTTGTTTGTTTGTTTGCAAATACACCCATTGCCTGGAAAGCAAGAAAACAAAACGCAATCGCAGTTTCCACCTGTGAAGCCGAATTTGCGGCCCTCAGTGAGGCAATCAATGAAATGTATTGGTTAAAACAATTGTTTGCAGATTTATCTGTAGATATAATCTCACCAATAACAGTGTATGAAGATTCCCAAGCCTGTCTGTCTCTAGCTGCTTCGGAAAGTGTCAAAAATCGCACCAAATACATCCATGTGAAATACCAAAATGTAAGACATGCAATCCAAGAAAAATTTATACAATTAGAGTATTGTCCGTCTGAGCTGAACATTGCAGACATTTTCACAAAAGCACTTTCTCTTACAAAGCATGCAACCATGGTAACCAGATTGGGGCTAGAGCAAATGTGTCTGAAATAAAATCATTTGTGTCTCTGTGTGCCTGTGAAATGAGTTTTCCCCCACAGCGTTTCAAAAAGCCATGCGGAAGGGGTGTTAAAGTTATTTGGTTAAAGTATTCTATGCAGAATTAAACGCATGGCATTTTCTCCACTAAATCTGGCCAGAGAGTGGAAAAGTACAAGTTACAAGTGAAAAACAATTTACAAGTGACCCTGCATTGAAAGTTTGGTTCTCAAAACATTTGACACGTAATCAGCAGATGTCCCTCCATATAGTCATAACAAACAGCTCTTATCACGATTGTTCCCAAGAGAATTGTAGCTCAAGGGAAGGCCAATACACAACACTGCCATCGTGTGATGCTTTATAGTAAGTACAATTACTACCAAAATGCTATGCTGAAAGAGATGCCCATTTTTGAGCCAATCAGATGTGAGCTATGAACCATGGGTATTCATTCATACTATGTTCTCACTTATGTTCTTCCTATGTGCCTTTGTTCTTTATGTAGACTGCTATCTACATGTACTTGTATCGGAACTGTAACCATGCCTGGTCTTTGCACAGTCCATGATGTTTTTCTTTCCTCACTTCTGGTGATGGAACTCTGCTTATGCTTTGATTTTACCTTTTTGCAATAATGCACTATACATCCATTATTGCCTTATGCTATCAATAAAGATATTGTTAGCCTTACAACACATTGTTTGGATTACTTCTGGCCTGAAACCCCAAATAGTTAACCATCACCCAATAGGGGTTTCCTCCCCTTCACTGGAGGTTTTCAAACAGAGGCTGGATATTCAACCATCAGGGATGGTGGTGTGAATCCTGCAGTGTGCAAGGGGTTGGACGTGACGACTTTTTAGGTCCCTTCCAACTCTATAATTCTATGCAGTGGACTCTGGTCTCCTCCAATGATAAAGGACTTCATTTTAATATACAGGCTTATTTTCCTGCCAAAAATTCACTTTCTTATTTCAGGTTAGAAAGTTCTCTATCAGAAAGAATGAAAAAAACTGTACAATTGCCAAATAGTGCAAAAGTCACTACTCCCACCCTGCCCATGGTCATTGGTTAAATAACACAAATAAAGAAATCTGTCTCAGTGGAAGATTTAAGTGAGGAGGACATAATGAGATAACAAGAATAACAATGTGATTATGAAAGACTTTGGCTTCTCTGGCTGCATCAGTCAGGAAAAGCAGAGAAACGGAAGAGCTGCTGTGGGTATTAGAAGCCAAGCCAACACATTTTATTATGAGGCACCTCGCTTTAAATGTTTCTGTGGAACTCCTGGCTGAAGAGAAGCTTTTCCACACATCTTGTACCTCACCCCAGCAGTGATATCTGGGTGCTTCTAGCTGAAGCTTTCAATATGTCGTCATGGCATTTTGGGGAGGGGGGGGATTTTGGCCATCTTCTTTTCACAATGCTCCTCATGGCTACTTTTTTTAAAATCATATGAACTCACCAGCTGTTATTCATTTACTTCAACGAACAAGTGAAACTGATTTCTAGTTTGATTTTGAAAAGGAAAGGGACTTAATTAGATTCACAAATTATTCCTTTTTTGCCTGTCCGAAAGGAATTTGCAGTAACATTCTAAAAGCTTGTATGTGTGTGCATTTGTGTGTATCTGTAACTGTTCACCTGGCTGGCAGGGATGTTGAGGGTACGGTTCCCCTTCTAAGGATGGTGCCATCAGATCAAAAACAGCTTATTTAAGTGTTACATTTACAAATGGTCTATTTATTAAGTCAACTGGAATTTATTCAAGCATTCTGCCTGTTTACAGGCTGTGTCTTTTTCTTGGCTAAAGCTAAAACCCACAGCTGGGCTGAAGAAAAGCTGTAGTGGCCAAGGGAAGAAACAGGATGTGCATAAAATATTTAAAAGGATGAGCAGCAGCTCCACCTAGAGGTCTGGGAGTGCCATTGTGTAGTTGCCATTTCAATTTTCTTTTTTCCTCACTTATTTATTTATTTTATATTTCAAATTTCGTCACCGCCCATCTCACACGAAGCGACTCTGGGCAGTTTACAATAAAACTAAAAATAAATACAAATTTTTTTTAAAAAGGTAAAGGTTCCCCCACACAGTCGTGTCCAACTCTAGGGGCCGGTGCTCAGATCCGTTTGTTAGCCGAAGAGCCAGTGTTGTCCGAAGACGCTTCCAGTGTCATGTGGCCGGCATGATGTGTGTGGAACACTGTTACCTACCCACCGAAGTGGTACCTATTTATCTACTTGCATTTGCATGCTTTCAAATTGCTAGGTTGGCAAGAGCTGGAGCTAGTGCGGAAGCTCACTCTGTCACGCGGGGCTACCACTTCGGTGGGTAGGTAACAGCGTTCCGCGTGCGTCATGCCAGCCACATGACCGCGGAAGCGTCTTCGGACAACGCTGGCTCTTCGGCTAACAAACGGAGATGAGCACCAGCCCCTAGAGTCGGACACGACTGCACAAATGTGCGGGGGGAACCTTTACCTTTTTTATAAAAATCCAAGATGGTGGTATTAACACAACTTATAGTGGGTGAGTAGGCGCAAAGATTACTGCAGTCACTGACTGCAGCCAGGAAATCAGAAGACGTCTACTTCTTGGGAGGAGAGCAATGGCAAATCTTGATAAAATAGTTAAGAGCAGAGACATCACACTGACAACAAAGGTCCGCATAGTTAAAGCAATGGTATTCCCTGTAGTAACCTATGGCTATGAGAGCTGGACCATAAGGAAGGCTGAGCAAAGGAAGATAGATGCTTTTGAACTGTGGTGTTGGAGGAGAATTCTGAGAGTGCCTTGGACTGCAAGAAGATCAAACCAGTCCATCCTCCAGGAAATAAAGCCAGACTGCTCACTTGAGGGAATGATATTAAAGGCAAAACTGAAGTACTTTGGCCACATAATGAGAAGACAGGATACCCTGGAGAAGAATCTGATGCTGGGGAAAGTGGAAGGCAAAAGGAAGAGGGGCCGACCAAGGGCAAGATGGATGGATGATATTCTGGAGGTGACAGACTCAACCATGGGGGAGCTGGGGATGGTGACGGCCGACAGGAAGCTCTGGCGTGGGCTGGTCCATGAAGTCACGAAGAGTCGGAAGCGACTGAACGAATAAACAACAAAAATAGTGGGTGAGAAATAACTAGAGGTTACCTGTGGTTGCTACAATTTTACAACCCAAGATTTGTCACAGAGTAGGATTCGTGTCAGTAAAACTATTAAATGTCTCACCCGCCCCACCCCAAATTAAGATCCCTTTAGTCTTAACTCCTGTAACTCTACCACCTTCTATGTTCAGTTTATATGAATGTATTATATGTTTTCAACCATCACAGAAATCAAGGTCACTATGAGGGCTTGGGCTAAAAAGACGAAGAACGCCAATGCAACTGTGGGAACAGCGATTCTACTCACACCACACTCTGCTGCAGGTTACAAAAGCATGAATAACACGTGTAAGTTGCCAACTGGAGCTTCTGCTCCAGATGAAGTTGCTCCCCACCTCAGCAGTAGTTAATAGGTCTTGGAGTACTTCAGCATGATGAATGAGCTTGTTAATAGAAAATCCGATTTGCCTTATAGGTTACAAGGCTCGACTAGTATTCTAGGTTTCCAGCATTGCTTGAAAGCCTCTCAAGCATGGCAGGAAGAAGCCAGCAAGTGGTCTTGGCAAACTACCAGCTGCTAATTGCACGGCATCAACCCACGCCTAGATACTGGTCCAATTAGAGAAACAGCATTGTCCATTCAAGTAAGAGAGGGAGTTTTGGTGTACAGTAATATTTATCTTTCACCCACTGCTGCAGCCTGCCTAATATAAAACAGTTCATCTTTCTTCAACAGGCCTCAAAATGCAGGCACAGCAGCAAAAGAGGTGTACATATCACTAAGGTCACAGTGCACTTAGGGAAAAAGGAGATTGAGGCTCAACTTTCAGGTAAGTTGACAAAATAGGAAGCTAAGTATTTTTGCTCATTTGAAACGGCTGAATAAAAGGAGTTGGCCTTCTCTTTATGGAACCTCTTCAGTCCCAATTATGATTGTTCTGAATGGGTAAGAGGAGGAAAAGCAATTCACGTAAGTTAGAAAAGGGATGGCTGAATGTTGTTCCCATTTAGGCATGAGTAGATATCCTGCAGGCTTTCTCTGCACTTTTGGCAGCTGCAGACAAACCCAAAAAACCCCCACTATCAGATGGCTGATAGGAAAGAGATCACCATTTTTGCAGTGGGACAGTAGCAATTTCGACAAAATTCATCAGGAGATAGGTTAACGTCTTATGTTATACATTGTATGTCTGATGGGTGCAAAAGGATGCATCCCCTGACCTTCAACCTGGTAACTAGTGTGGCCCTTCGAGCTGAAAAGTGTTAACGATCCCCACCCTAAGGGAGAGTCACCGCTGAGTGCAATCTTACACAAAGAGATGCGCTCCCTCTCTGTCTCCTACGCACACCCACATACAGTGAGTTCAAAGACTGACAAAAGACGACATTGCATTTCAACATATGTATGTTGGGCAAAAGATACTTCCCACTGTTAGTCTCAGTTAAGTTTTGATTCCCCAACCAAGCCTAAGCGGTTTATATATGCAAGTGGTCATATCACTACCAGGAATAATATGCCTTTGGGTTTGTCACAACACGCAAAGCAGTGCTAGTTGCTTGTTCTTTCCAATATCCAGTTCAAAGATGGTCTTTATTTGGTATGACTTCTTTAAAGGTAAAGGTTCCCCTGCACATTCGTGTCCGACTCTAGGGGCCGGTGCTCATCTCTGTTTGTTAGCCGAAGAGCCAGTGTTGTCCGAAGATGCTTCTGCAGTCATGTGGCCACCATGACGCGCTCGGAACGCTGTTACCTACCCACCGAAATGGTACCTATTCATCTACTTGCATTTGCACGCTTTCAAATTGCTAGGTTGGCAAGAGCTGGGGCGAGTGCGGGAGCTCACTCCGTCATGCAGATGACAAAGTTGCTGGCCCAACATAGCTCACTTCATTCTTCTTGCCTGTATTTCCTGTAGATTTCTCCAAGCTCTCTTATGTATTTAAGTGTTTTTTAATCAATCTCTCTCCTTGCCTGTCTTGGGTTTCAGGAGGTGGGGAATGAAAAAAGACTGAGAGCTGAAGAACGAGACACAGTATCATCAAAGGTGACACTGGGATCAATAAAGACATCCAGGCATTTTGCTACTTCAGACAGAACAGCAAACGGGGAACTCCCTTAGCTCAAGCTGCAGAGTACCCAAAGTGTATTGAATTATGTCGGTATGTAAAGCATAAAACCCAACATGCATCCCTCCCTCCTTCCTGGCTTCAACACAAAGTTATTAACAAAGCAACCCTGTTGTTCTGTCTGAGTGGGACCAACCAGCCTTATTGATATACGAGGAAAAGTAGCATTTGTAGCTTTTTTCAGTCTTCTTTGAAAAACTGTCTCCTATTGTTTGCTGGTCTAAATGTTCCTCATCTTTTAAAGGTGCATTAGAGTGTTGAGAAGACCCTCACTTGTTCCCGATTGTTTCTTCCTGCTTCACCTCATGCCCCCCTTTCAAGCCTGTGAATCTGACTGGCTGGGCATTGGGTGGTGTGTGGGGTAAAGCAGCAGGAAGCACCCCCCCTCCCTCCCGGGTATTCCTTGCAACCTGTAGTGTATGGAAATGCTCTTAAAGCTTTAGTCCCTGTTTTGGTTATCGTTATGGTAAAGCACAAGATCCTGGATGCATCTGTGGTACAAATGTGACTGAAAAATGAGTCTGCGAAAGATTAGATTTGTGGAGGTATATACTGAACAAAGATTGAAGAAAATGCAGTGTGTTCACATGTGTATGTGATATGTTCATTGTATGTGAACAAGGAAAAATAAATGTAATGATTTTATTTTCATTATTTATATTTGGAAAAATAAAATAAACTTATCTGTGCATCTAATACATAGTTTGCTTCAGCAGTTTGCAAGTGATATTTTAGATAATTCAAAACAAAGTATATAGCAGGTAACAATACTCTACGGTATATGTTCCTAAATTGGGCCATTGCTGACTGATAATCAGTGTTGCCTAAAAAACAATACGTTTTTGTGGCTTTGCCCTCATCTTTTCTTCCAAGTCAATGAAATTCATTACACCTATCTTACCTGTAATATTAGAGAAAATATGACTGAAGTTCAGAATTTTAATCCTTAAAAGGAACATGGAAAGCATGACAACTAAAAGCAGATGTCACTCATTTGGAGCACTCTTGTTTTAAAAGATAAAAGATATTGGTATCTTTTCAATATTAATCTCAAGTTAGCACGGTATTGTTTCATTCAAGAACAAAAATAAGATCAATTTGAGGATTTATTATATCAATAACATTCCCTTATTGTTACCTAAGCATTTTAAGAGATTTAAACCAAAACCATAAAAATTTAAGTTTAGGTAAATTAATAACAGTTTATTATAAGATATACAGTACCTGAGCTTTAAATCACCTAAATAACAACTGTTTAAAAGATAAGTATTTAGGCAACTGTTTTTTTTAGGATCATATACAATATGCTCAAATGAAAACTGTGACAAAAGGTTTCAGGAACTGACAACATTACAGACAATGCCTTTAGCAGTATCTTCTTCTGAAAATTGATACTATTGATTATATAATGATTATTATATGTAGATTGGCAACTTAGGCAAAAAGAAAAAGAAAAAGGTTATTTAGGGTATAAGGTGTTTCTTAAAATAAAATTTCATAAAAGGCCCTGCATATAAAAAAGTAGTAAAGAAATTTTCATAAATAGTGGGGTGAATCCATTGCCCTACAAACTCAGCTCATGGAATTGAGCAAAACCCAGTGGAGGCTTGTTGTCTCTTAACTGAGAACTACTGGAAGAAGGTGGAGGTTGGTAATTTTTGCTGATTTCACCTTCCCTCTGCAGCTATGCTTTTTGAAAAGATCTCCCAACCTTGCAGAGATGACCATTATTTCTATATAGAGAGAAGGTCCATAGAGGAGAGAGAATAAATGAAAATTACCTCCTTCTCTTCTGCTGATAGATAAGCCATAGATGGGCAACTTGTGGACTATTCCATGCTGTTGAAGTCCTGCTGTCCTCAGCCCTGCCTATGTGACTGGTGATAAGGTTTTCTGGGAGCTGCAATCCAGCAGCATGATGGAAGACAACAAATTGTCAAGCTCTGGTCCAATTTCACACGCACTGTTAATTTGTAGATTCAAGCCAATATTTTTAGTTCTTCACTTATCAGTTCTGTTCCTAACGATATGCTTAACTGGGTCAAAGGCAGGGGGTCCAGGGGAGGGGGAGGGAGGCAAAAAAGTAAAAATGGTGGTTGTGACCATGCAATTGTGACTGCCATTTTGTCTTATTTTACATTCTCTGTGGATGCAGCTGGTCAAGGGTGATGCTGTTATGTCAACTAACCTCCGGAGAACTAAATAGCTCGAGAGAGAGCAGTTACACACTGGATGAAATTTAACCTCACCCAGTCAGTCGTGTAGGACTACCTGACCTGTTTTGCATAACTAGTCACCTAAAATAAATGGCATTACTTGCTCATGGAAAATCAGTTACTTTTGGAAGAAAGCAGGGGTAGAACACATTCTGTAGTCCCAGCATGGTGACATTTGAGCCAACTGATATGACGGTGTACTGCCAAAAGCTCCACTAAGGAGATCTGGCTGGATTAGCAGCTGACTGAGTTGAGCAGGTCATAGAAACAGGGTATGTTACGAATCCCATGTACCGCATGGCTGCTTTTTTCAGTCTGAGCATTTCTAAAACAGGAATGCTTAAATTGTCCTTAAACAATTTCATTGTGCATTGCCCTCCTTCTACCCCCATTATAAAACAAAACAGAAAGGAACAAATGATTAGAATCTTTTTCGTAAAAATAAATACTAGGTTAATGCAGAATTTCATTCATTTTTTACATTATCCAATATGCAAAATGCCATGCTTGCTGCAGACTTAGAAAGAAGATCCAGCCAATCCTATAGCCCCTTGATCACAGGTTTGCATCCTAATAAGAATACTACAAAAATAAAGGTATTTCACCCTATGTATAGCATTAGTAAGGCAAAGAAGGTGAATCCTTTCAGCTGTGTAGCAATATGCTCTAAATTCATAGTACTCAGTGCATATTTGGAAGAAGAAAAAAAGCATTTACTTTCAGGGCAGAAAAGCCCCAGAAAAATGAAATAGCCAAATTCTTCAGTCTGTAGCAAATCAGAAAATTACTCGATCTCCCTGAGATCTTTCCCAACTAATTGTTCCATTTAATGTTCCAAAATTGCTGTCTTCTTCCTCTTGTTCTTTCACAAGTTCCACAAATACCTAAAATAAATGAACAGTGCATGAGTGTTTTAATGACAACTTTTTCTCAGTAGAATTCCACCCAGCAGGTGGGCAGAACTGTGACCCAAGTTACTTAAAGATTCAAAATTCTCCTCATTTGCATCCCTTCATGACCTGGAGATAAACCTCTGAAGGAAGGTGGTCAAGGCTCTCCATGCCATGCGTTGAGACTGTACAGAGAATCTTCCTGCTTCAAGCTGAAACTCTTGGAGACTTAGGAAGAGGTGCAAATGAACAGAAAGAGAAGTGCTAGAAGAAGAGACGGCTTGCCCATCCTCTTTTCATAGAATGTTTGAGCTGAGGGCAAGACTATCTTAAGAAGGGTAATGTTTTTTTCCACTCAATCTTCTGTTCTCTTACAACATTATGAATGAAATATTGGCTCCAAATGACGTGCCTACCCCCTTGTGACAGAACAGGAAAACAAATGGACATTTATGAAATTATGGATGGAAATGACAACTTTATATAACAAAGAGACTGGTTTGAAACTTGTGGAAAATATACATTTGGAGGGCATATTATGATTTTGTACTGTAGATGTTTGTCTAATTACCTGATCAAGTGTTGCTTGAGAGAAGCTGTATTCTTCAACATTAAGGGCATGTTTTGCTGTTAAAAATGTCAGAAATAACTGTTTATTCCTCAGTGAGTGAGTATATATTATAATATAACATGTTATACCTTGACATTAGTAAAGATGGTACAAAAGGTAACTTTTCTGGGACTTTACAGGTAATTTAATGACTAATTCTGACTTCCACATTCTATTAAGATTGTCCAAAGTGTCCATAGGATCCATCCTGAAGATGCAGTGTTATGCCATCATACGCATGCAACATTACAACACATGTATAAAAGGGATTGCGCTGGTGGTGCAATAGTACAACACTGCTTTTTTCACTTTCTTCCCTTTGTGGATACTTCCAAAGGTTGCACACCCTCAGTTGTTAACGTTGTGGCAACTGGCAGCATGTGTACACCTCCAATGTAAGTTTGTGACAATGTCTGAGAACTTAATGCCGTGCTGCTTTAATGCTATAAAATATGTCCCGTCAAAGCAAGTCCGAAAAACTATAAGCTTTGCTAATCAGAAAGCAACAAGAAAAGGTTGGATAAAAGGACAAATGCATATCGAAATATAATGTAATAGGATGATGCTAGTGGTGAGAGACAACAGGGTGAACTTCAGTTAACATAAAATTAAGGTGGATAAGTGAGGATGAAGGTTCTATTATAATTAGCGTAATTGGAAAATTAATACCTTACCTTCCTCCAGTTTAGAAAAAACCAATGCAAGTGACTGGACATCTTCTCTTGGAATTTTATATGCCAAAATTGAAGCAACACTGTAACAAAGTAAATAATAGCATAAGCCTCCACAAGAAGCACATGGCTTCAGCCATGTTACAGTGATTATTATTTATTTTATTTTATTATTTTTATTATTTTTTGGTGCCTTCGAGTCAGTGTTGACTCCTGACAACTCCCTGGACTAGTTTTCTTGGCAAGATTTTGGAAGTGGCTTGGACATTGCCTGCTTCCTCAGGCTGGGAGAGAGGGACTGGCCCAAGGTCACCCAGCTGGCTTTGCGCCTCAGGCAGGACTAGAACTCACGGTCTCCCGGTTTCTAGCCTGATGCCTTAACCACTACACCAAACTGGCTCTGTTACAGGAATTAGGATTTTTAAAAATCATATTACCGTATTTTCCAGCGTATAAGACGACTGGGCATATAAGACGACCCCCAACTTTTCCAGTTAAAATATAGAGTTTGGGATATACTCGCTGTATAAGACTACCCCTCTTCCAACGCACTGGGAAAAAAAAGCTTTCCCAATGCATTGGGAAGCGGAGTAGAAAGTAAAAAACTGCAGGGAGAAAACAGGGAAGCGGAGTAGAAAGCGAATAGTAATGCGAAGCGTGGCAGCGCGGGGTGTGTGTGTGAAGGAGAATATTGGGGGGAGGGGGGAGAAAGCTTTAATTATCTGGGCAAGGCAGAGGGGTGAAGAATACATTTCCAAGCTTTAGCGGAACAAACCATGAAGGAGGAGGAGGAGGAGGGTAATGGGGGGAAGTTTGAAAAAGCAGATCCAAACGCAAAAGTTACTGAGTCATTTCAGTGGCGGCTGGAACAGTTTTATTGACTCCAGCCTCCCTCCCTCCCTCTCTCTTTCCCTGGCGATGGATCAGTGCGGGGGGGGGGTCAGGAGGGAAGGGAGGAAACGGCAAGGGAGGGAGGGAGCGGAGGGTGGGACAAGAGGGGGGAGCGTTCAAGAGGAGCGGATTTAAAAGAGCGCGGGGGGGGTGGCTTTAAAAATAAATCAGGGGCGTGAATCACATCACCGCCGGAAGAATTAACACGCGGGCATCTGTATACAAAGTCCCCCCCCGCTCTTTTAAATCCACTTCTCTTGAACGCTCCCTCCCTTGCCTTCTCCTCCCTTCCCTCCCCCTGTACTGATCCATTGCCAGGGAAAGAGAGTGAGAGAGGGAGGGAGGCCGGAGTCAAAAAAACTGTTCCAGCTGCCACCGAAATGACTCACTAACTTTTGTGCTTGGATCTGCTTTTTCAAACCTCCCCCCATCATCACCACCACCCTCTTCCTCCTCCTCCTTCACGGTTTGTTCTGCTAAAGCTTGGAGATGTATTCTGGGGGGGGGGGGTGGAAAATCTCCGCGCCGATCAGCTGTGCGGCGGGGATCAGCTGTGCGGCGGGAAGTGAAGTTGCATCCCTGCGGTGCGCCATAAGCGCTTCCGGTTTCAGCACCGCCCTATAAGACGACCCCCGGCGTATAAGACGACCCCCGACTTTTGAGAAGATTTTCCTGGGTTAAAAAGTCGTCTTATACGCCGGAAAATACGGTAAGTTCAATTCTAAACCTACACATGACCAAATCTAGAACCAATCCATTGACTTTTACCTTTTCAGACAATTTGCATTTGGAAAAATGCTCAAAATCTTCCTTTGAAGGTGTTCCTTCTGCTGTGATTCTGGCATTTCTTTTAATTTCATTTCTAAAAAATATCCCCTGCCAAATTTAGTCTTGAGATGTTGAACTGTTCCAATGCACCTATTTGTTGGGGGGGGGAGGGGGGATAGACAGATGAGTTCAATGTCCACAATTACAATGTTTTAAAACAATAGTCTCATTTTTTAACAAAATTAAGATGCTAAGGAAATACCTTAACTTTCCAGATACCAAGATGGCCACACGATCACATATTGCCTCTGCTTCTGCCATATAATGTGTTGCCAGAATAGCCGCTCTCTCTTTACTTTTAAAGGCTGCTCGGATTGCTTTCCTATAAAATGTAATGCACACTCAATGAAAAAGAATAGGTTCCCTCACTAAGCCTATAAACGATTTTAAACAATGCAGTCACCTATAATGATGCAAAATCATCTGCTGGTCCCTCCACAAACTTGGGGATCCAAGAAAGGCTAAACTTTGTTTTTCTGCACCATGTTCATAGAACGATAGAGCTACCTATAAAATAGATAGACTCATGTGTAACAATCTCTGCTGATTTTTATGGACAGCTCTCACGTCTGTCTCTGGGAACATTTAAAAATACTCTGTGTAGATGAACCAAGAAAGGATCTATTCATTCATTTAGGGACAACTCTATTATGTCTCTTCCTCCTCCTTCCTCCTCTCCAGAATATTATCTCCCACATGTTTTCCTTTACCATTCGATTCCATTCCATCTTCTACCTCTTGTTTTCAGTGAGAGAACTTTCTAGTCCACTGAGTCCTGATAAGATTGCCTGCTTTCTTCTAAGATTATCTTTCCCTGAAAGATTTCTTAAGCATCTACAAGATTCATGCTTTGATAACTCCTCCTTGAATGACAGTTGAAATTTCTCTCTTGATTACTTAAACAAGAGCTTAGGAAGCTATAACTTTGACAGTGAAAGAATGATAATATGCTTTACAAAACACTTATGCTAATTTACTACTTAAATTACACAGAAATCAACATGATTTTGCTCTCCAGTACCATGGGAGGCTACTCACCACATGTGCTGTATTGCTATAGGGTCCATACCAGTAGACGGCTCATCTAGTAGAGTAATATGAGGATTACCAAGCATACTTAAGGCAAAGCATAACTGAAAAATAAAGAAACAGAAGAGATTACCTTGATGTTCATTTGCTTTATATAATACAACTTGTACAATCATTTTTTTTAAAAAAAATAATAAATACCTTTCGTTTGATTCCTGCACCAAGTTTCTTCACTCTTTTTTGTAGATGTTCCTTAAGGTCAAGTGCATTGGAAAAGCTGTGGAAAACAAGTACATTTTTGTAGTCTTGAAAGGTGAGTATTAATAAGGTGTTAAACATTTGCACATTTAAGAAACTACAGCTCGACTCATAAAAACAGAGAATATAAAATGAGGGGTAGATTCAGCACAATATATTTAATTAAAATATTTTCAAACCCCACTTTAGGAGACAAAACTTTCCCAAGTAACTCACAAATTAAAATAATATAATAGATATAAACATTAATAAAAACCAGTGATAATAACAAAACATAGATCAGCAAGTAAGACTAAAACGAAAAACATTTTCTTCAAAACTGTCAGTATATCTAGAAAGACAACTTGGGAGAAGGCCAAGGAAAATAAATGAACACTGAAGGTTTTTCTTAAGGCTGACAGTGATGGCTTTTGACAGACGTCATTGTTTTGCACAGTCTGGAGGTAGGGGGTTACTGAGGAAAGGAATTTCTTTTTTTCTTTTGTAGCCATCACCTTGACTCCTTTCAGACAAAGGAAACATTTAAGTGGATTATTTTTCTCCCATCCCTACAATGATTTTTATTATCTTAAAGGTTTCCAGCTGGTAGTGCACTTGATATGTCTCTTATATTTAATTTACTATGTAGTACTCTTTTGAAATACATTATAGCTGACAGATGAGAGTCTTCTTTTTTGCTAGCATGGCAATCAGAGTAATATGTTGTCTTTTCAATCTCTCATCAAGTATGACATCCATGTTTCCAAATATTTTATAGCAGCAATGAGTAACTATAACCCACAAGTCCCATTTTTTGTGACTTCATTTTTGAAAAATTCAGCTGGAAACTGCAAAACATTGGTAGCAAAATTTTCTGCCCATTTCTGTTGGTAAACCAAAGAAGGAGTGTATTAAGTCTTCAGGAAGGCTTAGGTTTGGAAAAGGATGTATACATGTATCTCCATCACACGTGACGAAGGGCCTGGTATTTTATTGGACTCAAATATAAAATATAAAGTAGCTTCATAGTAATCACTGAAAATTACATCTATCAAGGTTAGATGCACAAGCTTTTTTTGGTTAACTTATAAAAAGCTTTTATTCAAGGAAAATTATGAAGTATATGTACAAGAATGAAGAAACTGAGACATCCTTGGTAATGATATAGTAAACTGATGGTATGTGTAAACACCTTGACTTGCATTAATCTATTGTACACATGCTGATACTGAACTATGTGCAATTGAAGAGAGACTACTATCCCCATTTGGTACAATAAATATGAATAATTAAAAGGTTGAAATTTTTTCAAGAATGAAGCCATTCTTTGGTGAAAAGACAGGGCGTAAGTAAATAAATAAACAAACAAAAATATCTGATATACATAAACAGCCAACGATATAAGAATCTTTATAGCATATATAAAATATTAATATGATCAATATCTTCAACAAGACCATGTCATAGCACAGTAAGAGAAAATACAATTAATGTATAAAAAAATTAAATACTTGAGATACTTACCATTTTATGACTTCTGTCATGTCACTAGCATTCATTCCTTTGACAGCACCATAAATTTCAAAATGTTCTTGTAATGTAATATTAGGCCAAAGTGGGTTTCCCTGTGGACAGTAACCCATGTATTTCATGGAATTATCCATGTTATTTTCACCTAAACAATAATCCCCCATCAGCACCTGTGGATACAAGAATCTCTTCTCAGTATTCTTTCATAATGTTTCCAGTTAAAGGTGATTGTGAAAAGCTGAATTAACTGAAATCTTAATTTTTAAGACATAAATATAATACTTAATATATCACTTATATATATATAGTGATATATTATATATAATAATATATCACTTCCGGGTGAGCAGAGAAAGCGACTAGACGCGGTAAAGAAGAGCTCCGCGAAAAAAGTTTTTCTGCAGCCGTTTGGAAAACGCGATTTCGTCGGAAGGAGAAGGGACGAAATCGGCCAGAGAAGTGGAGAAAAATCTCTCTGGAAAAGAACCTCAGCTACCACGAAGGGACGTGAGCTGGACAAGTTTTCCTCATTTGTTCGTTTGCTGTCCTGTCATTGTCAATGTCGGAGGAAAATGGAGGCTCGCAACGCTGAGTGGTAAGAGGGACAAAAACAATTCCAACGGTCTCAGTCAGACAAACGGTCTGAAGAAGGTTGCTTTTTTTTTTTGCCACAAATTTATAAAAGAGGATTAAAGTGAAAAGAAACTTAAATTTCTTAAGAGAAAATAAGCGAAAGAAACTGAAAGGAAGAAGTACTTCGGAAAAAAAACAACAAAAAAACTGAAACTCAACTGAAAGTGACCATTTTAAAGACATTTTGAAAAAGCAATATTGAATATATTGAATATATAAAGGAAACCTATAAGTATAGTATTACATTATATTGTCTGTATGTCTGTGTATAATACAATTTAAAATAAGAAAACAATAGTGGAAATGTATATAAGGATAAGGATATAAGATATTGTGATATATTAAGTAATTAGAATATAGACATATATATATATATATATATATATATATATATATATATATATATCAATTAGTTAGAATATAGATTTTATTATAAAAAGAAGGAAATAACAAATAGAAAGGTGTTGGAAAAACATGGCCACAAAACGACAACTAAGAAGAGGATCTGATGGTGAAGGGTTGAAAGCCTTATTTGAAGACTTTACAATAAAAACCACAGAAACAATAACACAGACTGTGAAAAAAGTATTAGAAGAAAGATTTGGAGATTTGGAAAAAAGGATAGATCAAAAAATGGATATTATAGAAAAAAAATTTAATATTGAAATACAACAAATTAAAAAACAAATGGACAAATGTGAAGAAAAAAGAGAAGAAGAGGAAGAACGTCTAGCACTACTGGAATTGAAAGAAAAAGAACGTTACATAAGAATAAGAGGGGTGGAAGAAGACAAAGAAGAAAATATTAAAGGACTGCTTATTCAAATGATTACTGACTTGATAGAATTGGAGGAGGAGAAAATAGATGATGAAATTGAAAAAATATATAGAGTTAACTCCAAATATGCAAAGATTAACAAAAAACCTAGAGACATATTGATAGAATTTACTAAAAAAAATATAGAGATATGGTTATTCAATCAGCATTTAACAAAAAAATTGAAATTGAAGGTAATGCTATCACTATCTTTAAAGAAATACCTGGAGGAATATTAAGAAAAAGAAAAGAATATAAATTTCTGACAGAAACATTAAAGAAATACGAAATAAATTTTAGATGGGAGAATTTTGAAGGAGTTAACTTATTGTATAAGGGTCAAAGACATAGACTAAATTCTATATACAAAGCAAAGGAATTTCATAAGAGATTAGAGAAAGAATTGGGAAATAAGTAAGATGAGTAAACTTAAAAGTTTAACATGGAATATCAATGGATTTAACTCACCAGTGAAAAGAAATAGAACATTTCAAATTTTAAAAAAAACTAGAACTAGATATCATTTGTCTTCAAGAAACCCACATAAATAAAAAAGATACGAAATATTTGGACAATAAAAAACTAGGGGTAGCATTCTATACAGCTAATGAAAAGAAAAAAAATGGTATAGTTATTTATGTAAAACCTTCACTTAAACCTAAAATAATATTAAAAGATGAAGAGGGAAGATTCTTAATAGTGGAAATTGAAAGCCAAAATATGAAAATTTGGACAGTGGGGGTATATGCCCCGAACAACAATCAAAAATTTTTTTATAAAAAATTGTCAGATGTCCTCTCTGAATATGCGAATAAAAATTGGGTGTTAATGGGGGATTTGAACGGGGTTGTGGAACCTAAAATAGATAGAAAATCAGATAACCAGATTAGTAAAAATCAAGGAAAACTACCAAAAGAATTTTTTAATATGGCTAAAAATTTAATGTTAATAGATGCTTGGAGGCACAATAAAGGAAATAAGAGAGATTATACATTTTATTCGAATAGATTTAATTCATTTTCTAGAATAGACATGATCTGGATATCTAAAAGCTTAGAAAATAAAATAAAAGACATGTCAATTCTACCGAAAACACTCTCAGATCACAACCCAGTTCAAATGACCCTAAACATCAATACTAAAATATTTAGATGGAGAATGAATGAAAATATCCTTAAAAACAAAAAAAATATAGAGGAATTAGAAAAAAAATTACAAGAATTTTTTACTTGGAACATTGACAAGGGAGTTAAAATAGAAACAGTTTGGGATACAAGTAAAGCATATATGAGAGGACAACTGATATCACTTAACAATTATCAAAAAAAGAACAAGAAAAAAAAAACAGAAACAATAATGGAACAGATAAAAGAGAAAGAATTAGAACTGCAAAAAAACAATAGAAAGAAAAAAGAAAAAGAAGAATTAAGAAACCAAATAAAATTATTGCAACTTCAAATTAAAATAGAACTAACAGAAGAATTGAATAGAAAACTAAAATTTATCAAACAAAGAAATTTCGAACAGGCAAATAAACCAGGAAAATGGCTGGCATACAAATTAAGGAAAGAAAAAGGAAAAAAAATCATTTCAAAAATTAGAGATAAGAATAAAGATTTGATATATAATGAAGATATCAAAAAGGCTTTCTTTGATTACTATACCAGTCTATATCAAAAACAGCAAATATCAAAAAATAAAATAGATGAATATATTGAAAAATGTAAACTAGAAAAATTAACAGAAGAAGATAAAGATTTTACAAATAATAACATTACAACACAAGAAATCAAAGATGCAATCAAAAGATTAAAAACAGGGAAAACACCAGGAAATGATGGTTTTATAGCTGAATATTACAAAAAATTTCAAGAACATCTAATTAATCCATTAAAAATTCTATTCAATTCAATACTACAAGGGGCAGATATACCAATATCATGGAGAGAAGCAAATATTGTACTAATACCAAAAGAAAACCAAGACTTAACAGAATGTAAAAATTATAGGCCAATTTCCTTACTAAACAATGATTACAAAATATTTGCCATCATTCTTGCTGAAAGGTTAAAAATTTTTTTACAGAAAATTATTAACCAAGATCAAAATGGTTTCTTACCAAACAGACAAATAAAAGAAAATATAAGACATGTAATCAATCTAATTGAATACGCAAACGTTCATAACGAAAAACCAATAATGTTATTATTTCTAGATGCGGAGAAAGCTTTGAATATACTACCAAGATTTTTGTATTTGTTCCAAACAATCCCGATTATGATTAAAAACCAAGTTTTTATAAAATGGCAAAAAGAAATATCCAAATTTATATGGCAAAAGAAAAAACCTAGAATAAAATTAAAATATTTACAAGACACAAAAGATAGAGGGGGATTAGCAATGCCAGACCTTAAATTATATTATGAAACATGTGGCCTAATATGGATTAAAGATTGGATAAAACTAGAAAATGAAAAATTACTGAATTTAGAAGGACATGACAATAGATATGGTTGGCACGGTTACATGTGGTATAATAAAAGCAAAATACATAAGGCATTTAATAACCACATAATAAGAAAATCCTTGCTAAATATTTGGAACAAATACAAAAAAACACTATTACCAAATCTTCCACTATGGGTGTCAACCCAAGAGGCATGTACCAGATTAGGGAGTCAAAATAAAAAAGAATATATAAGATATAAAAATTTGTTAAAATTTGAAGGAAATACTCAGAAACTTAAAACAAGGGAAGAACTAGAAAATGAAAATATAATATGTCATTGGTTTACGTATTTCCAATTAAAAGAGCAATATAAAATAGACGAAAAAAATTATCAATTTACAAAAATAGAAAATAATTGGGATAATATATTAAAAAAAGAGGAAGAACATTTAATCTCTAAAATATATAAAACATTACTGGAAATGAAAACCAAGGACATAAAAATTAAAAAATACATGAAAAAATGGGAGGAAAATTTAGGAATTGAAATTACATATGAAGATTGGCAAGAAATCTGGATCAAAAATATAAAATTTACTTTAAGTAATGATTTAAGAGAAAACATGTATAAAATGATTTTTAGATGGTACATGTCTCCTGAGGTGTTATTTAAATCAAAAATGAGTAACTCTATTTTATGTTGGAAATGCAAAAACAAAAGGGGTTCTTTCTACCATGTATGGTGGCTATGTGTAAAAGCAAAAAAATATTGGGTCAAAATACATAAATATGTATGTAAAATATTCGACAAAGAAATAAGAAT
Source organism: Charina bottae (assembly GCA_023362775.1). NCBI lineage: Eukaryota > Metazoa > Chordata > Lepidosauria > Squamata > Charinaidae > Charina > Charina bottae. The sequence continues at coordinate 139,512,790 of JALMGJ010000002.1, read as the reverse complement.
GAGACCAGAATTATATTTATTGGGTAAAATTGAAGACAATATAAATAAAAAACAAAAGATTTTATTTCAGTATCTAAGTACAGCTGCAAGGATAAAATAAGCCCAATACTGGAAACAAGAAAATATTCCAACAAAAGAAGAATGGATTATAAAAGTAATGGATTTAATGCAATCAGACAAATTAACAAATTTAATAAAAGGAAAAGAAATGGGGAAGTATAATGAAACATGGGACCCCTTCATAAAATATATTCAAAAAGAATATAACATTAAATAGAGAACAAATATAATAATAATAATAATAATAATAATAATAATAATAATAATAAAAAGTACAAATAAAGAAGGGGCGAAAGGATAAAAAAAAGAGGTATAAGAAGAGAAAAATGTAACTCAAGTATTTACAAGAATTTTTTTGTTTGTTTGTTGTTATGTGTTATATATGTTCATTGTTATGTGTTATATGTTTGGTTTATGTTTTATGTTAAATGTAATAATAAAAAATTATATCTAAAAAAAAAAAAAGAAGGAATACATGGCATTTCATTTAACCACAGGTAGACTTTGGAACTCAACTCCTTCATTTGTATTCTCCCTAACTTGGACTGTTTCAGTTTAAGGATTTTTCAAGGAACGTTTGGGGCAGACAAGAGAAAAAACAAGAATGGTCTTGAAAATGTATTCAAGAGTACAATTAAAGTGAAATTATGAACCAGAATAAAAACAAAAGTATTTTTGCTTCTGCAAATATATATATATATATATATATATATATATATATATATATATATAAGATAAAATACACAATTTTATTTGATCAAAAACATATTCCAATATAATATAAGCATTTATCTATGAACTTATTTTCCAATAGTCTTCCTTCCTTAATTTTTTAAAAATTAGTTTATTTAATCACACATGCTCATTCTCATATTCTATCAACTGATTGCTGGGATTAATACATTGCATCAAATAATCAAATTGATTCAAATATAAATATGTGCCTATGTATTTACCAGTTTGTTGAAGTGCTGCATTGATTACAAGGCATCTCTTTCCAAGCATCAAACTGATTCAGGAATTAAATTATTCAACTTGAAGTAATGATTTGATCAAATTAACTTCAAATCAAGGATTTGAAATTCTGCATAGCCCTATGTCTATGAAGGTTCTCAGTCATCCAGGTGGAATTGTCTGTAGCTTGAATCATGTCAACTGGATTTCTATTTTCTCAGTGGAAACGTTTCGCTCCTTATCCAAGGAGCTTCTTCAGTCTGAGCAAAGTTAGTAAGGGAATCCTGAATATGTTTCTAGGTAGCTGTGTGACCTTACACCTGGGGCTGGGGTCATGGTTACACCTGGGGCTAGGTCATGGTTATATTGAGATGTTATTTTAAGTCCTTTTATCATCTAAAGGAAAGGACTTAAAATAACATCTCAATATAACCATGACCTAGCCCCAGGTGTAACCATGACCCCAGCCCCAGGTGTAAGGTCACATAGCTACCTAGAAACATATTCAGGATTCCCTTACTAACTTTGCTCAGACTGAAGAAGCTCCTTGGATAAGGAGCGAAACGTTTCCACTGAGAAAATAGAAATCCAGTTGACATGATTCAAGCTACAGACATCTGCATAGCCCTATTGAATAATATCTATTAACCTGAAAAATGTCAAGTACTGGATATTTTTCAGTGGACAGTCCAAGATCTGTACATGGACCCACATAGAGAACAGATCCATATTTATTTATTTAATTTCTATAGACGCCCATCTCAACAAGTGACTCTGGGCGGCTTGCAATCATAAAAACCACAAAACATATGCTCAAATATTGCCAACAGCAGGTATCTTTTCTGTTACTGACTGATTTAAAAATCAAATTTATAGGCCACCTAACTCATAATGATTCTAGGCAGTGTAAAAGTTAAAAGCACATTCAATACAACAAAAACAGAAAGAAGGCAATAACCCAGAGGCTGATATACCAAACACATTAATAAAATTCCCACCAAGGTGTATATTCCTAAACCAGGGCCTAGGGAAAGAGCCAGGTCCTTAAAGCAACAGGCAGCAGAGTCAGGGCAACTCAGACCACTGGGAGAACTAAGAATTCCACAGGGCAGGCACTGTGACAGAGAACGCACACAGCTTGGGTCCCATCGGATGGCACAATTTTGAAGATGGGACCTGGAGCATGCCCACTGCATCAGATCTTATGAGACAGGTAGAAACAATGGGAGATATAGATATTTGGTTATCTATATGAGGTCTAGGTACTTCTGTGCCAGTCAGAAAAAATAGGTACTTCAAGTGATATTCTATCATGAACAGTGCTGAAATACATATACATAGCTTCAGTAAGAAATATCCATTTCCTTTGCCTAGAAAGTACTCTGAATCTTGTTGTGGATGAGAGCTCAATATTGATTAACAGGCAAAAATTGTGAGGAAGAGTGAATACAAAGATTTGATCAAAATTATATACTTGGCCTGAAGTTGGTTCAACTTCTCCTGCTAGAATACTAATCAATGTGCTCTTCCCAGCTCCGTTAGGGCCCAATACTCCCAGAACTTCTCCTAAAAAAGAAGCAAAAAAGCAAAAAAAAACCTAGTTTTTCCAACAAGCTAATTGGTTTCACTTTTGAGAAAGTAATTCTGTAGTAAATAATTTAACAATAACCTTTCTTAACACAAAGTGAAAGATAGTGAGTTGCCACTTTTTTCATTTTTCTTCCAAGAAGGAAATCAGTCTTTCCATCATATTCTTTATGTAAGCTGCTGACCAATACGGCTGGTTTCTAAAGAACAAAAAAACAATACTGAGCTTATACTGAATTAGCATGAATATATGATGCACAATAATTCCTTCCAATGGTCAATATTTCTTTCAGTCAGCCTGATTAGCCAGTATGTAGGGATAGTCTGAAGCCTTTTCTGTTGTTATGAGAGAGATGGACATTGTAATAATGGGAATGGGTGCAGGGTATCTCAGACCAGTTCCATTTGAGATTTGTCTACATGCTCCTGTGCCCAGGACTGACAATGAGAAGAATTGCATGGCTGGTTCAGGGACAAAATCCATCCATGAGGATCAGGCGAATGATAATGATCCCTTTGTGATTTTACTACAGGCTGTTTTCTCTGATCCCTGGAGAGATTAATTTCCAGTATTCTTTGTGTTTGTGTTAATAATCACAAATGTGGCCTAGCAAATTACTTCTTTTCTGTCATACTGTATACACAGTGCCAATAGGACGGGAGGTCTAAGACAGGCTCATTTACCTCTTCACAGTCCTGGCAAGTTATCATCTCTTTAACTTTCAGCTTTTCGGCCAAAACATCTTCATCTCCATCTTCTTCGTGTGATACATCTAGGAATTTACAGGCTTTGAGCCGCGTCGGAGTTCTGGATAGGAAAACATATTCAATCTCTGCTTGTGGGACTTCTGAATAGACCCAGCGGACAGCAAAAAAATACTGTCTAGTAGGCCAGACAGTAGGTCTGATCCTATGGACAACTTTATTCACAAAAACCTTAAGATCCAATGTAACCTTGCTGCCAAACGAGAGTGCATTCAAGTGAATGACTTTAGTAAGCTCTTTCTCACTTCATTGCAGAGTATGCTGCAAGTGCTGGGCAGTGAGGAGCCATTCAACACTGCTGGAAAAGGAACTACAGTTGTGAGTCTTCTCCCTCACCCTGCTGAGACTCTTGGAAGGAACTCTCCAAGCAAGAACTAGAACAAAGAGCAGCCCAGTCCATGATCCTAGAGTTACCAAGGGCTATTCTGCTGAGAGGACAATTGAATGGGTAAGGAGATAGTCCTTATATAGAAACAGCAAATAAAATCCTATTATCTGTACATCCATTTTTTACAATAGGAAAAATATTTCTACGTGCAAAGATAAATTCACCAGAAGGAAATGTGAGAGAGGCATAGGATGCAGGGAGCGGCTTACAAAAGACAGAGTAAGTTTGGAAATGCAAGGAGGTGGTCAGAAGTAGCAATATTAGAACATTTTGAGAAGCAGGGATTTTCCTGGGTCAATCATCTTAGCAAAGGCAGTTCAGAAAAAGCCAAAAATACTGCTCCCTTAAGAAAACACTCAAGCCCAGCCTAGCCCCACCCAGAAAAGAAACCTAATAAATGGATTTCACATCTTTGTGGACAAAAAGCCTCAATAACAACAACATTCTTTTTCTTAAAGAAGCAGCTTCTTCAACTGTTGTCACATTTTGCTTTGGTAATTTCAATACTGAATTTTAAAAGGAAAATGCAAAATGCTTACCTGAAAAAAGGGTCCACTCTCATTGATTTGCCTCCATGCTTCACCTCAAGGTATCGCAGAAGAAAGAGCCAAATTATACATTGCAAATAGGGCTAAACAGAAACAACAACAGCAACATTAACACAACTTTGCTCCAAATTACATTTGTAAGTAATTTAATGGGAAAAGCTAACTCGCTGATTCATGCCACAAAGAAAACTCTACTCCTAGTTTATGCTACATTAACACTATTAAATTGTATTAACCAAGTACTTTCAGCTCAAAGTTCAATAGAGACAGTTGAGTTTGGCTCAGAAAATGGATAAGAAAAATCTTATAATATCATAGGTTTTTATTTATGTATTTCTAATTATATGGCCATTCTTCTCACCAACTTATTATATATTTTGGAAATGTATAGGGCACTTCCATTTTTTTCTTGCTAAAAAATCTTGGACAATGTTTAAATTAAATAAGATCAGTGGTGGTTAGGATAAAGTGATAATGTGGCAAGTTGTTGTTGTTGTGCTGGCCCTGAACAACAGAGACCCAATTTTCCAGGAATATTGACTGAGAGGAGGCTTTTAAGGGGCAATAAGCTGTTTTTTAACACAGCTCCTCATAACCAGGATGTAATAGATTGATTTCTAGAATATGTTCTCCAAAGGAAGATATATTTGGCAGTAACTCTATCCAGATCTCACAAAACTATGATTTAGCTTTACGTGCCATGACTGTTCTGTCTCTATTCACTTTTTGATGATAAGTACATTATCTTTTGTTAACATATTGCATATCTTGCATGGGTTTAGAATACAGAATGAAGAATATGATGGTCCTATTCAGATTATAAACAACAAAAGCATAATAAGTACCAAAACTTCTTAAAATGTATAAGGGTTCCTGAATTCTTAAGATGAAAGAAGATTCTTACCGCTACTACTGAAACCAACAATCTTTCTGCACTTCTTTCCACTTTTTGACCAATCTTCTCTGTCTCCTAGCAAGATAATAATTATTCCAATTATTTTTTCATTTTTTTTGCAGATCATAAAGATGATTAATTTTTTTAAAAAACTCTTGTTTCTACAATAATTCATATTTCAGAATACAACAAAGAATTCTTACTTGATTTGATTTAGAATTAAACCCAACTATTTTCCAAAACAAGCAGAATATAGACTGATTAAATCCATACAAATTCAAACTTACTATAGTTCCACTGACATTAGTGGGAGTGTCAGAAGTTATGAATTTTTCACTATTATCTCTCTTCCCTGGATTGTGCAAAAATGGAAAGCAGGTATGTATATACCTACTTTATGTCCTAAACCTTTACGCTGATTTGCATCATATACATTGGAAACATACTTTTAAAACTACCATATCAATTTGAATGGAAATGTTGATTTCTTTTCATTTTCTCTTTGTCCCTTCTCACAAAATTCTTCAAAGCTTTAACAAGCCTCTTTTGGAAATCCAATAGAGGGAAGTTATCCAGGTCACTCTCTTGGTTTGTTATTTGTATATCCCTTTTCATTATTAAGACATCAGCCGGTTTCTTTTGAATGTCCAGTGTAACATCTTGTTCCGTGTCCTTTCTGTATCCTGTCATTTTTAAATCCACTTTCAAATCAGTCTCAATCATGTCAGGTAATACTTGTTCCTCTTCCATAGCATCTTTTAAACACAATCTATCTATAGAGCAGAGCTTTCCAAACGGTGTGTCGGGACATGTTAGTATGTCGGCTGCAGTGTCTGGGTGTGTCGCGGCTGCTGCTGCCTTCGAACCCTGCCAGGATTCTGCGCAGGTCCTAGTGCCTGCCTTGTGCCCTGCTGTAAGAGTGTGTCATGAAATGATGCCCTGCTGTAAGAGTGTGTCACAAAATGATGCATGTCTAAAAAGTGTGTCACCAACATGAAAAGTTTGGAAAGCTCTGCTATAGAGGCAGGCACTCTTAAAATTAACTTCTGGGTCCATTGTTCAAAACTATTCTTCAATATGTCAAAATATTTTGCTTCATCCTTATTAGTAAGTCGAGTTTGAGTGTTCTTCTCCTTTAATTGTAATCTTTAGTTCCTTCTAATTCCCTCTAGTGTCTAATTTTTAAAGTCTTATTATTATGTTTTTTTAAAAAATTCAAAACAAAAGCATTTTCCCATGGGAAGGATTGTTGATAATTAATTTGAATACCACTAAGGCTGTTCTCTCACCTATAGCTATAAAGATATCAGCAATTTGACCATCATCAAAATGAAAATAAAATTTGATGAAGACCGCAGATGCAACCTATATTACTATTACTATTATATTACTATATTATATTATAGTAATATAAATTTAATAATAATAATAATAATAATAATAATAATAACAACAACAACAACCTGTACCCACTCTCCCAACACTTTGCTATCTTTAGTGCCTACCTTTTTACATAAGTTATATTTGGCAGAATTAATTCTGAAATGGATACAAGAAGTTCACATACAAAAAACTTTTTCAATATAAAAAGTTGAGAAGAGGTCAGAACTCATTATGTTCCTGATTTAGTTTAAAACTGAGCTTAGAATAAGTCATCCCCCCTGCTTCAATTGTAGGGGGAAATGGCTGTTTTGGAACCATATTATGGTAGTCCGTCACAACTTTTAAAATATGTAATATACATTGAAATTTAAATAACATGTATGGCCTTGGCACACTAGAATCCTGAAATTACAAACTAAATTCAGTCTATAGTAAACTTACCTCTAACAAAGTAGTCAGGCACCCAATAAGAGGGTAGATTGGAATGAAGACACAAAAGGACATGTGAATTATAATGGCTATGGTATACCATTGTGTAAATGCTACATCAGTAACAATAATACAGATCAAAGCTGCCTGAAAGACAAAACAAATATAATCATAATAAAATTCAAGTGGAAGCATTAAACTAGAGTCCTACTTGCCCTATGATGTTGCACACAAATGCGGAGACAGTTGGGAACAACTTCAGAGCACCATCTGATCCTAACAAAAATCACAGCTGCTTTAGCAATTCAAACAGAGATGCTCTGTTTATGTTCTCATGTGCTGTGAAGCATCACTTTTGTATATTTTGCACTGCCCTACCTTATATATTAGGTGCCTAGATACAATCCGCAAGTTTAGATGGAATGCTTCTAAATCATGGATTTGTACTTAGCTTCAGATTATGTAGCTCAGAATTATGGACATTTCCTAGAACTTCAAGATGAATTTCTTATCCACTTTAAAGGGATGGATCCGGAAATCTGAAAATCCGAGGGGCGTGGTGGCTCAGTGGGTAAGATGCCAGGCTTGTCGATCGGAAGATCGCAAGTTCAGAGGTTCGAATCCCTAGCCCCGCATGACGGAGTGAGCTCCCGCACTAGCTCCAGCTCTTGCCAACCTAGCAATTCAAAAGCATGCAAATGCAAGTAGATGAATAGGTACCACTTCGGTGGGATGGTAACAGCGGTCCGCACGCGTCATGCCAGCCACATGACCGTGGAAACGTCTTCGGACAACGCTGTCTCTTCGGCTAACAAACAGAGATGAGCACCGGCCCCTAGAGTCGGACATGACTGCACAACTGTGCGGGGGGAACCTTTACCTTTACTATCCGGAAATCCAGTTACCAACCTGCCCCACCTTATAACAGATTTTTTCATTGCAAATAACTTCAAGCAAGTTAAAACAAAACATGTCAACACTGGCAGCATTGGCTGAATCTGAATACTACTAATACTACGTGGTCTGATGTGAAGGACTGGGCTGTATAAATTTTTGTTCTGAATAAATAGGTGTATTTGCTCATTTTAGGCTATGCAGAAGAGCATTTCTTTTGCTGATGAGATTAATATTTTAGCTTAATCTTACCTAGTTCTGTTTTTCAATTTTGTTACTGCTTAATGCTTACAATTAAAATAATTCATGAATCCAACTGAACCAATTGGAAATAAAGAACTCTTTTTATGGAATTCATTAAAAACAGGCAAAATATAGGCAGCCTTTTAAAAAAGAAAAGAAAGATAACTATAGTGTGGTGAATAAAATGAATGATACATAGAGTACAGTTATATGACTGACTTGCATGTCAGAGACTAGGAAATAATCCTACAAAATTTGGTCTTGTGCTGTACACACTGCAGCATGTACACATTGCACTAACACATGATTTGTTTTAAACATGGTTTGTTAAGACACAGTGATTGCATTCCCATAGTAGATAAAGAACTACAAAAACTGGAATCATACATTATGCAAAACTTAAACTTAGACAAAACACATTATGATTTAGATTGAACAGTGATTTGATCCATTGCAATAGGTGTAACTTAGAGAAAATACACAGATATACATGATGTTTACTGCAAACTAAATAAAGACAAATAAGGGCAGACATGATTCAAATTAAAAAAAAAGTTGAAGTCATATATACCCCAACATGAATGTGTATATAAACATACAAACAAAATTAGAAATTTCAATAAATGGAAAAAACAAATTACTCACAGTTGGAAAAATGAATGACCAAAATTCTTTGGTGTTTGGTATAGTTTTAAAAGTGAAAGAGACAACATAATGGAACAGAATTACTGAGGGTACATAGCCTATAATGCAAAAAGCCTGCAAGGAAAAAAAATACATTCCTTATTATTTTTCATGACATATAGTACTTTCCATGAAAACAGACCAGAATAATTAAAAACATGGCAAATAACCCATCACTTTGTTCATTTAGATCTGCTCATATAGAATGGTCTCTTTCTGGTCATTGGAAGATGGACAGGAAAGGGTTAACTCCACCTTTTCAGCTAAAAGGCAGACAAGGCTTCTTCCTGTGTCATGGAGGACACCCTGCCTTCAATCACATGCACTGATTTCATTTTAGGGTGCTTCAACTCCTCCTTTATTGTATATCCCCCCAAACTTGCCACTGTTAGGACACATAGGAATGGAAGAACAAGCTTAATACACATTTTTACACGTTTCTGTCATTTTTCACAATTTCTCCCCAAAGATAAAAATAGGGAGAAGCTGCAGCCATTAAGAGTTGTGCCAAGTGTCTTGAATTCAGAACTGTTTCAAATTTGTAACTTTTTTGAGTTCAGAATAATATTTTCTAGGTGAAATAATGCCATTTTGCATTTGAAACGGGCTGTTTTGATCATTTTGGAAGCTCTTTGTGCTTGACACACATCCAGAATAATTGAAACAGCCTGTTTTGAATATGAAACAATATATTTGCATTTAATACAACTATTTCAAGCTTAAAGCAGGGTGTTTCAAATTCAAAATTATTAGAATTCAAGAGATTTAGCATACCATTGGAAGTGATGCTTTACCAGGGATGAACATTTAAAAAGAGGGGGGGGTCTAGGAGTACAAAATAATACAAGATCTGGGTTTATATAAGTAAGTGGAAATGTACTGAAGAAAAGGCATAGAACATTTATTTGAACACAGCAAGACTTACTACAGCAAAGATCTTCACAGGGAAAAAAATAATTTCATGATGAACTCCAAATAAGATCCCAGTCATGACAAGGAGAATAGTGTAATATAGAGGAATGTCGACTAATGCTTGTCCACACCAGTAAGCAGATGGATAAAGGCCTGACATCTTAAGCTGAGTATAAGCTTTGATCTGCAAAAAATAAATTGGTTAAAATGTGTATCTGATACGGCATATTGGAACAAATCAAACAATTGTAATCACAACCCAGGATTGGATTCACAATGCATCAGGGAGACTATGCTGATGTAGGAGATAATGGATTTCTGGTGGGGCTCGTTTTGTTTGCTTTTAAACTCAGGAGTTAGATTAGCAAGGACAAGAATAACTGTAAATACATGCGTGTGTGCTAAAACGGTATAATTAAATAATCCAATAAATTATTTTAAAGTATAAATATTAATATTTAATCAGTTTAAGTTAACATTTGCTGGTTCTCAGTTTTTAACATCTTTTTAATGTGACTCTGCCCCTTTGCAATGTGGCACCTAATAAGCCTCACTTTTGGTCCAATGTGAGTTGCATATCCCTGCTTTATCTGCTGATCTAGATTGGCCTTTTTATTCAAGTTTTATTCAAGGGCTTCCCAAACTTTTGCTGTTGGCGACACACCAACGGCCAGCGAACAAAAACCCAGAAGTGCTGCCACTGCTGCGGCACGCAAAAACCTTGATGCGCCGGTGGCGGTGCTTCCGGGTTGCCGCCGCGGCAGCAGTGGCATCCTGGAACCCGGAAGCGCTGATGGCCTGCCGCCGCCGCTGCCCCTTCGAAAGGGCAGGCTCCGGAGACCCCAAAAATGTCCTTGGTTCCGGCAGGGAGACGAAAAGCCTCGCCACGCATGCCCACATGCTGCCGGGCCACTTCCCACCACACAGCTGATTGGTGCGGAGAATTTCCACCCCGCCCCCCCCCCCGTGCCGATCAGCTGTGCAGCAGAGAAGCGACCCGGCAGTGTGCGTGCGTGATTTTCACCTGCCTGCTGGAACTGAGGGCATTTTCATCAGCGCTTCCGGGTTGTCATGCAACACACTTGGGGCCCCCAGGCGACACAGTATTGTGTGGCGACACACAGTTTGGAAAGCCCTGGCCTAACCAAATCTCAGGGGGAAAGTTGTTCCAAAGAGCGGGAGCAGCAACAGAGGAGACAGGGAATTATTTCTGAAATAATTCATGAGTCTCAGTTTAAGATATGTTCAAAATTTTGAAATAAATTCAAATATTTACACCAATATGTCATCTGTTTATAGAATATAAATGTGGGCAGACAAATCATGCTTTAGACGAAGATATGGATTTTTTGTTGTTTCATTTTTTTAAAAAAATGATTTAATATAAATTACCCTATGATTTTCTGCATTCTCCATAGCAAAATATGATGGCAATCCAGTCATGGTGACACCTACTGTCAAACACTGAACAATCATCACCATTATGAAACCTCTATCAGTAATTTCCTGAAAAATAAAGATGTTAATAATAGAAAATAGATAAAAACTTAAATGTCACATAATTTACTTCCAGATGTTTACGACTGGCTCAATGTTTTTTATTCCAGCTTGTCTGGAAGTAGAAAACAAGAAGCACTAGAAGATCAGGGTAAATGGCAAATAGGCTGTTTTATTTTCTGAATCACAAATTGCACAAATAGACAATGCAAAAGAAATGCAACTTCTCTTAAACATCTACATTTACACAGAAAATCTGTCTAGTGCTTCTTTCTATTATTTCATTTTATAATATCAGCAATTGAGTTTTCGTTTACTTACTTGAATGAAAGAGCTAATCCAGATATGGATGTTTTCAGTTACATTTAAATTGTGTAGGTACAAGTTACTTATGATATTCATCATAAGAGGTAAAGAATGTAGCATGGTTCGGTTAAAAGCAGCTTTAAAGATATAGGTCTGCAACAACAATAGAGATTTAGCTTATTAGCTACAAATCCAAAGAAGCAACACGTATCAGCTTTGCCCCAGTTGGAACCAAACTAAATCCAATCAGAACAGTGCACTGGATGGAGTTACCTTTTTTAGCAAAACTTTTCTTATGTTCTAAATAAACTACCCAAGGCCACCCTTTACTAGCTGTTAAATATAAGTTATGTATCTTCTCACCTTGCTTGTATGAACTACATTTAATGCGGCATTGTGAGGAGAAACTGATACATAGTCGCTGCCATTAAACATTTCTGTCAGTATATTTTGGTTCTGAAGTGGGTTCATTATCATGTCATCAATGTTTACTCCTAGAGGAAGAGAATGAATAAAGGAAGATAATGATAATTAACAAGCCAGTGTCATACCCATAATGTCCCTCTGCATTCAAATGAACTTAATGATGTGCATTGAGCTTCCCCATTCATGCTATGGAAAAAATAGTTCTTCATATATTCTTGTTGAATGTATGGAGCTGCAGTTACAAAGCCTATCACTTCATCAACACACCACTTCTAGAGGCCGTGGATGTCAGGAAAAAGGAAGGAAGGAAGGAAGGAAGGAAGGAAGGAAGGAAGGAAGGAAGGAAGGAAGGAAGGAAGGAGGGAGGGAGGGAGGGAGGGAGGGAGGGAGGGAGGGAGGAAGGAAGGAGGGAGGGAGGGAGGGAGGGAAAGAAAATTTGGCTGCAAAAAGATTGCCTGCTCTAGTTTTAATAGATTGAAAAATTAATTCTTTGAATACTAAGCATGTCAGCCATGCATAGAGTATTCTTTCAATTAATTTCCAGTGTATATATTTTAAAATAAAACAATAACAATAACAATAATAATAATAATAATATATATTAAAAGGAATAGAAGAAAAAAACTGAAAAAAATAGTGATGGTTCCTACTACTTACCAGTGCAGTTTTGAATAAGAAGGCTGGTTTTGTATTTATGATGAGTTTCATTTGGTTTAAGAAAGTATAAATCTGGAGAGAGTTTGATAGGAACCACAGCATTTTTGAAGTATTCTTGATACATGTGAAACATGAAAATCTCAACACAAAGAAATACTAGGAACAGTGCTAACCTTTAAGAAAAAAGATAAAGCTGAATCAAATTACAGTAAAGAATGGCTGTCCTTTAGAGTAAAAGTGGACCAACGTCAATATGGTATAAGGTTTTTTCCCCCTATTATTAAAAATCCCATGATCCAACTATCTATATTAAATTTGCTAAGCAGAAACATATACTAAACACGTCTGAATGCATCACTACTGAATAGTACATAATTTTGATTTTGCATTCTTGCAGAAAAATAAAATTTAAATAATCTTAATTTCATCTGAGACATTTTTGAAAATAATTCAAAAAATGGCTTGCAGCAGTTGACATAATTATATAATTATAATTATACATGGCAGCTAGCATAAATGTATTGAAGAGCATTAGGAGATACAGAGAAGGAAAACTAAATGTGAACAATAGGAGACAAAAGACTCAAAAGAACAGGAAATGAATGAGGGGAGCAGGGGAGAATTTTTCAGTGAGGTAAGCATTCATGGGATAAAGACAGAGAAAAAACAGTTTACAAGACTGGGAGTGTAAATTAAAGGAAAAGACTTAAAAGTGCAATTATATCAGCTCAGAAAAGTTGCACTTTTAGTTGCAAAAATAAATTAGGGAGGTCCAAAATATAATGTTCATATGCTTACAGGTACAGTATGTTCCCTTGACAAGTTCTTTTACTAGCAAGGAAAAATTTGTAAACAGGCAACGTATGCACAAGATCTTATAAGAGCTTTCTACTCCTGCAATTTGACAACCTTTCTGATTTTAGAAAATGGCTTGAGAACTACAATGTTTAGCATGAATTACAGCAGTACAGTTTGTACAGACTCAACATTAGAAATGAATGGGGGTCTACACGTACACCCCTAAAATAATCCCTGATAAAAGATGGGCCTTGATGGGATCTTATTGGTGCAGGATTCATTGAAAGAATCCCTCCAATCTGCGTATTAGGTGATCCACTGGAAATAAGTTGCAATGTGCCTCCAACCCATACATCATTAAATTCACAGAAGAAGCCTGTCAAATGAAAGGCTCCAAGTACTATTTCAAGCAGATGTTGTTGCATTTTTTGCTGCAATAAGGAAAATCTTATCACTTAAGTCCAACCCTCTGATCTAAGGCCTATTGACAATAATTATGTGCAAACCTGATATAGAGAAATTTGCAGATAAAAGAAATTGTCTAATGAAATATCCAGATCAGTAGGATTCTGCTCTTGTATGATGATCACAATTCACTACAACATTACTGACATCTCTTATATAAAATTTTCAGCTTGTGGCAGCATGAAATCTAGGCACATATAAGAATATTCAGACTAAAATGGGTGGGTGGGGAAATCATCCCTTGTAATATGATTAAACTGACTGAATTACATGCTATATTGAAATTTGGTCACATTTTGCATGAAATTTGAAAAACTCTGCCACAAATTTATATGTTTCATTTGTTGAAGCATATTTACAAATGGTTCAGTTTCCCCAAAACACAGCATCTGTATAATGTAGGAACTGTTGTACTCAACAGAACACAAATTACTTTCTGGCATGCAGGCAGCCAAAATTTCTGGATGCTGTAAGAACTGGTGTCCATCTCTTGTACCTCTAATTAGCCTTCTTTCTTTTCCAGCTTCTGGGTACTTAAAATTCCAAAGTTAAGCAACCCTGTGTTGCTCAGCCTATTAGTAATAAAAATTACTGCTTCAAGGTTGCCCATCTCCCAATCAACTCGGTTTTCCAGTGGGTATACAGTAAACCCACAGAGAGAACTTCCCTATATTTAAAATCACAAACTGTATTGTTATTTTCAACAAGTTATATTTTATTCCACCCAGGACATTTTTGTAATTCTGGGAAATATATGATCAGCTGAATAAGAACAATGTTTCATATGTATCTTTTTCATACCAATTAAATACTTTCCAAAATTTGGAGGAAACTCAGTGTGGAGATACTTACACTTCTGACATAGATTTAATGTCACGATTAAAACTACGGAAGTGAGCCTTTGCAATAACAAGTGCCTGCTTTCTCCAAAGAGACTTATTGCTTATTGCACAAGATTTTGTCACAGACAGCATTAACAGACTTTGCTCTAGTTCATCAACAGAGTTTGCGTTCATGTTCTCTTCAGCCTGCCCTAAATTAAAAACCCCAAAATCTGGAAAATAAAGGAATAAGAAATTTAAATATTTTTAGATTTGTCTTTTCTAACTAGGTCTATACAGCTTGGCATCGCATTGTTTGCAACAGTTCATAATTCATTAAATCAAATATTTTTATTTTATTTATTATTGTATTTATACCCCGCCTATCCCCTCCCTAAGCGGAGGGCTCTAGGCGGCTTACATTCATCATACATATTATATTATACAGCATATATTACCCGCGCGTTAGGAAGGGGGTGAGGGAACCGGCTCTTCATCCGCAGGTCGGACTACATGTCCCAGGAACCTTTGCTTCTGAGCCGGCTGCTGACGTCCAGGAAGTTGTTATTTGGCATGTTCAATTACATTTTTTTGGAGAACATCTGCACTATTCATGGGAGAAGAAAAATATACCCACCCACATACAGTACATATACCCAATTCTCAGAAATAAATATATTATTATTTTCTTGGGGTTTTAATCATCTTGTACGTAATTTTTTTAAAGAATGTGCTTTTATATAATAGTCCCAAAATTACAAATATATTTTCTAAGGTGAAATATGGTTTTAATGATGTCATCATGATCATATGATAAAATACTACATGAAGTTATATAACTAATTCTCACCCTGTTGGTCAATTTCTGCTTCAACTTCCAGTTTGAAAAACACATCTTCTAGGGTTGAGGTAGAAAGGCCATAAGAAGTAACACCCAAATGGGAATGAGTATCTAGATCAGCAAAGAGTGCTAGAAGGGGAGGAAGAGGAAAAAGAATTATTTCCCAAAGAATTTGGGGCACTGCTCTTTAAGAGCCATAATAATTTTCTTCCATATAAAAGTAGCAAAAGTGCTTTTGAATGCTTTTCCAAATTATTTATTTATTAGATTTAGAGTTTGGCTAACTCTGTAAGACTCTGAATGACTTACTTCATTAAAAAGAAAGTAATAAAACAATAGGAAACAGAAACCATATGCATTCAGAAAATGCAGTTCTCCAAGCAAATAAAATCCTGTAGGGGTTCAACACCCATCCTCACCCAAAGGTTAGGGGAACAGCTACATTTTCAAAGACTTATTGAATATCACCAAGGTATTCATCATATGAATCTCAGGGCAGGGAGGCTGTTGTTCCAGAAGGCAGGTGCTGCAACTCCAAAGGTCTGCTTTCTGTATCCTGATAAGTAACATTGTTTAATCAAAGGGACCTAGAACATGCCTACAGGATGGGCAGAAACTATTTGAGATAGATGGTCTATGCCATGGAGACTTTATAGGCGACAACTGCCACCATGAATTGTGAAGTGCAGATTACGGAGCAGTGGTGTCACTTGGTATACCTTGGGCATATGGCTGCATTCTGGACCAGCTGTAGCTTCTGAGTGGTCTTTAAGGGCAGCTCCATGCAGAGTTCATTGCAATACTCCACTCTAGAAGTGATTAAGGCAGGAGTGACTGTCTAGAGACTCCTGATCCAGGAATGGGCACAGCTGGTGCACGAAGTGAATCTCTGCAAAGACCTTCCTGGCCACAGCTGCCACCTGCTCTTTGAGCAAGAGTTGCAAGTCGAAGAAAACCCCAGACTGCTCATCAGCCCTGAATGGGGAAGTGCTACCCCATCCAGGACTAATGATGGAAAATTCCTGGAGTCAGAGAAGCCAAATACCTATAGCCATTTCGTCTTGCTGGAGTTGCGTCTGAGCCTGTTCCTCCCCATGCAGACCCACACAACCACCAGACACTGGAACAAGACATCGACAGCATTACTTGGGCAAACCGGGGTCGAGATACATAATTGGGTATTTTTGTTGAAATTCAGAAGAATGGAGTACAACACTGAGGAGAAATAGCCAACCATTTATTTTAACAACTGTTGGGTTCCAGGTGTGTAAAGGAAGAAGAACAAAAAACAATAGATAGGTAAGGACTTTTATAGGAATTATGAGTTGAGCAGCAGGAAATTCTAGGGCTCTGATTTGCTAACAGTCTTCCGGGAAGATGGGTGACTCCTGTTTATGTAAATGGAGCTGTATTGCTCTTTTGAAAGCCCACACTGGAAATAGCCATTGTTTCTATGTTAATAAGTGTGGAATGTTGATGGGATTAGGTATGTGTCCTCAATTAAGAATGGAATGTCTGTGTTGTTTTGCCTAGTTACTCAGTTGCAATTTCCTTATTAGGTCTGCTGCTGGGCTATTACAGGGCCTGAGTCCTCACTGCCTTCTTAAGGTAAGTAACACTCCTTTCTTATGGTCTGAAAGGATTACAGGAGGTTTTGTTTGGGGGTCTGATAGGATTATGTAAAGTGGGGAATTGAACTTGGTCCCTGTCATCTTCACGAGGTCAGGGGAAATGTTCCTTCATTTTGTTTTTTGACATATTATTAACTTTTTTTCCTTTTTCTCCTTCACAGATATCATTAGCATATTAGTGATGTTGGTCCCTTGAACTGATGGATGACCTCACCCAGTGACTTCATGTAGATGTTAAACAGAAGGGACAAGAGTGTTGAGCCTTGAGGCACCCCACAAGTGAGGGGCCACATGCTCAACTTCTCCTCTCCTGTCAACACCAACTACAACCAACCACAGAGAAAAGAAGAGAACCACTGTGAAATGCTACTCCCCAATCCTAACCCTTATAGTTTGGTCCAGAAGAATACCATGACTGATGATATTGAAGGCCACTGAGAAATGAAGGAGAATCACAGACATACCACTCCCATTCTGGTTCCACCAAATGTCATCAACATGCATATTCATACTGTCTCTGTACTATGCCTCAATCTGAAACCCTGGCAACCTTTTCAAAAACATTCCCTTAAAAGGGAAGGTTGGAGACTGAACAAAATTGTCCAGAATTCTTGGTCTAGCAATGTCTTCCTGAGGAGGGGGTGCACCACAGCTTTCTTTAAAGTCAGCATAACCAAATCCTCCTTCAAGGAAGCTGATACCACCACATGGACACAACCATATGCCACCTCCCAAGTGGCCTTAACAAGCCAGGAGGGACATGGATCTAATAGACAGGTCGCTGGGTTTGTCGTCTGAGGACTGTCTGCTTCCTCAAGAGTCACAGGCTCAAACTCAGCCAGCTAAACTTGAAAAGCAATAGCCAGAGCCCAAGACTATCGTAACCAGTAACCTGGCCTCAGGGATGAATGCTGAGGGCTGAACAGTGAGATAGCTCTCAAGCAATGGCCCTAATGTTCCTGAATATGGGCCCCCTCTGCCCATCATAACACTGACGTTATTACTTGCTCTCTTTTCTCCCCCCAATTCCCTCCCTTCCTTAGCAACCCCCTCATAGCGAAGGGACTTATGCACTCCACTCAAACAACCAATCAACTAGACCTGCCCCTCCCAGCTGTACCAGCACCCTCCCAGACTGCTCCTGTTTCAAAGCACTCAGCAGCCAGTGTGGTGCTTGCTGATGTGGCTCGCCCCACCATTTGTTTCCTTGGATTTTACTGTGCTCCCACCAACTTCCAATTATCAGTGGCACTTCAAAGAGATAAGTTGTACCTGAAAATCTGTCTGTATCTTTATATGGTAAGGCGTACACAAGTTGCTCTTCATTCTCCTTTAACAGACTGGCTCCGGGGATATGCTGCCTGATCAAGAATGCTGTACCTTCTGTGTTACAATACCTGTCTATTTGCATACTAAAGAAGATCAAACACATAGCAGGGATAAAAGCATTATTGCTACATCATGGATCTCACTATTTTGAAACATAGCAAGCAAGACTCTAACAGAGAATGTTTGCTTTCTTAAACCAACTGCAGAATAAACAGGCCTTCAGGATATTTTGTGCTTCTTACAGAGAGGAACCATTAACATAGACCAGAGCTTTCCAAACTGTGTGTCGGGACACGTTAGTGTGTCGGCTGCAGTGTTTGGGTGTGTCACGGCTGCTGCTGCCTCCGAGCCCTGCCAGGATTCCGCGCAGGTCCTAGTGCCTGCCTTGTGCCTGGCCGCCTCCAAACCTGCTGTGATTCCACGCAGGTCCTAGTTCCTGCCTTGTGCCTGGCCGCCTCCAAACCTGCTGTGATTCCGCACAGGTCCTAGTTCCTGCCTTGTGCCTTGCTGCCTCCAAACCTGCTGTGATTCCGCGCAGGTCCTAGTGCCTGCCTTGTGCCCTGCTGTAAGTGTGTGTCGCGAAATGATGCATGTCTAAAAAGTGTGTCACCAACATGAAAAGTTTGGAAATCTCTGACATAGACAGATAGACAATTACAGAACTCATCTGATTTCAGTTTTCTACAATGAAACCAAAAGGGTTACAAAACCTTTAAAAGTTTAAGAGAGAAGCAAAAGAGGATACAAACTTGACGCTTAGCTTTAAACTGAGGTTTAATTTCTTTGGATGGCCAGGGACCATATTAAATGTTTCTGAGGCTCCTGAGGACCAAGTTGCTGGAACAATGGGGTAGGATGGAATTGGGATCTTCCTCAAGTCTTTAGAATTTTTATTTTATTTTAACAATAGCAGCAAGCTTTTTTACTCTTGCACTATAATTTCATTTTACTTACATTTATTTATTTATAAGATTTATAAGACTGCCTCTCTCAGAATTTGTGATGGCATACAAAAAGAAAAAAAGAATAAATACAACACAAAACCTGTTTTAAAATGTTCCCAGGGAATAGTGAATGCCTCACTGCTCTGAGGCTGACGTTGCCCAAACCTAATTTTAAGCAATTCAAAATTATCTTGAAATACAGGTGGATAATATGTAATATAGAACACTTGGTTACAAATTTCATCCAGCAAGATTGGCATGCCATCTGAGGATGATGGGATGCAACTCAGCTTCCTACACAAGGCAATGTTTTGACATCACCAGAACAGCAGAGTGATTTAATTTGGCCAAATTTTTAGGTTGGGGGGTGAGGATGGGATAGGTGCAGGAAGCTTCTGGGAACAAAGCATTCCCTTCCTCGTGTTTAACCACCCCCTCCCAAAACTTTATTGAAAATGATCATTTTTCCACTGAATTTTGGTGATGTGATCTACAGTAGGTGTGTTGAGGTGCTACAAATGGTGTGCTGGGGGCACGTGGCCAGGGGCTGTGAAAACTGTTCATCCCTTTATCACAGCAAGTCTGTTTGAAGGCTCCTAGTAAATAAACAATTGATAGTTTAATCATTGTAGTGAAAAGGGTGCATTACTTTTTAATTACAAACATATCATTACAGAAACAGCACAGACGTATTAAACTTCAAGAAGGCAGATATGTTTTGATTTATTCGTATTTAATTATTTGAATATTTAATAATTTTATTCAGATAATTTTAATGTGTAGCTCATACAGTGGCAGCTGCTTTGTACTTTTTACCAAGTGAGAAAATAGCACTAAGAGCTATCTAAAGTATAAACCTTTTTAATTTTAATTATTTGAAATATTTATAGACTGCCCACTATTCATAGGGCCTCAGGTTGGGTTACAATCTGCAACTTTTACGAGGTTTGCTAATCATTATTGTCTTTCCAACTAATCAGTTGTTAAGTAACCTATAATCTTCATACATTTCAACCAGCTCTTTTGTGAAATAAAATTATGCTGGTTCAGAAAAACTTTACAAAGCTTAGGTACAAGTAATGTAGGTAGTAAAACCTATTTTGAAATAGTCAGTGAAGCTAATAATACCTCAAACGGTAGCCAATTCCCCATTTTGTCTTAAGGAAGAGAGAGGAGCCAAGACATTTCAACATTCCTCGAGAGATCACAGCTTTCCGATCTAGAAACAAGAGCACATGGAACCTTTAGTTATTCTTTTTAGGCAGTAACCATCAAGGGAATAACTGCTGTATTCATGGGATGCATATCTCTGAACATACCTGCAATAATGTCTGCTTCATCCATGAAATGGGTACTGAATACTGTCACACAATTGGCTTTCCTGTTTTTCAAGAGATTCCAAACAGTTTGCCGTGAGCATGGATCCATACCAGCTGTTGGCTCATCTAAGAGCAATACCTAAATAAACAAACAAATATATGTAAACACACACACACACACACACAAATATAATTTATTAAGTAAACATTTTGAACACAGCATAAATAATCCTCATTAACTTTACCACCACT
The DNA here is from genome assembly GCA_023362775.1 of Charina bottae. Lineage (NCBI taxonomy): Eukaryota > Metazoa > Chordata > Lepidosauria > Squamata > Charinaidae > Charina > Charina bottae. The sequence goes on along the minus strand of JALMGJ010000002.1, from coordinate 139,491,762 downwards.
TTCTATCAAAATTATATGTGAAAAGACCATCGTATCAGGCAAAGAATATAATCCAGTCTAAGAAAACAATGAGCAAACATGGGAGTAAAAATGAAGTTTTATAAATTAATGTCACCCAAAGTTGAAACTCCTAATTTGGGACTCACAATATAAATCACACTAAGAATCATTTCTACAGTTTAATCTAAAATAGCTTTATACTAGTTGTAACAAAATATTTCTACTATGAGCCACCACGTCCCTCTACTATAGGCATATCCACACTTAAGATTTACGCTGTTTCTGCAGTCATCTGGTTATTAGCAGTTTAAGTCTCACCAGCTTAAGGAAACCTTGTCCGGGTTTGAGGAACTTTGGCTCACAAGGAATTCAGTCCAAACTGCAGGCTACCACATCCTCCCACTGGACAATTCCCCTGATCCTGTGTCTTCCCACCTTTCTGATCTAGGAAAGCAACTGGCAAATCCCACCTTCTTTCCCACAAATTATGACATTAGTTATTCCACACCTGTTGACATTATTCAATATTTCCCTGGAAAGGAATTTGAGAATTTTGGAAGTAGCCTCAGAACAACACAGATCAAATGATGCAAACATTCTTAATTCTATTCCCACTTAGGATTTGGCTTTCTTCTAATATTTCAGAATCAGGACAAGCCCCAGCCAATACTGGAGGAGCTCATAGTACCATGAGTTCCGCAGGGCACTATTACTCCTTTCAGAACCATAAGCAATGCTAATGTACTTATGAGCCACATTGCAAAATGGATTTTTGAATTTCTCCAGGGAGTCAAAATACTCAGGGCAAGAATGAGACTGATCTCTAGGCACTCTATTTTTTAATTTATTCAATCAATCAATCAATTTATTAGCATGCCTCTGATAGTTTAACGAGAGAGAGAGAGAGAGAGAGAGAGAGAGAGCGAGAGCGAGCGCTAAAAGATAGGCACCTATCATCATTCAGTTGCCAGAACTGAACCAAGGACTACCAGCTAGGCAATCACTGAAACAATGGCCTGTTTTCGCCTTATAGATTATAATTGCTATGGCCGCTATATATTTTCATTCTTTGTATTATATGTATTTTACTCATTTTTACTGTAAGCCTCCCACAATCACGTATGTGAGATGGGCAGCTATATAAATTGATTTTAAAAAATAAATAAATAAGGTCAATAGAAATGATAATTTTGCAGTGTAACCAATTTTACAAATACTTGGCTATTGCATAGTTGCAATGCAGAGATGAGAGGAAAAATAAATATCCATTTTGTCCTTTTGGTGTTTACCTTTGGATCTCCAAGAACTGCAAATCCAACCGACAGCCTTCTTTTCTGCCCTCCACTCAGGGTTTTTGCTTGATTATCTTTAATGAGCTGCATATCCAAGTCTAATAAAACTTTCTGGACCTTACAAAATCCAGCAAAACATGTTTTTAATCATGTTTATTAATTACACAAGCTTGTATACCACCCAATTCAGTCTAGATTCTAGGCAGTTTATAACCAACAACATTAGGAACACTCACAATAGCCTAACCTCATCTTACTCCAAGCAGTCAGTTCAACAGCTCAGTCAAGTGTTAACCCCTGCACCAGAGATCCCTTGGAAGAGTTTTTGAGATGCAAAGCTTATACATACATACATACATACATACATACATACATACATACATACAGTACATACATACAGTACATACATACATACATACATACATACATACTGTACAACACACACACACACATAGACATATGGCTTCTTAAATACAAGAATTTTTAGGAGCACTTGGTTTGGTAGATGTTTCCCTATTGCTTCCCTATTTTACAGAGTTTCCTGAAATAAAGGAAAATATTATGAAATTAATTATTTCAAATCTAAATTACACATTTGTTATACATTCTAATTTCCTATTTTATTTAGTACAAAAAATCATTTCACTGATCCAGTTACACATATTTTAACATTTTCACAATCTATTATAATCCTATAATAGATTATGGCCTTGGAACAGAAAACATTCTTAGTAATTTTATTTGATCAAAATTATAACAATATGTACTTTATGTGGTATTTAACTGACTCACCTCTTGTATTACATCATTGGGAGGTATACCTTTAACAGAGGCCATTATTGATAAATTCTCTTCCACAGTTAATACATCAAAAAATATATCTATCTGTTGGCAAACTCCCATTATCTTTCTTACATCTAGCATTTCATCTATTTCAGAAACTTGATATCCATATATTGATGCAAACCCTAATTTATAAAAATAATGAAGAGAGGAAATAAATCATTATATAGCTAACAACAGTTATATAGCTATCATAATACATTATAGCCTTTAAAAAACTAATAGAGAGAAAGGGTTATATATTACAGCAGAATGCTTGTTAAATTCAAATGAATTTGAATTCAGTATGAATACAGTATGCATACATATTTGACACACTGTACACAATTTACACATGCATAAAATTTGAATGGGATTTTATGCATGTATATCTTAGGTATTTTACATATGTATAGAATGACAAAGAGGATTTTAGTATCCTCAGATGCATAGTGTAGGAGCAGATTTTATCTGGTACATATGTACTCCACTAAACCAAGATCTATTAAATTTCTGGTTTATTGTAGAACATTTATCCACATTTGGTGAGAAACAGCCACCTGCAGAAATACAAAGGGATGTTCTCCAGCAAATGGGCAAGATGCTGCTAGGGGGAAGAAAGGGGAATAATTTATTCCAGGGTTGCCAGGAGAATTTGTATGTAAAAATGAAAGTGAAACAGGAGATTGGATGCCTGTTGTAGAATTCTTCATGCTACAGACAGCAGAGAAGTGGAAAGGTGTACTTAATTCATCTTTGAAATTTGATTAACACTAATTCAAGACTAACTCAATTACCTCAAACACTAATTCAAGACTAACGTAGAAAGGGAAAAATGGGCAAGATTAAAAAAGAGTGCATAAAAAAGAAAAATGAGAACATTTTAACAATATATACCGTCAGATGGTGGACACAATCCACAAAGAATATTCATCAAAGTTGTTTTGCCTGTTCCAGTGTGTCCAAGTAATGCTGTGATCTGACCTTCATATATGTCAAAGGATAAATCTATTAAAAAATAAAATGATTAGTTAGGGGAGAATTCGGTATATCAGAAAGCAATCCTACTAGCCCCATTATAAACATTTAGATTGTCATTTAAGGAACATTTTATTCACTCTTAAGTGGCTATGCTTTAATATAAACTTTAACAATGAACATAATTAAAGTCCTCAATGAATTAACAAATCAATGACTGTTAAGAGAAACTCGCCTATATGCTAGGCCACCGTTACAAAAAGTGCAAGAATTCCAATGTGTTGCAGATAATTGAAAATTAAACATTCTTACTTTTCAAAGCCTCCACAATTTCATCCTTTTTAACAAAAGATTTCTCAATGTGGCTGATTCTGAAAAAAAAGAACAGGCAGACATTTTGAGAGCATGGACAATTTTAAAGAAATCTGAGTTACAGTCTACATTGTAGCTTCTGCATGCATGGAATTTTAAGCCACTCTCACAAAGTAGAGGAATACAGAGATAACCTGCAGCCACTAGAAAAACATCATCTTAGCCCAGAAAGATAGGAAAAGGTGAGGAAAAAACCTCTAGACTGGCCTTAATTCTCTTTGGTATCAGAGGGAAAGAAAGGGAAACTCTGTCAGGCTTTCAAGATTCTGTTATTATACCCTATATCAATAAAGAAGAATTTGTGTATTTTTGTGGGGTCTGTTTCTTGACCTGTCTACCTTGAAGGGCTGACATACAGATGCTTTTTACGGTGTTGTGGTTTAAGTGTATGGAAACCAATGAGTAACACAATGCCATTGTCCAATATGGATTGTTTTCCCTTTGGCTATAAATCAACACAGCTGAAGAACACATACAAAATAACTTCATGTGGCAGAGTAAAGAATATTTACATATGAAAGTTATATAATATTTATATAAAAGATATTTATTTTCCATGTTCCTGCATTTTTTTTTAGATTTTTTATCCCGCCTTTATTATTTTTATAAATAACTCAAGGCGGGGAACATACCTAATACTCCTTCCTCCTCCTGTTTTCCCCACAACCACAACCCTGTGAGGTGGGTTGGGCTGAGAGTGACTGGCCCAAAGTCACCCAGCCGGCTTTCATGCCTAAAGCGGGACTAGAACTCTCAGTCTCCTGGATTCTAGCCTGGAGCCAGCCACTAGACCAGAGCTTTCCAAACTTTTCATGTTGGCGACACACACCAATGGCGGCAGCGGCGGCACGGCCTGCAGTGTCCTGGTGTGTCACGCGAAAACCCAGAAGCGCTGATGGGGGGAACCGGAAGAAGCGGCACCTCCGCCACGCCAGTGGCAGTGGCGGCGCTGATTGGCGGGGGTGCCGCTTCTTCCAATTCCCCCCATCAGCGCTTCCGGGTTTTTGCGCGACACACCAGGACACCGCAGGCGACACAGTAGTATGTCACGACACACACTTTGGAAAGCTATGCACTAGACCAAACTAGCTCTGGAAAAGCTTATTCAACTAAAGTTACTCATTATTTGTGGCTGTATGAACAAGTTACCTTGTTACTTTCTCATACAAAATATATACAGTATTAACTGGTATGGTATTATCAATTTAAATTTAACCAAAATTAATCTGTCATACCTGATAGCTTCTTTTCCCCTAAATTCAGAAGTTACAGGCTCAGTGACCTCACTGAAATCTAGGTTTTCATAATTGCAGCTGTCATACAATTCCTCATAATTTCTTGTTCTTTTTATCCAAAATGAAGGCTTTAAAAAGAAGAAAAAACTTCGTCGCAATCCATATGCTCCTGAAAATAAAATACCCATATATAAAAATGTAAATATTAAATATTTTGGAGCACTGGGGAATTTCAAAAAAGTAACGTAACAAAAAAGTAACATGATGAAAAAGTTAAAACACTTTTAATATTTCTACTCTATATATACAACAGATATACATACTACTCTATATATACAAACTCCTCCGATTGACCAAGACCTTATTTCTCCCCGCCAGCCTACAGCATTTCATTTTTGAGTACTACTCTGTTTTTTCTTGGCAGGATTGTTTAAGGGCACAGGGAATTAGAATCAATTCTAAAAAGCTGTGAAGATTACTGTACTGTGCACAAATTTATTCCCATATTAAGTTTGCATAACTAATAGTTATAAGCAAGATTGAGCATAAAAGTAATTTGAAGATGTTGCTCCTATTTAAGACAAGCTAAGAAAAAGCATGCAAAGTGTATACTGCCAAGGCTTGTCAGTAAAAATACTGTAAGAATAGTCCATTTAGTTGTCAACTGATGTGATTTAATGGTCAGATTTATCTCACTACTTAGAAAATATATGAGAAATATGATTTAAAATGGTTCATCCTGAATGAGATAGATGATTGATTGACTGGAATTCCACATTCACATGTGCCTAAAGGCATTTTCTCCATTTGTCCACTGAAAGTATAGCACTCAAATCTTTATGTGGGGAAGACTGAATAATGTGGGCAGAGACCATATACAATTACACACGTCTGTATAATTTGTGTAGTGTAACTCTATGTTGCCTAATACAGCCTATAAACTGTTATCTGGAAATACACATTTGACATTTACCCTGCTGCATAAAGATTTGTTCATTAAGCAGCTGGGTTTACACAATGAAACAATTCATAACATGATTTATTTTTGGTTGTATGGTATGAAGCTATGTATTGTGGTTTGAAAACCATGGGTTCTGGCATATTCAGTTGTGCAAACTCAGCCAATTTTAGTTTATCCAGCAGCTAAGGTTTAATAAACCATGGCATAGCACAATTTGTAAAGTAGTTGATTTTATATAATGCCTTCTTTCTTCCCTGAGCTTCTGTAATATACACCCCAGAACAGGAATATTAAGTCCCATGGATGCTCTCTCACTAAAACCAAGGCTTTCCATTATTCACAGTAACTGCTTCCCTACTTAAGTATCGTATCTGAATGGTTACTGAACATATCTCACCATCTGCATTCTTTTCAGTTCTAATAAACATACCTGGAATCACCTGATCAAAATAAATCCCTAGGAGTAGATAAAGCATGCTATCAAGAGCCAATAGTGTAAGAGCAATAATTAGTGGATAAGGGCCACGGGTTAAATTTGAGAAAACAGCTCCTTTTTCATAATCTTCCAGATGAATAACCTGCAAGCAAATGTGAAAATGGAACAGTATTAAAATATTAAGCAAAAATAATGCATTGTTACATAAATCTAATTCGATCATCACAGAATAATAAGTGAGAGGGAATTTTTCCCAAGCTTAATTCAGATTGGAACCAGCAGTTAAAAGCTAATGAATCCTCAGAAAATCAGACCTCTACATTCATTATGTTCTCTCCTCTCCAAGCCTTCAACTCTATTTTGCAGCTGGTATTACAATAGAAGTTGTGATCATGGCAGAAAAAAGGAATATTGGGGAGTGTAGCAGCATGTAAGGAAGAAGCTATCTTTTACATCTTCCTTATTTTAAACTAAAGGCTCCACTCAAAGACACCCACTACTATTTTGATAACAAAAAATGGCTGAAGCATGTATTGTGATGCCATAATATAAATCCCACCCTTTTGTATTTGTGTCCTGACACTGGATACAAGCAGGCAAGTCATAAGGTTTCCATCAGGATATCATGACATGTGTTGTATCACTGGCCCCCTTCCCCTCCCAGAGATGCCTATGATTATAACTTCAGACTGTTGTTATCAATATGTTGTTTTATTATTCAGTTCCACTCAGATTGTGATTCCACAAAAATTCAGCAACATTAAAAGTCAGCAGCTCTCTCTCCTTCATATTTTTCATTCCATTGCTTTCTGCTATAGAAGTGTGCTGAGAAAAACAATTTATTTATTTATTTATTTATTCGACTTTTATCACCGCACCATCTCCCGCAAAGGGGACTCTGGGCGGTTTATTTTCTCCAGAGATCCCAATAAACAGTTTAATATCATGGTTCTGGCACATAAAATATAGTCTAAATAGTGAGAAAAGCAGAGTGGAAAATTTCCCTGCCAAGTGGGAATAGGAGGAATTCCCGTTGGGGGAGATGGGCAGTCATATAAATTTAAATAATAAATAACTTTAAATAATAAAAAAGGGTTTTGCAGCTTGAATTAATGGCAAAGCCAACTAACTGGAAGTAACATTTATATCAAAAGTGAACATTATAGCTCATCAAGGATTGTGCCTAAATCTAAGGGAATACCAATCTGTACAAAGCACTAAACAGTGGGGTCACTGTGGTAATGCCGTAGATACAGTATATAGTATGCTTATGATACGCAATGCAATTTTTTTTGTTGAAGTCAAATGCCAACCCACAAATCTCTGTGCTAATTTTAATTAAGATGCAATTAGTGCACAAACTTCAGTGTTAACAAGACCCAGTTCTGATTTTAAACAGAAAATACACATCTGAATTAATGAGAAAGCCATTAATAAACAAGTATTACATTTACTGAATGCTTGAAACAAGCATATATTTGTTGTGTATCAAAGTACCATAAAGTCCGTACAGTCACAAATAATAGTAACAGGCAAGTAGGATGCTTTACTAACCTGTGCAACGCCAACTAAAAATGTGCACTCGCACAATGGACTTAATGACCACACAAAGGATTTTGGAAAGTCTTCCAACAGGACAATGGTCAGACCTACAGCACCAAAAGCCACAGTGGTGAAATACTGAGCTGAGCCAGCATTTGTCGATTTTTTAAAAAGTGATGTTAGCATAAAGGCAAAGGAAATCTAAACAGAAGTAGAAAACATATTTCAGTGCACAAGAAATCTTAATTTAAAATGTCGAAATCAGATTTTTATATGTGGCCTCCTATCACAAAAGACAAAAAGTAATGTCTATCTCACATAGAACTTTCTACAGCGAATACAGTATAGCAAGTTCTCCAACCAAATGTCCTGCAAATGTGTTGGGACTATATTGTTTGTAAAGGTTCCCCCCACACATTTGTGCAGTCGTGTCCGACTCTAGGGGCCGGTGCTCATCTCTGTTTGTTAACCAAAGAGCCAGCGTTGTCCGAAGACGCTTCCACGGTCATGTGGCCGGCATGACGCACGCGGAACGCTGTTACCTTCCCACCTAAGTGGTACCTACTTATCTACTTGCATTTGCATGCTTTCGAATTGCTAGGTTGGCAAGAGCTGGGGCGAGTGCGGGAGCTCACTCCATCACGCGGGACTAGGGATTCGAACCTCCGAACTTGCGATCGACAAGCCTGGTGTCTTACCCGCTGAGCCACCACACCCCTTAATATTGTTTATAACAAGATATTATTTCAGGCATATTCCTGTATATGCATATTTTATCCTTCTTCAAAGAGAGATTGTCCCCGCAGTTGAAACTTCAAACCTCGTGTATACTAAAATTGTGTTCCACAGGCAGAGCCCCTATTAAAAACTTCCTCATTCTGGATTATGTGATTATAAATTTAACTATAAACATTAAACTATAAGCACTAAACCGAGCAGTAAGAAATACAAGTTCTAGTTCAGCTTTCTCCACTTCTTACACATCAGACATTACTGACATTTATTAGCCACCAGCAACCAAAATTTGAAGATTGCTTTTTTGAAAGAATCAAATCAATGTTTCCCTACTGCAAGGCTTGGACTGCTGTCTCAGATCATTCCTACTAAGATAATGGATAGGCCTTAGTGCTGTGCAGGTGAATAGCATGTTGAGATTCCCACTCTCCTTAATGAATAATGGGCTTTCCTGCACAAATAGCTTGCCTTTTTCGTAACTATGCAATTGTTGTGGGAGAACATCATTCTTTAGTGAGGCTTAAGCTCTTTTCTGGTCCACACATAATTTTAATGTGGCTATGTTACACATTATGATGTTATGGGGGATGTTAAATTTAAATTTATATCACCGCCCATCTCCCCCAATGGGGAACATAACTCTGGAATGTTATGTTTCATTTAAGGCCTTGTCTGGTTAAAAAAAAAAGTGAGGGATTTTATTTTGCTTTTTGCAGCTTGACTGTCTAGCATTACAAGGGAAGAAAATGCATCTATATAAGGAACACTTACATAATAGCTGGATGTCTACTCACTTTGACATGTGGGTAAATTGCTGTGATATCTCTGGGTTTCATATTTTGGATAAAGTAATATCACTGAGTCTTTTGCAATCATCATTTCATTACTGTTTACTTTTTTCATGAATATGTAGTAATGGGGTGTTACCCCTTGGAACTGTGCAGTTCTTTGGGATTTATTTCAAAAAGTTGTTTCAAAGTGTGCAGGGACATGAGTATACCTCTGTCTGCATTTCTTTAAAGCAGCCATGGCTTTTCCCAGGATCACGTGGCAGCTGCAGAGGACAGATTTGGGATCCTGAGTTGCAAATATCTGCTATATTCTCACTCCCACATGCTTCGAAGCACCTTTTCCGATTATTTGGGGGCGTGTTGCACAGCAAGAATATCTACATAAAATATTGGTCCGGATGTGGCAGAACGCCTACGGATGCTTTGGAGATTTACCCATTTTCTTATGCTATTCTTTGTTTAAAGCAATGCATCTGCCAGAACTGTACCGGCTCCTGATATACTGTATATTCCAAGTGTAAATATCTGTATTGTTGGCTACCTTTGTAAAAAGATCCCAGAATTATTCTCTAAGAACATCAGCAGCCAGGTGAACTCATACTTGTTAACACAGTATCCACAGCATAGCGACAAGGAGTGCATACACACACAAGCACACACACACACTTACGGAAGATATTCCATATAGGAAAAAAAGAAGAAATATCACAAAGCTGCTACTTTGAGGAAAGAGTGAAGAGAATGTTGCAATGATCGACATGAGAAGGGACATAACAAATATCAGACTGGAGTATAGTAAGACCCAAGACAGCCTAGAAGAAAGAAGCACAAAACGAAGATTCATGAATTTAAAGTAACCTGTGCAAATTATTGATTTGAAAGAAAATATTAAGGGCAATAAAGAGGGACAGCCCTGACAGAAGTCTCTACATGAAATAAATAAAGCACAGAAACACAGAATAATAGCAGATATTAGAAGAATACAAAATAATTGCTGTATGTATCTTTTGTAACATATTAAGTTAATTAAACTCCAAAAGAAATGGGTATTAATGGGTGGAAAACAACTAATATTAGACTAGCTTATGGGCTTTTTTAGTTGAAGGAATATAATTATTCACAAACATTCTTTTCATGAAAAGATTATGTTATTGCAACATGTCAAAATAAATTGTTTTAAAATTCATAAAAAAATTATTGCTTAAATCTGAGATTTCTCAAAAGGAGTTTTCCTCTGGATTCCACCTTGCCTGCTAAGTTCCAGTCATTCTCCATTTGTCCTCCTTCCCAAGCTGATGCTACCTATTTATTTATGTATTTATGTATTTGTTTATATTTAAATTTATTAGCCACCCAACTCCAATTTAGGAAACTAAATTTTCTAAAAACTACACAATCAATGCAAAACACATTTACATTAATCTCTGGTTTGACCCTCGGTGAGTAGTTGCTTTGAAACTGAGGGTCTCGTTACAATTGATTAAAGTTGTTTAAATGTTCCTCCAGCAAATTAGTCAAACCAGGTTTAACATTTATTCTGTACTCTGCAGAATGCTACTTCTCAAGTTGTTTAATCTGCTTTCACTCCATTTTCACTCTGAAATTTTTATAGAATAGCAACAGCATTTGAAAATAGGTATTTAATTTAAAATAAATACCAAGCTGTAGAACTGAAAAAGATGGATAGGGAATGAGCAGAAAATAAATACAGAAAATGGGAGAAGAGAAATGAAATAAACTGGAATGGAATTGTAAAGATGTACTGAAGATGAAAGGAGTCTAGGTTTTAGTTTCCATGATTTCATGAGAACTGTCAGCACAGAAAATGATTGAAGACTTCAGAACGATACAGGTAGTCCTCTCTTACCAACCACAATTGGGACTGGCAACTCCATCACTATGGGCCGTGGTCACTAAGTGAAAAAAATCACATGACTGTCCAAGACTTACGAAGGTCACTTTTGCTTCCACCGTTAAGCGAGACATCACGTGACTGCGACTTGAGACTTCACTTCTGTGTTCTCCATTAATTCTGCTTGTTGGAAGCTGGTTGTGAAGCTCACAAATGGCAATCATGTGACTGTGGGACGCTGCGACAGTCATAAATGCACGCCGGCTGTGAAGCCGCCTGAATGGAGATCACGTGATGTGGGATGCTGTGACAGCCATAAATGCAAGGATTGGTCACAAAGCTGTTTTTTTCCAACCGTCGTAAGCTTAACAGTTGCTAAACAAGGCAGTTGGTAAGTGAGGATTACCTGTACTGTGGACAGCTACTCAAAAGACATACGGAAAAAAATTAGGCGAACAACTAAGTTGGAAACATGCTTATTCTAGGAAAAACTCTAATTCGTTAGCTTTTGAGTTTGTTACTCCAGTGTTGTAGATGAGCTTGATTCAAATTATGGAAGACTGTATTATGGTATTATAGATACCATAAAAGTATCTGCGTTTTAAAATCCCACATTGTGTCATACAATTTCCTGTGTTGTTCCTTCCTATAAGCATTGTGGTACAGATGCTTTCGTATGGAGGTGATCATCACAAGACATTGATACGATTGTAAAACTATATAGTTTTTAAAAGAAGTTAATAGTTCAGTCATTGTAAAATAAATGGAGCCATGCTCAAAGATGGCACACTTTTGTGTAAGAGTAGCTGAACCATAGATTAGGATGCTTCCCTCATGATCTCTAGCAGCCTTGCATAAACAAAAAGATTCAGTAAATCTTACATCACGTTTTAAGAAAAACTCTAGTTTTCTTAAACTACTATTTCCAAACATTCTTCCTGTTTTGGCATATAGTTTGAATTCTACATCCTTCTAGTAGCACTAATAGTTTACAAATTTAATTTCTGTAATAATTAACCTCATATGATATACTGTTAACTAAGATTATGTCACAACAGCTGTTGTCAACTCAAAAGAACTGACTTCCTTTTTGATAGCTGAAACACAAAGGAAAAAATCCAGCTGTTGTTGAAAATTACTTAACACATTTGGACTAAAAATATAAATATTTAGTAGATAAGAAGTATTAAATAAAGTTAAAAACACAGAAAGAACTTACAAACGATAATATGACAATGTAATCTACAACACATACACACAACCATACTCATTCAAAGCAGATTATATTTCTGTTATATTAACATTGTCAAGAGCATTATATTTAATTAGAAAAATTGTTATACTCTTCAGTCAACATGTGAAAAGTATTGGAGAAAGTATTATTTTTACTTGTTTACATTTGAGGTTTTTGAACTAGAAACACTAACTATAATCACACAACCAAGATTAAATACATCTCAGAAGCATTCTGTTTTATAACTGAAACATCAAATGTAAACAATCTAAGTTTAAAGGTTTTAGCAAAACTTTTGGAAGGGGATTCCAGTGCCTGCAAAAGAACAGAAGGGAGAAACACATAAAACTGAGATGGATTTTTAGTTTGTTCAGTTCCTTAAGTTGCCTTATCCTAGGATCCAAAGTATGATATGCTGCTTTTCTTATGACTAGAATAATGCAATATTAAGAGAGAACGTTATACCCATGCTATTTACTTAATGTAACAGAACCAATAGGTTCACGTACCAAAATGCCGTGTCTTGAAGTCCCATGACTATTAAAAGTTCTTTCAATTTCTTCTCTTTTTCTGTCATGATATGGATAGTCAAGTAATATCCAAATGGCGAAAAAGCAATCACTAAGTAAATCAGAATGACTCCGCAAAGAAAATAATCAATTTCCACTGCAGCAGATTTTCCCATTATGACAGCTTCTGTTTCCTCTAGGCCTTCCAAAATTGAATGATTGGTCTTAACCTTAGAAAAAGAAGGGAAGGTTAAAATAAGTTGAATATTACTAGAGCTCTTACAGTTGGTTTCCGTTTTCAAAGTCAATGACAAGCTTGAATATATCAAAGGGGGAAATCCAGCCCTGCCCAAGTGAAAATCTGCTTCTGACAGCATTTCCTCCCCCTGGCTACAGCCCCCTAAGCAACCCCTGTTTTTCCTGTCAATGGAAGGAATACTACCAGTGGGAAAACTGTCTTAGATTTAAACTAAACTATTTGCTTTGCCTAACACATGAGACTTGAAAGGGTTGTTTCATATCACCATTCTGTCTAAAAATCACAGTCAAGCAGAACACTAAAACTGTTTCACCAACATGGGACATTTCCTACATATTTGTATTATAATATATACATCTATATTAAAGATATATGGAACAGCAACTTACCGTATTTTCCGGCGTATAAGACGACTGGGCGTATAAGACGACCCCCAACTTTTCCATTTAAAATATAGAGTTTGGGATATACGCCGGAAAATACGGTACTCGCCGTTTAAGACCTCTCCTGGCCAAGTGCAGCCGCTCGCCGAGCGCGGGAGAAAGGGGAGGGGGGAGCGAGCTCCGTTCCCTCGGAGCAGCCTTGGGAAGGGAGGGGGCAAAACGCAGTGGCTCCACGACGGGCTCCAAAGTCGCCCACAACGCTGAACGGGCGCCTCGCTTCGCCTCGCCTCGCCTTCCCCTCCCAGCCGCGGCTCCATTTAAAGCGCGGCTGGGAAGGGAAGGCGAGGCGAGGCGAAGCGAGGCGCCCGTTGAGCGTTGTGGACGACTTTGGAGCCCGTCGTGGAGCCACTGCGTTTTGCCCCCTCCCTTCCCAAGGCTGCTCCGAGGGAACGGAGCTCGCTCCCCCCTCCCCGCGTTTCTCCCGCGCTCGGCGAGCGGCTGCACTTGGCCAGGAGAGGTCTTAAACGGCGAGTACCGTATTTTCCAGCGTATAAGACGACACCCGGCGTATAAGACGACCCCCGACTTTTGAGAAGATTTTCCTGGGTTAAAAAGTCGTCTTATACGCCGGAAAATACGGTAATAGGACTAGTCCCTTGCTTGGAAATAGAAACAAATAAATTACTAATTACTTACATTAAAAATTGAAACACACTGGGAGCTTTATTAACTATTTTGTACGAGTCTGAGAATGCCTTTCTCTTCATTTGTTGTTGTGGGGAGGTTCTAAGCTATGTCCTCTCATATTTGAATTAATGCTGCCAATGTTTATATGACACACTACATACTAATGTGGTTTATGTAGCTTTGGTTTAGTATGGTGTTTAACCCAAGCCATTGTAAACCATATTTTCTGTCTTACTACTGATTGTGAACCTAATCAGCTACACTATATTCAATAAATCACAGTTTAACAAATCATGGCTTGGTGTGATATCTAACCCATCCACTGTCAAAATTCAAGGGAAAAAAACAGTACTTTGTAAAATTTCAAGTGTATAAAATTCTAAATTATTTACATTTACCTGTATAATTGCTGCATCAATGCAGATCTGTAGTGCTGTAAATCCATAGTACCAGTATACCTCAGCTTCGCACATTTCAGAAGGTCTCGAACAACTAGCTATGGAAAAAACAAATTATAAGAAAGAAAATATTAACTTACTTTAATTGTTTAAATATGCTAAAACTGGGCTATTTCTGTTGTATACATTCAAATCCCAACAATTTATGAATTCATTGCATCTCCATTATTCTATGTCATGATGGGATGGACAAAATGACCTGATGAATCTATGGTGGCCAATAATAACTCTAACGTGAAGAAATATAAAACCACCTATTTAGTGATATTATTATGTTTAATTGTTTGGATATATCATCCCTTTCACCAAATTATTGGAGTTTATGGCTTTTCGATGGAGATTGAATGAAGCTATTTTACAAAGAGAAAACATTTTGGTTGATTGCAAGAGGAGTTTAAAAGATTTTTTTGACATCAATTTGGACAAAGGGACTGACCTAAAAACTGTTTGGGACACCAGTAAGGCAGTTATGAGATGTCACTTTATCTACCATAACTGTAATATAAAAAAGAAGTGTCAACAAAAAATGCAAACTATCTTCGATCAAATTAAAGTAAAAGAAATTGGGTTACAGAAAAACCCAGTGGATACTGGTATTTTACACCAACTTAAATTATTACACCACCCATTATCTATGTTGACTGTGAGGGAAATTGAGACAAAATTGAATTATGCTAAACAGAGACATTTTGAGTTTGCCAATAAACCTGGAAGATGGTTGGCCTATAAATTAAGGAAGGAAAGAGAAAAGAAAATGATATTAAAAATTCAAGAAGGAAATATTGAATTAATGGATAATGAAGGAATTAAGAAATCGTTTCACAACTTTTTTTACAATTTGTATCAAAGGCAAGAAGTTTATCTGGGAAAGACAGATGAGTATTTGGAGAAACAAAAATAACAAAAACTCTCACAATCACAGAGATTATTAATGAACAATCCTATAACTACTTTTGAAATAGTGGAAGCTATAAAAAGAACCAAACTGGGGAAAGTACCAGGTCCAGATGGTTTGCCAGCGTTGTATTATAGGTGCTTTGAGGATCAGATTCTTCAGCCCGTTCAAAGATTGATGAATTCTATTTTGCAGGGCTCTGCAATGCCTGACTCTTGGAAAGAAGCCAATATTGCATTTTTTACCAAAAGAAGGCCAAGATATTACTCTAACTAAGAATTATAGACCAATTTCATCAATCAATTCTTTATTACGGTCACAGACCAGAATTATAAATGCAATACATTAAAATACATTACAATTTCATTGTTGAACAATTATTATAAAATATTTGCTTCAATATTGGCTGAAAGAATGAATAACATTTTACAGGACTTTATTCACCAAGATCAATGTGGGTTTCTACCCAAAAGGCAATTTCATCATTCATTGGCGATCACTCGTAGCCGAGTAAGATTGTCTTCCAAAGGTAAAATTTTAACGGTGGATCCGTAAGTGGCTGTAAAGGCCAATTTTGGATCCGCACAACCTCCCACAATGAGGGCATAGGTTTCCGGGTGGGAGACGGTCATGATGAGGGTCTGCCTGACGTGCCTTCCTTTTAGCTCTTTTATCCTTTTCGCCCTGTACTCGTGTTTCTTCAAAGTCCATAGCGCCATTAATAAAGGATGACCTCCAATTGAAACGCTCATGAGTTAGGGCTTCCCAGTTCTCAATGCTGATATTACATTTTTTTAAATTAACTTTGAGAGTATCTTTGAATCTCTTTTGCTGTCCACCAATATTCCGTTTTCCATTCTTAAGTTGGGAGTAAAGTAGCTGCTTTGGAAGACGATGGTCAGGCATTCGAACAACATGACCGGTCCAGCGAAGTTGATGTTGGATGATCATTGTTTCAATGCTGGTGGTTTTCGCTTCTTCTAATACGCTAACATTAGTCCGCCTATCTTCCCAAGTAATTTGCAGAATTTTTCGGAGGCAGCGTTGATGGAATCTTTCAAGAAGTTGGAGGTGGCGTTTGTAGAGGGTCCATGTTTCACAGGCGTACAGAAGGGTTGGTAGTACAATGGCTTTGTAAACAAGCATTTTGGTCTCCCTGCGAATGTCCCGATCCTCAAACACTCTACGCTTCATTCGGGAGAAAGCTACACTCGCAGAGCTCAGGCGATGCTGAATTTCAGCGTCGATGTCGGCTTTTGTAGATAGATGGCTGCCGAGATAAGAAAAGTGATCGACATTTTCTAGTGACACACCTTTAAGCTGGATTGATGGCGCTGCGGAGGGATTGGTTCGAACTTGCTGGTAAAGCACTTTGGTTTTTTTAATGTTAATCGAGAGGCCGAGTTTTTCATATGCTTCTGCAAAGATGTTTAGGATAGTTTGAAGATCTTCCTCGGAGTGTGCACAGACTACGTTATCATCAGCATATTGAAGTTCTATAACAGAAGTTGCAATTACCTTATTTTTTGCTTTCAGCCTACTAAGATTAAAAAGCTTTCCATCTGTTCGATATATAATTTCTACACCAGTAGGAAGTTTCTCTTCAACAAGGTGCATAATCATAGCGATGAAGATAGCGAATAAGGTTGGAGCAATAACACATCCCTGTTTAACGCCGGATTCCACTTTAAATGGATCGCTTTGAGAGCCATTGTTATTCAGGATTGTTGCCATCATGTCGTCATGGAGTAATCGCAAGATGTTCACAAATTTATCAGGGCATCCGATTTTCAGAAGGATGGTCCAGAGAGCAGTACGATTTACAGTATCAAAAGCTTTAGTCAGATCAATAAACGCCATGTACAGAGGGCGGTTTTGCTCCTTGCATTTTTCTTGAAGCTGTCGTGCAGTGAAGATCATATCCACTGTTCCCCTGGAAGGGCGGAAGCCATTTTGCGTTTCAGGGAGGATGTCTTCTGATACAGATAGGAGACGGTTTGCAATGATCTTTGCCAGGATTTTGCCTGCTGTAGCTAGAAGGGAGATGCCTCGATAGTTTCCACAGTCTGTTCTATCACCCTTTTTAAAGAGAGTGATAATTATGGCATCCCTAAAGTCTGCTGGAATCTCCTCCCTCATCCAGATTTTTTCGATGAGCTTATGAAGTTGTTGTGTAAGTTCAGGCCCGCCTTCTTTAAAGACTTCAGCAGGAATCCCATCAGGTCCACTAGCTTTGTTATTTTTCATTTGTTTAGTGGCTTTACTGACTTCCTCCAAACTAGGGGGTACTGCAAGCTCATTTCTTATTTGTTTTTGCGGGATTTGCAAGAAGACTTCATCAGCCACAGTAGAGTGACGATTAAGGAGATTGTAGTAATGCTCTTTCCAGCGCAGTGCAATAGACTCTTTGTCCTTTAGAAGCTTAGCACCATCTACTGAGCGTAAGGGATTTGTACCATGGTTTGTTGGTCCATAGATGGCCTTTATGGCATTAAAAAAGCCCCGTGCATCATGAGCATCTGCAAAATGTTGGGTTTCTTGGGCTTTTTTTATCCACCATATGTTCTTAAGTTCTCTAGTTCTTCTTTGGACTTCTGCCTTTGCACTGGCGTAGATTTTTTTCTTAACGGCACAGTTAATATCTTTTTGCCATATCTGGAAGGCTTTCCTTTTCTTGTCAATAATATGTTCAATCTCACTATCGTTCTCATCAAACCAGTCCTGATGTCTCTTAGTCTGGTATCCGATAGTTTGTTCACAGGCTGAAATAATAGAAGTCTTCAATTTAATCCAGTGTTCCTCAACATTTTCAGGAAGTTCCATAGGCAGATGTTCCTTGAGAGTTGATTGAAAGCAAGCTCGTTTAATAGGATCTTGAAGGGCCAGTGTATTCATTTTACGCCTTGGTTTTCTTCCTTGGAGCCTACGATGAGGGACAATCTTTATGGCCATCGTGGATCGAATTAATCGATGGTCTGTCCAGCAGTCATCGGCGCTCGTCATGGCTCTGGTGAGAAGTACATCACGGCGATCTCTAGCACGGACAATTACATAATCTAAAAGATGCCAGTGCTTCGACCGTGGGTGCTTCCATGATGTTTTAAATTTATTTTTCTGGCGAAAGAATGTGTTAGTAATGACAAGGTTATGCTCTGCACATTTAGTCAGAAGTAAGATTCCATTTGTGTTGCTGTTGTCAACTCCTTCTTTCCCAATGATCCCTGGCCACAAATCAAAATCACGCCCAACTCTTGCATTGAAATCGCCCAGGAGGATAATTTTATCCTCCTTTGGTATCTCTGATAAGATGGTGTCCAGCTGGGTATAAAATTTTTCCTTGATATCCTCATCTGCATCTAGTGTTGGTGCGTAAGCACTTAGGATAGTTGCCTGTTGGTTTTTGGCGAGTTTTATTCGCAGAGTTGAGAGTCGTTCGTTAATCCCAGTGGGAACTTCTGACAAGAGCTTCACAATGTCGTTTTTGATAGCAAAGCCTACCCCATGTATTCGTCGTTCTTGTTCAGGCAGTCCTTTCCAAAAGAAGGTATAACCTCCTTTTTCTTCCTTCAACTGTCCTTCTCCTGCTCTTCGAGTTTCTTGGAGTGCTGCTATATCAATATTAAAACGTCTCAGCTCCCTTGCAATAATGGCAGTCCTACGTTCAGGTCGTTCACTATCCATATTGTCTTGCAGTGTCCGTATATTCCATGTTCCAAAATTCATGTGTTTTTTACGACCGCTAGATGGTGACCCCACTGGTCGCGGTAATCCAGTCAGGGAGAAAATGAGGCAGACTATGTTTAGGGCACCTTTTCTAGCCCCCTCCCCATATGGGGTGAGCAGAGTGGATCCTAAATAGGGCTGCTCAGTCGTGGATACAGCTGCCGAACTACTCAACTGCCTCGATCCTTGAGTCAGGGCGACTGAATCCGTATCCACCGCCCATGTGCTGGTCCATGACTAGGAGCTTCCGGATTTCAGTCCTGCCCCCATTGCCATTCGTCAGTCGCCATGGGACTTTTGGTTGTTTTGGGTTTGGTGTGGTTGGAAGACGCCTGTGCGTGAATTTGTTTTATGTGTGGAGATCGGTGCACAACGATCAGCACACAACCTTCACAGAAAAAGGTTCTAATCCAATGGCATGGATACCATGACGATTGGTGACCTTTTGTCTGCTGCAGCCTTCATCCGCCTTCGCAGCCGTTGTAACAATACACCTTGTTATCTTCCGCCTGTTCTGCCGTTGAGGACTTTCTTGGATCGTTCTTTGTCTGGTTCCTCCCCCTGGACCTTACCGCCATGGGTGACCCTGCCAGGAGTACATGACTCCCGACGGCTTCGCTCACAGGGTTCATTGGGAACACACAAGCCCACTCACCACAACAAGGTGACGATCCAGCGAGTGAGACCCAAAAGGCAATTAAGAGACACTTTTTGGACATTATAGAATCTCTACAACACCATAATGAACAGCAAGCAGCTCTCATCTTTTTAAATGCAGAGAAGGCCTTTGACAATTTGAACTGGACTTTTATGTTCAAAGTTTTGGAAAATATGGACTTTGGAGATAATTTTATTCAAGGAATTAAATCAATTTATGTGCCTCAAAAAGTGTGTATTATTGTAAATGGCGATTTAACTGAGCCTTGTCATATACAGAAAGGAACAAGGCAAGGGTGTCCTTTGTCACCTTTACTCTTTATCCTAGTTTTGGAAGTCCTGAATAGAGACATTAGACAAGACGATCAAATAAAGGGTTTGAAGATAAAGGAGGAGGTCTTCAAACTGAGGGCCTTTGCGTATGATTTAGTTTTAATATTACAAGACCCTTTGAATGTTGTTGAATATTGATGAAGAAATTAAAGGAATTGGGGTCATTAGCTGGACTTAAAGTAAATAAACAACAAAAAAGATGTTGATCAAGAATATGACTACGCACAATCAAGAAATGTTGATGGGTAAGACTGGTTTTATAATTGAAAAAAAGGTCAGATACTTGGGGATGACATTATCAAACACAAATTGTATGTTGTTTCAGAATAACTATGTTAAATTGTGGAGTGATGTTAAGAAAGACTTGTTAAGGTGGGAAAAATTACAACTGTCAATGATGGGTCGGATATCTGTGATTAAGATGAATGTTGTTTTTGTTCCAGACAATACCGATTTTGACAACAGACCTACTGTTTAAACAATGGCAGAAAGATATCTCTAAGTTCATTTGGCAAGAGAAGAAACCAAGAATCAAGTATAAATTGTTACAAGATGCCAAAGAACAAGGAGGTCTAGGTTTGCCTGATTTGAAATTGTATTTTGTTGCCTGCTGTTTGCTATGGATGAAGGATTGGGTGACCTTGAAGGACACAGAATTATTGGAATTAGAAGGACATGATCTCCAATTTGGGTGGCACGCCTACTTGTTAAAGTTAATAAAGATTTTAAAAATCATTTTGTTAGGCGTGCCATACTGAGGGTGAGGATATTTGGAATAAATATAACCCAATATTGTCTCCTAATGTACCTATGTGGTTGTCTCCTCAAGAAACTTTTTTTAGAAGAGAGATGGCAGGCAAACCAAGCTGGTTGAAATATGAAGATTTGCTGAATTTTGAAGAAGGGATACCTAAAATTAAAACAAGGGAACAACTAGATTTGGAAGGCCATATTTGTCACTGTTTTAATTACGCACAACTGTCAGAATTATTTAATTTGTATAAGAAAGTATATAATTTTGTTCATGAAAAAAATAATTTGAAATGGAATTCTGTACAAACGATGAGCATCTTATTAAGAAAATGTATAAAATGTTGTTGCAATTGTATTTAAAAGATGAATGTTAAAGATTGTATGATTAAATGGGCTAAGAACTTTGGGTATAATATTATTTATTTATTTAATTAATTTTCTATCCCTTTATTATTTTTTTTAATAAATAACTCAAGGCAGCAAACATAACAAATACTCCTTCCTCCTCCTATTTTCCCCACAATAACAACCCTGTGAGGTGAGTTGGGCTGAGAGAGAGTGACTGGCCCAAGGTCACCCAGCCGGCTTTCATGCCTAAGGCGGGACTAGAACTCTCAGTCTCCTGGTTTGCTATTGGCTCCTTCCTAGGGCTGAGAGACAGGGACAGGCCAAGGTCACCCAGCCGGCTTTCATACCTAAGGCGGGATTAGAACTCTCAATCTCCTGTTTTCTAGCCTGTTGCCTTAACCACTAGACCAAACTGGCTTGAACAATGGGAGAATATGTGGAACAAAGGTATGAAATTTACTCTGAATTATAATTTGAAAGATAATTTTTATAAAATGATGTACCGTTGATATTTAACTCCTGATAAGTTGTCCAAAATGTATAATGGGGTATCAAATGTTTGTTGGAAATGTTTACAGGGTGAAGGAACTTTCTATCATTTATGGTGGACTTGTGGAAAAGCTAAGAAATTCTGGAATCAAATATGTATTATTATTCAAAAGATTCTCAAAGTGGACTTACAATTGAAACCGGAGCTGTTTCTCTTGGGTTTGATGGACCAACAGCTTGAAAAGCAACATGGAACTCTGTTCTTATATATGATAACAGCAGCAAGACTCTTATATGCTCAAAGATGGAAGGAAGCACAAATTCCCTCAATGGAGGACTGGATGATTAAGTTAATGGAACTGGCGCAAATGGCTAAACTGACAGCATTGATAAGAGAAAATACTGTAACTGGATTTGTTTCTATTTGGAAGCCGCTTTTGGACTATTTGCTTGTAACGGAAAAAAACGAAGTTCTGATTTTGGGTTTTGATGATTAAATGGTTTGATTTTAGAGAAATAATGTTACTAAATGTTTAATTAATAGCAAGAGATTAACTTTTATGTGTTTTTATATCTGTGTTGGAGAAGGTCAGAAGTCACCTGTCTTTTACGTTTTTCTGTCTATGCACTGTTTTAATTTCCTTTGTTTCTTTTTTAGACTTGTATTCTATCTGTTTTATATTCTGTATTTTGTGTTTTAATTATATCTTGAAAATTAATAAAGCTTTATTTAAAAAAAAGACTGCACAAAATTAGGCAAGGCAAGTGCTCTATTTTTTTTAAAAAGCACATATATCTTATATATTCATACTTACTTTTTAATTCTAAATGGCTTGAAGATACCGGAATCAATTGTCGAGGAACTCTGAGATGGTATGACATAGAATCCTTGAAAGTTATACCTATAAACTTTTCTGGGCTGAGAAGGCTAGCTTCTTTCATTTCTTGTTCATTCAGAAATTCTTGTGCATCTTTTCCTGCAAAATATTAAAAGCTTATTTTATAGTGATAGGACTGCAGAACTATATGTTCAACTGCTCTACTCATTTGTGAGCCCAGCCAAACAATAAAACCTCTAGTTGTACTTACTCACCAGGGAATGACTAAATGTGCAAACTATATGGGAACTACTGCAGTTCTTAATAACCAATTAGTTGTTATCATATACACAAGATTTTGCACTGCTAGTATTAACTCTGGGGCCTCGCATCCAGCTTATATATCCTGTAAATTAGGGGTGGGCAGCCAGCGTAATGCATGCAACACTCTGCCCTATTTTAGTGACCCCAACCCCTCCAAAGTCGGGCAGTCAAAACTTGGTGGTGCTATCATTTTTTTTTCTTTTTCCTGTCATTTTAAATTAAAAAAAATCTGAAATAGGTGACAAGCTCCTATCAGGCTTAATGCACCAGTTTTCAACTTGTAATCTTCCAAACCTCTCAAAGAGCAAAAAAAGAGCCAAAAATATTTTTCACACCCTTTCAGTGGTCAGGTAAAAGAAAGCTGAGTCCAAAGCAGAAATGGTTTCAGATTTTTATCTTCTTTTGTTTCCTTATACCAGGGGTGGGCAACGTCAGGCCCGCGGGCCGTATAAGGCCCACGGGGCTCCTGCCTAAGGCCCACGGGGCTCCCGCCCGCAAACCCCGCCCCTTCCACACGATTGGCTCCCGCCCGCAAACCCCGCCCCCCAGTGCTTGTGATTGGCTCCCGCCCGCAAACTCCGGCCCCCGGTCCGCGGAAATCCCAGAAACCCCGCCCCCCCCCACCCCGGTCCCCGGTTATAAATATCCAAATGGCCCTTGGCAGAAAAATGGTTCCCCACCCCTGCCTTATACCATAAATACTGGTGAAGTCCATTGGCTAGATCAGCTCCTTCTAATATTGACATTCTGCTATTTGGGGATTTTATCCATTGTTATCCATGACAAGCAACTTGCACAGTAATACGGTTTAAGATTTGGAAAAGAAAGTCCACCTCTTTCTTTTGAGTCTTGTAAGATTTGACTCTTTTTTCCCCATTCAATATAAATTTGTTGACTTTCTTTGCCAGTTTTATCTGGGATTGAAATTAGTGCCATTTGAAATAAAAAAAATATCTTAGGTAATATATCCATTTTAACAGTCACTATTAATCCTAACCAGGAGAGTGTTAAATCTGTCCACCTTTCAAGATATTTTTTAAATATCTCTCCATAATTGATTATAATTATTTTTAAATATATCTTTATTGCTACTTGTCAGGTGCAGTCCCAAATGGATCCAAGGACTACATTGGATTTTTTGCTATCTGTCAACCAGAGTCTTTCTACACAAAAACTTTTTTTTCTTGAGTTAAATATCTTATTATCTTGGGGTGGGGTGGGGGTTGCATTGAATTTGTATCTGGAAAATTCACCAAAACCTTTAATTGTTTTCACAGACAAACCAAAATTAATGATAATGCTCTGTGCTTCAATTAAAAACTCCAACCCCAATGTTTATGGCATAAAATTTAAAATTATCAGATGGTGCTCACAGACATGCAACCTCACAGGTCGCCATCTTCTAATTGTTTCCATCAGCCATCTTACTGCACTTTGCAGTTGCATGATAGTTAAAACTACATCATCTGCATAACATTTTAATTTATATTCCTCTCCTTGAGCCTTGATGCCTGATTTTTATTTATCTTTTCAAATCTTATCTGCTAATACTTCTAAAGCAATTGCAGATAGTGAGAGAATGAACATCCTTGTGTAGCACTTTCGCTTACTGAAAAGTCTGCACAGAGTGCTCTGTAATCTTTGCCATTGGTGTATGGTTTCTACCCATGTTCTGAATTCTTCTCCAAGGTTTATTTTATTTAACATTGCTAATAAAAATGGCCACTCCGAGTCACCAAAAGCTTTCTCTGCATCAAGAAAGATTATAGCGGCTTCTCTCCCCCCACCCCCCATTTAATATCTTCTAATGCATTTATCTCAAATCTGCTGTTGTAAGCACCATGGCCTTATAACACATTCACGGTCAAGAGCAGAGGGTAATGCCACAGAGCTACACGTTGGGAGAAATTCCCACCAATGAGAAGGCAGCTGTAGCTACGACGAGCTCGAGTGGCTCAAATCACAAAATGGAGGTTTCGCTATTTGAGGTTTGGGGCAGATGAGTCAGAATACAACCAGCTTCCTGCCAGTCAAAGACAAAGATGTGGGAACCCAAGGGAGCAAAGCTAAAACTCCCTGTAGGAATATCCTTGAATCCTTCTGTATATCTGAGTTAAGTACAAGGATTCAGAGTTCTTGCATGATTAGGTGAACTGTTAGTACGACTGTATTTTTTTTGGTGGACTTAATATTCCATCTTTTCTCCAAGAATTCAAGATGGCACATGTTGCCCCACTCCTCCAATTTTATCCCATAACAACAGCCCGGTGAGATAGGTTGTGCTAAGAGAATGACTGGCCCAATGTCACCCAGTGCATTTTCATGCCTGGAGTGGATTTGAACATGGGTCTCCCTGCTCCTGGTCCAACACCTTAATTAACCACTAGTGTGAAAGAAATGACAAAAGTAATCCCAAGGAAAATGCAGAAATATAACAACTCTATTGGAGCAATGTATGTTTTGAATTAACACTTTTCTTCAATGGCACTGCAGTTAAGAACATTTGGTATACTGTAAGAATATTAAAGGAAGCAGTTATTAAACAAGAAATTCTTACAAAATGCAACATACCAATATTAAAAATGCAACCATACGCATTCTTAATATGAACTAAACAAAGCATATCTACCTAATGCATTGTGACCTCTTAATGTTAAAAATGGCATCACTCTGTTTTTAACTACAAAGTTCTGCAATGAAGGATCCAACAACAATGAGCTTAAATATTTATTTTGGAGCAGTAAAGAACATCTTATCCTTTCTTTGGTTTTTTGCATGCTTAAATTACCAAAATTTGAAAGCGAGTTTTAAAATTCTGTCTACATAGGAAAAAACAGAGTTTCATGCAGGGATCACAACTGATCTGCCATTGAAGGGCTGCAACTTCCAAAGGAAAACAGTTTTATTTAGGACAAAATACCATACCCATTCTCAGTACCTTCTGGGCAGTATTCTGAAAACACCTTGTGCATGATCTTTCTTGTCACATTAGTTACTGGTGTGTAGCCAACAGTAAACTTAGAAATGCTTGAGCGATTTGTAGAATGAAGAACTGAATCAGGCATCCTACCATGTCTTTTGTTTGGCTGTATCATGCTTATAATGATTAGCAAACCTAGTAAGGAAAGAGGGATGAGGATTTCCTGCATAAATGAAAGAAGTAAAATAGAAATAAGTAAAAAACAAACATCTTCAATTATATCTGCAATAAGGTGAAGCACACATAATTGCAGCTTTAAAATTAATCAAAAATGTATTTAAAATGAAGCATAGATAAATGCAGCTTAAATTCACCTATTCCGAAAACAGCTCACATGGTAAGAGGGATTCATCACAAAGCACCCATTGATCAGAAGGCAAACTGATAAGGCTGCTTCCCACAATCTTCCCAAATTCCCTTGGATGTTTTCTATCATCCTGGCTTGCCTGTGCTTTATTTTTTCCTGTACAGAACCCAGAGGCATTTTTGCAAATGACCTTAAGCTAAAATAGGAGGCAGGTGTATTAAGTATGCTTGCCGCCTTGAGTCGCCCAAAATATATAAAAGATGAGATAAAAATCTAATAATAACAATAATAATATTGTTTTGATTCTTTAAAATCAAGTTTTACAGAGAAACAAACAAGAATGAATTATTAATATATATGTCGGCAGTGTCCCCAGGGAGGTCAAAATGAATAAGATGGCCATTGCGGCAGCATGATTGAAGGTCACCCCGTTGTACATGCATGCAACACTGATACACATACAAAAGGGGAGGGGCTTGGATAGCCCTGCCACAACTACCATCTTGCCTTTTGTGATCCCTCTGTGGATGTAACTGATATGCAAGATATTCAAAATGGATTTCAAGACCTTTAAAATTACATTTTATACAATAAGTAAAATGAATTTAAAGCACGTTTTAGCAAAGAGACTAGCTGAGCAGTTTATTAGAACTGTGGCATTCAGTTTGCATACTCTGAACAAATTAAACCATGCAAACCGTGTATGTGTTAATTTGCCCATTAAAGTCAGATGCCATCTTAAGTGCTGTTGAGTAAGTGTAGGCATCAAGTTGCATTCTAAATAATAGTTATTTTCATTGCATCTGCTTGGAAAAGAAAAGTAATGAGATTATTGTATGAAATGCTTTAAAGTCTTCTTTAAAGTTGTTTTATAGACTCGTTCCTGGGCCAGAGCACATCCAGAATATCACAAACTGCTGCCTGTTTGGAAGATTAACTTCCTGAAAACTGCCACACTATTCCTGGGCAAATCAACATGATCCAGAGGAAAAATGGTCAGAACGGTGTATTACATCTCTACTCTGAGATGTATATATAAGAGTCTACCACGGTAGAGATGGGCAGGGATAAATCCAAATAAATAAATAAATAAATAAATAAATAAATAAGTAAATAAGTAAATAAGTAAATAAGTAAGTAAATAAATAAATAAATAAATAAATAAATAAATAAATAACCGATGAGCAACTTCTGGTAAGTTTGCGATATTACATGTGTTTATATGTATGTATATGTCTATGTATATATACCAGGCATTAATTTAATATTTTATATGAAAGCTGACAGATGATAATTTATTGATATAGAAATTTCTCTGGAATGCTGAATGTGCAATTGATTTGAGACATTCTAAACCACTCCGTAAGTGAGACAGGCCTTAAATAAAAGAGAGTGGGTTGTATTTGAAAGCTAGGATTTGGGGAGTCTGGGACACTTCTTTTGTAAACCTAACCTGATACAGCAAATCTGCTTGTTTTTAATTATGCATTTACTTATAAATGTATATTTATAAAGAAATCAAATGTTTTATAAAACGCTAACATTCTTTACTGCTCTCCCCTACAAGGGAAATCAAACCATCTCTAATGAATCCCCTGGAGTTGCTCATGATCAGGCAAATTGATAACAGTATTTCTCCTGTAGCATTATAGATTATATTTTATTGTTTTATTATTTTCTTTTTAATATCTTTATAATTTTTAGAATATTTTACCAGTTGCAATCTGCCCAGAGAACTTACTAGATGGATATGGCCCCGTCTGATTATCTGGGATGAGTCCAAACCTGTTGTCCTGATGAAGTGGACAGGGCCCTGGAGCTGTGAGTTCAGCCACCTGTTTTAGATCCATGTCCCTCCTGGTTGCATAAGGTGATATGAGGTTGGGTCCATGTGGTAGTGAATGTTCTGAGGGAGTGGGTGGTTCATTTAGCTTTGAAAGAGACCCTCTCCTCAAGAAGCCACTGCTGGATCCAGTGGAAGTGGACAATTTTTGTCCAGTCTCCAATCTTCCTATTTCAGGGAAGGTTGTTGAAAAGGTACTTGGTATCCAGCTCCAGGAGGCCCTGGAGGAAATGGATTATCTAGACCCTTTTCATTCAGGTCCAAGGCCTGGTATAACATTGAGACAGCATTGGTCACATGTGTTGATGACCTCTGGGAACAGCAGGATGGAGATCAATCCTGGCTCTTCAGTCAGTGATTTTTGATATCATCAATCATAATATCCTTCTGGGACTTCCCGTGGGAATGGCAGATTGAGCAGTACTGCTTTTTTAAGCAGCGCCAGCGGTGCAGCATTTTCTGGGCACAGGCTGGGTCCCTGCAGCCTGAAGAATTCTCCGGAGGTAAGGAGAATCCAGGAAATCATTCCTTTTGTTGCCGTAAAACAGACACTAAATCTTGCCACCCCATTTCTAAAACACCAAGTGTTTTTTTTTTTAATTTGTTACCAAAGAGAGGCCTTTTGCAACAAAGAAATGTGAACCTCTTGATGATTTTCATTATTTTTGGAATTTATTAATTTGGAAAGTTGGCTTTTTTAATATTTAAATTGTAATATTGGGATGTAAAGGTTTTTGCTTTTTGTTGCTATTTTCTTAATGTCTTGAGGATTATAAAAAATTTATCTACTTTGTTGAATCTGTGGAGTTGAATTTTGAGCTATCTGCCTCTGCTTTCCTGTGAGAACGGCTTTTATTTACATCTTTTTTCTCCTGATAACACACTGTGGAAAGACATGGAAGAAATGAAAGTGATCTTTAAAGAACTCTATCTTGATGTCACCCAAGCCCTGGATCGTTTCTTAGAACTTGTAGAGTCTAAAGCCTACCAACAATTTTAAAAAGACAAGAGTGAAAACTACTTTGAGAGTAGTGCTCCTTCTTTAAAGAAGAAAATGAGGATTAACGTTTCCAAGTTAAAAAGTGAAGGGAGAAAAATTGGATTGTAGAAAGCTAACTTTGATTCTGAAGAAGGAAGAGCTCCGGGCGCAAAGGGAGAGATAAGATTGGCTGTGTTCCTGGAAAATCAAGACCAAGACTCAAGGCTGGCTGCTGAATTTGAGACTTGTAAGGGGGAAGTTCTGTGTGTAATACTGATATACAGTATGTAAATACCTTAGTCCAGGGGTCCACAACACCCGGGGCCACAGACCGGTACCGGTCCGTGGCCTGTTAGGAACCGGGCCGCACAGCAGGAGGTAAGTGGTGGGCAAGCGAGCGAAGCTTCATCTCTATTTACAGCCACTCCCCAGTGCTCACATTACAGCCTGAGCTCCGCCTCCTGTCAGATCAGCGGCGGCATTAGATTCTCATAGGAGCATGAACCCTACTGTAAACTGTGCATGTGAGGGATCTAGGTTGCGCGCTCCGTATGAGAAGTCAGAATCCGACACTTACTTTAGTCCATGCGTGGCCCGCCCATTATTTTATTTACCACTTCCGATGGTTTCATCCTGAAACCATTCCCCCCCCTCAGTCTGTGGAAAAATTGTCTTCCATGAAACTGGTCTCTGGTGCCAAAAAGGTTGGGGACCGCTGCCTTAGTCTATTTTGAAGTGGGATAATTGTTTAAATGTGCTTATCAGGATGGTCTCTTAAAGGTTTAGACTGATGTTTTTGCTTTGGGGATAATGATTTTACCTTGGGTAAAAGGACATTAAAAGGTTATACAATAGTAGTAAGGTGTAATGTTTAAGTATATATGTAGATGCTTTGGCTAACTGCCTAAATATGTTTATTAGGATGGGTTTTTAAAGGCTTTGATGGATCCTTTTGTTTTTCTTGGGTTTTTTTCTTGTTGAATAATATTAACCAAATGTAGACAATCTATTTTCTGTTATCTTAGTAGGTAGAGAGGAGTAAAATTTTAGTGAAATAGGATAATATTTGATTATTTGCTTATTAGGTGAATAATTATGTTAGAAAAGGTTTTTTATTTTTTAAGAGGGAAAGAGAGTTTGTTTTAGAGGAGAAAGTTTTATAGAGATGGAAATGCTTTATAGAAATAACGTTTATCTTAGTTTAAATTAGAGTAAGAGATTGATATTGAGTTATGTATATCTTTGTTGTAGAAAGTAGAAAGTCACCATGTAATAGTTTTCTTTGTATTTTCACACTTTTTTAGTTTTCTTTTTTCTTGTAGTATTCGTTTCATTCTTTTTAGTTTTTATGTATTTTATGTATATGTTGAAAAATTTAATAAAGCTTTATATATAAAAAAAATCATAGTATCCTTCTGGACTGTTTTAGAGGTTTGGGAATAGTTGCAGTAGTTCTCCACCTTCCTCCAGGGCTGATTCTAGTTGGGAAGAGAGGTCCAGCCCTAGATCCCTGCTTTGAGGGATACCTCTGTGCCCCATCCTCTCCCTTCTCCTATTCAACATCTATATGGGTGAAGTCATCTTTGGCACTGGGTGAGGTATCACCAGTTGTCAGCTCTTCGAGGTAGACCAGACTAGGAAACTAAAGTTATAAATACTACTTTTATTATGGGGTTACAGTAACAGAATCTTGCAAATCTGAAAGCACCTCCTCCTGCCCTTTCTCTATCTACAAGAGAACAAGGGAAGGTTGAATCTGAGACTTTTTCTCAAATTACATTTCTGCTTTGGACTTAAGATTTCTTTTACCTGACCACTGTCTTGGTTGCACCTCTTCTTCCTGTTCCTCAAGGTTATTCTCACAGCCCATTACACCAGTATGCTGATGATACCCAATTTACATCTCTGTCCCGACCTGACCAGGTAATCATGTCAAGATTCTTTCCCAGTGCAGTCTGGATGTGGAAGAACAGGCTTTGGCTCAATCCTGAAAGACTGAGTGGCTGTGGGTTTTGACGCCTTCTGAATCTGGAGATTTTCCATCTTTAACCATGCATGAAGTTGTACTCTCCCAGAGTTGGCACACAATTTGGGGTCTTCTTAGTCACAGCTCCTGCTTGAAAAGCAGATGGCAGCTATGGTTGAGAGGGCCTTTGCTCAAATCCATCTTGTGCAACAATTGCACCTGTTCCTAGACTGAGAGGTCCTGCTCATGGTTACTGATGCCTTATTCACCTCTGCTTGGACTACAGCACTACAGTGAACTCTACATGGGGCTGCATCTTCAACTGGTTCAGAATGCAGCAGTTTAGGCAGTTTTGGGTACACCACAGCACACCTGTGTAACTGTTGTTGTTTTTTTTGTTGAGGCACACTATGGAATGTGATTCCCCCCAAGATCTAGATGGTCCCTATTATGTTGGCCTTCCACAAAACCTTAAAGATCTGACTATGGCCCCAAGCTTTGGGCCAGGATGTTCAGTGACCTGTGATAAAAGAATTTTTACTCTCTGCAAAAAATAGAGCCAGCACCCGTAACAGAGACCCCAGGATGTCATTGTCTGAAAGTAAGAGAGGCATGTCTACATTTTATAAGATATTTGGCATACCAAAGTGAAAGGGAGACTCTGAAAGAATGAGGGTCCTGACTGGAGAAGTAAACACCTAAAACAGCACCATGTCCATCAGAGTTGGACAAGGCAATTACCCTAGCAATTGGCGAAAGCATAAAGGTTTTCCTCTATCTGGACAGAGAATCCCCACACCCTTAAACAAGCTGCTTGGCCAGCTCCCAGTTTTTGAGTGAATGGATGAGTGAATGAGAAAGTATGGGTGAAGAATGTTCTAAAGCAATAACACTTAACTAAGTTTGGAACTCTGTGCTTGCTTCTCGTTAAAAGATTTTAATTGCTTCTCTAATTGGCAACTAGGGAAAGGAGTCCCACTGAGTGTTGTGTTCTTAAATAAATTCCCTGCCTCTTTAACAAAGCTGTACAATATGCTTTTTCAAGATGCCCAATCACAGTCATGTGTGAACTGTTGATCAAAACAAGCAGAAAAAATGTGTGGTTATAGAGCAGCCTATAAGTGAGACAACGAAAATTAAAGGGCTGATTAGATTTCTTAAAGAAAAACTGTGTAAGAAGCCTCATTTGCATGATAACTTGTATGTCGGGTGGGGGGGCTGGAGTTAGACTCAGAGGTATGGCATTGTATTAGTTGTCATTATAGTTATTTTATTTGTGCTATCGTTGCTGTTTTATTGTTGTCAGCAATATATTGTTGTTAGCATTATATAAATAGAGGAAAGTCCAGATGGTTTTCCAAGTGAAAGGTATAGAACTTTTATGGCTCCTATACTATTAGAGGTTTACCATGAGTCATGCAACCTTACTAAATTTACTTTTTTATTTTATGAGGTTCAATTTACAATAATATTAAAATTAAAATAAGAGAAAGACCTTATTAGATGTGAAAATTATAGGCCAATAACTGCTTAACATTGAAGTCACGATAATAACAGCATTTGCTAAGAGATCTAAAATTCATCCAACTCAATCAGGATTTATGAAAAGCTGACAGGCATCCAGTAATATTCATTTGGTGATTGAAACTTTGGAAACAGCAGTACATAAGGCTGATTCAGCTTAATCTTGCTGTATGCTGAAAAGGTCTTCAATATGGTTCATATTAAGTTCTGGAGCGTGTCTTAAAAAGATTTACTTTTCCACCATCTTTGGAAGAATCTTTTTTAAATATTAATTTAACAAAAATTTAGCTAACGTGAAGATGCCAAATCGTAATACAAGATTAAAAATTAATTAAATTTTAATTTAATTAATTTTTAATGTTGGATTACAATTTGGCATCTTCATACTATAACTAGAGTGATCACAAACTGATTTATAACAGCAGTTATGAAGTTACTTTGTGGTACCTGACAGGGATGCTCATTGTCTCCTTTAATTTCAATTTGGTTCTTGAACCTTTAGCTTTCTTATTTTTACAAGATATTATTGGTGTTATAACAGTGGACACCTAATGTAAAATTTTCTTATATGTTGATAATAGTTTGGATATTTGGTTGAAGTTATGCAACAACATGGTTTATATTCTAGGCATATTATTAAGTAGAAAAATATCTGTTTCCTTTTGGATAAAAAATATACAGATTACTGTAAGAAATTGTTTTATCATTTGTTTGGATTGTATAAAATATTTGGGGCTACATTCCCCTGAAATATATCACAAAATGTTGAATTATGTATGTCTAAGTATATAAATACAATTTCAGTGGATAGAAATTGGGTGGTTATTTAAAATAACTTTTGAGCCGTTGGGCCAAGATTAATATAATTAGATTAATGTATTTTTTAAGAGGGATTCTGGTGTTAATTCCTATTGGATATTTTACACAAATAAACAAATTATTGAGGAGGTTTTTGTGGCAAGACAAGATTCTTTGGCTGTCTTTAGCCAAAATGAGGTTGTTTTATGAGGACAGTGGCTTTAGTCTACCTAGTTTGCAGTATTATATTTGGGCTTTTATTTTAACATCTACATTTATGCAGAATGAGAATTCCATTGATTATCATTGCCTTTGGGCTCATTTAGATCCCATGTGTAACTCTTCTGAGATCTTGGCTAGTCCTTAAGTTAACTGATTGTTGATTGGTTCTTTGTTCTGATATTTCATGTACCAACAGTACAGATGCTATCTTCGCAGCATCAAGCTTTCCTTTTGCCCCTAACCACATTAGGAGAGGGTACATCCTTTCAGCTTCAATTCAACCACATCAAAAGCACCAGGACTACTCACACATATCCTCTACTCTTCCCCATTATTTGGTTGGATAATTTTCAACTTTGAGGGATCAGCTTCCATGTTGACACTGACCTGGTTGTGAATTTTCTTTAGTTTTTTTTGGCAAAATATTCAAATGGGTTGCCAATGGATCATAGTTAGTCTGACCCCTCTTCTATGTTCTTCCCATCATGGGCAAGCTTTTTCAATTTGAAGATACCAAGGAAAAAGAGTAAGTCTTGTGCTGAGCAGGAATTAACACCTTGAACCAACTGATTAGTAGTGCCTATTTAAAGGATTTAAAAAGACTATGTCTTGAATAAAAGTTATTGGATCATTGACTTGGAGGTATATACAATTAAAGCATTGACAAAACAAAATGGCCCAGATGCTTTAGCAGCTTCAGAGGTACCTAACGTATCAGGATCTTTAAGTGGCACTGTATTTGAAGTATAATCAACGATTCAATTTTATGCTATGCATTTTTCCAAAAAACATGATTTTTAAATATGAATTAGGGAAGAAGTTAATTCATCCAAAAATCTTGTTTTGTGTTTAATGGACTCCTCAAAGAATGTTTTAAATGTTTTAAAAAGGATGGATATCTGATTTTTTTTTATGTTGGCATTGTAAGAATTTAAGGGCTGTCTGACCCATAAAGGGGCGTGGTAGCTGGGCTGTTAGATTGCCGACCATAAGGTCGGCGGTTCAAATCCGCGTGGCGAGGTGAGCTCTCATCACTTGCCCCAGCTTCTGCCAACCCAGCAGTTCGAAAGCTAATTGCGAGTAGATAAATGGGTACCACTCCACGTGGGTCAATTTGCTGGCGTCCTGGCGGGGGTCGCCTCCGGAGCGAAGAAGACCTCGCGAATGGCGGTGGAAACGGAGAGCGGAGAACGGAGACAACGGATCCCGTCTCAACATCCAGGACGTCAGCAGCCGACTCTGAAGCAAGGTATGCTGGGACATGTAGTCCAATACTTCAAGAGTCGGTTCCCTTACCCCTTTCCCAAAAAAGTGCGCGGTTGTAACCTTGTTAAAAAATAAATATATGAATTGTTAGTAATTGGATGTGTGATATTGTAAGCCGCCTAGAGTCCTCCGATAGGGAGGGGATTGTTGTTGTTGTTCAGTCATTTAGTCGTGTCCGACTCTTCATGACCTCATGGACCATAGCACGCCAGGCCTTCCTGTCCTCCACTGTCTCTCGGAGTTTACTCAAATTCATGTTCATTACATCGGTGATGCTATCTAACCATCTCATCCTCTGCCGTCCCCTTCTCCTTTTGCCTTCAGTCTTTCCCAGCATCAGGGTCTTTTCCAGTGAGTCCTCTCTTCGCATTAGGTGGCCAAAGTATTTGAGCTTCAGCTTCAGCATCTGTCCTTCCAATGAGCAGTCAGGGTTGATTTCCTTTAGGATTGACTGGTTTGACCTCCTTGCAGTCCAAGGGACTC
This sequence comes from Charina bottae, assembly GCA_023362775.1. Lineage (NCBI taxonomy): Eukaryota > Metazoa > Chordata > Lepidosauria > Squamata > Charinaidae > Charina > Charina bottae. Next base: position 139,456,508 of record JALMGJ010000002.1, on the reverse strand, counting down.
TCAAGTCTTCTCCAGCACCACAGTTCGAAAGCATCAATTCTTCGGCGCTCAGCCTTCCTTATGGTCCAACTCTCACAGCCATACATTACTACTGGAAAAACTATAGCTTAAACTATACGGACCTTTGTCGGCAAGGTGATGTCTCTGCTTTTTAATATGCTGTCTAGGTTTGCCATAGCTTTCCTCCCAAGGAGCAAGCGTCTTTTAATTTCATGGCTGCAGTCACTGTCTATGGTGATCTTGGAGCCCAAGAAAATAAAATCTGTCACTGCTTCCATTTCTTCCCCTTCTATTTGTCAGGAACTGATGGGACCAGATGCCATGATCTGGGTTTTTTTAATGTTGAGTTTCAAGCCAGCTTTTGCACTCTCCTCTTTCACCCTCATCAAGAGGCTCTTTAGTTCCTCTTCACTTTCTGCCATTAGGGTGGTATCGTCTGCATATCTGAGGTTGTTGATATTTCTCCCGGCAATCTTAACTCCGGCTTGTGATTCATCCAGCCCGGCATTTCTCATGATGTACTCTGCATATAAGTTAAATAAGCAGGGTGATAATATACAGCCTTGTCGTACTCCTTTCCCAACTTTGAACCAGTCGGTTGTTCCATGTCCGGTTCTAACTGTTGCTTCTTGACCCGCATACAGGTTTCTCAGGAGACAGGTAAGGTGGTCTGGTAATCCCATCTCTTTAAGACTTTGCCACAGTTTGTTGTGATCCACACAATCAAAGGCTTTAGCGTAGTCAATGAAGCAGAAGTAGATGTTTTTCTGGAACTCTCTTGCTTTTTCCATGATCCAGCGAATGTTGGCAATCTGATCTCTAGTTCCTCTGCCTCTTCGAAACCCAGCTTGCACTTCTGGTAGTTCTCGGTTCACATACTGCTGAAGCCTAGCTTGTAGGATTTTGAGCATAACCTTGCTAGCATGTGAAATGAGCGCAATTGTACGGTAGTTTGAACATTCTTTGGCATTGCCTTTCTTTGGAATTGGAACGTAAACTGACCTTTTCCAATCCTGTGGCCACTGTTGAGTTTTCCAAATTTGTTGGCATATTGAGTGCAGCACTTTAACAGCATCATCTTTTAGGATTTTAAATAGCTCAGCTGGGATACTGTCTTCTCCGCTAGCTTTGTTGTTAGTAATGCTTCCTAAGGCCCACTTGACTTCACTCTCTCGGATGTCCGGCTCAAGGTCACTGACCACACCATCGTATTTATCAGGGATATTAAGATCTTTCTTGTCTAGTTCTTCTGTGTATTCTTGCCACCTCTTCTTAATCTCTTCTGCTTCTGTTAGGTCCCTGCCTTTTTTGTCCTTTATCATGCCCATCTTTGCACAAAACGTTCCCTTGATATCTCCGATTTTCTTGAAGAGATCTCTAGTCTTCCCCATTCTATTGTTTTCCTCGATTTCTTTGCATTGTTCATTTAAGAAGGCCTTCTTCTCTCTCCTTGCTATTCTCTGGAATTCTGCATTCAGTTGTTTATATCTTTCCCTTTCTCCCTTGCCTTTTGCTTCCCTTCTTTCCTCAGCTATTTGTAAAGCCTCATCAGTCAGCCACTTTGCTTTCTTGCATTTCTTTTTCTTTGGGATGGTTTTAGTTGCTGCCTCCTGTACAATGTTACGAACCTCCATCCATAGTTCTTCAGGCACTCTGTCTACCAGATCTAATCCTATAAATCTATTCCTCACCTCCACTGTATGCTATGACCAGCGTGTTCTCTTGACAAAACTCTATTAGCCTTTGCCCTGCTTCATTTTGTACTCCGAGGCCGAATTGCCTGTTATTCTGGTTATTTTTTGACTTCCTACCTTAGCATTCCAGCCCCCTATGATGAAAAGGACATCTTTTTTTGGTGTTAGTTCTAGAAGGTGTTGTAGGTCTTCATAGAACCGGTCAACTTCAGCTTCTTTGGCATCAGTGGTTGGGGCATAGACTTGGATCACTGTGATGTTGAATGGTTTGCCTTGGATTCGAACTGAAAGCATTCTGTCGTTTTTGAGGTTGTACCCCAGTACTGCCTTTCCCACTCTTTTATTGACTATGAGAGCTACTCCATTTCTTCTAAGGGATTCTAAGGGATTCTTGCCCACAGTAGTATATATAAAGGGAGGGGATAGGTGGGGTATAAATATGAATAATAAATAAATAATAAATAAATATGATTTGGTCAGGTCCATTTATGGCTTTTTTTTAACTTCAAGTCATTACATACATATTAACATAACTTTGAAGAAAAATATAGTACAGATGTGATTTTGTATTATACTCTCAAAATATGGAATTTGACATTTAAGGAAGAACACTGGTTCTATATGCTCTATTGAGCATGGGGTTTAGCAAAGACAATTATCCTATGTAGGTGGGAAAAAATGTACACAATTGATGTTCAACAGATGTGTCCCCTAACCATTTTTGAAATGTCATTTTAGTATAAAAATGAAAAGATACAGCACTACTTTTAATATTTACTTATTTATAAAATTTATATCACCGCCCATCTCCCTCCGGCGGAGGGACTCTGGGCGGTTTACAACAAATATGCTCTGGATTTAATAGTATCTTAAAGGGCTGACTTAATTAATTAGATCTGTAATTATTAATAGAACGTACCTGCATACAGACTCACTATAATTATTACTTTGATATAAGCCATCTGATTTTAATGTTGAAATGAGGTTAAAATACAATACTTCTGATAAACTCACCTGGATACTAGTCCTTTTCGTCCGCCATTTAATTAGGCAGTTCTTGTATAAAAGAACTCTAGTTTGTCGCCACACTCCTCCTTGTCTTGGAGCATCTGTAGACATTTTGTGTGTCTAGCCTGAAAAACAAGCATGATATATTTGGTGTGGATGTGGTGTGAAACAATGCATGTGGTGTGAAACATCATATTAATTTATACCTTCTTTTAAATGCCCAGCTATATGATTTTTCCAATTCTGTGAATGGTACTTTACCTAAACAGTGTTGTTCGGTTTGGGAAAGAAACTTGGTCATTTTTATAGGGCATTTTGTGATCATGGAACTGTTCAGTAGAATGTTTAGAGCTTACATTCTTAAACTTAACAATTTTTTTATTTACATATACAGTATTTATATATCACCCAGCTACCAAGACTCTAAGGTAAAGGTAAAGGTTTTCCCCTGCACAGTCAAGTCTGACTCTAGGGGACGGTGCTCATCTCTATTTCTTAGTCGAAGAGCCAGCGCTATCCGAAGACGCTTCCGCGGTCATGTGGCCGGCATGACACGCGCGGAACGCTGTTACCATCCCACCGAAGTGGTACCTATTTATCTACTTGCATTTGCATGCTTTCGAATTGCTAGGTTGGCAAGAGCTGTGGCGAGTGCGGGAGCTCACTCCGTCACGTGGGGCTAGGGATTCGAACCGCCGAACTTGCGATCGACAAGCCTGGCGTCTTAACCACTGAGCCATCGTGCCCCATCCCAAGACTCTAGGCAGTTTATAAAAAAAATTAATATATAAAAATAAAATTAAAATAGAACCAGTTTGGTCTAGTGGTTAAGGCAACGGGCTAGAAACCAGGAGACTGAGAGTTCTAGTTCCGCCTTAGGCACAATAGCCGGCTGGGTGACCTTGGGCCAGTCACTCTTTCTCAACCCAACTCACCTCACAGGGTTGTTGTTGTGGGGAAAATAGGAGGAGGAAGGAGTATTAGGTATGTTTGCTGCCTTGAGTTATTTATAAAAAAATTAATAAATGCGGGATAAAAATTAAATAAATAAAAAATAATAAATAAATAAAAAGCAGAATATGTAGAACCTGACAATCAACCCAGTAAAAAATGGGAACCCAATGTCATCATTCATAACAATACTACTATAAAGAAGTCACCATATGCCTACTGAAAGAAAACTTTTTGAAGAAAACAAATAAGGTGGGTGGCTGGTGCATTTCCATGGGGATGTGTTCCCTAACAAAGGGGCACTACAAAGGATTGCCTTTGTATGTATGTCTCTTTGCTCTCTTGTGGGAGTAGGGGCGCTAAGCATTCTCTCCCAGCTTGCATGCATGGGCTGGGGAGCGTCAACCTGAAATAAAGGGCACCTGAGGCATCATGAAGCTGAGCCTTAAAGGCTTGATAGATCAAAACCAGAACTTTGAATTGGAATCAGAAACTTATTAATAGCCAATTCAATGGCCAGAAAATTGGTGCAATACTGCATGCCACATTTTGTAGTTTCTGGATTATCTTCAGAGGCAGGCCCATGTAGAATGCATTATAGTAGTCTAAGCATGTGGTGATGAGAACATGAGCTATTGTTCAGATTTTCACTGTCCAGGTAGAGAAGGTGAGATTTGCAGCAGTTATTTTTTTTATTTTTATTTTATAAACATATTTATATCCCGCCCATCTCCCCCGCAAGGAGGGACCCTGGGCGGTTCACAACATAAATTTAAAATCAATAAAAACATAAATATTACAAAAATTCAATAAAATATCTAATACAATTTAATCCTAAAAATGGCAGTTCTTACTATCCCATGGTCGGAAGGTTGGTCAAAGTAGATCTAAGTGATCAGCCAACCCCAAGACTGGCTATTTCCCTCCCCTCCCCAAGCATGATGGCAAAACCAGGTCTTTAGATTTTTTCTAAAGTCCAGGAGAGAGGGGGCCGATCTTATTTCAGGGGGAAGAATATTCCAAAGGGCGGTGGCTACTGCAAAGAAGGCACGTCTCCTGGACCCCGTCAGATGGAACTCTCTTACAGACGGGGCTTGTAGCATGCCCTCCCTGCAGGACCGGGTGGGACGGGTTGATGTGATAGGGATGAGACGGTCCCTCAGGTAACCTGGACACATGCCATGTAGGGCTTTAAAGGTGATAACCAACACCTTGAATTGAATCTGGAAGCAGATTGGAACCCAATGCAGCTCGCGGAGCAGAGGTGTTATATGTGCTGATCTTGAAGCACCTAAAATCGCTCGCGCGGCCGCATTCTGAACCAGTTGAAGCTTCCGGACGTTCTTCAAGGGTAGCCCCATGTAGAGCACGTTACAATAGTCTATATGGGAGATGACCAGGGCTTGAGTGACTGTTCGAAGTGCCCTTCGCTCCAGGAAAGGGTATAACTGGCGCACAACACGAAGCTGTGCAACAGGAAGCTGGCCCTTAGCAGTTTCCCCAGTCTAAATCTAAATAGGAGGATGGCACAAACTAAAATATGGGTATATTAAGATGAGGAAGAACAGTAAGAAACAACCAAGAGTATATTCAGAATCTGCAGAAATCAGCATTTATCTACAATGACACACTTCTTTTTCATATCATCTTTAAGCCAGAAAGAAGTGGGGATGGGAGCAATTCAATTTGCAATTGCATTTCAAGAGTGCTTTGCTTGAAGTTCTGCTAAAGCAAACTGCTCCTTCAAGTTTCACAGTCGTGTGTAGAATCATATTTCGAATTCAAATTATTTTTAGAGCCAAGGAGAGTTAAATCATAAGGTAAACTACATGCTATCATGGAGGTCCTGAATGTCAACATCTTATTTAGCAGCAATCTGTATTTTGTTTTCAATCTTGTCCCCTCTATCTCCTATTTTCATTGATGACAGCATGACACACATCGAATGGCTGCTGCCCAGCACTATATTATAGCACCTATTGGGTACACTTCACTTACAATTATAACAGGCAGGCAAGTAAATGCACCCATCATTACAAATCCTTCTCAATTATCCATGTGAATTTTCTGTTCTAAAGAGCACTAGTATGACAGGGTCACATATAATTCTAATGAAAGTATTGTATTGTTATCCTGAAAAAGTAACTGAACCAATCCAAATATAGTGCATTTCCTCTGATATATATTATGATTACTGAAATCCCAAGGAACTGCCTCTAGTAAGACCTTTGAATGATAAATATTGCATATCACTTATACAGTGTAACTCCTTTCTTCAGAGTCCCTCCTACTAGCTTAATCGCAGCTGCCAGACAAAAGGACACTCTTAACCTTTCCTTAGTTTAGCCCCAAACCAAAACAGCCCACAGAACGTAAATCCGCTTTTGACTAAACTTTACCTCTGCCTCATACCTCTTTTATCAGCACCCAGTTAAATGGCGTCTTCGGACAACTCCCTTCCACGGAAGCCAAATGTTAATGCATACTCGAAAGCAATTAAAAGGCAGAAATCACTTTGTGAGACTCCATTCTCAGTATTGCTAAGTGCCAGTGTCCAGAACCAACCGCACCCCATTCATTGCAGATCAAGGAGGTGAAAATGTCAACAGGGCAGGCAAGTCTATCAAGCAACCATAGAAATGTCATGGATTATAAGGTGGCCAGGCAAGCAGAAAGTTGTTGCAATAACTTTATGCAAAATAAACTAGAATGCCAGATGAAAGTTATTAAAGAGGCCAGGACACAGCCACAGGAATAGTTAAGTGGGCAGTATGGGTATTTTAGGTTCCCACTGGACCTCACCTCTAACCTTGGATGTTATTGGTACTAAAAGTTGTCCAGCACTATTGAGGCTCCATGCACTGCACCTTAAAGGTAAAGGTTCCCCACACACATTTCTGCAGTCGTGTCCGACTCTAGGGGACGCTCCGCATGCGGAATGCTGTTACCTTCCCACCGACGTGGTACCTATTAATCTACTTGCATTTGCATGCTTTTGAATTTCTAGGTTGGCAAGAGCTGGAGCTAGTGCGGGAGCTCACTCCGCACGCAGGGCTAGGGATTCGAACCTCCGAACTTGCGATCAACAAGCCTGGCGTCTTACCCGCTGAGCCACCACGCCCCTCTACGCACTGCACCTTACAAGGGCAGAAATTTCAGTCAGCGGGGAGCAAGCCTGAAATTGGCTTTAAAGAGCGCGAGGGAGGCAGAAGGAAGTGGTGCTGATTTTCTCCTTGCATCGCCCCAACACACTTCAGCTTTTGCTTAGTCACAGCGGCGGCCCGGTTTGAAGTGCCGCCATTGGAGGCAAGTGCCGGCGCTGCATGATGTCTCAGCGGCAGGCAAGTGGGCTTGGGATGCCCTTAAGACTCATCTTTACACCGTACCCTCGCCCTTAGGGCGGGGGCTGCTCTCCCTCCCCCCCCCCCAACTGTCCACGTCTCCTCGTCCTTCCTGACACCACCTTTTCCTTATCCCCCTTTTCTCTCTAGTTGTCTCCTCTCCTCTCGTCCCCACTTTTACGTTACGCCGCGTCTTTCTTCCCGCGCCTGCTGCTACCTCCGTCCACAGCTTCGTAGTCCCGCTAGATGCGCAGCCGGAAAGAAGCCTAAGCGCTCCAAGCAGCGCTCCCTGCGCAACAGCGCCTCCCCGTCGATCCGGATTGGAGGATGGCCGGCGGACGCCAAAGTCAGGCTCCCCCAGCTTCCCCGAGCCGCCTTAGGGCGGAGCGCCTCGACTGTCCCCTTGGCAGCGGGGTTGGTGCAGAGGGCGCCGCCGCCCTCTTAGCTGCTTGCCCAGGGCCGCGGGTGGAAGTAATAGTAGGAACTTTGTTAGCAGCAACTTTCACTGTCCCGCTTCTCAGGATCACCCTCCAGAAGACGAAAAAAAGAAAACTTGTTTAAAAGTGGGAGGCGTTTCTGACAGGTGCTTTTGCCTTCAATGGACCTTTATTGCGTCTGGATTCGACGTTAGAGGACAACTCCACGCGGTCCAGGAAAATACAAGGGAGGTCATGAGGCACTGGGGTGACGCGTCTTGGCTCCATCCGGCGCCCACAAACTTGGAGTGAATGGGTAGAGTTCTGAGCATCTGAAGCACCTCAGGCAGAGATAAGCGGCTTGAGGACTGCAAAGATCACTTACTTGATGTCTGGGTCCTGCCTCAAGAGCACTCCTCAGACAAGGAAGAGGACCCAGGAGGAGGCATTTTTGTGTTTACAGGCCCCAGTGAAGATGCCGGGCAATCCAATCATTTCTGTCCTGTCCTGGAATCCAGCCAGTCCTCAGCACCACCTCCTTCAGATGATAGACTATCAGAAGAGAGAAGTTGGAACCGATGAGGCCCAGCTGCACTCCACTGTTAGTATTTAGGGATCTAAATACTAAATCTGGGCTTGGCAAAGTCGCTGGAATAATGCTATTCCATGAAAGAATTCATGGATAGAATTCCCCGCTGCAAAAACATTCCTGAATTTGATTTGACACATCTTCTGACATGTCTTGTCTGCTCTTTCTGATGCTGCCATTTTGGTGAGTTGTATGTGTGCTGAATTTGGACTAAGTTTACAACAATGGGATTAGCTTGACAATTTATTATGGCAATAACCCAGATATAAACAGCTCTTTATAAGCCCAGGACAGTTTAACCTCACCTTTTCTCTATGAAATACTGTAGGTGTTTTGTGTGAAGATAATACCATTTGTGATTGCATGTATTCAACATTATAAATATAGCTGAGCCCCAAAATATTGCAGATTTCTAGGGTAGAGATCTCATATAAGTCCCCAATTAGTCCCATTTCTTTTCCAAATATTGACTGTACCTATGTGCAGAGCCCATGTCCCTAAAATGTACAGTGGTATGAGATTTAGAATCAACTCTTATGTTACAGAGAAATTAAACACCAGCTTTTAGTATACCCTTTGTGCCAGAACATGTTAAACGGGGCATCTGGAGGTCCGAGGTGCATCTAGATAAGCAAATCCAGATTTCTGTAGTAGATGTTCAAGTATATATATTTTTTCATTCAAGGCAGAAAAAACTAAAATACAATTTTTTCAAACTTCAAGTGTCTCCACATGCATCTCAGAGGAAGGAAAGAAAAGATACTGTACGTTGTTGTGTGCCAGCTAAGGCAAGGAGCTTGAGAACTAGCTCATGCTGGTTGCAGGTTTTGAATCAGTAAGCCAAGCACGGAGTGCCCCAGAACATTTCTGCCTGAACAGGGAGATGGCAAGTCTTTTATTCATTGCACATCAAGTCCCATGTTATGAAATACATGCTGCTTCTCAAGTATAGTTCAGTTTCAAAAGTGGCATTTACAGAAAGGAGTACAACTGCTCCAGAAACATCTGGTTTTTTTTTATTTTGGTAGTTTTTACTGGGTTTTTCCAGAGTCATATATATGAAATGGGTGGCCATATAAATTTATTAAATAAATAAATAAACCAACCAACCTTTCATACATACAGTATGGAACACATCTTAATGTTTGGATTCCACTCAAAATTGCTAGCGCTGGCCAGCATTTTGCTTGAAATGTATAAAAAAGAACAAACCCTTTTATCCAAAGTACTGCTATCCAGTTAACATGAATTTGAATAAACTCCGGGAGACAGTGGAGGACAGGAAGGCCTAGCGTGCTATGGTCCATGAGGTCACAAGGAGTCGGACACAACTAAACAACAATAATTTGTAAATTCTTATATGGCATATTTTTCAGTCACATATTTTTATATATTTTCTTTTAATATATGAGGTCTATATTTTATATTGTCTATTAGTCTTCTATTTGTTTTCTATTTCAATGAGTGAATCCAGAGTATAAATTATCTTCGTTTAAGGCAGGCCAGGGGACAGGAGCCCCATACATGCATATAACAATGAATTTCATCCTTATTTTGTTTTTTTAAAAATGTCCAAATTCCTGGATAATTTTATTTCCTTTCTTCAGTGAATAGCTGAATAAATAAACATATTATCGCTGTCATACCATGTAATTTTCATTTTGTCAGTATCTTAATGTCACTTACCTTTTATTTCTGACCAAGTTAGAGACACTAAAGGGCACATGTTGGAATCCAGCATCTATGGTACAAACATGGTTCTTACTTCATGTTGTTCAGAAGAATTCCATTTATTTAAAATTTCGTATTTTACTGAATTTATTATCAAATTAGTGTTTATCTAAAGCATTATTTCTGCATTAAAAATTCAATTCAGCTGCTAGTATTTAATATCTTCCATTATATAATGATCACTCTCATGCTGTTCCTTGCTCTTTTTGTTTCATGTGCTTTTATTCACCACACTGCCAGTACTAAGATATGGCCAATCATCACAAGTGCTTAACTGCACTATTGCCCATTACAAAATTATTTTATTAGGGTTCCAAGGGAGCAGTTCTGAATTCTTGTGAGTATAGTTGAAATGCAGTGCTGGTTGTAGAATTCTTTCCATGTGGATCAAAAGGATGGTCCATGGGTAGACAACTTTGTTTAGAGGCAGCAGCCATAAAACTCCACTATTGCTACAATTCCAACTTTGGTCCTGAGTAGGTGGTAGCCCCAAGATAAGCATAAGAATTTGTTAGAGGATGCTAGGAATTCACAGGATCGCAAGCACCCTCATTCCTTGGACATTCCCTCTTAAGCCTCTAAGAGTCAATTCTTTACTGGGAGAGCAATGGATGTGAAAGAAAGAAAAATTAAAGAGAAGTTAAGGAAAACTTCTTAGAGTGGTGGTTCAGCGGGTAAGACACCAGGCTTGTCGATCGGAATATCGCAAGTTCGGAGGTTCGAATCCCTAGTCCCGCGTGACGGAGTGAGCTCCCGCACTAGCCCCAGCTCTCGCCAACCTAGCAATTCGAAAGCATACAAATGCAAGTAGATGAATAGGTACCACTTCGGTGGGTAGGTAACACCGTTCCGCGTGCGTCATGCCGGCCACATGACCGTGGAAGCGTCTTCAGACAACGCTGGCTCTTCGGCTAACAAACGGAGATGAGCACTGGCCCCTAGAGTCGGACACGACTGCACAAATGTGCAGGGGGAACCTTTACCTTTACCTTAAGGAAAACCTGGGTATTCGGTGTGAATCAGTTTTTGGAATGGAGAATACAATGGTATAGATTCTAGAGTTGCAGGAGATGTCAGAAGCAGTACATCTGTGCCTGATTTTATACTCATAGAACCTAATTTCCATAAGGTTGGGAAGAGAATGTGCACCCCTCTTCCCCAGCAAAATCCCAGCATCAGGAAGCCACTAATACCAGTTGCAAGCCACAAAAGAGGCTATGTATTCTTGCAGGCGATGCATCCCTCTCTATAGAACAGGGCTTTCCAAAGTTTTTCCCACGGCGACACACCAACCGGCGGTGTGTCGCCCCAGGAAAACCCGGAAGCGCTGATGATGATCAGCGCTTCCGGGTTGTGTGGTGACACACCAGACTGTGTGTGGCGACACTTTTGTGTCGCCACACACAGTTTGGAAAGCTCTGCTATAGAAACTTGAGGGGGTCCACTGGAACGAAAATAAGATGGGTAGAATTAGCCTGTGTATTGTCGAAGGCTTTCACGGCTGGAGTTCAATGGCTGTTGTGGGTCTTCCGGGCTGTGTGGCCGTGTTCTGGAAGTTGTGGTTCCTAACGTTTCGCCAGCATCTGTGGCCGGCATCTTCAGAGGGCAGGAGCACAAACAGAAGCGATCTCTTACAAAGAGATCGCTTCTGTTTGTGCTCCTGCCCTCTGAAGATGCCGGCCACAGATGCTGGCGAAACGTTAGGAACCACAACTTCCAGAACACGGCCACACAGCCCGGAAGACCCACAACAGCCATAGAATTAGCCTGCTTTAGCGTTTAACAAATTAAAGGAAATGTGAAATAAACCCATCCCCTCCTTCTGGTGAATAAAACAAACTTTATTTCAATTTGAGGTAGGGAGGGACTTGAACTTGAGGCTTTTAGTGTTTTGAAGTACAGTAAGGAAGGGTTTGGGATGGTAGGATAGTTTTCCCCTTCCCTACAGACTTCAGACAGTTCTACAAGGATTCTTCTTAAGGGATTCTCTGTGTGCAATACTTTTTGAGGACTTCAATTATATCTTAATATTAACACACATTTCTCATAATGGTGTAGTATTATAATCTTCTAGCTGTATTATTGGTTATATAATGTATAATTATTGATTATATAATGTAAGCACTTAATGGCAATGAGCTTTTCAAAGTGCTTTGAGACTAATGAGTGATTTAATGCTGATTGCTTTAGAGTTTTAATTATTTACTTAGATATTTAAATCATAACAGCACAGAGTGGTCTTTTAAAATACTGAAATGGTAGCACTTGCCATAATCTGTCTAAGAACATGGCTGGGACTACACTGCAAATATAAATAAGGACCCAATCTAGTTTAGCAAGAATGCTTCTGTTTAGTTTGCCTGATTTCCTTTCCTTTCCATAAAGCATTTGTATTAACTTTTGGGTTTTGTACCCATTGACAGCATGTGGGGAAAAAAATACCTAAGTCTCTGGAGGGACTGTGGGGTTTTTCCTCCTCTTCCTCTCGCCCTATGCTTGTTCCATGTCCATTTTACATTTCACCCCCCCCCCTATCAAATCTGCCCTTCGTACTCAGAATTTAGACACTGAAAATTGTTGGGAGGAATCCAATATGCCCTTAAGAAAACACCCAGGAAAAGACTAATCAGCCACTCCACACTGGAAAATGAGTATGTCTGGTGATCCTCAAGGTAGGAAATGGCAGCAATCTGAATCTTTCACACTCTTTCATCCATTATCTCCTGCCTCTTCACCCAGGCCTTTGGTGAGGGAGAGTGAGACCCCTCGCTTGCCATAGTTTATCTTTATTTTTTGTTTTATTGATATTATTGTAATTTCTTTGATTGTGAGTAGTAGTAAGATTAAAATTGAGAACTTGTCATCCCCTTTTAAATTGGCCCAAGGTGGCAGAGAGTTGTTGGGGCCCCTCCAGGGTGTGTGAGGGACTCCCTCCCGAGTGTGAGAAACAAGGGGGGAGTCCGGGAGTGGATGGTGTTATAGGAGAGTACTCACCTCCTGTGTGAGAGACGGGGTGAGGAGGATTGGATGAGTTGCCCCTCCCTCCAACTAGTGAGAGAAGCCGAGGTGGTGGTGTAGTGCATGGTAGGGTGATGGTTAGGTCTGACGGCGCCGAGAGTGAGAGCTGGTGCGCTGAAAGGCCTACCGTTACCTGGTGGATGATTGAGAGTGTATGAGGATGTATGATTGAATGGAGGGTCCCCTATTTCGAACCAGGGACTCCGGAGGTTCGGGATTGGGGGCACCTGGAGTGGGAGTCTCTGGGGGCTGCAGGGCGGGCCATATTGGGGTGATGACGGGTCGGGGATGTTATAGCGGGAGCTGGACGGCGGGCCATCTTCGGGGAAGACGCCCCCGGTGTTTGTTACCGGTGGCGTGTTCCGGCCCTCCAAGCTCAGACCCAGGCCCTAGTCAGCAGATCCGTAGGGGCCCTGGTTCCCGGCTGTTGTTGCTTAACGCCAGGTCAGTTAATAACAAAGGCCCTCTCATACACAATCTGATCATTGAAGAGGGGGCAGACCTGGCGTGTATTACCAAGACCTGGCTGGCCCCGGTTTCCCCTTTCGAAAATGTGTCCAGCCGGGTTTACGGTATGGCACCAGCCGAGACTCCAGGGCAGGGGAGGAGGGGTGGCTGTTGTCATCCGAGAGTCTCTAGAGGCCTTCAGGGGCACTGCTCCACAAGTTGCCAGTTGTGAGACCGTTTTTCAAGTTAGGTTCCCGAGAACAGTTGGGAGTGTTGCTACTATACCAGCCTCCCTGCTGCGTAGCAACATGCCTGCCTGAGCTGCTAGAGGCCGTCTTGGGGTTGGCGGTGGAGTTCCCCAGGCTTATGGTTCTGGGGGACTTCAACCTGCCTTCCCTGGGGCGGTCCTTGGAGGTGGCTCAGGAGTTCATGGCTACCATGGCAGCCATGGGCCTGTCCCAGATTATTCAGGACCCGACTCGAGACAGTGGCCTCACCCCGGACTTAGTTTTCTTGTCAGAGCAGTGGCAATGTGATCTGAGGGGAGAGTTGCATCTATCCCTGTTGTCATGGTCGGATCACGCCCTGGTGACCTTGGGATTCTCTTATGCCGACCCCCTCCGCAGGGAGGCTGGACCTATTCGATTGGTCCGCCCCTGGCGACTGATGGACCCAGAAGGGTTTCAGAGGGAGCTGGGAGTTATACCTGAGGATCTACTGCACGGTCCAGCGGAGGCACTGGTCACTACCTGGAATAGGGAGGTGGCTAGTACCTTGGACAAGATCGCGCCTATGCGACCTCTCTTGGCCCATCAAACCCGACACTCCCCATGGTTCATGGAGGAGTTGAGGGTTTTGAAGAGGATTAAAAGACGTCTAGAGCACCGCTGGAGAAAAACAAGGTCCGAACCCGACCGAACACAAGCTAGAGCTGCTGTTAAGCCCTACCTTGTGGCAGTAAGAGCGGCAAAGTGTCAATATTTCTCCGCTCTTATTGCGCCCGCAGAATGCCACCCAACGGCCCTGTTTAACATCACTCGGTCCCTTTTGGGGAAGGCGGGTCCTGAGACCCACCTACAGGGCCATGCAGAGTTTGCTATGCATCTGCAGGACAAAATCGTTCGGATCCGTTCCAAGTTGGACTCCAGGCGTGAGACAGAATCTGGGGAGATACCGGGGGAACGTACTTACCCAGTTATCTGGGAACGGTTTGATCCTGTTGGACCTGAGGAAGTGGACAGGATCCTTCGGACAGCAAATGCCACCACTTGTCATCTAGATCCATGCCCCTCCTGGCTGGTGAAAGCAGCTAGGGGGGTGACATGTGGCTGGGTCGAGATGATGGTTAATGCATCCTTGAGAGAGGGGGTTTCCAACTGCCTTTAAGGAGGCATTGGTGCACCTCCTCCTCAAAAAACCATCGCTGGACCCTATGGTACTGGATAACTTTCGTCCAGTCTCCCACTTTCGCTTTATGGGGAAGGTGGTTGAGAAAGTGGTGGCATTGCAGCTCCAGAGGATTCTGGATGAAACGGATTATCTAGACCCCTTTCAGTCAGGTTTCAGGCCCGGATATAGGACAGAAACAGCATTGGTCGCACTTATGGATGATCTCTGGCAGGAGCGGGATGGAGGTAGTGCATCCATCCTAGCTGTTGTTGACCTCTCAGCGGCTTTCGATACCATCAACCATGGTATCCTTTTGGGTCGGCTCAGGGAGTTGGGGGTGGGCAGCATGGTTTTGCGCTGGTTCACCTCCTTCCTCCAGGGCCGGTCCCAATCGGTGGTGATAGGGAGTGGGAGATCCGACCCTCGACCCCTCCTTTGTGGGGTGCCGCAGGGTTCGGTTCTTTCCCCACTCCTGTTTAACATCTACATGAAAGTGCTGGGCGAGAGCATCCGCCATCATGGGATAAAATATCATCAATATGCTGATGATACTGAGTTATACATCTCTGTCCCGGGTGAGGTAAGTGATGCTGTGACTGCCCTTTCTTGGTGCCTGGGGGCTGTAGGGGCCTGGATGGGGTCCAACAGGCTTCAGCTGAACCCTGGTAAGATGGAGTGGCTGTGGATTAATGGTTCTTCCCTGTCTGGGACATTATCATCTTTGGTTCTGGATGGGGTTGCACTGCCCGACAGATCCGGTGCGGAATCTGGGGGTCCTCCTGGACTCACGACTCCTGCTCGATGAGCAGGTGGCAGTCGTGGCCAGAAGGGCCTTTGCACAACTTCATGTTGTGCACCAGTTACGCCTGTTCCTGGATTGGGAGGCCCTTCAAACAGTCACTCATGCCCTTGTTATCTCCCATATAGATTACTGCAATGCGCTCTACATGGGGCTACCCTTGAAGAGTATCCGGAAGCTTCAGTTGGTCCAGAATGCAGCTGCACGGGCCATTGTTGGTGCCCCTAGATCGGCACACATAACACCTTTGTTGCGTGAGCTGCATTGGGTACCAGTTTGCTTCCGGGTCCAATTCAAGGTGTTGGTTATCACCTTTAAAGCCCTACATGGCATGGGACCAGGTTACCTGAGGGACCGCCTCATCCCCAATACATCTACCCGTCCCACCCGATCATGCAGAGGGCATGCTATGGACCCCGTCTATAAGAGAGTTCCATCTGGCGGGGTCCAGGAGGCATGCCTTCTGTGCAGTAGCTCCCGCCCTGTGGAACAACTTGCCCCCGGAGGTGAGATTAGCCCCTTCACTCCTGACCTTCCGGAGGAACCTGAAAACTTGGTTCTGCCGCCTTGCTTGGGGCCAAGGAAGTAGTAGTCACTCTTGGGGATGGCTAATACCTTAGAGAGCCCCTCTCCTACACTGGATTGAGTTAGATCTTTTTACTACTCTTGGATTTTAATCTTGTTTTATAACTTAGTATTTTTATATTGTATGTGTATTTTATGTTTCTTGTTTTTTGTTATCTTGTTGTAAACCGCCCAGAGTCCCTCCGGTGGAGGGAGATGGGCGGTGATATAAGTCTGATTAATAAATAAATAAATAAATTGTTGTGAGTGGCCCAGAGTCATTGAGAGCTGGGCGGCATACAAGTTTAATAAATTATTATTAAACCTAGACCAAAATATTGTGCACTACACAACTGTGAAACTTCAGCTGAAAAGTCCTAATTTTTCCTCCCAACAAATGCGTATGTGCAAGTTACATTTGTTTGTGCATACAGACATATACAAAGAGGTATGAGTTTTATACATACACAGTCCAGAGGACAGGACCAGGAAAAACATTGAGTTAAATTAATAACTATTGCTTACATTTAATTATCTGTACATATACAGATTATATGTGTATTTACACCTGTGCATATGCGCACACGGAGAAACACTATAGAAAGTTCAACAAATATTAATTCATGCCAAACATAACTCCCAAGGGAGTACAACATAAATGTAATGTAGAAAAAGGACCACTCCTGCATGTCTGAAGAACTACTGGTAGTAGGAGGAAAATCATGAAAGCCTCCTCTTGTGTAAGTTTGTAATGACTGTCCTGCAAATAGGTCCTAATCTGCTTTGGCTGTAAAATATAGCATCCCTACTTTACACTGTGCTCAGAAAACAGAAAAACAATTTGGCATATTTTGTGCCAGCTGCAACCTTCAGGCAATTTTCAAGAAAAGCTCCATGTAGAGCATAGCTTTCCAAACTGTGTGTCGCAACACAGTTTAGTGTGTTGTGAACTGGCGGCGCGGGGGTGCGTGCGGCAGCGGTGTTCACAGCGGCAGCGGCGCACCATCAGCCCTTCCGTGTTTTAGCGAGGCCACCGCCATGCACGACACCGCCGCCACGCAACCCCCACGCCACCACCGTGCACACGCGCACCGCCGCGCTGGCATGCACGGCGACGTCAGCGACGTGCCATCAGCGCTTCCGTGTTTTAGCGAGGCCGCCACCGCTGCCGCCATGCATGCCGCTGCCACGTGCCCCCCCGCTCCGCCACCGTGCACACGCACGCCACTGCCGCTGTTGGTGTGTCACCAACGGCAGCAGTTTGGAAAGCACTGATGTAGAGTATAGTGCCACAGTCAAGACTAGCTATAAAAATAAGCCAGAGAACATGTAGTGGTGAAACTCAAAACAGTCCTTTGCTGAATCTCTGCTACCTGCAGCAGAAACAAGATTCAGTAAAGTGTTTCAGTGTTTTATAACATTATACAAATAAATTATTCAATTCTTATATTGGAATAATAAACTGACATTTTAAAATGCTTTATTACAAGCAACAAAGTTCCAGCAAGGCACTTTAACATAATAGCAGCAACAATACAATACTTTAACACTGATAGATTTATAAGTCTAATATATTATTCTAACTATTAGAATTTTGTACAGCAAACTGGTTTTGAATATGTTTTAAAATCAGGACAATTTTTACATTCACAGAAAAGTAATTCATGAAATGGGTTAACACTGGGATAGAAGTAAAACTGAATTTGAAAGATGGTGGGGGCAAGACCTACTAATTCTCTGAAAAGTATGTTTTGTGCTACTGGGCAAGTGAGATTTTTGAAGCAGGTCTAACCATCCCTTGCCCTATTTTTAATGAACAGGAAAGGAGACCATCTGAAGAACTGAGGGAGGTGAAGGAGAATCTTCAGTGCTTGTGTAACATTTAGGAAATGCAACGTTGTCTCTTTGGAAACTTGGGAATAAGAGGAAGGAATGAATGTGACTTCCCACTTGCAGTGAAAGTGAGAACCTTTAGAATGTGGGAAAGTCAAGATAAAGGATAATCCCTTCCCTGTGGAAAATACAGAGACTGGCTCAGAAGAAAGAAAGGCTGCTACAAACACAGTCTTAATCAGTGCTTCCCAAACTGTGTGTTGCAACACTTTAGTGTGTTGCGACACAACCCGGAAGTGGCGGCGGCGGGCGCAGTGGCGGCGCGCCATCAGCGCTTCCGGGTTTTACTGCAAAACACAAGGCCGCCGCCGCCGTGCACACCACCGCCACCATTGGTATGTCACCAACGGTGGGAATTTGGAAAGCACTGGTCTTAATGTTTTGAAAAATAATATAATCCTCTGACTGGCTTTAGAAGTACAAACTCCTGGGCTAAAATGTTCTATCTGCAGCCACAATTCTAGCAAGGCTCCACATTTTGGATTGAATAATCTTTTCCAGCTATAAGAAAAAGCTGGTTGGGTGGTGCTTGGAATGAGTCCTTACAGACTAATGGAGCAAGGAGTGCAAATTTTCTACCCATTCTGAGGAAAGAGTATGTGTCCCTTGCAAAAAGGCTGAGAGTGAAAACATGCCTGAAATTATGAGCTAGCTCAAACAGGAATGAAATTACATGATATACAAATTAATTTCTGCAGTCTACTGGTATACAAGACTACGTACAAACTGGCTACTGCCCAACTAATAAAAAAGTAGAGGTGCTGCACTGACCCCAGCACATTTCAGAAGAGTATTGCGCTCAATGTTGGGAAGTCTCTTGAAAGCCTCAGTCTTCTGATGAGGAAGGCAGAAATATCCAACACTTTCTGATTTGAGCAAATGTACCAACAAGCAGTCCCAGGAAGAAGGAAGGTAGGCAATCCCAACTTAACCCTTCATTGCCTGAAAGGACAAAGGGATACGAGAATGAAGGGACAGGATAAGATCAATGGTGCAATTAGTTAGAAATTACTTCAGCAACCACTATGAATCATCATCTAGGTTAGACCGAGAATTTTAAAAAGTCATTGGCAAAACAGTTAGATACTGCTGCCAAGAAAACTAAGTGGATGGACCCATTGCTGGTCTCCTGCTGTTTATTTTTCAAATTTGCACCCATACACTCCCAACAAAGCCAGCCCATGGCAGTTTCCTAACAGATCAGAAGAACAAGCCAATGGGGACCAGGGTTTTCTTTCTTTTGAAACCAGGTCTGCAGCTGGTACATATTTCATGCAATGTAATGGGTATCCCTAGGCACTGAGAACATTTTAAACCCTGCTTCATGGTGCTAGAATTGAATCAGACAAACAAAGTGAAAGGCAAAGCAAAGGTGGCCTCTAGGTCGTTTTAAGCAGCAAAATCCTGAGACGGGGAAAGGAAGAGCTGTTTCATTAGAGAGAGATTTAAGGCAACAAACAGGTCATACAGCAACACTGCTGCAATAACAGTTTTGACCTGTTGCATTTCCAAAAAACGTAGAATAGAAAAATCTTTTTCTTTCTTTATCAAAGAATTCAAATATTTTTTAAAAAACAGAAAATGGAAACTGAATTAAGAAATAATTAACATAATAATCTAACTCAACATACAAATGTACAATAGGTGAATGCTCTCCAATGATCATTCATAGATTTAGTTTGTCATTCATAGATGTATGTTTATATAGTAAAATACCACTGCAAAAGGTGAGTATACTGATATTTTCTTCGTCTTCCATATACTGTAATCCTTTCCTATCTTTGTCTAGTGATTTTATTGTGCATTTAGCAACTTCACAATCAATCAACTTTCTGTAAAAAAAATTCCTAGAATTTATTCTTTAACCGTCATACAGAGAACATAGGAAATAGCTGGGATAGCTTTTTAATTTGTAAGTATAAAGATATGGATCTGACATCCTAGTCCTAAATGGATTCCATAGAGTATAACATACATTCGTATTAATTACTGTTTTATTTAAGAGAGATGGAACAGATTATTTTTCTTATAACATTTTATCATACTATATTCTAATAAGGAATGTACAGAGAGATTTAGTTATTTGGTTTTCACCATTTGCATTTGTAAAAATGAAATAAATCTGTGCA
Organism: Charina bottae; assembly: GCA_023362775.1. NCBI lineage: Eukaryota > Metazoa > Chordata > Lepidosauria > Squamata > Charinaidae > Charina > Charina bottae. The sequence goes on along the minus strand of JALMGJ010000002.1, from coordinate 139,436,539 downwards.
AATGATTTACATATCTGCACGCACTTAGTTCTGTGCAACTTGCAGAACTTATAACTCAAAAGAAACAATAGAATTTGTAGTCTTGCACTATGTTATACATACATTGGTATGTATATGGATTTTTAAAAGGTATAATTCAGAGTGTGAATTAAAGTGCAAATAGAATATATTTTTGTGACTTAATCCAGGCAAGATTAATTCTCTTAAGATCTAACCTGGAAATGGAATTCAGATCATGGAGCCCAAAATGGAAAACGGGTTTGGGGGTGATAGAGAATAAATGCACCCTTTATTTTGAGTCAGTTGCTTTAACAAGCGTTACATTCATAAGATGATAAAGTACTTCAGTATTTTATAGTCTGTATACAGTATTCTGTAACTAAAAAATAGTGCATAGCTTCATTATACACAAACACACAAACACACACAGTGACCTTGATGCATGGAGTTTGCATGCAATTGAGCATTTATGTCATTTGGGTCATGTTGTGAACTATGCAGATTAAATTCTCAGTATTCTAGTCAGTAAAAAGTTCTTTTGAAAACAAGTGTCCCGAAATCCAACACGTGTAATGGCTTTATAACCAGATATTTCAACAGTTATGGTTTTCTACCAATAATATGGATAGTATATAGATCACAGCTGATGAAATTCAGAATATCAGGTTCTACAAAAGCATATACTGTACTGACTCACTTTAAAAAAATATTTTATCTAAGACAAACACTGGAGGTATGTAAGGCAAAGAGAATAGGGTCAATTTTGCATTTTTAGATGTGAGAATCAACATTATTTATATTCCTAATTACTAGTAATGGTTTTCTAATATATAATGAAGAATGAACACTCCAAGAGAAGAAAATAATTTAAAGTAATAAAAACAATCCTTTTGAAAAACCTGAAGAATGTAGAAGCTGAAGTCTATAACATGGAACATATCAGAAAACAACTCTTTCTCCTTGGGTTCGTTCCCACCAAAGCGTGCTATTTAGTGTTCCAAAACTGTCTTCCTCCTCTTGCTCTTTGGCAAGTTCCACAAAAACCTATGATCAATAAGAATTTTATTAATACAATAAATTATATGAAAGCCTTGGTTGATCAAAGCCATGGTAGGAGGTAGAGATCAATATTCATGGGCCCATTTATTGATGACTATGGCATATGGAAGACTATGACTTGGAATGTACAAGTATGTGGTGGTGAGTTTAAGTTAATCAATGAACGTGTGACTACTTTCATTCAGATCTATTACATCTTTTCCCTGCAATGGAGGTGAAGGTGCAGATTTAATTATGAATGAAAAGGATACAATGTATGTCAGAAACTATGAATGGGTGTCATTTCAATTATTGTGGGTGCATATGTAATTAGAAATTATAGGTTGGTGATAGTTGCATGTTATACTCCAGTGAATGGAAAAACCAGTCAGTTTGGGGAAGAACTGAATGAATGTGATCCGAATGTGATCCAAGAGACAACATTACTCTGTTAGTGAGATAAATGAAAGGGTGGAAACAAGTAAGAGAAAAAATTATGTTACACAGTACCACAAAAATATGTCATCGTACATTATTGGGAAATACAAAAAAGGATGTTTAGTAAAATGATGAAGTGAAAAGCTATGGATGAGGAAAAATGCATATAGGTTGAAAAATATGAGAATGAGGGAAAGATAAGTTATGTCTATAGAGAGAAAAAGACAATTGCCAAGAACAAAATCAAAGAGAGCAAGGAACAGCTAACATTAAGAGAGGCAGAAAAAATGCAAACTGATAGTGATGAAAATAAAGAGATTGGAAGTGGGTGAAAAGTGCTAAACATAGGAGAGTGAATGGAATTAAGAAAAAAAGAGATGAAATTATTTGGGATGAAACCAAGGGATGGTATGCTGGCAGACTATGGGAAAGGAAGAAGGAAAGAGGATGACTAGCAGCAAGGTGGATGGACTTTGTTATAGCAACAACAGGTGCACCATTGGAAGATCCGAAGGTCTAGGTTGGGGACAGATCTTCCGGGAGAAAATATGTCATCACTAAGAGTTGACACTGACTTGATTAAGGATGTGAGAAATGTTCTGAGCATGGACCTGAAACGTGTTCTGAGCAGAACTATTCCAGGGTGTGTGACAGTGGTGAAAAAGCAAGACTAACAGCATCATTTTTTGTAGCAGCAACAGTAACTAAAGGGGAGTAAGAAAAAGGAAAGTGCTGTGAACATTGTGAAAAATCCTTGAAGTTACAACCATCACACCACCCCCGCGGTCACATTATTGCAATTTGGGCGCTTGGCAACCAGCTTGCATTTACGACCATTTGCAGCGTCCTGCGGTCACGTGACCATGATTTGCGACCTTCCCAGCCACCTTCCAACCCAAAAAATCAATTGGAAATGATTGATTTGCTTTACGACCATCACAATTTGCTTTACGACCACGTGACTCGCTTTATGGTCACCACAAAAATGGTCATAAAATTTGTTCTGGTCATGTGGTGCCTCGCTTAATAACTGCATCGCTTAGCAACCGAAATTCCGGTCCCTATCGTGGTAGTTAAGCAAGGACTACCTGTATAGTGACACCAGCTAAAGGTAGGTAAGGTGAGAAAAGATGCTGGGACAATTGGAGGTAGAAGTGAGTGGGCCAGTTGCTTGAATTCAAGGGTAGCAGCGGTGCCTTGCAGGAGACAAGAGAAAAGAGGGCACGGAAGACTGATGGATGGGCTGGTGGACACGCCATTCAGAAGGGGCAAGGTACACCAGTTTTGCCCTACTCACACCATAAGACCCCCTCAGATTTTGTCTTGGCTAAAGTTTAGAACAACCAAAATGTTTTCAATTCTAATTCAGCCAAACTATAAGCTGTTTGGAACACTTTGACCAAACTTCCAAGCCACTATGTGTTTGTTTTATGCAAGACATGAAAAAAACCCAGTTCTGGGCACACTCCTAACAGTGATATGCTGAAGAGTAGAATTGAAATTAATGCCATAAAAGTTAGTGCCCAAGAAAAAATTAAGAGGAAGTTCATAAATGCTATGACAATGTTGAAAAAGGATACAATTTATTTATTTATTTTCTATCACGCCTTTATTATTTTTATAAACAACTCAAGGCGGTGAACATACCTAATACTCCTTCCTCCTCCTATTTTCCCCACAACAACAACAACCCTGTGAGGTGAGTTGGGCTGAGAGAGACTGACTGGCCCAAGGTCACCCAGCCAGCTTTCATGCTTAAGGCAGGACTAGAACTCACGGTTTTCTGGTTTCTAGCCCGTTGCCTTAACCACTAGACCAAATTGGCTCAAGGTTGCAATATAAATGGTGGAACTGGAGAAATATTACAATATAAACACAGTTTGCTTATGGAGTGGCTTTGTGAAGCCTATATCTATCCCTCACAATTGGAAGAATTTTCTTATTGTTCTTCTGTACAAAGGAACAGGAATGAAAAAACTACAGTGGAATTAAGTTTCTTATGTGTGCCTGGTAAGATGTTCTGAAAAATTATATCTGAAAAAAGAGAATCAACAAAAGTTGGGAAATACATTGTGGCTTTATGTGGGGCAGACCAGATTTTTTACCAGTAAAAAAGGTATGAATGTGAAAAATAAAGTTTATTGCATGTTTGTTGATTTAGAAAAAGTGGATGATAAAGTGAATAGAGCTGAAATATGGAACTTTTGCACAGAAGATAGAATTGAAGATTGGTTACAGATTTTTATTAAGAGTGGAAGTAAAACACCTGTATGAATAAAATTTTGGCAAATGATTGAATACCAAGCAGTGAAAATGACAAGGATGTGTAGTTTTTCCTTGGTTGTTTAATGTATTTGTGGATAAAGAAATGCTTGCAGTGACCTCAGAGATGTATTGGTTGGAGATACGAATATGTGCATACTTTCATGTGCATGATGCTGGATTATTGGCTGAGAATCTGAATGATTTCAGGGAATATTGGATAAGTTGTATGATGCACTGAGAAGTATAGAACTGAAAATTAAGGTAACACATTGAATCAGTGTGTAAACAGAGTGGAAACAAGGATGGTTTCAAGGATAAAAGATATTGAGAAGTATAGTGAATGGTGTTGGTATAAACTTGATGTATTTGGAATTCCTTTTATCTCCTCAAATTTCTTTTGCTTACTACTTTTTATTCTTCTGCTGCACTTAAATATGTTCCTTAACCTGAGCAGTTAATGTGTGATAGGTATGTATCGACTGAATTATTATTGGAATCTATGGAAATTATTTGAGCTATTATACTGTATAGCAGCCCAAGTTACTGTATATTTCTAATTCCCCCTAGCAGAATAAAGACTGGTAACACTATTATCCTTTGTGAACATAGAAAATGATTTAAAAATCAATTATCAGGGACTAGAAATAAAAATTGTCATATAAAATATGACAATAGGCAGTAATATTGTATGTATTCACAATGAAATGTGAACATAAAGCTGAACATTAAAAATACAATATGTATAATACTGTATTATTATTTGAAAAGTCTGTTTGAATTACCTGTTCAAGGGTTGCTTGAGAAAAGCTGTACTCTTCAATATTAAAGGCATGTTTTGCTGTTCAAAAGTATTAGAAAGTGTTAATTGTCATTGACAGGTATCAAAATATTTGATATTAAGATACTTTTCAAAACAACAAATTCCATCTGGTATCAAAACCATTAAACAGCTAGATCATTCCAAAAGTCCATAGAGATGATGATGTATATACAGAGCTCCTGACATATTTTTAGTTCTACTTGCAAAGCTCTATCAGGGGTGATGAATCCAGGTGGGTTTGGAAAAGTTATTGTATGTGTTGAAGAACAATGTGTACCTCCAGTATACATCAAAAACCTCTGAAAGGCTAAGAGTGGAATCTACAGGTACGCAACAGATTTCGACAGCTCAGCCAGATTTAGCCAGGTTCTGGAGCTAAAGCAGGGCTCCTACAAAGAAGCCCAAATTTAAACTTAAACCCTCTGAAAACTTTTCAGTGATTTAAATTTAGAAGGACACTGAGATGCAGACAATGTATCTATAAGTCTCCCCACCTCTTCAAAATTTGTAAAGTCCCTTGCTTTATATCATTTCATAAAAATTATCCTAAAAAATATAGGAGGATGGATCTGTTCTTTGCAATTCTACAAATCAGACTATTCTACAAAAATCCCTGAATATAATTATAGGACGCTTGTCAGGCATGAACCTCTCAGAATAGTCTAAAATGCCTGTAAATTTCATGAAATACTATCAAGAAGTGAAAACATTGCTGGTAATTCCTTAAAAATAAGAGGGGGGGAAAAGTAACACAAAAGCTCTTGAACTGATTTGTCAGAAATTTGAAGCAGTTAAATCTTCTCTTGAGAGATTACTCTCTTAAATCCCATCAAATCGTGTTAAATAGAAAAAATTGCATGGCCTGTACTATTAAATTGCTGAATTGGGACCAAATCAAGTTTTGTGGTCTGTGTGCACTCTTAGCTAATCTGTTGGGATGCTTTTCTCAGTGGAAGCCATTTCTGCTAACAGGAGAAATTCTGTCTTTTCCTCCTCAAAATCTGTTTTGAAAGCTCCCCTTAATATTGTGGAACAGATTTTGGGAAGCAAGAAAAAAATCTTCACATACCCTCCACTTGGGCACAGAGAGAATCTTCTAGCTGTGCTCCTGTCCTCTGAAGATGCCAGCCACAGCTATTGGCGAAAGGTTAGGAACCAAAACTGCCAGAACACGGCCACACAGCCCAGAAAACCCACAACAACCATAAGAAAAAAATCACTTGTGCTAGCAGTAGTCTGCTAGTGTGGAAATGGTTTCCATTCAAGGATGTACTAGTTAAGCACTGTTTACAGTTAAAAAAAGAAAGTTAATTTGTCAAATCACACACCTCTTTTAACAGTTCTATTGTTCAACTAACTTCTCTAGCCATCCTGAAAGCAAGTCAGAAAGGCTAGAAATTAGGGGTATGCAGTCCTTTGAATTTGATCTCCATGTGACTGGGAACATGAACACAGCATCTGTCAGCAACATCTTAAAGATCATGCTTTTTCCTGGGATCACGTGGTTGCCCTGTGCAGCTGCTAACACAATCCTGCAAATAGATATAGTTGCTTCAGTGTGTTGGAGATAGGGGCTGTGTTCATGCTTCCAAGCACTTTATGAAATTAAATCCAAAGTGCTACACAGCCCTATGAGTTAAAACTTCATTTATTACAATGGCTTGATATACAGTATATTAAATGCATTTGGCTGAACAGAAATTTGGTTCAAATTATGGTATGAAATAGCAAAATGATGATAGTAGTTGATTTTAGATTATTAAGAAAGTTAAAAGGTTAACAAAGAGATAGAAGTTCTAACATTATCAATTCACTTAGTTTTCTATTACCTCACCTTCTTCAAGTTTGGAAAAAGACAGGGCAAGCGAGTGGACATCTTCCTTTGGGATTTTATATGATAAAACTGAGTTGAAACTGCAACAAATTAAAAAAAAGGCATCAGCACATTCCAGAACAAGTAGTTTGAGTAATATTAGAGGATTTAGGTATTTTTGTGCAATGTTTTTATAGAGACGATCAGACACCAGGGCTGTGCAGGAGGGTCAATGACATCAAAATGGCAGGTGCAACCAACAACTGAAGCCCTGCCTTCTTTTAATATGCATTGCACATTGCACACACATAAAAAGAGGTGTGTTCAATCACCCAGCCACGCCCACCATTTTAACAATGTTGACCCTGCCTATGGACATCCCTGATACTGTTTTATGAATACAGACAGTCCTCTACTTACAAACTTTCGAATTACGAATGTTCACCGATATGAAAAAAAAACTTGTCCGCGACTCCAACCTAGATGACCCTGGAAGGCAGGAGAAGGCGGGAAAGGGTTAGTTTACGGTGCGCCGCATACATATGCTTGGCAGCACTGTCGTTTATACTTGGTTGGACTTACAAACAAAATGGACTTACGAACAGCAGTTTGGAACGTAACCTGTTCATAAGTAGAGGACTGTCTGTAATAATAATAATAATAATTTATTATACACCTTTACTGAGGCATAGTACAAATCAGAAAGACATAGTGATTACAAAATTCCATATAATAAATGTAATTCACAACTTAACAGCCAAACCAATAAACAAATATTAACAACTGAGACAAACCAAACATGATTAGAAACAATGCACTGTGATATGACTGAGCATGTATACTGTATACCCATAATTAAAATAAAACTGGTATTAATGTAAAACTGCCAAGATTAATGAGTAGGATGGGACAACAGTCCCTAGACTAACTCACTAGTCAAATAAAAAAGCCCTTAAACCCCCTTTAAAGGCCAACAAACTTTCACAGAGATGAAGACAAAGGGGGAGCTGATTACAGAACTGCGGGGCCAGGTTCCTGAAAGAACCCAGAGACTACAACCCTGGAGGGAAAAACAGAAGGAAGGTCCTGTCCAAAGGAAAGTAAGGAGCAAAAAGGATTGCAGGGGAAAATAAGACAGATACTGGGGAATTTGTGACCAGAGAGCTCTTAACAAAAGCACCAATGGTTTAAACTGGGCTCTGGCTCAAATAGGTAGCCAGTGAAGAGCCCTGTGGTACAACAGGACATGAGAATACTGGGAGTGGTCCAAATCATCATGAATGGCACTGTGCTACACTAAGATCTAAGACACAGAGAGGAACACCTACCAGGAGACTATTGCAGTAATCTAAGTGTGAAACAACACAGCATGCACTAATAAAGCTATAATCTCCTCCATCATTCCCCACCCCATTCCTACAACTATTCATCAAATGGAAGTTTGTGACTCTTGTTGTAAAATCAGTAAGTAAATGGGTATCATGAGATGGGAGGCTGTAAAGATTTGATAAATGAGTATACAAATAAAGTCAGCTGATCATCAATCAAGACCTTGAGGCTGTGAGTGGAAGAAACTGGGACCACCCAAGACCCCTGGAGATAAATAAGGGAAGACACAATACAGGATGGGAAGGACAATCAGGCCAAACATGATGATCTCTGTGTTATGCATATTCAACTTGAGGTAATGGGAAGAGATCCAAGAGGAAATGCTAGTAAGACATTGACCATGCATTGTCATCAAGGGTCACAAAATACCAATAGACTAAGCACTGTCAGCTATCAATGATATTGAAAACCCTGATTGTAAATCAGGGAACTCAAGGAAATGGTATAAAGGATAAGTAAAATAGGACTGATCCCTTAAGGACACCTTGTATAAAAGGAAATTGCTGGGACTGTAATCCACCATGCAATATTGCAGAAGAAGGAGAAGACAAACAAGATTTAAATCAATCAAGTGCATTGCCAGTGACGCTCAGGAACCATAATCTAAACAGCAATATCCAATGGTCAAGTCTGTCAAATGCTGCCATCAGGTCCAAAAGGACCAGCAATAGCATCAGATGTTAGGACTTGGGCACTGAAATATCATTCAGAGTTTGTGTAAGTGTTTTCTTAGTTGAATGCTTGGCTGAAATCCTCATCCTTATGAATTGAAAATGCCATTAGAAGACAATAAAGAATCAATTGAGGGAGGATACTCTCTCACAAACCTCAGATGAAAAAAAGGAAACAGACCCAGCCTAGTAACCTGAGCACAAAGATAGATCCAAGGAAGATTTCTCCAACAAAGGGCAAAGAAGAGTGTGCTTAAAACTATCAGTGGTTAAAGAAAAGTTCAGCAGGACAAAATACAGGTCAGGAAAAGAGGCAGAAGAGTAAGAGAAAGGTACAAGAGAAAGAGTTCAGGAGGGGAACTCCTGTTAAAAGACTTCACCAGAGTTTTTTAAATGCAGAAGGAGTAGGAGATTTTTTTAAAAATAGCCAAAGACAGCTAGTGGATGGAAGTGAATGGGCAATATCCACCACTGTGTTAAAGGAAAATTGCCCCAAGTCCTTAGGTGAAAGGGAAGAGCTAGGAGTTCAGTGGTGGATGATGCTAATAACATGGAGGAAAGCTGATGAGCCCTGGTGTGAATGACAGCTTGAAACAAAGCTTGCTTTGTCTCTTGCAGGTCATGACAATAATTATCCAAAGTTTCTGCATTCTGGGTGGAGGCGGCCCTCTCCAGGTACTTTTCTGGCCTGCTGGCAGCCCTTGAAGGAGACCAGGTCAAGAAACTGACACAATGGAGATTCCAGGAATCTTGAAAGCCTCTCCAAGGCTTTCTGTCACATCATATAGTAACCCAAATTAAAGCTAGTTCCTTTCTCATGCTTCCTTCTATCTCTGGACTGTATAATCTCTTGTCCAAGTTCCTCCTTAACAGCTTTCTCATACTTTCCCCAAGGTCAGCTTTAAATTACACTTGGTGAACACTTTACATTTTAAACAACTTTACCACTTCTTTTTAAGGTTTTAGAAGTTTCTCTCATTTGATAGAGGAAGCCCACATTGTAACATCTAACTTGCTTCATTTAGTGAAGTCATGAAAACAAGCTTCAAGGATACAAGATTAAGGCTATAAACAGACAGATTATTAGCAGCCATTGAGATAAAACTTTCTAAAAACTCTCTAAAAGTAAAACAGCCTTCATCAAAAGGTTAACAAGAGGTCTGAAGAAATTTCAGATATATCAAAAAATAAAACACGAAAAAGGAGCTTGTAAGTAAGTAGATACACAGATACTTAAGCAAAGAGTATTAAAATAGGAAACTGAAGAGGAACAGGCAATGAGGAATGGAACTGTGAAATGAAATGATCCCCACTAATCCTGTGGTGAATGACTGTACAGGTACATATAGATGCCATATGGGAAGGTATTGCTTCATAACCACTTGACTTGCAACAACAGCCTTTTACCTTTCCTGAGGTCTTGCATTTGGAAAGATACGCAAAATTGCCCTCTCAAGCTGTTCCTTCATCTGTACACCTGGAACTTGTTTTAATTTCATTTCTAAGAAATATCCTTTGCCAAATTTACTCTTGAGGTGTTGAACTGTCCCAATGCACCTAATAGTTGTTTGGGGCAGGAAGAAGAGAAAAGCAGGCAAAAATAAATTTCTTGTTAAAATCTTTACATTAGTTTTAATTGTAAATTTGATTTCCTTTTTTCCCCAAATGCCCCAATTTCTAGAGAAGATACCTCAATTTTCCAGATATCAAGATTGCCACACGATCACACACAGCTTCTGCTTCTTCCATATAATGAGTAGTCAGAATAGCTGCTCTCTCTTTACTTTTAAAGGCTGCTCGGATTGCTTTCCTATCAAACATAACAGATACTCAGGGATAAAGTGGTACTTTTTTTCTTTCTTTCCCAAAACTAGAGCTGCAGCAACGAAGGACAACAAACTGAAATTAAATCCAGAAAAATGAAGGTGCTACTGGTAATAGAACATATAATATATCATAAGGAGCTCAGCAGAGAAGCTGCTGCTCCATTGCCATCCTGCTACTGGTAAGGAAATCAAGAAATAAGGTTCTGCCTATTTGGGATAGCATTGCTCTCCTGTTGAAAGAGTAGGTTTAAAGTCTGGGAATGCTCTTTGATTCTCAACTCTCCCTGGATAAATACAGTAAGTGATGGCTGTAGCAAGGAGTATTATTTATTTGGTTTCTATGTTCCTCAATTCCAAAAATCTCTGAGCATCTTACAGCAAACCAATAAACATAGTTAAAACCAATTAAAAAGAAAATACTTACAATTATTTGTGTGTGTGTATGTGTCTTTATTTATTTAACACATAGCTGAGCACCACCATTCATGGATAGAATAACTCTCACATATCTCTAGATGTTCTCCTGAACAGCCATATTTTTATGACTCATTGGAAGTTTAAGGGGGGTATCCCCAAAACAGGGAGAAGGCTGTTCCACAAGAAGGGAAGAGGGGGCCATCATTGAGAAGACTTGATAATGGGGTCCCCGCTGATAATATTCTCTCAGCACAAGGATATTCAAAAAGCCCTCTCTGATTGTATCAGGCAGGCAGATTAAATCTGGAGAAGGCAGCCTCAGAGATATTTAAGATCTGAGCCATGTGGGCCTTTAAAGGTGATAACCAGCCCCTTGAACTGCACTTGGAAGCTAATCAGTAGATAATGCAACTCCCATAGTAGAAGTATTACATGGGCAAATCTGGATGCACCCATAATTCCTGGGTTGCTACATCCTGAACCAGCTGAAGCTTCCAAATGGTTTTCAAGGGTAGCCCCATATACTGTGAGTTGCAATGGTCCAGTCACAAGGTAGTAAGGGCCTGAGTGACCATAAGCAATGCCTCCTGATGCAGAAGTGGCTGCAACTGACTCACACAGTGTAATTCTAGAAAGGCCCTCCTGGTCACAGCTACCATCTACTATCTATGCAAGAACTGTGAGGCCAGGAGCCAAGACCCCAGGGTGCAAGCCGATTTCATATTGGGAAGTACATCCCAAGCTGCTGCTGCTGATTATTATTATTATTAATTATTATTATTATTATTATTATTATTATTATTATTATTATTATTATCTGTAGAAACAATAACTTTTAACAAATTCAAATCAATACATTTTTAACATCTTACAAAGCAATGACAATATTAAATATAATATTATAGTGGAGAGAGCCAGCCAGCCAGTTTGATGTAGTGGTTAAAGCTAGAAACTGGGAGACCATTTTAATCCCACTTTAGCCAAAAAGCCAGCTGGGTGACCTTGGGCGAGTCACTTTCTCTTAGCCCTAGGAAGGAGGCAATGGCAAACCACTTCCGAAAAACCTTGCCAAGAAAACTGCAGGGACTTGTCCTGGCAGTCTCCGAGAATCGGACACGACTGAACGGATTAAAAAAAACACATAATAATATATATTCATTATTTGTTACATTCTGTAAGTGGTCCTCCAAAGTCATTTCTGGAACCCCATCCAGCAGATTAAGATTATTTTGCACTAGAAGAGATGCTGCTTCCTTTGATGTTTTTGTTGTTTATTCGTTGTTGCTTCCGACCTTCGTGACTTCATGGACCAGCCCACGCCAGAGCTTCCTGTAGGCCGTCACCATCCCCAGGTCCCCCATGGTTGAGTCTGTCACCTCCAGAATATTATCCATCCATCTTGCCCTTGGTCGGCCCCTCTTCCTTTTGCCTTCCACTTTCCCTAGCATCAGCTTCTTCTCCAGGGTATCCCGTCTTCTCATTATGTGGCCAAAGTACTTCAGTTTTGCCTTTAATATCATTCCCTCAAGTGAGCAGTCTGGCTTTATTTCCTGGAGTATGGACTGGTTTGATCTTCTTGCAGTCCAAGGCACTCTCAGAATTTTCCTCCAACACCACAGTTCAAAAGCATCTATCTTCCTTCGCTCAGCCTTCCTTATGGTCCAGCTCTCACAGCCATAGGTTACTACAGGGAATACCATTGCTTTAACTATGCGGACCTTTGTTGTCAGTGTGATGTCTCTGCTCTTAACTATTTTATCAAGATTTGCCATTGCTCTCCTCCCAAGAAGTAGACGTCTTCTGATTTCCTGGCTGCAGTCAGCATCTGCAGTAATCTTTGCGCCTAGAAATACAAAGTCTGTCACTGCCTCCACTTTTTCTCCCTCTATTTGCCAGTTATCAATCAAGCTGGTTGCCATAATCTTGGTTTTTTTGAGGTTTAACTGCAACCCAGCTTTTGCACTTTCTTCTTTCAACTTCATCATAAGGCTCCTCAACTCCTCCTCGCTTTCAGCCATCAAAGTGGTATCATCTGCATATCTGAGATTGTTAATGTTTCTTCCAGCGATTTTAACTCCAGCCTTGGATTCCTCAAGCCCAGCACGTCGCATGATGTGTTCTGCGTACAGGTTGAATAGATAGGGTGAGAGTATACAGCCCTGCCGTACTCCTTTCCCAATCTTAAACCAGTCCGTTGTTCCGTGCTCTGTTCTTACCGTTGCTACTTGGTCGTTATACAGATTCCTCAGGAGGCAGACAAGATGACTTGGTATCCCCATACCACCAAGAACTTGCCACAATTTGTTATGATCCACACAGTCAAAGGCTTTAGAATAGTCAATAAAACAAAAATAGATGTTTTTCTGAAACTCCCTGGTTTTCTCCATTATCCAGCGGATATTGGCAATTTGGTCTCTAGTTCCTCTGCCTTTTCTAAACCCAGCTTGTACATCTGGCAATTCTCGCTCCATGAATTGCTGGAGTCTACCTTGCAAGATCTTGAGCATTACCTTACTGACATGTGAAATAAGTGCCACTGTTCGATAGTTTGAACATTCTTTAGTGCTTCCCTTTTTTGGTATGGGGATATAAGTTGATTTATCCTTTGATGTAGAGGTTGTGAAATATTCCCCATCTCAAATCAAACATGTTTTTACATAAAACTCCCACCAATATTTTACTCCACATACTCTCAACTGTGAGATATATTAGTCTTAACTCCCATGTCCAATTTATTGCTTTTAAAAAGCAATCTACTGAATACTCTCCTTCAACCTGAGCTATAGCCATTAACAAGAACTCTTTGAGTGAGGTAAAAGAGCCAGCTGTGGGTCCATCTAACATTAGTATCCTCTAGCCATGTTTTGTTTTTTAAAACTTGTTTGTTTCTGAGCCTAAGGCAGCCAATGGATAAAATATTCTTGGGCTGCAATGTTTCTCAGGAGACAAATATAGCAGCTCCCTTTAAACAAATGCTTAAAAACCATAATTGGTAAGCAGATCCTCGTGGGCTCCGGTCTCTGGCTGCTGCTGTTGAATGCCAGGTTGGTGAACAACAAAGCCCCCCTTATAAGTGACTTGATCACGGATGCGGGGGCCGACCTGGTGTGTATTACCGAGACCTGGCTGGCACCAGAGGGGGGAGTGGCCCTCTCGGAAATGTGCCCAGCCGGGTTTCAGGTCTGGCATCAACCGAGACACCGGGGCAGGGGAGGAGGGGTGGCAGTTGTCATCCGAGAGTCCCTTGTGGCCTTCAGGGGCGCTGCTCCACAAGTGGCCGGGTGTGAGACCCTGTTTTTCAAGTTGGGTTCATGAGAACAGTTGGGAGTGTTGCTGCTGTACCAGCCTCTCTGCTGCGTAGCAACCTCTCTGCCTGAGCTGCTCGAGGCTGTCTCGGAGTTGGCAGTGGAGTTCCCCAGACTTATGGTTCTGGGGGACTTCAATCTGCCATCTCTGGGACGGTCCTCGGAGGCGGCTCGGGAGTTCATAGCTACCATGGCAGCTATGGGCCTGTTTCAGATTATTCGTGACCCGACTCGGGACAGTGGTCTCACCCCGGACTTAGTTTTCTTGTCTGAGCAGTGGCAATGTGATCTGAGGGGAGAGTTACATCTTTCCCCATTGTCATGGTCAGACCCTTAGACTCTCTTGTGCTGCCCCACTCCGCAGGGAGGCGGGACCTATTCGACTGGTCCGCCCCCGGCGACTGATGGACCCAGTGAGGTTTCAGAAGGAGCTGGGGGTTATTCCCGAGGACTTGCTTCACGGTCCAGTGGAGCTCCTGGCCACGGCCTGGAATAAGACCGCGGCCGGAGCCCTGGACAAGATCGCGCCTATGCGACCTCTCCGGCCCTGCTTGGCCCGCCGCTCTCCGTGGTTTACCGAAGAGTTAAGGGCCTTGAAGAGGGTTAAGAGATGTCTAGAGCGCCGCTGGAGAAAGACAAAGACTGAATCTGACCGAACACAATCTAGAGCCGCAGTTAAGGCCTACCTTGTGGTGGTAAGAGCGGCGAAACGTGAATATTTCTCTGCTCTTATTGCATCCGCAGAATGCCGCCCGACGGCCCTTTTTAAAATTACAAGATCACTGTTGGGTCGGGAGCAGGGGGAGACGCACTTACAGGGCCGATCGGAAGAGTTTTCTGAGCATCTGCAGAATAAAATTGCTCAGATTCATTCCAAGTTGGACTCCAAGCGTGAGACAGGATCTGTGGAGATGCCAGGGGCTCGTACTTACCATGTTATCTGGGAACAGTTTGATCCTGTTGTGCCTGAGGAAGTAGACAGGATCCTCCAGACTGTGAACGCCACCACATGCCAGCTTGACCCTTGTCCCTCCTGGCTGGTGAAATCGGCCAGTGAGGTGACATGTGGATGGGTCCAGGCGATGATTAATTTGTCCTTGAGTGAGGGGGTGTTCCCGGAGGCCTTTAAGGAGGCGCTGGTACACCCCCTCCTCTAGAAGCCGTCCCTGGACCCTACCATCCTGGGCAATTTTTGCCCAGTCTCCCACCTTCCCTTTTTGGGAAAGGTGGTTGAGAAGGTGGTGGCGTGGCAACTCCAGAGGATTCTGGAGGAAACGGATTATCTAGACCCCTTCCAGTCAGGTTTCAGGCTGGGATATGGGACGGAGACCGCATTGGTCACGCTTATGATCTCTGGCGAGAGCGGGATGGAGGGAGTGCGTCCATCCTAGCTCTCTTAGATCTCTCAGCGGCTTTCGATACCGTCGACCACGGTATACTTTTGGGATGGCTCAGGGAGTTGGGGGTGGGCGGCATAGTTTTGCGCTGGTTCGCCTCCTTCCTCCGGGGCCGTTCCCAGTCGGTGTTGATAGGGGAGGAGAGGGCTGACCCGCGGCCCCTGACTTGTGGGGTGCCGCAGGGGTCGGTTCTCTCTCCTCTCCTGTTCAACATCTACATGAAGCCGCTGGGCGAGATCATCCGTCACCACGGGATGAGGTATCACCAATATGCTGATGATACCCAGTTATACATCTCCATCCCGGGTGAAGTAGGTGATGCGGTCGATGCCTTATCTCAGTGTCTGGAGGCTGTGGGGGTCTGGATGGGGAACAACAGGCTTCAACTGAACCCTGGTAAGACAGAGTGGCTGTGGATTGATGGCCCCCCTAGATCCGGGAAGTTGTCATCTTTGGTTCTGGGTGGGGTGGCACTACCTCGCTCGGATCCAGTGCGGAATCTGGGGGTCCTCCTGGACTCACGACTCCTGCTCGAAGAGCAGGTGGCAGTCACGGCCAGGAGGGCCTTTGCACAACTTCGCGTTGTGCGCCAGTTACGCCCTTTCCTGGATTGGGAGGCCCTCCGAACAGTCACATGCCCTTGTCATCTCCCGTATAGATTACTGTAATGCGCTCTACATGGGGCTACCCCTGAAGAGTATCCGGAAGCTTCAGCTGGTGCAGAATGCCGCGGCGTGAGCAGTTATGGGTGCCATGAGATTGGCACATGTGACACCTCTGCTACGCGAGCTGCATTGGCTACCAGTTTGCTTCCGGGTCCAATTCAGGGTGTTGGTGATTACCTTTAAAGCCCTATATGGCATAGGGCCAGGATACCCGAGGGACCGTCTCGTCCCGATAACGTCGGCCTGCCCCACCCGTGCATGCAGAGAGGGCATGCTTCGGACCCCCTCAACAAGAGAATTCCATCTAGCGGGGTCCAGGAGACGTGCCTTCTCTGCGATAGCACCCGCCTTATGGAATATCTTGCCCCCGGAGGTGAGACTGGCCCCTTCACTCCTGGCCTTTTGGAAGGCCTTTAAGACCTGGCTCTGCCGCCGGGCCTGGGACAACAGAGGCGGCAGTGCCTCCTGGGGTTGGCTGGCCCCGTAGTAATACGATCTATCCTACGGTCCCCAATCCATCTTGGATTTCATGTAATTTATTATTGGATGTATTTTAGATATTGTTTTTGTATAGTTTTTAAACTTTCAATTGTTGTAACCCGCCCAGAGTCCCTTGCAGGGGAGATGGGCGGGGAATAAATTGAAATAATAATAATAATAATAATAATAATAATAATAATAATAATAAAAATAATAATAATTCTACATGAATCCATGAAATTGAATCAAGACATCTGCCATCTAAGATGCTCCCCAAATATATTAAGCTGGACAGTAAGACAAAGATGATGAAGAAGGCAAATGGTGGCTGGGAAATGTGAGCCAGGATGGCAGCTGCAACAGATGGATAGATAGATGGAAGCTATGCCAGCAATGGGGAAATTTGTGGTCATTCTTGTTGAACCTCTGCAGCAATGGGACCTGCAGTGTTTGCCATAATAAATGTGTTGCTTTCCCAAACTGTCCATCTCGAAATTAAGAAAAAGATGTTTCTATTTTAAATTTTGCTGATGTTGCCATTTTCTATTTTCCTATATTTCAGGGCTAGAGAACAGATTCTGTTCGAGTGGCGAATCCAGCAGGTCTTCCATTGAGAACGAAAAGAAGAACTATAGTTCCCTTTATCACCTGTACAGAGGTTTGTATTCTGATGCCTTCCCTCTCAGAGCTACTTTGTACCTTCCCTCATCACAGCTTTGGGTGCCACCCAGTCAATCTGGCACTACAGTATTATCTCTCCATTCCTTCTTAAAAAATGAAAGATAATGTGTGAGTGAAGTAAAGCCAACCCTAGCAGCACTCTTGCAGAACCACCAGCAGGATCAGCTTCACCTGCAATTAATCTTACACCCTCAAAGGGGAAAGAGAAACCATGAAGAAAGCAAAGAGGGTTGACCACAAATGTTAGGTGGGAGGGGTTCCTATCCCTATTTATTGTTTACTGCTAGCTGCTTTGAAAGTCCCCCGAAATAGGAAGGCCATTAGGGGACCGGTTATACCAGATGTTTATATAGAGACAGATGGAGAGGGAGTGGAAGCCTCTTTTTTCTGCTTCCTGGGACCACAACTTTCCAGCATTCATTCATTCATTCATTCATTCAATTTTCTATCCCGCCTTTATTATTTTTATAAATAACTCAAGGCGGCGAACATACCTAATACTCCTTCCTCCTCCTATTTTCCCCACAACCACCACCCTGTGAGGTGAGTTGGGCTGAGATTGTGTGACTGGCCCAAGGTCACCCAGCCGGCTTTCATGCCTAAGGCGGGACTAGAACTCTCAGTCTCCCGGTTTGCCATTGGCTCCTTCCTAGGGCCAAGAGACAGGGACTGGCCCAAGGTCACCCAGCCAGCTTTCATGCCTAAGGCGGGACTAGAACTCTCAGTCTCCTGGTTTCTAGCCCGTTGCCTTAACCACTAGACCAAACTGGCTTGTCTTTGTTTTGAGCATTGTCTTTTCACCAAATTTGTTATGCCTAGTTACCTTTTACCAAGAGTAAAATGCCATTTAAAGGCTACAGAGTGGGTCCTTCGTTAACCCCTGCACATTCTGACCTATGGTTGTGGTTGTGCTTTCATGCTAAATACTGTATATTCTCCATGTCATTGGAGACACTTACCACATGTGCTGTTTTGCTTTGGGGTCCATACCAGTAGATGGTTCATCTAGTAGAGTAATGTGAGGATTACCAAGCATACTTAAGGCAAAACATAGCTAAAAAAGAGACCAGGGTGGGGGACACACACCAATTATGGCTATTTGCTCTAGGAAAGGCCAAGCAAATAAATACTCACTTCAAGATGCATAGCATCCATACAAATTAAAGACAAATCTTCAGAAACTCTCAAGGAGATTCTCTACATCCCCCACTTTCAAAGAAAAGTCAAATTTCATTTTATGTAAAGGGACACAGGTAAAAGAGGAGGCAGCAGCTACTAAATGACATGATGGGAGTTTTAGTTCCATTCCATTTCCAGAGAAAAAGATTTTTGGGATACAATCCTATAATTCATACTGGCCATGGCAAAAGATTAAGGGAAGGAGCATTTTTCTCTGCTTGCATAGTCATATATTTATGCCATTATTAGTTATTCACTATAGCATGAATTAGAAAGTTAACTATTTCAGAACAAAATCAAACCAAAAACCTTTCGTTTGATTCCTGCTCCAAGTTTCTTTACTTTCTTCTGTAGCTGCTCCTTAAAGTCAAGTGCACTGGAGATGCTGCAAAAAACCCAAACACATTTTTCTAGTCTTGAAAGGATGATATTATACTTGTAAGCAATGTAAAAAAGCAATATGAGAGATCTTTAAACTCTCAGCACATTCACTCTATGCTCCATGCCTGTCCATCATTGCAAGCCATTCTTGCTTCCACCACTTCCATATGTACACTGCTTCATATGTTGCCTTTTGTCATTTAAACTCTTGTTTGGAGAATGACATCAACTATATCCAACCACAACTTCTTCAGGCTTCTTCCTCTCAACACATTTGCTTTTCCTTCATATATTTATTTTGCAATTTGATCCTCCTTCATATTTTCCATATGACTAAACTCTCTCAATGTAAGAAAAAATACGATAGACAAAAATTAAGAGTAAAACTGCATCATATAGTCTAACATTTGCTGCAAATCATTCAGGTTCTCAGTCAACATGACATTATTTATATACAAAAGTACACAAGCATTCATATCTACAACCAATTTATCTTTAATATCACCACAAGCATTCCTTATATATTTATCCATAAATACAATGAACCACCAAGGGGACATTTAGACATTCTTCTCTTATTCCATGCTCAGTTTTGTACCATTTCCTAAGCATTCAATTTCTTCTCACACATGCCTTATGTCCCACAGACACTGTTATCACATTCAGAAACTAACCTTCAACTCCATATTTGTGCAAAGCGGGTACAAGCCCATTCACATTATCATGAATCATAGAATATACAATAAACTCACATTCATATATTTGATTTTTCTAAATCAACAAATGTATAAAAAACTATCTTACATTCTAACTTTTCTTAGCGACCTGCTGAAGAGAAAATACCTGGTCTGCACCCCTGCTGCTGGAACACGCACAGAACATACTCTCGACTTCCCATGTATTGCTCTTATAGCCTTTTAATTAGAATTCTGCTAAATGCCTTCCTTGGCACAGTTAGCAAACTAATCCCTCTGTAGCTTCATTATTCTTACCTATCCTTTTGTCTAGTGGGACAATAAAAGCATTCCTCTACCTGCCAGGCATGGATATAGTTGTCACACACACAAAATAAGTTGCACAGCCACTCCATCTATATTTTAATATTTCTCCAGTTACATCATCTACACCTGCAGCCTTACCCTTACCATTATTCAACATTTTCACAGCATTAATGACTTTCTTTTTATCATATTTTTCTTGGATACCAATATTTATAGCATTAATTTCACTTCTATTCTATGAGATATCTCCATGATTTCCACACAAAATTCTAAAACACTTCTTCCAGCATTCCCTTCCCTTCCCTTCTACTTCACTGTATTATTCTTAATTCCATTCACTCTGTTACTAATTAGTGTTACTAATCCTTTTATTCTTCATTAATTCTCTTAATCTTCTCTCATCAAAATGAAAGTCTTACCATTTGATGACTTCTTTCAAGTCACTTTCACTCATTCCTTTGATGGCACCATATATTTCAAAATGTTCCTGTAATGTGATATCAGGCCAAAGTGGGTTTGTCTGTGGACAGTATCCCACACATCTCATGGAATCATCTTCATTATTATCACCTGAAGAAAAGTCTCCCATCAGCACCTGTAGATACACACTATTTTCAGATGATGATTCCAATTAATACACCAGAAGCATTTAAAAGTTATATTAGGAAAAGCCTAATTGAAATAGTAAGATATATTAGCTCAAGGATTTCAGTTCTCTTTTAACTAGTGTGGTGTAGTAGTTCGTCTACTGAACAGAGAAGGTCAAATTTCCAGTTTCCACTTTTCCAGTGAGCTCCCTGGATAGATTCTAGGCCAATCTATTTTATAGGGTAGCTATTCTCAATATAAAATGAGGGGTGACTGCAAGCATGCCACCTGGAGCTCCTTAGAAGAAAGGTAGGTTATGAATGTGATATATAAAAAGAAAAAGGCTGAATATTTATGTGATTGACTGATTGATTGACTGACTGATTGATTGATTTACCTGGATAACTCTCCTATTTCCTAACGGGATTTAAGAATTTGGGACATTTTTGAAAAGAAAATACTATACAGGATTATGCTCCAAGATACAGTTATTTACTTTCCCTCCCTTCCCCAATTTTGCTTAGTTCAAGCACACATTTTTTTAGTCAGGTCATTTTATTTTTATTCAGTTCATAGTCTATAATTATCACAAAAAGAGGACTATATGAAAGAGCTTGCATGAAGAGATATAGCCAACAGTAGATGTATCACAAGTAAGAAATATACCTCCAATGCTATTTTTTCATCACTCATAATATATAATAAAGCATATGCAATCTCAGTATGAGATATTCATGTTATCAATCCAGAAAGAAGAATTACCATCTGAACTGTAAGATCTCTTTTAGATGAGAATTCCTATATTTAGCTGCAAAAACTGGTAAAAGATATGGTTAGAATCCGTTACCTGGCCTGAAGTTGGTTCAACTTCTCCCACCAGAATATTTATTAGTGTACTTTTCCCAGCTCCATTTGGGCCTAGCACTCCCAGTATTTCCCCTGAGAAAGAAAAAAGCCAGAACCTGCAGTTTTTGCTTGGCAAGATTATCTATTTTATTTTTAAATATTGATTCCACAATAAATAATTTAAACACCAACCTTTTTTTACACAAAAGGAAACACGATTAGTTGCCACTTTCTTTATTTTTCTTCCAAGAAGAGAATCACTCTTTTCATCATATTCTTTGTGCAAACAGCTGACTAAAACTGCTGGTTTCTAATTAAAAAAGAACGCAGAGCTTATATCCAAGCTAGAATGAATATAGAATGCAGAAATATTCCTTTAAATGGACAAAAACTCATTCATCCATTAACCTGGATCCCTCCCATTTAGAACACAAAAATGAATGTATGTATGTAAAACACTTCCAGATTTTGGGGGGACGGGTATCTACCCAACATTAGATTACTATTAACACTCCCCCCCCCACACACACATATACATCTAACATCTTACAAAATAATTCTTCTGATGTGCGGGAAACAGGCATAATTATGATGTTTCCCAAATTGGTCATGCTTTCTGTCACTAGGAGGTCTGGTCTGAGCAATTGTGGGTAGAGAGCACCTCCTGTTTCCAATTCCTGCTGTTCCATTGTACAGTGAATCACAAAGGAGCTGAAATGCAGAGCTCCTGTGGCATGGCATCATCAGAAATGTACAGGGGCAAGAGAAATGCACCATAACATTCCGCACAAGGAACAGCAGCAAATTGTTTTTATTTTTCTTGAAGAAAGGAAGAAGGACGTGTTTAGGTACAAGGCGACGTGGTGATGGGGGACAGGACAGGCTGGCTTAGGTTTCCATAAAATGTAATCATGCCTGTCCTCATAGAGTCCCAGTTTCTGCAAACATCATAATGATTGGAACAGCCTAGAGAAATATCATCTGGGTTTTAAATTACAATCGGAATGGTTTAGGGATAAAAAGCTTCATTGTCTGGAAGACAGATAGCCCTGCAGCCACTATGTAATGATGGGACAGGAGGACTGTTATTGTAGAAATGACTGAAGTTCCAATGCAAAGTCAATTCATATCATTGGCGATCACTCGTAGCCGAGTAAGATTGTCTTCCAAAGGTAAAATTTTAACAGTGGATCCGTAAGTGGCTATAAAGGCCAATTCTGGATCCGCACAACCTCTACAAAAGCCGACATCGACGCTGAAATTCAGCATCGCCTGAGCTCTGCGAGTGTAGCTTTCTCCCGAATGAAGCGTAGAGTGTTTGAGGATCGGGACATTCGCAGGGAGAACAAAATGCTTGTTTACAAAGCCATTGTACTACCAACCCTTCAATTCATATACCACAATATTATGAAGTTTTGTCAGAAGATATCATATGCAGAGCAGACTGTATGGAGAAAAAATAATTTGGATTGTTTCACAGGATAAATCAGTCCGTGGAAATCAGGCCTATCACTTCAATAAACATTCTGTCATTTTAATACAGGTTGATTTCTTAAATTCAGAAAAACATTATCACTCATCAGCTGTTTCCAGATACCTATGCAAATTACCCTTTTCCATGCTAGTTTGCAACAAGAGCCACTGCAGTAAGGAAAGAGTGCTGAGAGCACAGAATGATTTACCTCTTCACAGCTCTGACAAGTTATCAATTCTTTAACCCTCAGCCTCTCTGCTATAACATCGTCATCCTCATTCTCATCATGTGGCACATCCGGGAATTTCCAGGGCTTGAGCTTCACAGGTGTTCTGAAAACAGGTAACAGATTCATTTTCTACCATGGTCCTTTGAACAGACAAAATAAACAGGGAAATGTGGTGTCTAATATTTAACTATTAGGTAAGTCAGCTGTAAGTGCACTCAAATTAGCCCGTTCTTAATTGGAAATGGTTGCCATGATGTGAGGAACAATTCAACACAGCAGGAACAAAAGCAACAGTTGCAAGTCTGCCCCCTTGCTAAAACAGCTATCAGGAATGCTCTAAGCAGTAACTAGAAGAAAGAGCTTCCCAGGCCACATCCTTTACATTAAAGCCTAGGAGGCTGTTTTGTTCAATGAAAGATAGTCAATGGAGAGGGTCAGGAGAAGGTCGATCTTATATGAAAATAAATGATAATACCCATTAATTCACATGGAGCAGTAGAAAGAATGCTAGTCAACACAAGGATATCTGCAGACTCATGAACCAAAGAATTCATAAAACATAGGATCTGCAGAAGGCACTCGCAAATATATTAGCAAAGGATTGGGGAAGGGAACTGTGTTTAAAAATGTTGGGAAATGTTCTTTAAATGAATACAGCTAGTCATCAGTTAACAAAGGCAAGTGGGACCAGAATTGCCATTGCTAAGCGACACGGTCGTAAAGCGCCACGTGATGTGACTACGCCACTTAGCGACAGCAATTCCGGCATTCCCGGTTGCCACCATTAAGCGAATCACGAGTTGTTAAGCGGGGACATCATGTGGTCGCCATTTGCGACCTCCTGCTGGCTTCCCCACTGAAAGGAGGTCACAAATGGCAACGTAACTGTGGGGATGCTGCGATGGGTGGAACTCTGAGGACCCATCATAAGTACCACTTGATCAGTGCCGTCGCAAGTTTGAATGGTTGCTGAACAAGTGGTTGTTAAGCGAGGATTACCTGTATTTTTGAAACAGCCATCCTTTCATAGTCTGGAAGCAAGATTAACCTACACAATCTTTATTCTGTATCTAAGAATGTGTGTTTTCCTTGGAATTATATTTTGGATTTTAACAAAGAATCCAAGTTTCAGTGCAAGAAACTGAATATCCTTCTCAGTCTTTTTTTCTTTAATAATAGTTCAAAATCACAGTTCAGTAATATTTTTTGTGTTCCCCTTTAATATAAAAATCCTTTGATAAGATGCAAGGGTAAGCATATATAGACTTTTAAGCAGTAAATCTGAGATCCGAAATTAAAGCATTAATTTATTTGTAGCTCAGGGTTGAACTGTGGAGTCCTTGGTGCTCTCTGAGCACCAACATCTTCACCAACATCTTCAGTGCCACTGAAGATGTTGACTAGCCTGGCAATAAAACGTCTGCAAGAAAACAACAAGGCTCAGAGAGCACCAAGGACTCCACATTAAATTATTTATTTATTTAGACAAAAAGATTGATAAAAATATTCTTCAAAGGCTAGTTGAAATTTATCATTTCCTATTGAAATATGGTATCAGGATGTTAAATTTTAGAAGGAAATCAGTGATATACCAACCTGAAAAATGGATCCACTCTCACTGACCTGCCCCCACACTTCATTTCAAGATAGCGCAGAAGAAAGAGCCAAATTACACATTGCAAATATGGCTAATATGAAAGGGAAAAAACACACACACTAAAACAACTTCTGTTTTGCTAGAAGCAAGTACAATTTATAAGCAGGTACAATTGAAACAGACAACTGAAAACAGCTTAGAACGCCAGCCGCTTATGGTAGAATATTTTACAAAATAGTTAATGGTATCAGCTGAATAGCTATGATGCACTGCGCTACATCTTAACCTTTTCCTTCCAACAAACTTAGTAGCTGTTTTGACTTAGAAAGCTTAAATTGTTTGGGTTCAGGATATTTGAAGGATGGTCTTCTTTGACCCAGAACCGTCAGTACTTTACAATAATTACCTGAAGTGCAGTTATACTGTATATCTCAAGTTGGAAAGGGAGAAGGTAGGTTTTAGTTTTAGATGCACATATTTTGCTTCTGGTTATTTAATGTTATTTGTTATTGTTTCATTTTGTTCCCTAACATTTTAGCTTTTGAAATTTAATTTTATTTATGGTTATATTCTTGTATGTATTGTTTTCTAAGATGCTGTTTATTATACTGTATTTTGCCCTGGGTTTCTGTTGAATCAAATGTGCACTTCATAAAGTTATCAGATACATAAATAAACCTACCTGATTCCATTAACACCACAATTCCATTCTGCCCCCATATAGCACAAGGTGAAATGACAATAATAGATTGATGGCCTATCTTACATTCTATTCTTTCACTTTTTTTATCCATCTCAAAGCTGAATATAGAATTGTAATGGTATGTGGGAATGACCTTGGGAGGCAGGAGGAAGACCCGCAGCCTAGGCAATGGTCTGATAAGAGGCAGCTCAGTCTGCAGGTGGGGGGAAAGCATGGGAAGCATTTCAGAAGGGACCCTCCCTAGTTTTCTGGAGAAATAGTAAAAATAGTAAAAATACTAAAGATACTAAAAACAGAAGAGAGAAATACTTTCAGTCTTGCAAGATTCTGTTTAATGAAACCTTACAATAAAGATAGTGCTGATGCTCGTGGCTGTGCTTCTTGTCTGGACTACCTTGAAGGGCTAAAATCAATTGTGCAAGGCTAAAAGTATTTCTCCCCTCGTCTTTTTAGTCTCCAGAAAACTAGGGAAAACTTCTGAAATGCTTCCCATGCTTTTCCCCCACCTGTGGACTGAGCTGCCTCTTATCAGACCATAGCCTAGGCCATAGCTTTCCAAACTGTGTTTAGTGTGTCGCAACACAGAGTTTGGTGTGTTGCAACACAACCCGGAAGCGGTGGTGGGGATGTGCACGGCAGTGGCGTGGTGGTGTGTGTGGCGGCGGTAGCAGCGACGACGGCAGCGGCGCGCCATCAGCGCTTCGTTTTAGCGGAGGCTGCTGCCACTGCCACACACGCCGCCACGCGCCCCCCCCCCCCCGTGGCGCCGCCGTTGGTGTGTCGCCAACGGCGGCACTTTGGAAAGCACTGGCCTAGGCTCTGGGTCTTCCTCCTGTCTCCCACGGTCATTCCCACTTACTATCACAAGAACTGTTCCATATTTAAGAAACATGAAATGAAATAAGATATATTTTGTCTTGTGTCATTTATGTATTTATTTAAAGCTTTTATATGACTGCCCATCTTGAGTAATGCAACTCTGGGCAGCGTACCAAAAACAAATAAATATCCTTCAGTAATATTTAAATACAGCACTGGCAAGGTCAGTTTGTTGCTCCTGTGCTGGCACTTGAAGTAAAACCACTTGAACCAGCACAGATACAGTTATTATAATTAAGCGTCAGTGAAATTAGCAGCTTTTTAGAAACAACTCTTCAGGACCAAGCAATAAATATAAACATTTTGGAATACACTGCCCAACAAGGGTGATTGAAAATCCCATAATTCTTATTAATAAAGTCTTGAAGAAAAGCTCTGTTCCTCCAAAAGCAACTTCCTAAGTTGCCTTCATAATATAACTCATTTTTTCTACATAATTATACTAATACTGCATTTAAAGCAATAAAGTGGAATATATGTGATTTTTTATTCCATTTATAATGAATGCTTCTGAAAACACTGTAAAGTCAAATAATGGTATTACTTTTGGGGGGGGGGGGGCTCATCACAGTGGCCCAACCAATCTTTTAAGTATGTCCTAGTTTCGCACAACACACTATGTTATTATTTCTAAGTGTAATAAAATAGCTAATCTGCTGGATCTTTTATTTAAAAGGTGCTTACCGCTACAACTGAAATCAACAGCCTTTCTGAATGTTTTTCCATCTTGTTATCAAGTTTCCGGGCTATCTAACAAAACAATAAATACTTAGTTAAAGTCAAGCTCTACAAACTTTAAAATTGGTACTTAGTATGACTACTGAACCCAATAACCTATCTGAATGTCCTCCCATCTTGACTGGATTCCAGGTGAACAAAGTAATAAACTCTTATTTTTAAATTCTTCTAATGTTTTTCACAGGATGCTCTTCATTTGATTATATTATTATAATTCAGAAATTTATTCAGATACTTCTCCAAAGACTTAAAAAACTTTATTTTCAAAATATAGACTGTTCCAAGGTATATAGATATTTAGATTGTTTTTGCCTAGATTGATCTGATTCTATACAGCAGCGCTGAAACACATTCATATATAAAGAAAACATAACATGCCTTACTCTTATCAAAATCAGTAGAATTTACAGTCCCAGTTGAATTCACTAGACTAGCTTTTTATCAACTAGTGATAATTTATGTCGATGAAGATTCTCACTAGTGATAATTTATAATAGTTTTTATAACTAGTGATAATTTATAATAGTTTTTATAAACTATTCTCTGTCAATCAGTAGTGTCAAGTTTAATTCTTTCCTTTCTAGGTCTATCAAATAATCACTGAATCTTTCTTTCATCCACCTTTTAAGCTGCAGAGTCCACAGCTGGAGGATTAAGACGTTTTACACTTCTTAACAGTTGTAAGAAACTCTTCAGCACAAAATATAATAGTCTGTTTAATGTCAGTGCGGGAAATATTTGAAACTGATTTGGAATAGTTAATAAAGTTAATAAAAGTTAATAAAATTAATAAAGTTCAGAACACTGGCAAGACCAAGACCTCTTTCAAGTAGTCGCATCTTTTTTCAGGCTCCTGTGTGACCTTCAAAGAAGGCATGGCTGACGGAAGGAGTTGACTCATCCAGGAGGTCTGAAAGAAGCCGACTCCTTTCAGGTAGCTGTGTATCTCTGTACACAGTCCTGCTTCTTACTACCATAGCTCAGTGTTAAAGTACTTGCAATGTATGAAAAAAAGTGAAATCCCTGGTATCTCTAGGCAGACTAGAATGAGATCCTGAGGAGCCACAGCTAGTCTGTGTAGACAACAGTGAGCTAGATGGACAAAATATTATTCAGTATAAGGCGTTTTTTAGGTTCCTAATTTTTTTTTTGTGTGTCCTCTTCAGAAGAGATATTTTATGTTAACTGCATTTTCAGCTCTCGGGTCACTTTTTTGCCCTTCTAACTTCTATTAAGGGGATAAAAGGGAAAGCCTTGTCGGTTATATCTATACAGATTTCCATGGCTAATGATAAAGTATTTGTGAAAATGACAAAACTTTATTCCAGGCTCCATGATGAGAAGAAGTGATGACAATAACAAAATGACAGGGAGAAAGGCTAAGCTCAGTAAGTATCCAGGACAGTCAAGTGAGAGAGTCCCCTTTTTCTATACTACCTGATTTGGTTGCAATGACATTTTAAATCAGTAAAAGCATTATGGTGGCAATTCATATTAATTGAAATGGAATGATGCTAAATGTAGTATCCAAATTACATGTTATAGGTGTCTTGTTCTGATCTTCCAACCTGAAGGTAATTTTCTCATGTTTTAATTCTCAGCTTGAAAGGAGCAGCAGCATAATCTTATCCAAGAATATTTAACATAAAAGATGGAAATAATTTAACCCTCTGGTGAAATGGCTTTTGCCACTGAAATGTAGAGAGAATGATTACCTTTACCTCATAATGCTTTACGCAATGTCAAAATCTACTCCAGAGAGTTGGGAAGCACTTCAAAGCATGATCTGCAATATTGTTACGCACTGGTGGGGAGGACAGCCAATTGAGCAACAAAAAACCCATAAATATGACTAAAAGTGAAGGCAGGATCACTCTTTTTAGTATTTTCTGTTCCCACTTCTCATACAATGTAAATTATTGTCTCTCTTCATATATATTGCCTCCAATTTTATCCAGGATTTGTCTTAAGTAAATAATACACACACACACACCCCTTAATTTCATAAACATACAGGAACATATCCATACACATAGTAATTTAATCTATGTAAACTTATTTTCCTAGCACATGCCAGAAACAAATTTAATGTTTCAATTCCATGGAAAACCTATTTATTTATTTATTTATTTATTTATTTATTTATTTATTTATTTATTTATTTATTTTTATTTATTTCAAATTTCATCACCGCCCATCTCCCTCAAAAGAGGGACTCTGGGCGGTTTACAATAAAACCTACCTTTATAAAAGAAATTAGACACCCAATAAGAGGATAGATGGGAATAAAAATAGAAAAACAAACATGAAGAACAGCGGCTGCTGTATAATACCACATGAAGAAAGCTACTTCGATGACAACAGAACAAACTAAGGCAGCCTGAAACAGAAAACAAAATTTAAAACATTAATTATGTGATTCATTTTTATCCAGTGGCATCCCATGTCCCCAGTGAATGGCATCAAAAACGTAGTAGAAAGACATTGTAGTCAACGTATAATGGCAACTCAGGGTGCAGAGCTAGCCCTAGCCCCTTCACAGGTTCAAGACTTAATAGTTTAGTAAATTAAGGAAAGTGGAGAAAAACAAATTAAATACCCTGGAGGAAGGAGAACTTAGAGGAAGCAGATTATCTGGACCTTTTCAGTGGGGGTTCAGGCTGAGCTATAGTACTGAGATGCAGTTATGGTTGACCTCTGACTGGCTTGGGATGGGGTGGTGTGTCCATCCTGGCCTTCCTGGATGTCTTGGTGGCTCTCAATACCATTGACCATGGTATACTTCTGGACTGGCTTAGGGGCTTGAGAGTGATGGGGCATTGTTCTGCAGAGCTTCTCTTTCCTCTGCAGTCAGTTCCAGTTGGTATTCATGGGGTGGGGGGAGAGAAGCCACAGAGTGAGATTATTCAGCGGCATGGGGTGCAGTATGCTGATGGTCCTCAGCTGTACTTCTCCACCCCAGGCAGGACAAGTGATGCCATTCAGGTGCTTACCCAGTGCCTGGAGGCTGTAAGGTTTTGATGGGGAAGAACTGGCTGCAGTTCAACTCTAGCAAGACAAAGTGGCTCTGGGTTTTTGGACCCCCCAGGGTCTAGAGAGTTGCCATCTTTAACTCTCAACAGAGTAGCACTCCCCTGGAGAGTTTGTGTACAATTTGGGAGCCATGTTCACTTAGGCTTTAGTCACTTCTCAACTACAGTACTGCAATGTGCTCTATATGGGGCTGCCCCTGAAGACCACCTAAGCTTCAACTGGTCCAGAATACAGCAGTGCACATGGTTCTGGGTGCTCCAAGGTTTGCGTTTGTTACACCACTGCTGTGCAAGCTGCGCTAGCTCCCAGTCTCCTTCTGGGTGCAATTCAAGATGGTGGTTATCACCTTTAAAGCCCTGCATGCATGGGCCAGGTTAGCTACAGGACTGCCTGTACCTGAGGGTATCTGCCTGTCCTGCCATATCAGATAGGATGGATGTGTTCCAGATCCCTCTATTAAACATTGTCATCTGGCTGGACGTAGGAGGTGTGCTTTCTCTGCAGCAGCACCTCTCCTCTGGAACAGCCTTCCCCCCAAGATCTAGAGGGCCCTATCCTCTTAGCTTTCCAGAAGACTGTGAAGACCTGGTTCTTCCCCCAGGTGCTTTTTTTTGTGGGGGGTTCTGGTTTTTATTTTTCATACATTTATAGTGGTTTGAGTGTTGTTAGCCACCAGGGTTATATTGTGTAAGAGGGGTGGGCCATATACATCAAACAAATAAATAAATAATTTTAACTTACCACTGAAAAAATGAATGACCAAAATTCTTTGGTATTTTGTATGGTGTTAAAGCTGAATGAGACAATATAATTAAACATAACAACTGATGGTACATAGCCAATGAGGCAAAAAACCTGCGGGTGAAAAGAGGGTGAAAAGAGAATTCTTAGTGAGGTTTTTTTTTAGAACAATGATTAAGAAAGTAGCCATCCTCTCCACTAAAGGAGGAGTTTCCTAACAGGCAAGCTATTAGGCCCCTTAATTCCTGCTCCTTTTCTTCTGTTTTTGTCTGCCTCACATATACTCAGCTGTCCCATTCCTCTTCAAAATTGTTCTTGCAGTCAGTGATGAAAATGTGTATTTGTGTAACTCTTCATAGGAACTGAGATAGGAGAGGTACAGAGGATTATGTGGAGTCCTTGGTGCTCTCTCAGCTTGGTTGTTTACTTGCAAGGTCTGCAACATCTGCAAGCTCAGAGAGCACCAAGGACTCCAGTCCAACCCTGAGCCATAGATATTCCCTTCTATTGGAACAGAGGATTCTCCTGTTAATGAAAATGGCTGGACATGTAATAATGCATCAGACATGATGGCTCCCTAGCAAAGAATGAGGAGGTGAAAGAAAACTATTCTAGCAACAATGCTGAGTTTTCGCTGGTTAAAAAGTGTATCTTCCGTAAAGAACCTCCATAGTCTGCATGAACAATATTGTAACCCATCTCCAATAAAAGCAAATTTTTAACTATGCTTCTATTATTTTACTAGACACAACCTGAGATCCTGGCTTAGATTTGGCATACAAATACATTAATAAAATGAGCCATTCTAATTTTAAACTGAACAAACATTCTTATCATCATAGCAAGCAATAATCAGTCATTTTTAAAATGAATTTTGGAAAAGTATTCTATACATCTGCATGGAATTTTGCTTCTTAAGATAAACCAATATGTGGGCCAACTGATAACATGGTTTTCAATTTTGAAAAAAAGATAAGTAAATATTCTTATCCACTTTTGTGAAGAGACCGTTTAAAATCCAAATGCATTAACAATAAATGAAAAATAATAGGAAATGTATTTTCTGTAAAACAGAACTTACCACAGCAAGAAACTTCTCAGGAAAAAAATAAACTCCATGATGAAATACAAATAAACTTCCCACCATAAGAAGTAGTATTATATAAAATAAAGGGATATCAACTAGTGCCTGTCCACACCAATAAGCAGAAGGATAAAGTCCTGAGATTTTAAGTTGGGTATAAGCTCTGATCTGCAAAATAAATAATAGATAGATATCATATCATGGTAGTATATCTCATGATTAATCCTGAGTTTGATGTTTCTGTTCTTCAACTGGTATGTTAATATTAAATATATCTACATGCTATATATGCTGAATTTTTGAAATACAGTATTGAACAATTATATAATCCCTGAAAAATACTGCTGGAAAAATATTAAAGGTTATTAAATTTAATTAATTAAAACATTTAAGTTATTGCTTAGAAAATGGCCAAAACATTGAGACGTGAATAAAACTGGATCCAAGAAGAATCCATCAGTTTAAGAAAGCAAATGAATAAAAATGAATATCCTTCCAAAATTATTTTTTTATTTCAATCAATACCAATTGTGATAACAGATAAAACGTTTCAAAATTGGTGGCGAGATTTGGCTAAGTTTATTTGGCAGGGGAAAAAACCAAGGATAAAATATAAATTCTTACAAGATACCAAAGATAATGGGGGTTTTGACCTTCCAAACTTAAAATTATATTACGAGGCTTGTGTTCTTTGTTGGCTTAGAGATTGGATAAAACTGGATAATAAAAAATTACTTAATCTAGGACATGATCTCAAATTTGGATAGCACGGTTACCTCTGGTATAATAAAATCAAAGCTAATTTGGCATTTAATTATCACCCTATTAGGAAATCAATTTTAAAAATTTGGCTTAAATATAAAAATACTCTTTTACCTAATATACCTCTGTGGATTTCGCCACAAGAAGCATTTACGTGGCATGGAAATTTGAATGCAGGAAATTGGCTAACATATAAGGATTTATTAAGATTTGAAGGATTAGATTATAAATTAAAATCAAGAGAAGATTTATTAAAAGAAGGGTTTAATTGTAATTGGTTTACATATATACAGATGAAAGAACAGTTCAAAGCGGACAATAAAATATTTAAGTTTAAAGAGAATGTGGCTAAATGGAACAATGTGTTATGGAAAGATAAAGACCACCTGATTGCAAAAATTTATAAGATATTAATACAAACTAATTCGATAAATTTACCAAAGAAGAAATGTATGATTAAATGGGAAGAGAATTTAGGCCATAATATTCAAATTGATATTTGGGAAAATATGTGGTTAAAAGATTTAAAATTTACATTAAATTATAATATGAAAGAGAATTTTTACAAAATGATGTACAGGTGGTACTTAACTCCTAACACATTGTCAAAAATGAACAATAGAATATCTAATAGGTGTTGGAAATGTAAAAAAGAAGTGGGTACATTTTTCCATCTTTGGTGGACCTGCCAAAAAACTAAAAAATATTGGAATATGATACATCAAACTATAAGTGAAATATTGAAAGAAATTTTAATTAAAGAACCAGATATGTACTTATTGGGATTTTTAAAGCCAGATATATATAAGAAACATGGAAAACTATTATTTTATTTAATAATAGCGGCCAGAGTTACTTTTGCAAAACATTGGAAAGAGGACTGTTCACCTACAATTGAAGAGTGGTTATTAAAAATAATGGATTTTGCTCAAATGGCTAAGCTAACGGACCTATTAAATGATAAAAATATGGAAGAATTTAATTTATGTTGGGGTCCATTTTATAAATATATAGAAAAAATTAAAAAAATACAGATAGAGAATTAATGTAAATAAGATTTGTTTTTGTAAATAATTAAGCAATTATATTAAAACTATGCAGAACTAGTTGTAGAAAATAAGGATGAGAAAGTAGGAAGCCCATTTTATTTTATTTATTTTTATTTTTGTGTGTGTGTGTGGGTTTTTTTTTTCCTTTCTTTCTTTTGATGAAGAATAGTATAGAGAGATATTGGGGAGTTGGAAAGTATAGAAGGTAAGAGTAGGTAGAGGAGGGGAAGGGACAGAAAGATTTGAAGAAGGGGAAAGAGGTGAAAGAGAGTTAAAGGAGAGGAGGTCAAGTAGGATTTAAGAACGAGAAGAGAAAGAAAAAGGGGTTTGAAATAGAGGGTAAAGATGTATTTTAATATTAAAAGAAGTTTGAAGGTTATGTATTGTCTAATGTTGTTTACGTATGTGGATGTTTTTTGTTTTTCTTTATGTACATGTATATGTATGTTATTGGTGTAAAAATAAAGAGTATTTTTAAAAAAAAGCAAATGAATTAAGTACATCTTAAAAGACTGGAAAAGCACTATGAGAGAGAAGAAAGATAAAACAGTATATACTATTACATAGTACAATAAAATCCTCAGAGTGATCAGCAATTATTTTGTTTAGGAGTAATGAGTAAATCGAAATACAGCTATGAGTCTGAGCCAAAATATAGCAAAACGTCTCATAACTCTACTTCATCAAGTTTTATCATGTCCATAATAGGGATATAAATAATTTTGATACAAATTTTACTGGGAGCCAATTTGCACATTGCTTTTCCACTGGACTTTGCAATGGCACTAATACGTACATGAAATGAAGTTCTATAAAAATTGTGTCTGAAAATTTAGAAAGTTATATTCTGTTGCCTGTTTTTATAAAGAGAAATTTCTGTTGCAAAGGTACATTTTTGTAAACAAGGTAAGACATTTCAATACCAGACTAAAAATTGGTTATTTTTTTTAAGGCTCAATCCAGAAATGTTTGTATACAACCACATTGCTTAACGACAGAAATTCCAGTCCCAAATGCCGTCACAACCCGAGGACTACCCATAATGTGGAATCAGTTGAAGTGTCTTTAAGTTGTTCCATCTCCTTTAATGGTAATTCAGATGTGGTATGTGGAAGAAAACGATTCTGGACCCAAACAAGTATTTACTGTATGTTGCAGTGGGAAAATATTCCCCGACTGTGGCATACAAATCAGACAGGTGTTGTATCACTAAGATTTTGACATTTAATAGAATCAGGATTGTAAGGGATCTTGAAAGTCTTCTAATCCAACTCCCTGCCTAGGGCAGGAATCTTCAGACCAACTCAGAGAAATGGCTGTCCAGCTTTTGTTTCAAATCCTCCAGAGATGGAGTGAGATGACTCCAGGAGGCAAGCTGTTCCACTACTTAATAATCCTCACAGTCAGGAAATACTTCCTTGAGTCTGGATCTCTCTCTCCAACCACTGGTACTTGTCCTACTCTTCGGCACTACAGAGAATAAATCCACCCCTTCTTCCCATACCTGACAGTCCTTCAGGTATTGGGAGACTGCTATGTCTCCCCTTAGCCTTCTGTTCTTAAGGCTAAACTTTTAACCATTCTTCATAGAATACTGTTTCCAAGTCCCTCACTATCTTTATTGCTCTTCTCTGCACTCTTTCCAGTTCCACAACATTCTTCTTGTATGATGGCACTCAAATGTGGACACAGTATTCCAGATGAGGTCTGTCCAGTGTAGCATTTGAGCAGAACTTCACTTCCCATGATCTTGACATTATATTTCTGTTAATGCAGACCAAGATTGCACTGGCTCTTTTGGTGGCAGCAACATGCTGTTGGCTCATGCTTACTCTGTGGTCTACCAGGACACCCAGATCCTTCTCACGAGTACTACTGCTGATCCAGGTACCATCTGATTTTTCCTACCTCAATGAAGAAGTCTACATTTCTTGCAGTTGAACTGCATTTTGTTGGAAAAGGCCCAATGTTCAAATCTATCAAAATCCTTCTAAACTTGAGCCTATTTTCTGAGGTATTAGCAATCCCCCACACCCTGCAAGCTTCATGTCATTTGCAAAATTGCTGAGCATCCCTTCTATCCCTCTGGTCTAAATCTTTTATAAAAATGTTGATGAGTACTGGGCCAGGACAGAACCCTGAGGTACCCTGATCCATATTTCTTTCCATGGGAACATACATCCATTAAGGACCACACACTGGCTATGGTTGCCAACAAACTGCAAATTCATCTGGTAGTGGGACCATCTATCCCACAATCTTAACGATCCTCCTTTGGATGATAAAGGGACTTAGAAA
Organism: Charina bottae; assembly: GCA_023362775.1. Classification (NCBI taxonomy): domain Eukaryota; kingdom Metazoa; phylum Chordata; class Lepidosauria; order Squamata; family Charinaidae; genus Charina; species Charina bottae. The sequence continues at coordinate 139,400,752 of JALMGJ010000002.1, read as the reverse complement.
CATCTCAAATAACCATGACCTAGCCCCAGGTGCAAGGTCACACAGCCACCATAGAAACATATTTAAGGATTCCCTTACAAACTTTACTCAGACTGAAGAAGCTTCTTGGATAAGGAGCGAAACGTTTCCACTGAGAAAATAGAAATCCAGTTGACATGATTCAAGCTACAGACAATTCCACCTGGATGACTGAGAACCTTCATAGACATCTATCCCACACTGTTCTATTTTATCAACATAAAACCTATTTTTAACAAAGCCATGTTGGCTTCTATTAATCACCTTGTTCCTTCTCACTGCTTAATTATCTTTTCTAGGATTTTCTCAGGTATTGATGTCAAGCTGATTGGTCTGTAGTTTCCCGAGCCCACTTTTTCCCCCGTTTTAAAGATTGGATTCTCCAAACTTCTGGCACTTCCCTTGTATTCCAGGAGTTCTTAAAGACTATAGTCAGTGTTTCTGAGATCACACCTGCCAGTTCCTTTAGTACCCTGGGATGTAATCCATCTGGCCCCAGCAACCTGAATTTATTGGAAGCAGGTAGGTGTTCTCTCACCACTTCATCTATTTTGACCTGCATTTCTCTTCTGTCCCCCATGATGCAGCCAGACACTTTTTCCTTTTGTGAAAATACAGATTTAAAATAGCGATAAAGCAGTTCAGCTTTTTTCCTGTTCTCTACCACTATCTTGCCATCTTCTCCAGCCAGTGGGGTGACCATTTCCTTGATATTCCTGTTCTGCACATGCCAAAAGAACTTTTTTTCATTTTTATTTTTGGCATTCATCGCGAGCCTCAGCTCATTCTGAGCCTTAGCCTTCCTGATCCCACCCTTATGGAGTCAGGCTTGAAGGCAGCAAGAAAAAGGCAGCAAGTCACCTCCTGTGTGGAGCCCTTCAAATGCTGGTGATTTAGCAAGGGAGGGGGAAGAGCAGCATCTAGGCGGGAGTGGATGGCTGCCTGCATTCAAGTCATTTGCTTAGTGACTAAGGGAAAAAACTCGCCACAAGGGATGGAGGCTTTTTTTCATTTAGTCCCTTGTTGTTGTTGTTCAGTCATTTAGTCGTGTCCGACTCTTCGTGACCTCATGGACCATAGCACGCCAGGCCTTCCTGTCCTCCACTGTCTCTCGGAGTTTACTCAAATTCATGTTCATTACATCGGTGATGCTATCTAACCATCTCATCCTCTGCCGTCCCCGAGAGCGCTTTTTCCCCCCCTTAGTCACTGAAGGAAACAGACAAAAAAGAAAAAATCTCTCCACAAGGGACAGAGAGATATTTTCTCCATTGGCATGAAGAGTAAAAGGGGAAAAAAAACTCTGTCCTTTGAGGAGAGTTTTGTTCCCTTAATCTCTTGCGGAGACGTTTTCCTTCAGGACTAAGGGGGAAAAATCCCCACTTCATCTCCTGTAGAGAGGAGTTGTTGTTACTAGATTTTTATCCCACCTTTTTTATATTTAGTCAAATCAAGGTGGTGTCCACACCTAATGCTCCTGTCTCCTATTTTCCCCATGACAACAACCCTATGAGGTTGGTTGGGCTGAGAGAGAGTGACTGGCCCAAAGTCACCCAGCCGGCTTTCATGCCTAAGGGAGGATTGGAACTCAGGGTCTCCTGGTTTCTAGGCCAGGACCTTCACCACACCACCAAACTGGTGCTCTTTTTCCCTTCTCTTAGTTTCTCTTGCAAGTTTTTATTTTTCCTTAGATTCATGTAACCCATTCAAGTCCTTGCAGAACCCTAGAGTTCCATGAAACCCAGTCTGAAAAAAAACAACCTAACCCAAGGCCATGAGGACAAAAAAAGTTGCTTGCAGCAAGTAGCACTCATATAGTGAAACTAACGTCTTTTACAGATGCGGGACCAATTTTTGCTCAAATTCTGATAAATATATTTTGTTTGCTTTCCCTCTCTGCATTTCTTGTTTAATCTTTTTACCATAAAGCTTACACAATAATTCAACAAGTGTATATGCCTTAAAGACATCCCAAGCTACCAGCAGGTTTGCACAGTATCTATTTATAAGGGAAAAAAATCAAACTCTTGATGCATCTTTTTATAAATTGGATCCTTTAATGAAGACATATTAAAATAGCACCTAGAAAAAATTAGATGACTCTTCTAGTAATTTATCATCCTACTGGGGCATGATCTGCTATAGCTATAATGCTAATATTTGATTTATCAATCCATTCAGCTAAGGATTGAGATACCAAAAATAATCTAATTGAGGACAACTCTGATGTGGAACTGAGAAAATGGCATATTCTAGTTGCAAAGGATATGACACCTATATCCAAGAAATTAAATTCCAACAGATAAGCTTGCAATACTTCTGATGTATGAGATTAGATTTAGGTGGAGTAATATTCTAACCCTTTATTAAAAATTCCTGGCCATAAGTATCTGATCCACAAAGTAAAAAAACAAACATTCAAAACGTCTGTGTAATATATCTGAAAAATCAATAGTAGGACCATAGTAATAAATGCTGTATATTTATTAAAAAATGATTGACTTGATTATGTGTCATCAAGTCTGTTGACTCTCAGCAACTATATAAATTTTCTTCAGGACGATCTGTCCCCAATATGGTCCTTCTGGTCTTCCAACGGTGCATCCATTGCTGCTGTAATAGATCTATCCACCTTGCTGCTGTCCTCTTTCTCTTTCCTTCCACATTTCCTGGCATTATAGACTTCTCAAGAGAGTTAGTGTTGGAGGTTCCAGCAAATCAGCATGCCTCATTAGCATATGGGTGATTGCTCTAGGAGACAAACTCTCCATGTGCTTCTAGAGGAAGCTGCCTGTTCCCCCTCCAACTTCCTCTTGCCTTCTTCCATTGGAGAAGAAGGACCATGCAGCTGCTGGTCCTTCCATGGAGAGGCCATGTGCTAGGCCTCAACTCCAGAATTTCCCCCTTTTCTCCAGGCAGCCTTCACCAGCAATGAGGGGTGAGGGTGAATTACGTTTAGGGACAAAAGAAGTAGTAGTCATCTTTCCTGTACGAAAATGTAACGGCCAAATAAACAGTAAGAACTCTTTTTGTAACCTACGTTGTCTAAGTGTATAATTCTTTATGCTTGGGTGGGCTATGTGCTTAAGATCAACAACCTATATCTCTCTAGTGTGCTCATTAATGCTATTAAGATAAAAACTCCTTTCTGTGTGTGCGTGTTTCTGCTGTTATACGCTCTGCTCCATTCAGTGGTACTTTTTTGTTGTTTATTCGTTCAGTCGTTTCCGACTCTTCGTGACTTCATGGACCAGTCCACGCCAGAGCTTTCTGTCGGCTGTCACCATCCCCAGCTCCCCAATGGTTGAGTCCGTCACCTCCAGAATACCATCCATCCATCTTGCCCTTGGTCGGCCCCTCTTCCTTTTGCCTTCCACTTTTCCTAGCATCAGCTTCTTCTCCAGGGTATCCTGTCTTCTCATTATGTGGCCAAAGTACTTCAGTTTTGCCTTTAATATCATTCCCTCAAGTGAGCAGTCTGGCTTGATTTCCTGGAGTATGGACTGGTTTGATCTTCTTGCAGTCCAAGGCACTCTCAGAATTTTCCTCCAACACCACAGTTCAAAAGCATCTATCTTCCTTCGCTCAGCCTTCCTTATGGTCCAGCTCTCGCAGCCATAGGTTACTACAGGAAATACCATTGCTTTAACTATGCGGACCTTTGTTGTCAGTGTGATGTCTCTGCTCTTAACTATTTTATCAAGATTTGCCATTGCTCTCCTCCCAAGAAGTAGACGTCTTCTGATTTCCTGGCTGCAGTCAGCGTCTGCAGTAATCTTTGCGCCTAGAAATACAAAGTCTGTCACTGCCTCCACTTTTTCTCCCTCTATTTGCCAGTCATCAATCAAGCTCGTTGCCATAATCTTGGTTTTTTTGAGGTTTAACTGCAACCCAGCTTTTGCACTTTCTTCTTTCACCTTCGTCATAAGGCTCCTCAACTCCTCAACTCCTTGAACTCAAACTCCAAAACACAAGGAAAGCAATGTAGTGTATGCAATCCAGTGCAGTGAGGAGTGCTCTGAACTCTACATTGGAGAAACCAAACAACCTTTGTACAGGAGGATGGCCCAACACAGGAGAAGTAACACCACAGGACCAGAGTCAGCAGTTTATCTTCATCTAAAGGAAAAAGGACACTCATTTGAGGACATTAATGTTCACATTTTAGACAGAGAAGATAGGTGGTTTGAGAGAGGGGTCAAGGAATCCATTCATGCCAACTTGGAAAATCCTTCCTTGAATAGAGGTGGGGGCCTCAGGCATAACCTTTCCCCTATCTTCCTTCCTGCTTTGTCTTCTGTGCCTAGGAAGATTAAGACCATTTCACAAGCTCAACAGCAGCAGGGTAATCTTAACGATCCTCCTTTAGATGATAAAGGGACTTAGAAACAAACATCTCAAAAATAACCATGACCTAGCCCCAGGTGCAAGGTCACACAGCCAGCCTAGAAACATATTTAAGGATTCCCTTACTAACTTTACTCAGACTGAAGAAGCTCCTTGGATAAGGAGTGAAACGTTTCCACTAAGAAAATAGAAATCCAGTTGACATGATTCAAGCCACAGATTGACTGTCCATAGTATTCTCAGTATTCTCCAACAGGAAAATCCAAAAGCATCAATACTCTATGCTGCTTCTTCAAAGTCCAACTTTCACTTCCATAGAGTGTCATGGAGAATAATATTGCCTGCACTATTCTGATCTTTGTAGGTATACACACATCCTGGCATCTGAATAACTTTTTCAAAACCTTAATGGCTAATCTACCAAGTTCTAGGTTTTGCATAAGGACAATGAGTTCTGGGATTCCTATTTTTCTAAGCACATTCCACATTGTGCCATGATTGACACATTCAAAGGCCTTTCTATAATCAATGAAGCATATGCTGACTTCTTTTTGGTGGTATTTGGCTTTCACCAGCATACATCAGCAATAATGTTTCATGTTCCTCAGCCTTTTCTAAAGCCAGCTTGAACATCTAGCATCTCCTTTTCATGTACAGCTCTAATCTGCATTTATCAGCCCTATAAGGTAGACCAGACTCAGAAACAGACACCATATAGAGCTGCAATTAATTTTATTGGAACAGATATAGTAACAGAATATTGCAAGTCTGAATGTGCTTCCCTTCTTCCCTCTTTTATTGTCATGTGAAGGGGAGGGGCTGTCTGAGGCATTTTCATAAACCATTTTCTTGGCCTGGGCCCAAGCCCTGTTTATCTGATCATTGCCTTGGCAACGGATCCACCTCTCCTTAAAGGACATCCCCTATATTCACTACAGCATTGGATGATTCTAACATATGAAATTAAGGATACCATACAATAGTTCATCCACTCTTTTAAGTCTCCTTTCTTTGGTATTAATCTGCATAAATACAGTCATTGTAACAGTCGGTATACCATAGGAAAGAACCTTTCTCAAACTCTCCTCAAAGTCTGAAATTTTCCTGAAAAATGACTTTTAGAGGCACCTCACACTGTTAAAACTTCAGAAAAAGACTAAAAATGGGCCAAAATAAAGCCACAAACTAGATCTGGGGGAGAGTTCTAATGGTGATAATAGGTACCATCCAGAGTCCTCCCTCTCCCATTCCTAATTCTGAATTAAAACAAAAAATAAAAACAAGAAAAACTCTGTCGCCAAACGTTGGCTAGTGCTGGGGGTGTGAAGGTTACTGCATGAGGTTAGCTAATTTTAATCATAAATAAAAATAGGGGTTTTCTACCTATTCATACAACTAACCTTCACAGTTGTGTTATTTTTAAACATAAACAGTGTCATCTGATGGGACCCATGTGATGTCCCTTCTCTGGTATGACACCTGCCCACTAGAATTACCCCTGGAAGTTCTAGTTGCCCCAACCCTGCTGTCCTTCAAATGAACCTTGAAGACCTGCCTCTTTCCCCAGAAGCTGGGTTAGGAAGTATGTACCTTGGTGAGAATTTTATTAAAGCACCAAGCTAGAAACGGGGAGACCATGAGTTCTAATGCTGCTTTAGGCACAAAGCCAGCTGGGTGACCTTGGACCAGTCCCTCTCTCTCAGCCCAAGGAAGCAGGCAATGGCAAACCACTTCCAAAATCTTGCCAAGAAAACTGCAGGGACTTGTCCAGGCAGTCGCTAGGAGTCAAAACTAACTCAAAGGTACACACACACACACACACACACACTTGGGCATATTAGTTCCCAGGTTATTACCTTTTTATTTTTATTTTACTGAATATGTTTTAACTTCTATACCATACAGAGTCGTTATGGTCTATAAATTTGATAGATAAATAAACAAACATTGAGATTTGTTACCTTGTGATTTTCTGCATTCTCCATGGCAAAATATGATGGCATTCCAGTGACAATAACTCCTAGTAAGACAGCTTCAAAATACAGCACAAGTGTGAAAACTGTGTCAGTAATTTCCTACAAATAAGAGATTTTTATATAAGAAAATTATTTTTAAAAATACCTTGAAAATTCTTAGTATTTGTATGAATAGAAATCCATCAAAGGCTAAACATATATCCCACTTATTTTGGTAGGCTATAGATCAATAGCTATAGATCTCGTTAACTACATTTGGTTTCATGTCTCATATTATATAATCCTGCAATACCAACTAATTCCAATCTGTTCTGAATTTGTATTTGTACATCAAAAAAACAGGTGGTATTCCAGAACTTTAAATAACATACTTAAGCACCAAAACTTATGGATACAAATTTTCTCTCTGATTTACCAACTGACACTGACAATAAATGAATCCAGATTATATTTCAAAACTGCTCTGGAACCATTTCTGGGCACCATCACAAGTTTTTTGTTATATTCTGTTTTTTTCCTTTTATAATTATCCCTTTCTATAATTGATAAATTTCAAGAAACTTGTACATTCTTTAGAATACTAGAACCAGGTTATGCCTACATTAATATTTTTTTATCTTGCTATGGAGATATGAGCTATATTGTGGTTAATAATCTGCAATGTATTTTGGTTCCAGCATTTTTTCAAATCATAAAGTAGATGAAAAATGTTACATACATGACAAGCACCAAAATCAATTTGAGACAAGACTTAAAGATGTCTCAACTCTCATAGGGTAATAGGAAGGATTTCAGGATAATGAAATGAAGGTAGTTCTTCAATTATTGCCAGAAAGATGTAGCGCAGCTGATAATCAGCCGAGAATCAGTATATGTCATGAGCATTCTAAGCCAGATGTCAGTCACCATAACCTGTTGTGAACAAGCAGCAAAGTATACTTCCTTGAAAACACCTGCTGAGACTTTCCCATCTTCATTTTCCAGGGAATCTCTGGCCACAAGTGGCATTTTCCAGCTTAGAATTTTTCTATAGCGTACATACTGGGACATTATTCTGAAAGATTTTACTATGTAGATGGTGAAAGTAGAACAAACAAAGCTTGAAAATACATGTACAAATGCCAAAATTAATGTAGAAAAAATGCTTAATGGTTGACATCTATCAACTGAAGCAGACTGAAGCTATAGTAGAAAACTGGAAAGAATGGCAGAAATTCTTACATCCCTAATATAAGTAATCTACATCATTATAAGTAGAATTTACAATATCAGCATTTGGACTTACTTGAAAGAAAGGGTTACTCCAAACATGGATCTTTTCAGTTACATTTGAACTGTATAGATTGAGGTTACTAATAATATTCATCATAACAGGTAAAGAATGTACCATGGTACGATTAAAAGCAGCTGTAAAGATGTAACTCTGCAACAACAGAGATAATAATTAAACTTGTTAAATTTATGAGAATACAACATAAATCTGAGTATAATGCAACAACAAGCAATAAATATCTCATTACAAAAAAAGGAGCTAAAATGGACCTTTAGAAGCATAAAATGATGCAATATGGTATTATTCAGACTATTTAAAATATAAATCAATAATATAATTAAAATGGATAAAGTGCTTTATGATTTGATCACAATATATTTCTGCGTCTGCCCTGAATCCTACGGGGTGTCATCAAATGTTTTACTAGGTTCGGGTGGTTATCCTGAAATCCTTCCTATTACCCTCTGATCTAATCATTGAAATCTATTTACAATAGCCCATGTGCATTTAGACGGAGAAGTTATTTCCTGGTACACATTGTTTAACAGACTAAGAGCCTCCTTACCAATTTTTCAGAACCGAATAGAAGTTTATTTGTATGAATAGAATTCGGTTCTTCTTCACAAATAAACTTCAATTTGCTAAGAATGAAATGGAGGGAAGGACGCGTTTCTTTTTCTGTTGCAGCTCATGGGGCAGCCTTTGCTATCTCGATACGGCTGCAGTGGCTATATATTACCTCCAGAAACAGAGGCAGCACATTTCTCAGTTTTGTTTTTGTCTTAATCCGTTCAATCGTGTCCGATTCTCGGAGACTGCCTGGACAAGTCCCTGCAGTTTTCTTGGCAAGGTTTTTTGGCAGTGATTTACCATTGCCTCCTTCCTAGGGCTGAGTGAGAGGGACTGGCCCAAGGTCACCCAGCTAGCTTTGTGCCTCAGGTGGGACTAGAACTTCCAGTCTCCTGGTTTCTAGCATGATGCCTAACCACTACACCGAACTGGCTCTTTCTTTCTTCCCTTTCTTCCCCTTTCTTCCTTCCTCCCTCCCTCCCTCCCTTCTTGAAATTGATCATTTCTCAGTACCAGCCCCTATTTGAAGGTTTGACAGAGGCAAATAATTAGCCACTGTCGGAACAGAATGCGGTACTGGGTAGGCCTTTAGTTTGATCCAGTGGGGGCTCCTATATTTTTATGTCTAGTGTAAGACATACAATAGTGGGCATTTTTCTTGAATTTGGTAGCGGCTACTATGCTGTAGAATGAATGTCCTTTAAAATAGATTTATTTGATGCATATTTTGACAAGTTTTCTTGATCCTTATGATCTCCAGTTGAACAAATTTTTATTTTAGACTGGTGATTTCTGGGCTGCTTTTTTTTTTTTTTTTTTTGGCCCAAATGGATTCTGTTTGTGCCAACTGTTTTCATGTTTCACGTCTGATCTGTTTTCATGTTTCTTATTTAAAAAACCCTGTTGGTGGATTTTTTGTTTGATCTGTATGGATTAAGATTGGATGTTTAGGCCCTGGGGTATGCTGTGTGTTATTGCTGTTGTTGTTATTGTATTGGTTTTGTTGGTATTAAACTTCTGGGCCCCACCCAGAGTCTGTGTCCTGAGATGGGCAGCTATGTAAATTGTTTGCATGTATGTATGTATAAATATTTTTGTTATTCTTACTCTTTCCTGTTTTATGTCACTTGAACAAATGCTTAGCATTTAAGAGGGACAGGCAACCTTTTAATGGCTGGGAAGTTGCATTTCATATTTTGGGGAGAGGCAGAGGACCAATAAGAATGGGAGAGGCAAAATTGGCAGAGGCACACCATTCATGTGCACAGGGCTAGAATTTTATGACCTGCTCCCCACAACTTTTGGGACTGATTTGTGCAATTGCAGTCATACTGGGTCCTGGTTGTCCCGAGTGAGCACCAAATATTATTTAAAACAAATATTAATAATATTCATTTTATGTATATGTGCCCTTTATGCTTAAGAAGAACTTAGAAGATCCCGTCATTGGATTTTATTATATTTCTTACATTTTAAATTGTTATTTAATTTGTATTTTATTCTATTTATAATTGTATATTTTGTTGTAAACCGCCCAGAGTCTCCCTTGGGGGGGTTGGGCGGTGATAAATTTGATTAAATAAATATATAAATATGTATACATTTTATTCCCTCGCAGAACTGAAGTGTCCATAGTGTCTTAAGCCAAGGGTCGGAAATGGCGGCTCGCGAGCCAGATCTGGCTCTTTGGCCAGAGGGAGGGGGCTATCCCAAGCACATAGCACAAGCTGAGCGCAACCCTTCCCGCGGCGCCAGCCTCTCCATCCTCAGAGCGCGAGGCTCTCCAGGACGCAGGACGCCCGTCCGCCGGGGCAGAGCCAAATCTCAATTCTGGCAGGAGGCGGAAGCGGGAGCTCAGCTCGTGAACGGCAGCAGCCCCTTCCAACGGGCAACCGGGAGGAGAAAACGAACTCCATGCCCCACCACGCATACACGGACTGAAGCAGACCCTGGGACACAGGGATGGGCGGGGAGGCAGGCAAACAGGCAGGAGGCTGGAAGTGGCATCATCATCAGATGGCATCCCCCCATCCAGAAGGGGGGGGAGCAAAAAATCCTTGTCTTTGCTATGTGCTTGGGATAGTCCCCTCCCTCTGGCTCTCCATCTCCCCCCCCCCCCCCACGTATTAAATGCAGCCTTAAAGCATTTTATGCTCCAGCTGTGAATAAACAAACATCCCATCAGCTGCTAACTCTCTCCCCTTGGAAGAAATCTGGGAGTCACGGGAAGCAGCCAGCAGCATTGGCTGGTAGGGCTCAGGAGCCCCCCCCCCAATTACCTTCTCCATATCTCCCTCTGCTTTTCCATTCCCCCTCCTGTTTTTTTCAACCCGGTGGCCCTTTCCCCCCACTGGCCCCACATTCCTGGCAGTCCCTCAACAAAATTAAGCCCTTTCCTGAAATGCTATGGGGTTGATGGTTTCCAAAGGTGGTGCCTTTTTGAGCAAATGAAGCAAACTGGTTCTGTTAGTTGGGGAGGGGGGGTGTGTGAATTGCGTTGGACAGGAATCCTTTCTTGCTAAGACTGATTTTCCTCCCAGATTCCTAGAACGTTTTCTTTGCATGGAATTCCGTGTTCCGCACACGGGCAATCTCCATTATAAAGAACCAGGTTTGTGTTCTGTATCCAGAGCGAATGATGGTGCCACTTCCAGCCGCCTGCCTGTTTGCCTGCCTCCCCGCCCATCCCTGTGTCCCAGGGTCTGCTTCAGTCCGTGTATGCGTGGTGGGGCATGGAGTTCGTTTTCTCCTCCCGGTTGCCCGTTGGAAGGGGCTGCTGCCGTTCACGAGCTGAGCTCCCGCTTCCGCCTCCTGCCAGATTTGAGATTTGGCTCTCCCCCAGCGGGAGATGGAGAGAGATGTTTCTCTCTCCAGCCCGCGTCCTGGAGAGCCTCTCGCTCTGCGGAGGGAGAGGCTGGCGCCACAGGAAGGGTTGCGCGGCACCCGCTCGGGGCCCCTGCCGGCCTCAGCCTCTTTGCCGGGTGGGGTGGGGGGCTTTTCCTTTCCCTGGGACTGAAGAGGCGCAGCGGGGTCTGGGGGCTTTTCCTCCAGGGGTCTCGGCCTCTCTAGTCTGGGGCGTCTCGTCTGCCTGCGGCTGCCCCGCGCGCGTTTGTGCATGTGCGCGCCCGTGTTTGGCCACCCGCCAGCCGGAGGGACGGAGCCGGGCCCCCTGAATGCCGAGGGGCCCGCGGGTCGGGCGTCCCCCGGCTTCCATCCGTGGGGCTGCTCTGCCTTCGCCAGCCCTGAGCCTCGCTGCCCTGGACCTCGTCTGAGGAAAGCGCGTGGGGCCGCGGCGCAGGAGGCGCAAGCGGAGGCCGGGGAGCCGCGGCCGCCGCCAGATGGGAAGCGGAAAGGCCGGCAGGGGCTTTCTCCAGCCGCAGCAGCCCCTGCAGCCGCTCCCGCGCCACCTCCGACAGCGCCGCGTCCGGGGCCAGCAGCGCCTCCCTGCCGCTCAGTGCGCTCGGAGAGACGGGCCTGAAGGGGCGCAGAGGCCGGAGAGGGAGCCCCTCCGTCTCCCCTTCTCTCCCTGCCCCACCCGCCCGCCCGGCGCGGAAGCACAGCCGCCTTGACGTCAGGCGCTGGCGGCGCGCGGCATCTTCCGCGCGGGGTCCCGGCTGGTGTCTGCGCTCGGGCGCCGGCGGGGAAGGAGGCGTGGGTCCCGCCCGGTGGAGAGGGCGCAGCCTTCCGCTCTCCCGCGCCCGTCCTGCCGGCCGGAAGGTGGCAGCTCTTTCTCTGCCACTCCCGGTGGGGCGGCCGGGCCGGGTTCGCGGAGCCGCTGGCTGCACCCCCTCCCTCCGTGAGCCCCCCGCCCCCTTCCACGCGATTGGCTCCCGCCCGCAAAACCTGCCCCCTTCCACGCGATTGGCTCCCGCCCGCAAACCCCGCCCCCTTCCACGCGATTGGCCCCCACCCGCAAACCCCGCCCCCTGGCTCTCGAGCACTTCAAAATGTGCACGAGCATGTCAAAATGGCTCCCGGCACAAAAAGTTTGCCGACCCCTGTCTTAAGCAATTTGCCATCTACATATTTACTAAACTGAAATAGTTCTACCAATCGAAGAGATAGTTCTGTTACCAGCAAATTTGCTCCATTTGTTTTCAGATCATGCTGTACAACGACATATAATTGCACACATATTTTACTAAACACTTCTATATTCTAAGAGACTTATGATCTCTTCTTACCTTGTCTACTTTAAACACATTTAATGCTGCACTATGTGGGGCAAATGACACATATCCACTGTTATTTAATGATGTACTGTGGAAATCTGCTGATTCATAATCACTGCCATTGCGTATCTCTGTCAGTATATTCTGGTTTCTAAGAGCACTAATTAAGTCATCTATGTTTGACCCTAGATTAAAAAAAAAGAATGACCCATAAATATCACAAATAATCCATACACTCAGAGCAATTTAAGTGTATAAAGTTTAATCACAGTTAACTCTCAAAACTATTTTTCCAGATTCAATTTATGAATGATCTGGGAGAGAGGGAAGATGACATTCTCATGAAAAAAGTGGGTGCTTTTCAATTCCAGAGGCTTGGAAAGTGGCATTTGTAGTGAGGTGGATGAATGACAAAAGCAGCACTGCAGCATCATAAAGCAACCCCACCTCTTTTGTACCAGAGCCATGACGCTGCATGCACATAGAAGGGGAAGACCTTGTGATGCAACCCTGCTTTTGTTCCTGCAGATGCACATGAGGTTATCCCTTAGTTTGAAACCTCCATGCAAATATGCCGCTGGACCTTATTATCCACAGCCTCATTCTCCATAGTTGGTCTACATAGACTTGAATTCATTGCCCATGATAATCCACTTCGTATATCCATACCTTCTGGTGCACTGTTGTAAGCAGTCCGCCATTTTGCTCATCTGCGGAAATATGGATCTAGCTTCCAGTCAATTTCTCAGTGATCCCAGCATTCTGCAGTGTTCTTAACATATATGATTGTGCTCTCTTGCATGCTACTTCCTCCACAGTGAGAACAAGCAACTCCACGGTGGAGAGCTCTGCCTCCCTACCCACTACAATTCCCCAACGATCTGCAGTATTCTTAAGAATGCTAAGTGGAAAGATGGAGTGCTGCTAATTTCAATTGTAGAATGAGGAATTCCATGCCTTCTTTATTTTATTCTGTAATCTTTGCTTTTTATTTTTATTATAAATACTGTATTTTATTCAAAAAATTATTTCCTTAATTTTTGTTTGTTTATTCTTTATTTAGAATAAAATCGAGTGAGAGAACATAAGATCTAAAGTGGCTACCGTACGTTATTTCTCTTCTTCTTTGATTTTTGGGAGAATCTCTGCTGACTTTTCAATCATTTTCCAGCTCCAAAATTTCACCCCCATAGCCTCAAGATACTGTATCATTACAGGCACTGCCTCATTCAGCAACCGTTCAAACAATGGTGCTGAAAAAGTAGGTTTATGACTGGCCTCAAACTAGCAGCTATCACAATGCCCCACAGTCACGTGATTGCGATTCTGGCACTTCGCAACTGGCGCTCATTAATGACGGTCACAGTGTCCCACAGTCAAGTGATTGCCACTTACGACCTTCACAGCAGGCTTCTGACAAGCATAGTAAGTGAGGAAGGTGGCAGGAAGTCGCAAGTCACAGTCACATGGTGTCGCACTTAATGACCCATGGGGATTCACTTAACAACCGCAACAGAACTGACATTGTAAGTCTGGCACGGTCATGTGGTTTCACTTAACGACTGTGTCGCTTAGAGATGGAGTTGCCAGTCCCAATTGCAGTTGGTAAATGAGGACTATCTGTATCTATGTTTTTTTTAATCTGCTGTGGAATGCTAGAATGTAATCCTTGTGAATAATAAGGTCCACCTGTAGTGTATTTCCAGTTTACTTCCTTTATACATATAAAATAAAGAATTGGAAATGCCAGAAATTGACATAAAACCATTCAGTACATTGTATTTAAAATGTAGTTCTTAAATTTCTTACCAGTGGAGTTTTGAATGAGGAGACTAGTTTTGTACTTGTGATGTGTTTCATTGGTCTTAAGAAAATATAAATCTGGAGATAGTTGTATAGGGACTACAGCATTTTTGAAGTAGTGATGTATAACAAACATAAAAATTTGTATAACAAGAAACATTGTAAATAAGAAAAATCTGAAAGAAAAGAAAATGCAGAAGTAATACCAATCCTGCTTTCATACAAGTCCATTTAAGAACAGCAATTCTTTAGATCAGAGCTAGGCAGGTTTGTCTTGAGGAACTTGTAAAATCATTACAGTCTTATCAGTCTGTGACTAAAAGTACAAACTCAGGATCTCTTAAGATACTGAGAGTTGTAATTAAATGGTTTGGAACATGAACTTTCTTATATTGCAATGCACACCGATTTGCTTATAAATGCTTTAAAACCCTCAGTATACAATTAAATTCTGCAAGTATACAGAAAATTATTTTTAACAACTATTGCTGGAGTGAGACATCAATTAACCAGACTGAGCTATGCCAGCATCTCCCCCCTCCCCTCAGAGAGAGAAGGGGAATAAGGTTGTAGGACTAGCATGTAAGGTGTTGCATCCAGTGTTGTTATCAGTCAGCTGTTGCCTCAACCCCTCAATTTTAGGAATCATCATTCTTATCTGTAAAAAGAATATTGGCAGTAAAATGTAAAAATTTACAGTGTGTCAACTTAACAGTGTGTGAACAGACTTCTGTTGGTGCAATGGCACATTGATTTCCTCATTCTATGGAAGGTCCTATGCCTTGCAAATTTGCCCAGAAATTCTGCATTAAATGAACACAGAGGAATTATTCTACAGCAATTTCATCATGAGAGATATTGTGTGAATGAAAAATGTACCAGGTCCATCACTAACCTATAGTTCATTTGCATGCAGCTGCCAGGGCAGTAGCCATCATTATGTATCCTGCTGAGCTTTAGCCTTCCCTTGGCTTTTCTCCAGAAAAAAATTCTAGACAATCTTTCAAAAGCTATTTGAATTTCCAACCATTCCAGATATACCCTCGCTACAGGAATAACTTCCTCTGAGACACTACAGGAAGTCAAAATAGCTGCCAGCAGGGCATTTGGAACAATTTGTTGTTGCCTGCTCAGCCTCCTCCTGCCATCCCATGCCTTGAACTGCTGTCACCCTTCCTCTGTTTTTGGAATGATGCTGCTGTGCTTCTAAAAGGGCCCCACCCATTTGCAAGCCAGCCCAGGCTTGAAAAGTAACTATACAATTCATGCTTTTGATTGCTTCTGTTTTAACACTAATATCCTGCTTTTTAATCAGATTAATTCAAAGTTGGCCACCTAATGCGAAGAGAGGACTCACTGGAAAAGACCCTGATGCTGGGAAAGACTGAGGGCAAAAGGAGGAGGGGATGGCAGAGGATGAGATGGTTAGATAGCATCACCGATGTAATGAACATGAATTTGAGTAAACTCCGAGAGACGGTGGAGGACAGGAAGGCCTCGCGTGCTATGGTCCATGAGGTCACGAAGAGTCGGACAGGACTAAACGACTGAACAACAACAACAATTCAAAGTTGAGATACTTACACCATTGCCACTGACTTAATTTCACGTTTTAAGTTAAGGAAATGAACCTTTGCCATAGTAGTGACTTGTTTTTTCCAGAGAGACTTCCTGCTCACCATGCAAGATTTTACTTCAGAGAGCATTAGTAGGCTTTGCTCTAATTCATCAGTAGATTTTGTATCCATTTCTTCTTCTACTTTTTCTGAGTTGAATACACTAAAATCTAAGAAAGAGAGGAGAATAGCTTGGGCGGCTTAAAATTTACTTCTTCTAATTAGATCAATTATATGAATGTTCGTGTGTGTGTGTGTGTGTGTGTGTGTGAGTGAATGTATGCATGCGAATCAATGTCTGTGTCCTGACTACACTCTGTGCCAGTTTTATCTGTGTGGCCTCCAAAGTGTTCTGAAAGAATCAATGAAGCTTCCATCTCAAAAATGTTCTTGTCCAACCCAATTTAAAAATGGAAAATTCTACTATTCTATAAGCTGAAATATAATTGAGTAATGAGACAATTATTACTAATGAGATAGCATTTGTGGTATTATATTTAAAACACAGTATAGGAAGTTAGGCAGTTTTTTCATACCTGCTTGGTCAATTTCTGCTTCAGCTTCCAGCTTGAGGAAAACATCCTCCAAGGTTGTCATGGAAACACCATAAGAAATAACACCCAAATGAACATGAGTATCTAGATCAGCAAACAGTGCTAGAAGAAAAAGTAGTGGTGGAAATTTTAGTAATACATTTGTAAATGCGATTATATTTCTCTGCAATGCCCTTTTTACAGTTGCTCAATGCAACAGAAGAGCAGAAGGTTCTTCTAATTTTCCAAAACTTTATTCCAAAGCAGGAAAACAATAATACTTATATAATAAATGTATCTGGGGTCAGCTGTTCTCTGTTAAAGTAACCACCAACTTTCTGCATATTAATATTATAGCAGGGCTTTCCAAAGTTTTCCCGCGGCGACACACCAACCGCCCTTGGTGTGTCGCCGCGGGAAAACCCGGAAGTGCCGCCGCCGCAGCAGTGCGCAAAAACCCAGAAGCGCTGCTGCCGCTTTCAATCTTTGCGCGCTGCCGCCGCAACTTCGGATTTTCATGTGTCGCCACGGGAAAACCCGGTGCGGGTGGGGATGTGCATGGCGGCGGCAGCCTCCGCTAAAACGCGGAAGCACCGATGGCGCGCCGGTGCCGCCGCCGCACACGCCCCCGCTGCCACTTCCGGGTTGAGTGGCGACACAGCCGTGTGTGGCAACACACTTTTGTGTCGCGACACACAGTTTGGAAAGCTCTGTATTATAGTCTTTGAGCTCAAGTCTAGTATAATTAGCAATTTAAAGTACTTTTCAATATAATCTTCAACTTTTGCCTGGAATTCAATAGAAGAACAAGTTATACCTGAAAATTTGTCCATATCTTTAAAAGGTAGTGCATATACCAGTTGTTCTTCATTCTGCTTTAGCAGACTTGATCCGGGGATGTGCTGTCTGATCACAGATGCTGAAGCTTCTGTATTACAGTACCTATCTATATGCATACTAAGAAACACATACATACATTATTGTTTTGCAAAGTGACACACAATATTCATTATAGGAGTAAGAAGAATTATTTATATACTGTATTCTAATTGAAAATGAAGTTGAATTATTGTACCCTTTATTGTTCATGAAGGGTATTAATTTTTTATTTGTAAGCCACCCAGAGTCACTTTTATAGTGAGATGGGCAGTGTATAATTTTAATAAATAAATAAATAAATAAATAAATATTATTATTATCTATTTCAGAGCTTTCCAAACTTTTCATGTTGGTGACACACTTTTTAGACATGCATTAGTTCGTGACACACACTTACAGCAGGGCACAAGGCAGGCACTAGGACCTGGGCGGAATCACAGCAGGTTTGGAGGCAGCCAGGCACAGGGCAGGCACTAGGACCTGCGCAGAATCACAGCAGGTTTGGAGGCAGCAAGGCACAGGGCAGGCACTAGGACCTGTGCGGAATCACAGCAGGTTTGGAGGCAGCAAGGCACAGGGCAGGCACTAGGACCTGCGCGGAATCACAGCAGGTTTGGAGGCAGCAAGGCACAGGGTAGGCACTAGGACCTGTGCGGAATCACAGCAGGTTTGGAGGCAGCAAGGCACAGGGCAGGCACTAGGACCTGCGCGGAATCACAGCAGGTTTGGAGGCAGCAAGGCACAGGGCAGGCACTAGGACCTGCGCGGAATCACAGCAGGTTTGAAGGCAGCAAGGCACAGGGCAGGCACTAGGAACTGCGCGGAATCACAGCAGGTTTAGAGGCAGCAAGGCACAGGGCAGGCACTAGGACCTGCGCGGAATCACAGCAGGTTTGAAGGCAGCAAGGCACAAGGCAGGCACTAGGACCTGCGCGGAATCACAGCAGGTTTGAAGGCAGCAAGGCACAAGGCAGGCACTAGGACCTGCGCAGAATCACAGCAGGTTTGGAGGCAGCAAGGCACAGGGCAGGCACTAGGACCTGTGCGGAATCACAGCAGGTTTGGAGGCAGCAAGGCACAAGGCAGGCACTAGGACCTGCGTGGAATCCTGGCAGGGGTCGGAGGTAGCAACAGCCGCGACACACCCAGACACTGCAGCCGACACACTAATGTGTCCCGACACACAGTTTGGAAAGCTCTGATCCATTTATTAGTTACCATTCAGATCCTCCTAAGGGGACTTACAATATAAAGTAGTAAAATTTAATAAATTTCAGCAAAATTTGAACGATTTAAAAAATTGAGTATCAAACAGCAGCAAACAGTTCAACAATTTTAAACCAGAACCCAGGACAAGTATAGTTTAAAATCCCTTTAAAAGAAACCAGAGACAAAGTCAGCCTTGTTTGTTTGTTTGTTTGTTTGTTTGTTTGTAATTCGATTTGTATTTACTGCTCCATCTCCCAGCAAGGGAACTCTGGGCGGTTTACAAAAGGTCCTTCACTAAGAAGTTTAAGCAATAATGGAGGAGCAAGTAAATAGGGCTTACTTGCTGCTTCCCTGGTACATTAATGCAAGCATAAGCAGTCCTTCAAACAATCTGGACTCCAATTGTTTAAAGATCAATGCAAGTACTCTGAACTGAGTTTAAAAAATGAACTAGCAAGTGACAGCAGAATAGATATTATAGATGAGCTGTCTAGCCTTAACAAGAACTTGAACAGCTATATTCCATACTAGCTGAAGTTCTCAAGTAAATTTCAATGATAGCTTCAAGCAAAGCATAGTAACAATATTAATCATACAATCCAATTCATGTTACGATCACCTAACAATGAAAGAGTAATTTCAAAGTAATTTCAGTATGTTTAAGAGCGCAAATGTTGAAGTAGGATTGTGATAATTAGAACAGACATTAGAACAGAGCAGAAAGTTGTTGTACCTCAAACGATAGCCAATTCCCCATTTTGTCTTAAGGAAGAGGGAAGATCCAAGACATTTCAGCATTCCTTGAGAAATTACAGCTTTCCGATCTGCAAGTAAGATCAGAGGGATCTTTATCATAAATGGATAACGCTTGTATCGTAGCAACCAAAAATATCTTATTTATGTTATGCATAATATATATCGAACATGCAGGCACCTAATTGAACATGCCTGCAAGAATGTCTGCTTCATCCATGAAATGGGTACTGAACACTGTCACACGGTTGGCTTTTCTGTTTCTCAAAAGGTTCCAAACTGTATGTCGTGAGCATGGATCCATACCAGCAGTTGGTTCATCCAAGAGTAATACCTAAACAACCGTCAGGGAAAACAATAGATAAAACTAAGTATTCATTTTACAAATACAAATGCTGCTTGGTAACAAGACTGTATAAAGGTAAATGCTTTTATTATTTACCAGAAAGAAATGCACATTTGCAACACAACAAAACTATAAGAACCTCCCCCCCCCCAAATGGTGCGGGAAGGTGAAGGAAACTCTCATAAAGCATCATGATGGATAGAGAATGTTTGTTGTGTACCGAAGGGAAAAGGGAAGGAGGCCGAATTACAGTGAGTCCTTGCTTAATGAGGGCAATTGGGACCGGATAAAAACTCACTACACATTTCAGCAGTCAATATGATATAATGTAACACAGAACTAGACTGTGAGGTTTCAGGGATATGTCAAAGGAAGTTACTCTTCTAATCCAAAAGGTCAGCAATAGGGAGAAAAATTCCTAACTGTTTATTCTCCAGCATCCTGCAATTCATTGAGTGTGTCCTGTAATGCTCAGCTTGGTGATTTTGTACCAATCCCCGAGAAACTCCTACAAAAAGAGGCCAGCCTCACATGGGAAGAGGGCTTTCTGCATACCTGGGAGATTCCAATATCATGATGTAAATAACATTACCTTGTAAACTTAGTTTTTTAAAATAACTGACTCTAACTCTTTTCATGAAAACTGAAATTGTACGAAGGCCCAAAGAAATATGACATTAGAAATAATCTAAAGTCCTAAAAAAAGCCATTGTCACAATTTTTCTTTCTTGTTCAGCAAAGGTAACGAAGGAAGAAGAGAAATCTCCTGAACCGAGATGTACTGCTCAGTTTGGTGGCGATTCTGTATTTGTTCTGTCCCGACTAAGACCAACACAGGAGGCGTTTATCAAAAGACCTTTATTTAAGAGTCACAGAAACTAGCCCAGTTTATACTAGAGTTCAGTTCACACGTGGCCGGGTTCCGGATTGGTTCCTCCACAGAAGGCAGACAAGGTGTGGGGTCAGGACCAGACTCCGAGGCAGGGACTTGCACAACGGCGGGACAAGTATAGAAGGATTCCCCCACAAGGTCACAGAATGCAGCCCAATTTGCGCTGGGGTCTGATCCACCTGTGGGCTGGGTCTGGAGCAGGTTTCCTACAGACGGCAGGCAAGGCACGGGGCCAGGCTTGGAGACAGGAACTCGTGGGGCGGCAGGAAGTGGCTTGATGGCAGGAAGACTCAACAAGGCGAAGACGGAGGTAGACGGGAGGTCCTCGGAGTCTCCAGCAGCAGGAAGCGGCTTCTGCTCAGCCCGGCGTGCGACTGTAGGAAGCGTCTGAAATTCAGGTGCAGGAACGATGGCGGTAGGGCGCAACTCAGAAGCAGGAGGCAAGGCGGCGGCAGGACGCGGCTCAGAAGCGGGAGGCAAGGCTGCGGCAGCAGGATGCAGCGCAGAAGCAGGGGGCAAGGCAGTGGCTGGATCTGGCACGGAGGACTCTTGGCCCGCGGCGGCACCAGGCTCATGTCCAAGGATGCACGTGGTAATGGGGTTGTGTTTTCCCAGGTACGTAGGCGAGGTGTGCGAATGGTTGTCTCCGGCAACTCGCACCGGCTGCACTGGCCTTTTTATGGTTCGAATTTCACGCCCTTTGCGCGTGGGAACCAATCGAGCCTCTCATTGCTTGGCCTGCCTCTCTAGCCTCCTTTGCCACACACTGATAGGTGGGAGGGCTTCTTCTTCCGGGCTGCCTCCAATCGGCAGCTCTGGCTCGGATTCCCCTTTCACGCCATGCCAGCTTCTTCCAGTAGTCAGCTCTTCCTCTGACTCCGAGTCTGGTATGGTGGCGGGGGCAGGTTCGTACCTGGCAGGCTCGTTCCTGACAGTATTTTAATAGGATAGGCTCTTCTCTCTGCAGTATTGGTGACTAGTTCAGCAATATATTATAGCCAGCCAGTTCCAAAATCCCACTATTCTCCTATACTTTAAAAGCACTGAAGATTAAGCCTGATAATACAGCACAAAGAGATGGACTTGATCTTAATTTGCACTAGCCTGCCCACTTTCCCAGCAAATTTGGCACAGAGCAATCTGTTTGGTAGGTAGTAGATAAACATAGATAAACACTATGGGAAGCTGACAATAACATATGTTTCAGCAGATGTCCCAATAAAAGCACTTAAGTGTTACGTTTCGCTGCAAAGAAGAGATTTTCCTTGGCACCTCTATGTCTAAAAGGAAGATGCTGCCTCACATTACATTGCTCTCTAAAATTGAATACATGTTGTACCTCACCACAAAGCCAACCATGTCTCTGAAAAATAAAAGCAGCTAATGTTTGGATTTCTACCTTTAAGAAGAAAACCACTGTGTGTGTGTGTGCGCGCGTCTGTGTGTCTGCACACACATCCATGTGCCAGTTCAAAGAAAAGTGGAACTTCATGTACCTCCATATGGTGAGAAAGTCCTTTTCCGGAGCCCCAGTTCACCGGTGTAGGTGCTTCTGCTGAGTTCTTTTTGCTTGACTGATTACTTATTTTTATTGACCTGCTATAATTTTGAATTAAGGTTTCTTAATTTTTCTTTATTGACACATTATATTACTTATAGATTAATTGATTACGTTATTTTTAATTTATTTTAACAAGCTGTGTTCAGATACGTACGTACTTACTTACTTATTTATTTATTTATTACATTTATATCCGGACCATCTCCCCCACAAGGAGGGACCCTGGGCGGTTCACAACAAAGCTTAAAATCAATTAAAACAATAAATATCAATAATAAACAATATATATACACACACACACACACACACACACACACACATACACACACACATATATATGTATATATATATACACACATACATTATGCAATTTGATCCAGGTACTTATGTATTTGGGACAGTAAATAGAAGAGTCCAGAGTAAGATTTGGTGTTATTTCTCTGTGGATGTGAATCTGCACATCTGAATGAAATTCCCTTATCATGTTCTGTAATTCCTTCTGGTATTCTTCAATGAAAGCCAATTGTTTAGGCAGCTATAAGACTATGTGAAATCTAACCAAATTCTTGTAAAGCTGTACAATTTAAATGCTCTTAAAATACTCTTTAAGACTACAAGACTAACACTGAACTAAGCAGTGCCAGTTGAAAAGAGGCAGCCTATTCATGTCTGAGAACAGTTCTGGGATTGATTACTTAAGCCTTTGTTGAGTGCGACTGCTGCTGTTGAAGACTTGCTTGGACAAATCATATTTCTTTTATCCTCTCTTATTTGGACAACAGAGTTATACCACAGTTTATATGTTGTTTGTAATTGACAGAGTATTACAGTACCCATAACTATTTCAGTTATTTTGCTATTTACCTTTGGATCACCAAGAATTGCAATTCCAATTGACAGCTTTCTTTTCTGTCCGCCACTTAGTTTTTTTGCTTGGTTATCTTTAATGGGCTGCATCTCCAAGTCCAATAAAACCTTTTGGACCTTACAAAATCAAGCATGAAAAATATTTAGAGATAATTAAAGCAAGTAATTCCATAATTTATCAGGATATTTACCATGCTAATGTCCCTAAAGCTCAATGAATCTAACTAAAGTTCTGTAACTTATCATAATAGGATAGGTTATGAACATAACCCAAACCCCATGTTGTTTATTCCCTGCAATTTCAAAAACAAAAAAAGAAAAAAAACCTGAAGATTTAAGGTGAGAGGTTTCTAAAAACAATATGGTATCAGTATAGATATATAGATATATTTGTGGTGGTTTTTGTTTGTTTTTTTAAAAAAATGTTTTGCTTCAGCTAATCATTTCTCTTTTAAAATATGTTAAACTGGTATTTGAAAGTGTAGAGGTACTAGTAGCAGGAAAATCGCAGTCACAATTACTGATGCCTACACCTATCTCATATCATTCTTTTATTTCTAATATTTTTTATCTTAAATTCTGCAGGCTTCTCTGTTTTAGAACAGGTCTCAGAATAAAGCAGCATACTATGGAACCAGAATGTGAAAGATGTCGACAATCAGTACATTACAATACATTCATGTAAAATGATGTACCTTTGCTTTATTAAAGAACATATGAGACACTATTTTGACACTTAAAAATAATTATATGCACTATATTGATGGTATTCTACTCACCTCTTGTATCACATAATTGGGAGGTATTCCCTTAATTGAAGCAACTATTGATAAATTTTCTTGCACTGTTAATACATCAAAATATATATCTATTTGTTGACATACTCCAGTTATCTTTCTTGCATCTAGCATTTCATCTATTTCAGAAACTCTGTATCCATAGATCGATGCAAATCCTGATGAAAATAAACAAGGGAAAAAAGGATTACCACTAAAATAATCAGGATTATTTATTTATTTATTTATTTATTTATTTATTTATTTATTTATTTTATTTGTCATATTTATATCCCGCCCATCTCCCCCGCAGGAGGGACCCCGGGCGGTTCACAGCAATAAAAACATAAATACTACTAAAAGTCAATACAAATATCTAATACAATTTGATCCAAGCGGTGGTAGATATTACTATCTCAAAGGTCGGAAAGGCTGGTCAAGGTAGGACTAAGAGACCAGCCAACCCCAAGTCTGGCTGTTCCCCTCCCCTCCCCAAGCATGGTGGCACAACCAGGTCTTTAGATTTTTTTCTAAAGTCCAGAAGAGAGGGGGCCGATCTTGTATCAGGGGGAAGAATATTCCAAAGGGCGGGGGCTACTGCAGAGAAGGCACGCCTCCTGAACCCCGTCAGATGAAACTCTTACAGACGGGGCTCGTAGCATGCCCTCCCTGCAGGACCGGGTGGGACCGGTTGATGAGACAGGGATGAGGTGGTCCCTCAGGTAACCTGGATCCATGCCATATATACATATATTCATGTACACATCACAAAATAATGATGGACTTTTATAGGGATGTGACTGTAAAATGGTCATTAAAATTAGAAACAACATCTTCAACAGGAAATTCAACAGGACAAGAACCTGGGGATTCTCCTGGACTCACAACTCCTGCTCGAAGAGCAGGTGGCAGTCGTGGCTAGGAGAGCCTTTGCACAACTGTGTGTTGTGCGCCAGCTACGCCCATTCCTGGACCAACAGGCCCTTCTCACAGTCACCCACGCCCTAGTCACCTCCCGTTTGGACTATTGTAATGCACTCTACATGGGGCTGCCCTTGAAAAGTATCTGGAAGCTTCAATTGGTTCAAAATGCAGTGGCCCGCATAGCTTTGCGCAAGCCTAGACTTGCCCATGTTTCACCTCTTTTGTGGGAGCTGCATTGTTTGCCAATTTGCTTCCAGGTCCAATTCAAGGTGCTTTAAAGCCCTACATGGCTTGGGGCCAGGTTATTTGCAGGACCGCCTTTCCCCAGTCACATCCACCCGGCCCACCAGAGCAGGGAGGCAGGGTATGTTGCGAGTCCCTTCAGTTAGGGAGGTACATCTAGTGGGACCAAGGAAAGGGGCCTTCTCCATAGTGGCTCCCTCCCTTTGGAACATCATCCCCTCAGATATAAGATTGGCCCCTTCCTTGCTCCTGTTCCGGAAGGCCCTGAAGACATGGTTTTGTCAACAGGCCTGGGGACCGCAAGCTGCTTCGGAGCCGATCAAGTGGCTGGTATGAATGTGTTTGCTGCCACTGGGGTGTTTGTGTGTTTATTGTGTTTTTATGGTTTTTAATTCTGTAAGCTGCCCGGAGTCACCGTGTGTGAGTTGGGCGGCCTTATAAATTTGTTAAATAAATAAATAAATAAAATCATGAAAATTCTCCCTTCCTGAATTATTCCTGAGTTTTGGGGGCTTAAAACTGGAAAAACAAAAACAAAAAAAGATGCAGTGTCTTCTGTATTTGTATTCCCATAAAAAGGAAGCCAGTCAAAATATCAAGCCCTACATGGCATAGGGCCTGGTTACTTGAGGAACTGTCTGTCTCCCATAGCATCTGCCTGGCAGATTTGATCCTGCAGGGTTGGTGCGCGCTCTGGGTTCCTTCGAATAAACAATGTCATCTATCGGGACCCCAGAAGTGTGCCTTCTCTGTAGAAGCACTCTGCAACAAGGTTCCTCCTGAGATCCAAATGCCCCCCCCCCCTCTGCTGTTGTTTAGAAGAGTCGTGAAGACCTAGCTCTTCACCCAGGCTATTGGTGAGGGAGAGTGAGACCCTTCGCTTTATTCCATTTGGTCTGTCATGCTTGCCATCTTTTATCTTTATCTTTTATGCTTTATTGATTTTATTGTAATTTCTTTGTTTGGTTGTTGTGAGCCACCCAGAGTCGTTGAGAATGAGGTAGCATACAAGCTTAATAAATTATTGTTATTGTTATTATTATGCTGGGTCTTAGCATCATGTACACAGCAATAAAATCAAACTGCTTTTTCTTTTTTTCCTTTCTCTACAAATTGAAATGTATTTATACTTTAATGTTTTTATTTGTCATTGGTGCATGAGTACAAAAAGGAATATATATTTAAGAAATCAAACAGAACAAAAGAGTAAGCAAGTGAACAGCAACATTATACTGTCAAGATCTGGTACCAAAATCCTGCAATTATAAATTCCAGTTAGATGAAATGGAACTCAGTGCATAATTAAAACGGAACAGAAATAACTTGTTCATAGTAGAAATGTCAAGCTATGTACAAATATTCTCCACTGTATGGGTAGGATGCTGCTATGGAAAAATTTGGCAATCCCTTACTTCCAGATTCTGGGGTTGAAGGCTCAATCAATTGGAAAGTACAGCAAGAAGTTCAATGCATTAATCATTGGAAGGACCAAGGAAAATTGAATGGATCAAAATGAAAAGTAACATAATAAAAAAGCCTAAAATAGTGCAGTTTTTTTTCTTTTCTCTTTAAAAAGGTAAAGGTTCCCCCTGCACATTTGTGCAGTCGTGTCCGACTCTAGGGGCCGGTGCTCATCTCTGTTTGTTAGCCGAAGAGCCAGCGTTGTCCGAAGACGCTTTCACGGTCATGTGGCCGGCATGACGCGCACGGAACACTGTTACCTTCCCACCGAAGTGGTACCTATTCATCTACTTGCATTTGCATGCTTTTGAATTGCTAGGTTGGCAAGAGCTGGAGCTAGTGCGGGAGCTCACTCCGTCACGTGGGGCTAGGGATTCGAACCTCCAAACTTGCGATCTTCTGATCGACAAGCCTGGCATCTTACCCTCAAATAAGACAAATCAGAATTATTTTAATCATTCTTACCATCAGAAGGTGGGCACAATCCACAAAGAATGTTCATTAATGTTGTTTTGCCTGTTCCGCTGTGTCCAAGTAATGCTGTGATCTGACTCTCATATATGTCAAAGGATAAATCTAATAAAAAAATGAAGTGATTTTTGAAACGAGGAGAAATCAATGATGTAATAACACACTGCTAGTCACTACATCACTATAAAACATTCAGATGCTATATATAAAATAACACTGCATTCACTTTTGAAAAACAATTTCTGTTTAACATAATTTAACATAATGAACTCACAGATTAGTTAACACGTCATTGAACATTAACAGAAACTTGCCCGCATCCAAGTTTCTGGTTATCAGAAGACAAGAAAAAGACTTAAACTGCAAGCATTCTTACTTACAATAGATAGTTGAAAACCTAAGTATTCTTACTTTTCAAAGCCTCCACACTTTCACCCTTTTTAAGAAAAGATTTCTGCACAGACCTGATTCTGAAAGAAAGCATGTTAATTTTATTTTTTAAGGAAAACTAAACTCTTATCATATTTTAGGAAGATAAAAGCAAGTAATATGAAAGAATCATTTATATTATCATGAATAATACTCAAAATCCAAACTGATGCTAACTGAAGATTCACAAAGTATAGTTACAAATTTCTCAGTTTCTGAGAGCTCTTAAGTAGGGAACATGTCTAAATATCCTATTTTTCTCTTGGATTTTTAACCTTCTTGCCAACTTAAGAGTTGCTGAATTCAATACAATACTGCTATGAAAGGTTAAATGATACATTTCTTAATCCTAAAGAGACTGTATCATTATTATTTCATGTTTGAAATTCTAAAAAAAAAAGCTGACAGAACAGCACTATATGTGCGTTTGAAATTATAGGGATAAATCTGTGTTTGCACTAACCTAATTCATGTTCAAAGATTTCCTAACCACGTAGCAAAACAACTTTCATTATATTGAATTCAAGCTACAATAATTTCCTTTGAAAAGTTTCTACATGTTGAACATTCAAATTGATGTAGCTATTTTACTTTCTTCAACCTCTAGGCAAAAGTTACCATCTAACTGTGTTTGATGCAAGCAATTTTGCTTTTATGATCAATTAGATGCTTACTGTGTACAACTGACAAATCCAATGTAATTCCTACAAGTAGACTGCATTGGTTAATTTTTACATACAATGGACTGAACAGATTTACCAATGCTTAATGACTGACAAATCCTGTTTTATAAACACTGTTTATTTCAGTGTTTCCTTGCTATAATCCATTATCCTATCCAATCCAATTTTGTGATTTAGCAGAGGAATGATTAGTTAATTACGTTTTTTTCTAAAGTGAACTTTTTCTTTGCCAACAATAAAAAAAATAGGATTTTGCGGAATATCTGGTTGGATACTCTAAACCCACTGCTCATAACTTTGAGGAACCACATTTCTTTGAAGGCTCAGTGTGGCCAATGCAAGGGTCTTCTGTGCATATGTATATGGTCCTCACTTAACGACAGGTGGTCCTCACTTAACGACCACTCGTTCAGTGACTATTCAAACTTACAATGATGCTGAACAAGTGGTACTTATGATTGGTTGTCATACTTATGATGAGACAATCTTACTCGGCTACGAGTGATCGCCAATGAATGGTCACAGCATCCTCGCAGTCGCATGATAGCAAACAGGATGCTCGGCAACTGGCTTGCAATTACTACGTTGCAGCATCCCACAGTCACGTGATCGCCATTTACGACCTTCATTGCCAGCTACCAACAAGGAAAGTCAATGGGGAAGCCAGCAGGAGGTCACAAATGGCGACCACGTGACGTGCTTAACAGCACAGGATTCACTTAATGACGGCAACCGGAAGTGCTTGAACTGCTGTTGCTAAGTGATGCAGTCACGTGACATTGCGCTTTATGACTGCATTGTTTAGTGATGGAAATTCCGGTCCCAATTACCGTTGTTAAGTGAATATTACCTGTACATAGAAAACACTTCCTTTGTGATTGTTGCCAAAGTGAAATGGCTCACACAACATAAACAGGCCCTCAAAACAGTTGAGCCAAATATTTGACAAGATATGGTGCTTAAGTGCTTCAAGCAAATAGTTTGGAGGTAGCTTTTCTTGTTTTGCAGAGTGCTCCTCTGAATTCTTTGCACAGCCTAAAGAAAATTCATGGCTTCACAGAATTCACATATAAAACTCATTACATAATATCTGCATTGCATGCACTTGAACTTTTCAATTTTAGTTCACAGTTGTTGAATATGTAAGCTTCTAAGTCAGAGCTTTCCAAACTTTTCATGTTGGTGACACACCTTTTAGACATGCATCATTTCGCAACACAGTAATAACAGGGCTCTCCGCCCCCTGGCCCACGTGATTGGCTCCCGGGTGGAAACCCCGCCCCGGCCCATGTGATTGGCTCCCGGGTGGAAACCCCGCCCCCGGCCCACGCAATTGGCTCCCGGGTGGAAACCCCGCCCCCCGGCCTACGCGATTGGCTTCCACCTTGGGCAGGGCAGGGTTGCCCTGCCATGCCATGCCCCGCCCCACAGCTGCCCTGCCCTGCCTTGCCTCTGCCAAGAAAGGCTGTGGTCGCAAGGCAAAAAAGCCTCGGATCATGCAAAAAGTGATGGTGGGGGGGCGCCCCGGGGTGGAAAATATCCGCACCAATCAGCTGTGTGGCAGGGAGGAGGCAAGCCTCCACCTCCTGGCCACACAGCTGATCAGCGCGGATATTTTCCACCCCGGGGCGCCGCCCCCACCGTCACTTTTTGTGGTGATCCGAGGCTTTTTGGCGAGCCGGCAGCGGTGCTTCCGGGTTGCCGCCGCGCTTTTGAGTTTTTGTGCACCGTGGCGGCGGCAGCAGTGGCAGCGTCCTGGAACCCGGAAGCACTGATGGGCCGCCACCGCTACGCGCGCTACTGCGCATGGCGGCAGCGGTCCGCCATCAGCGCTTCCGGGTTCTTGCGCGACACACTTGGGGCCCCTAGGCGACACAGTATTGTGTCGCGACACACAGTTTGGAAAGCCCTGTTCTAAGTTATCAAACTTAGGTAAGAAACTTCAAACTTATTAAAAAATATTAGCAGCTGGCTTTAGCAGTTGAAATGAAACCACAGCATAGCCAATCATACCTGATAGCTTCTTTTCCTTGAAATTCAGAAGATGTGGGTTCAATGATCTCGTTGAAATCTAAGCTCCCATTAATATTGCTTTCATACAATTCTTTATAATTTTTTGTTCTCTTTAACCAAAATGAGGGCTTAAGGAAGAAAAAAAAATGTCTACGCAATCCATATTCTCCTGAGCAATAAAAGAAAAATAAGGTCTACAAATATTAAATGCTGCTGGTAACAGTATATAAATCTTTCAAAGATATACTTTCACTTATGCTAGTCTATAATTGATTTATTTTCACTGATTATCAGATTCCAGAGAAAAGAATATGGTCTTAAATTTTCAGTATAAACTAAATCAAAACTGTATTGCTCAAATAGATCAGGAAATATATTTCTCTGTTCACATACAGGTAGGCCTCAACTTATGACCATTTGTTTAGCAACTGTTTGAAGTTACAACGGTGCAGGAAAAGTAACTTCCGATCAGTTCTCGCACTTACAACCATTGCAGCGTCCTCGCGGCCCACATGATCAAAATTTGGGCCCTTGGCAACAAGCATGTATTTACAACGATTGCAGTGTCCCAGTGTCACATGACCACCATTTGCAACCTTCCCAGCCAGCTTCCAACAAGCAAAATCAATGGGGGAAGCCAGATTTGCTTAACGACCGTGGTGAAAAAGGTTGTAAAATCAGGCACGGTCATGTGATGCCTCACTTAACAACCGCATCACTTAGCAACAGAAGTTCCAGTCCCAACTGTAGTTGTAAGTTGAGGACTACCTTTATCTCACTATGCCAATATGCAGATTATTTGAGTTTTCCTTATGAGGCATTCAACAAAATATTTAAAAAATGGCTTAATACACTTATTGAACTCATCTGTAGTGAACTATTTTTTCTGAATCTAACAAGAGTATACATGAAACAAACTATGCACAATAATATTCAACAACTGGCACAATATATTCTCACACGTTCCAAATATTTGTTCTTCCCGACGCTTGTGATACATTGGACTGATGCTAATGTAATTGCCAAGTAAAAGTTCCACTTATATTAATTTATGGCTAAGTACTACTCCAACATATAGAGAGGAGTTTTTAATATAATATCAGGAATTTTTTTGGACTGGAATATAATTACATGCACACCAGCCCAGTTTAAATAGAATGGCAAATTCTGATCTGCTGACAATCTAAAACTAAAAAGAGACATCTGAATGTAAATTGTTATTCATTGATCAAATTAAGAGCTTCCAACTCAAGAGAAAAAGTCTGAAAAGAACAAAGAGTTATGATTTCAAATATTTAATCAATTGTATGTCTGATAATGTGGTATCATCAGTATACGGATGATACTCAATTGTATATCTCCATCCCTGGTGAAGTAAGTGATGCAGTGTCCACCCTGTCCCAGTGCCTGGGGGCTGTGAGGGCCTGGATGGGGAACAACAGGCTTCAGTTGAACCCTGGTAAGACCGAGTGGCTGTGGATTGATGGCTTAGCGTCTTCCGGGAAATTATCATCTTTGGTTCTCGATGGGGTAGCACTTCCCCGTTCGGAACCGGTGCGTAATCTGGGGGTTCTTCTAGACTCACGACTCCTGCTCGAAGAGCAGGTGGCAGTCGTGGCTAGGAGGGCTTTTGCACAACTTCGGTTAGTGCGACAGTTATGCCCATTCCTGGAACGCGATGCCCTCCGTACAGTCACTCATGCTCTCGTCATCTCCCATGTAGATTATTGCAATGCGCTCTACATGGGGCTACCCTTGAAGACTATCCGGAAGCTACAACTGGTGCAGAATGCGGCCGCGCGGGCAGTTTTGGGTGTGCCAAGATCTGCACATGTAACACCATTGCTCCGCGAGCTGCATTGGGTGCCGGTTTGCTTCCAGGTACAATTCAAGGTGTTGGTTATCACCTTTAAAGCCCTACATGGCATGGGGCCAGAATACCTGAGGGACCGTCTTATCCCCATTTTATCGACCCGCCCCACCCGGTCATTCAGAGAGGGCCTGTTACGAACCCCATCAATTAGAGAATGCCATCTGATGGGGTCTAGGAGATGGGCCTTCTCTGTGCCAGCGCCAACTCTATGGAACATCTTGCCCCCAGAGTTAAGACAGATCTCCTCCCTCCCAACCTTTAGGAAAGAGCTGAAGACCTGGTTCTGCCGCCTGGCATGGGAAGGAGGAAGGGACAGTTCCTCATGGGGGTGGTTAATCCCCTAATTTTATAATGTCCTTCTTTTAATTAATTCCACCGTCCATCTGGATTTTATAATTTTATAATTATTATTGGATTGTATAATTGAGGTTTTATATTTATATATTTTAAATTTTATTTTAACTTATTTTATTGTGAACCGCCCAGAGTTCCCCATGGGGGGAGATGGGCGGTCATATAAATTAAACAAATAAATAAATAAATAAATAAATAAATAAATGTACAAATATATTGTTGTTCCTTGGAGTACTTCATCCATTCATTGCTGTGTTTCTCTAAGTGACAAGGTTATGTAAATTATAGTGGCTAAAGTAATTATCCTAGATCAGGCTTATTACTTGTTAAATTTTTAAAGAATGGATGATGAATTGTAATTTATGCAAATAGACATAAATTTAGTTTTCAACAAATATACTAGTACTATGAAGCAATCATACTATGGTTTTGTATCAATTAATCAGACTGCAGAATTCCTACACAGAAAAGCACTGGTCCTTCAGAATGTAGGTACTGCTACTAAATATATATAAAATACACATTGCTACTAAATATATCTTGAATTTGGAATTCAATGCAGATCAATTAAATAATCAGTTAATTCAAAGCATTTTTCTTTGTCAGAAATTCAATCATACCTGGAATAACTTGATCCAGATAAACTGCTAGCAGTAGATAAAGCATACTGTCAAGAACTAGGAGCAGTAGGGCAATAATTAGTGGATACGGACCAGAAGTTAAATTTGAAAAAGCAGTTCCTTCTTCATAATCTTCTAAGTGCATAACCTGCAAGCAAGTATGGAATTTGAATATTATATGGAACATAGTATTAAAAATATTAGGGAAGCATAATTAACACTTATGGCACTCCATTGCAAATAAACAAAATTTGGCACATAAGAATTCTTCCATCTTAGCAATGAATTTGAAACCACTTTATTCTCAAGGATTCATCATTGATCTGGTTTGGCTTGGATATTTTGGATAAAGCTATGGTTTATTAATAATGATAGCTATGATAATAAGTGAGTTTAACACCAATCTTATAAACATAGGATTTCAGGGTATTTCATTCCTTTTTGAGAAATATCAAGATTCTGAATGTCTACTATTTATAAAGGCAATATCAATTAGAATTTGGGAAGATCTAAAATATTTAAAAATAAATAAAAAATAAATATTGTATGTGATGTTCTGAAATGTACTCTTACTATTGTCACAGATTTGAATGTTTATGATTTACATGATTTATGGAATCTAAATTATTTTATTTACAATCCAGACTTCTTTCCGTGGTAAGTGCAACTTGCAATACAACAATGTATTCTATTCTCAATTCTTCTACATTAATGTGCCAGGTGGTCAGATGGTTAATTTTTGACAGATATCCCAACCCTTAATTTTTCTTGGAGCTGCTAAAGAGATCCCAAACAGTAAAAGAAAAATGTTGTGAACATTAAAATACCTTGCTGATTAGGAGACAGAAATAAAGGATTCTGAAACTTATAGTAAGCAACAGCTAAACAAAAAAGTATACATAAAGTATCTTGTGAAATGTGCTGGGTGCTAATCAGTAGAAAATTAATTAAAATAACCAAAGTTATTACAATACTTAAGATGTGTGTGAAAATCTCTGGGAATTTGAAAAAATCCCAAATGTTAGCTTTACTCATATTAAGTTTTGTATTTCTGAAGTAAATTCTTGTCTTCAAACTCAGCAATTAATACTTATATTAGAAATAAGCCGACGATATCGCCTTGCTTGAGGAAGACGAACTAAAATTACAACATGCCACGACTGTCTTGGAAGACGAGGCGAATAAAGTTGGCCTTAGGAAGATCATGCATGTCACTTTCACTTCCGGGTTCTGGTCGGAGCACAGCGAAGAACTGGGGCTCCTTAGCCTCGATTCCACGGCTAAGCTGTTTGCAGCGATTTGGGAGAAGAAATCGCTGGAAAAATCACACTCGAAGAGAGTGAGATCGGAAGATTAACCACAAAGGGTCTCTGAAGTAAATGCCCTCCCCCGACTCCTGTAATTTCCACTGCGGGAGGAGGGAGATGGAGCAATGAAAGGAGACTGGGAAAAAAAACGGGGCTCTGCAGCAGCCGTGATTCTAACAGATAAGTAGCTGGCCCGACCAGGCTTTTAGTCACTTTTTTTTACTTTTAAACATTATTATTTTTTTATTAAGTGCTAAGATTTGTATCTGGACTTGATTTATATTTGCTGGTGCTATATTTTTTTCTTGTTAATGGAAGAATAAACGGTGGGAAGAGAAGCTAAGTGGCTTTGCTAGAAGTGAAAGTGACTTTTACTATTATTTCAGTTTGGTTTGAGTTTTTTACTTATGGATAACTATTGGTATTTCTATTTTTGCTCTCTGGAATACTATATTAAAGCTTGGATTTAAATGGAGTGATTAATACTTTATTTTTTAAGATTTTGATGTTGGGATTACTGAACCCTATTAAAAACTCTTTTATATATACAAGTTCCTCTTTTTCTTTTTGAACTTTGAACTCTGTTTGGATTTATTTTTCTGAAAAAGTCAAGTTATTTAACGTTTAATTTGGATTAGTGGATTATTATATGGAAAGTAGAGGCTTTTTTACATGTCTCTAGCAACATTTTTTCTTTTTGACTTGTGGTTGGATTGAAGAATTACAAGTGGGAAGGTGAAACCCTCGGAATATTTACTATTCTTATCTTTGATTTTGACTACAGGAGAACAAAAAGTCCTAGGCTTTTATCCTTTGAAACACTGTGGACTTTTATATATAAGGGATTATAAATGACCTAAGAGGAAAAATTTTAAAGGAGCCTAGTTCTCTCTTTCTTTTTCCTTAACCTTTTGGATATTTGTTTTTTCACCTTTTCTTTTTTCTTTTTATTATTTGTAAAAGAATTTTTAATTTTTTTTTTAATTTTTTCCCCTTTTTTAAATAATTTTTGTTATATTGTTATATGGTGCTTTTTCCCCTTTTCTCCCTTTTTTCTTCTTTTTTGCAGGGCTATGGCGTCTTTGGGAACGAGACGGGCGGAGAAGGAGAAGAAGAAGGAGACTGGAGGACCACCTATTGATTCTGCTACACCTGCTACATCTGCCTCAGAAGCTTTATTACCAGAAATGAAAAAGATATTAGAAGCTGTTGCAACACTAAATAAGAAAATGGATGATCAGAATACAGCAATAAATAAGAAAATGGATGATCAGAATACAGCAATAAATAAGAAAATGGATGACCAGAATACAGCAATAAATAAGAAAATGGATGACTCCACGAAGCAGATGGAAGATCAGATTACAGCATTAGACAAAAAAATGGACGATATGAAGAAAGAAATAACCCGAGAGATTAAGCAAGATTTTAAAAAAGAAATTCAAACAGTTAAGGAAGTGGTCAATTCTCTGTCAGGAGAACTTAAAGATACGCAAAGCCAGATGCAAAAATTAGAAGATAAATCAGAATATGCTATTAAAGAGATTGAACATAATCTAGATATCACAGCTTTAGCAGAAATGAGAGAGAAGGAGCACATCTTGAGATTTAGAGCAATTCCAGAACAAGTAGATGAAAATGTGAGAGAAAGGATGACTTTTGAATTAGCTAAATTTTTGGAGACAAGAGAACAAGATTTAGATTTGGAGATAGACAAGATATTCAGAGTAAACTCACGTTATGCTAAGGAAAGAAAAGTCCCTAGAGACATATTGATATATTTTGTAAGAAAAGTGACAAAAGAGCAAATCTTAAGGAAGCATTATAATACTAGATTAAATATAGAAGGGAAGGAAATAATTGTATTAAAAGAAATTCCCTTGAGAATAATTAGGAAAAGAAAAGACTATTCTTTCCTTACAGACAAATTAAGGCAACATAGTATTTCATTCAGATGGGAAAAATTGGAAGGCGTATCGTTTGAGTTTAAAGGACAGAGATTCAAAATAACTTCCATTTTAAAAGCAAAAGCTTTTTTAGAGAAATACAAGAAAGAAATGGGTTTACCAGAAGGAGAATTGACAAAAGGAGGAGAAACATCGAAAGACAAAGAGAAGACTGAAGATCTATCTGAGAAAGGAGCTACAGGTGTGGACTTAACAAAGGGATTTTAAAGAATAAAACACCAATGGAACTTAAATATCTGACATGGAATATTAATGGAGCCAATGCTCCACAAAAAAGAAGAAAGATATTTCATTTTTTGAAAAAACAGAAATTGGACATAAGTTGTTTACAAGAGACTCATATTTGTAAAAAAGATACTAAATATTTGATTCAAAAACAGCTTGGAGAAGAATTTATTTCGGCTGGATATAAAAAAACTAAAGGGGTAGTCTTATATGTACAACCAAAGTTAAACCCAAAATTGATATTAGCTGATGAAGAGGGTCGATACATTGTAGTAGAAATTAACATACAAGGAACTAAAACACTGATAGTTGGACTTTATGCACCGAATATGGATAAAGGAGTATTTTATAAAAACCTGATGGATAAACTTTTGGATTTAACTTATGACAATTGGTGTTTCATGGGGGATTGGAATGGGGTAATTTACCCCAGATTGGATAGACAGTCACAAAAAGAAGTGAAGCAAACACAGGGAAAATTGCCACAAACATTTTTCGACTTGAAAGAGATGTTGGATTTACAAGACATTTGGAGATGTATGAATGGGACTTCCAGAGAATTTACATATTATTCAGAGAGATTTAAATCACATTCTAGAATAGATATGATTTTGATATCTAAAAATTTGATGATGGATATTAACAAAGTTGATATATTACCTAAGACTTTATCAGATCATAATCCAGTAATGTTGACTCTTAAAGGGAAACGGAATGTATTTAGATGGAGATTGAATGAGTCACTACTACGGAATAATGATGTAGTTGATGTATGCAAAAAAAAATTAAGAGAATATTTTCAATTTAATTTGAACAAAGGGACTAATATTCAAACTGTATGGGAAGCCAGTAAAGCATATATGAGGGGTTATTTTATTCAATACAATGCTCAAATGAGGAAGAAAAAACAAAAAAGAATTCAATTGATTTTAGATGAAATTAAAAGTAAAGAGTTAGATTTGAGAGATAAACCAATGGATGACACTTTGCTCACTCAAATTAAATTTCTACAAAAGCAAATATCAATGATATTAACTCAAGAGATAGAGACTCAAATGAAATTTACAAAACAAAAATATTTTGAATATGCAAATAAACCAGGTAGATGGCTGGCTTATAAATTGAGGAAACAAAGACAAAAGAATTTGATTACTAATATTCAACATGAAGGAAAAACTCTGGTGAATAATATGGACATTCAAAAAACCTTTCATGACTATTATTCTAAATTATATAAAAAACAAGATGTCAACTTGGATGAGATTGAAGAATATTTGAATAAACAAAAACTAACTGTTCTTAATGACCAACAAAGATTGATATTAAATAATGTTATAACAAAAGAAGAATTGATAAAAGCTTTTAAGAAAATTAGTAGTGGAAAAGCTCCTGGACCGGATGGATTGTCAGCAGCCTACTATAAATGTTTTGAAGAGGATTTATGTCTACCTTTGCAGAAGACTATGAATTCTATTTTGGAAACAGGAATTATGCCTGAAACTTGGAAAGAAGCACATATAACATTGATACCCAAAGAACAACAGGACTTAACATTAACTAAAAATTACAGACCAATATCTTTATTGAATAATGACTATAAGATATTTACAACGATATTAGCAGAAAGAATGAAGAATATACTTAAGGATTTTATTCATCAAGACCAAACTGGTTTTCTACCCAAAAGACAAATTCATGACAATGTCCGAAACATAGTAGACGTAATTGAATATTTGGATCAACACTATGATAAACAAGCTGCCTTGATATTTATTGATGCTGAAAAAGCCTTTGACAACTTAAATTGGCCTTTTATGTTCAAAGTTTTGGAAAATATGAATTTTGGAGGAAATTTTATAAAATGGATTAAATCAATATATACTCCACAATTTGCCAAAATAATTGTTAATGGAGAATTTAGTAAGCCATGTGAAATACAAAAAGGTACTAGACAAGGTTGTCCATTATCTCCACTTTTGTTTATATTGGTATTAGAGGTTTTACTTAGAGATATTAGACAAGATGATGGTATCCATGGTATTAAAGTTAAAAAAGAAGTTTATAAACTAAGAGCATTTGCTGACGACCTAGTCATTACTTTGGAGAATCCACTAGAAGGAATTGAAATATTAATACAGAAACTAAAAGACTTTGGGTCGCTAGCAGGGTTCAAAGTGAATTTACAGAAGACAAAAGTTTTGACCAAAAATATGGATTACCACCAACAAGAGAAATTGAAAGAAATAACAGGATATTCAATGGAAGAAAAAGTAAAATATTTGGGAGTATATTTAACAACTAAAAATGTTAAGTTGTTTAAGAATAATTATATTCCACTTTGGATGGATATTAAAAAAGATTTGGAACATTGGGAAAAACTGCAATTATCATTATTAGGTAGAATTTCAGCAATTAAAATGAATGTTTTGCCAAGAATTTTATATCTTTTTCAAACACTACCTATATTGGCATCAGAAGAACCTTTTAAACAATGGCAGCGAGATATTTCTAAGTTTATTTGGCAAGGGAAAAAACCAAGAGTAAAATATAAAGTATTGCAAGACTCTAAAGAAAGAGGAGGACTAGGTCTACCGGATTTGAAATTATATTATGCTGCTTGTTGCTTGGTTTGGATTAAAGAATGGATAGTTTTGAAAAATGAAAAATTATTGAATTTGGAAGGACATGAATTAAGATATGGATGGCATGGATATTTGTGGTACGATAAAGTTAAAGTTAATGTGGACTTTAAAAACCATTATATTAGAAGATCCTTGTTAAGAATCTGGAATAAATATAAATTAATCTTATGTTATAAAAGACCCTTATGGATTTCTACACAAGAAGCATTCTACAGAACAGAAGTAAGAAATAAAGATAAATGGTTAACCTACAAAGACTTTTTAAAGAAAGAACAAGGACAATATATAATTAAATCAATAGAAGAATTGGTATCAGAGGGATACAGTTTTCAATGGCTTTCATATATGCAGCTCGTAGAGAAATTTAAATTAGATAAGAAAGACCTTGAATTTGAACAAACCAAATCGGAATTTGAGATACAACTATGTGAGACAGATGATCATCTAATTGCAAAAATGTATAAATTATTGTTAAAAGGTGAAATGGTAGAGGAACAAGTTAAAGACTGTATGATTAAATGGGCTAAAAATATTGGCCATAATATTCAAATGCAACAATGGGAAGATATGTGGACCAAAGGGTTAAAATTTACTTTGTGTTATAATTTAAAAGAAAACTTTTATAAGATGATGTACAGATGGTATATGACCCCACAAAAACTTTCTAAAATGTATGGAAATGTCTCCAACTTATGTTGGAAATGTAAAAAAAAAGAGGGGTCTTTTTACCATATGTGGTGGACATGTGAGACTGCAAAGAAATTTTGGACTCAAATACATGCATTGATGCAAAATATATTACAAATTCGAGTTCCATTTAAACCGGAATTTTTCTTACTGGGAATAATTGATGGACAACCTGGGAAGCAATTTACAAGGATTATGCAATACATGATTACAGCAGCAAGACTTATTTTTGCACAAAATTGGAAAAACCAGATATCGCCTACAATACAAGATTGGATGTTAAAATTGATGGATATGGCAGAGAATGATAAACTGACATGTTTATTAAAAGAAAATCCAAATAATTATTTCCTTAAAGAGTGGAAACCATTAACTGACTATTTACAAGATGCGGGAGGGGCAAAGCTTATATGGGGATTTGAAGATTAAAATATATATATATTGATGTAATAGACAAGAAATATTCTTTAATATTATATATAGACCTAGCATGTAAGATAAAATTTTTAAAATACCATGACCAGATACAAATCGGAAGTTGACCAAATTCTGTTTCAGCTTTATCTTTTTTTCTTTTTTCCTTTACTACACTTTTTTATCTTTTCTTTTTTCTTGATTTGTATTTCTATTTTCTTTTCTGTTTCAAACTTTTATCTATGTAAAATTAAAATCTAATAAAATTTGTTAAAAAAAAAAAAAAAGGAAGATCATGCATGTGAGCTCCACAAACCCAGCATGGGGAATTGTACTCAGACTGCAGCAGTTAGAAGAAGTGGAGAGGTTCACCTATCTGGGTAGTGTGATCGCCCGGAATGGAGATGCAGAGGTGGACGTTCAGTGCCACATTGGGAAGGTGATAGCTGTTTTTCAGAGGATGAATAAGTTCTGGTCCTCATCGTCCAAATAATTGAAGATTAAGTTTCATCTGTTCAATTCTATCGTGATCCTGACAGTTACTTATGCCAGCAAGACTTGGAAGGCATCAACAAGTATCAACAAGAGGCGTCTTTCAACAGAGATGCCTCCGTCGAATTCTAAAGATTCAATATTTTGATCACATCACAAATGAAGAGGTACTCCATAGGAGCAACTCATGTGAACTCCATAACATCATTGCATGTACGTAAAAGACTTCAACTGGCTGGCCACATCTTCCGCATGGAGAACAATCGGATCCCTAAAGTGGCAATGAGTTGGATCCCTCCTAACGCTAAACGACAACGAGGACGCCCTCAAATAACATGGCGAACAATGCTGATAGAAGACCTGAAGGCATTGCATATCACATGGAAAGACGCCGAAACAATCGCCCAAGACCAAAAGAGCTGGAAAACCCTTACTGCACGATATGCTACATAGCATAGACCCGGGGGAGAGAGAGAGAGAAATAAGCACCCATTTTACAGGACATGCAAGCATGAGCAAACTTTCAAATGGTCATAGCCTTTTGTGCAGCTGATCCACATTGACGGCAAAATTTCAAAACCTGACTATGTTGCAACCTTAATTGTTGATCTGTCTTCATATAAACTAGTGACTGTCATGAAAAAATATTAAGAGATACAATGTGTATGATATATTATTGATCAGAATATAGCATGCAAACATTTACTGTAGAAACATCTTCCAGAGAAGAACAGTACTTGTTATTGTTGCTGTAACAACTTATATCAAAAATAAACTGTTTCACAAAGCTGTTGTTGATAAAGTTCTTAAACAAGATTGCAACTAATAATCAATTCCTACATACTATACAGTGCTAGCTAAGGAATCTGATGTCCATCAGTTCCTATTCTAAGATTATTAGTTTGTTACAGAAATCAGTCCTCATTTAAAGAAAAAAAAATTAACTGATGAAAGAAACAGCAATGAACAAGTAACATGTTCACTGCAAGTTTACAATAAAGCAAATACTGCCTCTATGTCTGACTTTCTCTCACTAGTGTCTATAGCTGGGATTTGAACCATGGAAGCACAGCTCTTTATACAAATTTGTATATCATTGTAACAATATGCAAATAAGGTATTTTACTAACCTGCGCGACACCAATTAAAAATGTGCACTGACACAGAGGGCTTAGCAGCCACACAAAAGATTTTGGAAAATCCTCTAACAGAACAATCATCAGACCGAGAAAACCAAAAGCCAGAGTTGCCAAAAATTCAACTGTACCAACATGTTTCGATTTTTTGAAAAGAGGAGTCAACATGAATGCAAAGAAAACCTAAACAGAAATAAAACAATTATTTCAATGCATTAGAAACTTTGCAGTAAAAATTATTTATTTATATTTCAAATTTTGTCACCGCCCATCTCGCATGAAGCGATTCTGGGCAGTTAAATGCTGAAATGATGGTCTCTATGTTGATCGTTTTTTATTTTGCAACAATTAG
Source organism: Charina bottae (assembly GCA_023362775.1). Taxonomy (NCBI): domain Eukaryota; kingdom Metazoa; phylum Chordata; class Lepidosauria; order Squamata; family Charinaidae; genus Charina; species Charina bottae. The sequence continues at coordinate 139,358,868 of JALMGJ010000002.1, read as the reverse complement.
AATCATCTGACTTTAACACACTAAGGCAGTGCTTTCCAAAGTGCCGCTGTTGGCGACACACCAACGGCGGCAGCGGCGCGCACGGGGGCATGCACAGCGGCGGTGCGGGGGGAGCCCACTAAAATGCGGAAGCGCTGATGGTGTGCCGCCACCATGCACACCCCCGCTGCTGCTTCCGAGTTGTGTGGCGACACACCAGACTGTGTTGCGACACACTAAAGTGTTGCGACACACAGTTTGGAAAGCTGTGCACTAAGGGCTATTACTAAAAATGTTTTCATTGGGGCCCATCAGATGATTGATTTTATTTTTTTTAATGTTCGAATTATGTTTTTGGGGTTTCTTTTTTTCATGTGTTATCATTTTTTAATTGCTATATTGGCTAGAGGATTTAAAAGTCAGAGATGACCAAAACATTTCTAAATCTCTAGAATAGCCTGGCTTTCATAGAATGTAATGTTCAATTTTACTTTGATCATAAGTATGAATATAACATGCAATAAATAAAAATACTCTAAAGGCATTCATTATGAGATGAAAAAATAATATCCAAAAACAAATTGCCTTTTGAAATAGAACCCCTTCCAACTATACTTCTGAGTTCAGAAATATCAGTGACTGAGATACAACTGAAGTCATGATATCCAATATCATTTTTTAGTTTTGTTAATTGATGTGTAAATAATAAAAAATAAGCATAGCAGGTGCTGATTTTGTAATTTGCAAACTGATCCATTACAAGAATGGGCAACAAATTCAACATACAGAACCAGACCAGAAACCAATAAAAAAATTGAGCGCAAACTCATTTCCATATAATAATGTCATATTACTAACATAACTTTAATATTAGTGCCTTATGGGCTACATAAATATTTGTTATTAATAGTGATGTCTGAAAACATCACAAAACATTACATGTTTGAAGGCAGAAAAACACAGGTAAATCAGAAAGTACACTCAAAACAAAATGAGAAGCAACATCTGTTAAAATATATAAGCAAATAAAACTGCATCAGATCTCTGCCAGCTATCATTCAGTGAAGAGAAAAACATAGTAGTAGCAACTTGTTTAAGTAGGTCAAAGAAGACTCTAAAACACAGTATTGCCAGTATATAGTAACAATGAGTATACACACACACACTTACGGAGGATATTCCATATAGGAAAAAAAGAAGAAATATCAGAAAGCTGCTACTTTTGGGAAAAAGCGAAGAGAATGTTGCAATGATCGACATAAGAAGAGACATGACAAATATCAGACTGGTGTACAGTAGGACCCAAGAAAGCCTAAAAAAAGAAACACACAATGAAGATTCATGAATTCAAAGCCATCTGTATTCAAAGCCATCTGTCTACACAAAGATTACTTACCTCTGCTTCAAGGATCAGCAATCTTTTCAGGCAGCAGGCACCATCATGCTATTTTGCACAATGTTGCAGACACCAAAAAATAATTTTTAAAATTTATTTTTAAAAAGGTAGAAGTCTTGTGGTATTTTATGTAATAACATAGAAATCTTGCAATATTTGGTTATCTGGCAAGACTTCAGGCAGTTTTTTTTTAATTGAGGATTCAAGGAACATTATTCATTGCTGTCATAGGTAACAAAGTGCCCATTATTGCCAATCCACGTTCCAGCTCTTTCAAAAGGCATTTGTGCAATTAAAAAACTGAGTCTCATGAACAATATAGGGAAGTCCCCTTTAAAGGAAAATCTGTAGAGTTTTAGTCAAGGATCTCTTGATCTAGGCACTTCCATGGACAGTCTTATGTGTAAACCAGACCATTACAGTTTGTTCAACAAACTGTGTTTATAACAATTATAGTTTGGTGCGATATATGAGTGTAGTCATAGTGTCTGTGTAATCCCACTGATAAGAACACAGAGGTGCATATTCATGCAACCTAACATGAAAAAGTCTAAAGTTTTACATAATTAATACAAAAGACATAAACTTTGCATATATCTAGGCATCTAACAGATACGTATCCAGTAGGACTCTAAAGTCCTTTGGAAATGATTCAGAAAAGGTGCCCTGGAGAGCACAGAAACATCAATAAATCACCTGTTTGCAAATTCTCTTCCTGGGAAATGCTGCTGTTTTTAAAGTTGCAGACAGGCACTACATTCATACCCCTGCACATTCCAAAACAGCTTTTGGAAAACTAATCCAAAGCACTGCACAACTCTAATATCTAGTTGTCTAAAGACATGGTTGATCCCCATAGAGCAGTGCTTTCCAAAGTCCCGCTGTTGGCAACACACCAATGGCAACGGCGGCAGCGTGGCGGTGGTGTGCAGGGCGGCGGTGGTGTGCACAGCGGTTGCAGAGGTGGCGGCCTCGTGTTTCACGCTAAAACCCGGAAGCGCTGATGGTGCGCT